>OY728133.1:1723479927-1724729927 GCA_963277665.1 Viscum album
GACTACCGTCTCCATGAACGGTGTTTTTCATTTTATTTATCTATCTATTATATATATATATACTGAATATATATGATATATAAATCATATTTTATATTCTGGAAGTAAGTAAATCATGATATAAGTAATAATGATGTCAAGAACAACAAGTCAAAACACCTACAATAAATGAAACGATTTTACCCAAAACGCTTCTTTAACATGGAATTTACAAAAGAACGGGTAATATAATGTCATAAGTGAACCATATATGATATCATAACAATGAATATGATTCTGTAATAAGTCAATAACATGATTTAAATCATTATACAGGAGCTTCGGACACGAACAAAGCAAATCGGACCTAAGGTAAGGGAAATATTACAATCTCATTTTTATCCGAGATTGTTTATTCGTAAGTATTTACTGGGGTGTATTTTATCATCCACATCCATGTTCCCTCAATATGTAATATTGTTTCCATCCACTTACAATAGTTTAAATCCAATTTTACCCTTCGGTGAGTTTTTAGTAAAGAATATGAAAGGAATCTTTTGTCGTTTTTTCGTACGAGGTACTTTTTGTCTTTTTCGACAAAAGTACGAAGAATGTTTTTTTAACTTAAACGGCACGAACGGATTTTTAAGGTTTTATAAAGCCTTATTTTCATGAAGCTTCCTCCAAAATATTTCAGGAATATTTTCAATAAAATCTCTTTCTTTTAAAATTGCATGATGTTTTGTGAAAAGAAATTGATTTTGAAGAAGAAAGGATATTTTCCTCAAGAATTCATTTCAAGTGTTTTATCAAAATTATTTTTCATATAAGATAATAAAGGGTTCTGTTTCTATCCATATTTTTAAATTGATTTGACTACGTTGTGATGGAATTATGTTTATGAATTCCATTATCTTATATGAATGGTTTTATGATGTCATGATGTTTCAAGAATCCCATTTTTGTTACATGTGTTATGTGATGATGTATGATTTATGATTATGTGGCACACATAAGAAAGGATTCATTATAAGATGGGTGGGACCTATATCTCCCTCCAATGCATTGGGTAAAGATTTTATATCTCATGAGATAGACATGGCTGGAACGGAAGGTTATTTCGGTTCAGTGATACAGGACTGAAACGAGGAGTGAACTCGGTTCAGAAAGGGACTTTGTCCACTAAGATAGTCTTGGCGATAAGTCATGACTAACAAGAAATGATTTTCCATGATTATGTGTGCATGCCACAAAGTTTCAAGTTTCATGTTATGATTATGGGGATCACATTTCCACTTCTATGATTTATTAAGATTTTATGATCTCTTTTGCAGGTTATGATTTTAAAAATGATATGATATGATTTTTATTTCCTTTATTGCCCTTGCTGAGCATTTGAGCTCACCCTTTTATGTTTTCTTTTCCCCAGGATATAAAGAAAGGTTTTAGGTAAAAAAAAGGGAAGATCTTTATGGGAGATATTGAAGATCTTTCACCACGATTAGAAGATTACGTTCCGAGTTTCCAAAGACACTAAACTATTACGATCCTTGTGTGTGTGTTTTTGTTTTGTACTAAGTATTCCGCAAAAGTAATGTAAAGTCTATGTACGATAAGCTTCGGGTCTCTACATTATCTCATTCACCACACTACTAAACTATTCAATACTTCAGGATGTGATGCCTTGTATCTAGTTCCAATTTAATATTGTAGGCATTGGATCGTGTTTATTGGAATCTTGGCCATTACATTCGGTGTTTAGGGATGTTTAGTAGAGGCAATGGGAACTGGATTTAGGGAAAAATAGACTAGGTAAAATAAATCTATGATAAAAATTGAGTATTTTTATAAAAGGATACCCTAATGTATTTTTATTTTATATATTAAATGTTTTTACATATGAATACATATCTATCATTATACAACATCTGTACTTTTTTTGAGAAGATAATCATAAGGGTAATAATGATAAAAAAATATGTGTTGGGTTTTACTCTTTAATTACCTAGTACATTCCAATGATTATTACAATACACATTGTTTAAAAATATCTATAGATATTCCTAGGATAATTAAAATATTTTTTAAAATACATTTTTACAGGTTTAGAAATGATTTATTGATTTGAAATCATACCCAAAATTATCATGTTTATGATAAAGAGATTACTTATGTATAAATGATCCAATTTATGTTATGTATTTCATTAGTATTGGTATTATATATTTTAATTCAGATTTTATTACCTAATTAATATTATCAAATTATATAGAAATAGAATAAACTAGACAAGTAGAAATTGTATAAATGTAAACACCTCATATTAGGATGGCCCTACTAAGAAAGATAATGAATCTAGATCTATAGGTAGAATAGACCAAATTTAAAAAAATAATGTGGATGTTTTATCATGTTAGTAGTAATATAAATTACCTAATAGATAATGATATTAATTCACAAAATGGTTTAAGAATGATATACCACTTAACATGTCGGTGGAATCCATCATTTAATGAGACCAAAAATCCATTTATAGAGGGGAAATATATATATTCCTTAAGGAATATATTTCTCACTCTATATATTTTTTAAGTTAAGAATTATTTCAAATCATTTTATCATATCAAAATTTGTAAAAGGCCACCCCTCTTATCTCATAATCATTAATAAAAATCAATTAGTTATGAAATCACTTAAAATTCACCATAATTTAATTCCTGCTAAAATCCTATGTAATTATGTTTAATTAAAAGTCACTCATATGATGGTGTAATGTATGAACCTAAGGATTCTCTATGAAAAAGAGGTATATTTCTTAAATAGTCGTATATGTTGTATTTATTCATCCAACTAATTTAAAACATAATTAACTTTTATAATATAATTACAAAACTTTATACTATATAATTTTAATTTTGTAGGTTAATTTAATCACCCATATTTGAGTCTACATCCATCAAATGGGAAGTAAAATCAAAGAATATATGTACAACAGTATACCACCTTAAGATCTGATGTAATACGTTTTCAATCACCACCTTTTAATGAGGGATATAATGATGAATTTTAAATATTTATATAAAATATATGAAATTATAATATTTCTAATATTATTATATCACATACACTATATTTTATTCTATTCTGTAGTGGATACGACGACGTCAATCATGTGTACAAAGTATTAATTCCTTGAATATCAATGTGATTATTTTTTCACTTATGCATTAAATGATAGGTATAAATTTTCATTCTAATTAATTTAATTGATACTGATGACATAAAAATACATTTTTAAATATAATACCACATACTAATTCTTATCTTACAATATATTCAAAAATAATAATGTCGCTAGTGCATACATGTGGACTACCACCTCTACATACAAATATGACATTGTTTCATATTATTTTTATATTAATGGTAATTAGTTGGTATTTGATTAATATAAATTATTTATATATGTAATAATATTTATTTGTTAATTGTGAATTATTTTTTATTTTCCTTTCATTCCATATTTTGTAAAAAATTGAAATGTTGATCTTGCGTAATTATATCTTGTATTCCCCATGAACGGTGTAATCCATTTTTAACGTCTGACATTAACAGACCAATATAAATACATATATAAGGAATATATATATTTTTATATAATTTGTGAAATTTTAGATATTATTTATTCATTACTAAATTTTATGGTCCAAAATAACCCAACTATATCATACTTAAAAAGGGTTGTAATAATCACCTAAAATAGTGATTTTGTCAACGAATTGTTCATAAATAGATGCTAATAGTTATTGAGTAAATAATATATGGTATTACATATATGATTGATATTCTATAATATATTTAAACATATTAATATATTTATTATATAATTTCATCATCCACAAATGATATAATATGAATCTGATGTAAGCGTTTTTCATCTCACTTTTTCATCAATGATATATAAATCATATTCAAAAATTAATCCTCTATACAGTTTATAAATTACTAATATAAATATATTATATAATGAATATATTAATATTCATACTTTTTAATGATTAATTTAATTATAATTCTTTTGTGGTGATTTCAACTCAGAAGTTTCCAATATTGTAAGGATTTATTTCACAATCTCATAATTATTCTAGAATATTTTTTATTTAAGTATACCCTATAAGAATTAATTTATATTTTAATCATAAACTCAATAAAATTTATTATTATATATTTATTCATTCTATTTTTATTAATGTTACAATTTTCACTCATTAGAGCTAAATATTATTGATAATTATTTTAATAAAATATGGAATTATTTCTCTCATCAATCAAAAATCCATTTTCATAAAACAAGATGTTTTATAAAAATGTTTTTAATTTTTGTAACTTAATAAAGATATTTATTATAAAAATTACTCATTTTAATATTTAAATAAAAATTTGAAAGGGATTTTCATGCCATTTTGAAATCAAAAACTATTTATCTTTTACCAAAAATATAAAAGGAATCATTATTTTAACATGTATGTAATGAATCGAAATTTATATTTTCATAACCACATAATGTTTTAAAGATTGTTTTTATGTTTTCAATCGTAAATTTAATATAAAATTATTTTCAAAATTATTTTTGAATGCATTTTTTTAAAAAAGTTTTTCCTATTGAAAACGATATTTTCCACAAAAAAATATTTATAATGACATTTTCATTGTATTCCAATTAATAGAAGACACCAACCAATTATTTTTATTATCATCAATTTCAGATATGCTATATTAAAATCATAATTATTTGTTTTCTATATGGTTTATGATCATTTTGAATGATGATATTAAAAACATTATTACCATTCACTATTATACTCTAGGTAGATTATGATTATGTTTATTTCATGGGGGTATGTATTAAAATTTCATATGTTAGTATTTAATATGATGTTTTATGTTTATTATGTTCCTCCCCTTAATAAGAGTAATAAATGCGACTTAGTATGTAATGGGTGGGGTTTCTCTATGGATTTCGCCACATTGTATCAATTGGCCTCATAAGACAAATAAATTTTATAAATTAGATGGGTTTAAACCCATAGATTTAAAATGTTTTGTGAAAGGTCATGACAATTTCATTTCTCGAGAATGATTAAATCCCTCATTATGATATCAGTTATTGATTTATATTTTATTATTTGATTTGTTTAAAAATAAACGAATGAATATAAAGATCACGTGATTATTTATATTGGTTTTTTTGTTATCATTCATTTTTTCCATATTCGGATGAATTTATTAGTTTAATGAGATTTGTTTTAGTTATTTAACATTCCAAATTTATTATTCTTTTTTATTTATGATAACTTATTCCATTCCCATGTCAATTTTGAGCATTCGAGATCAAAATTTCTTATATTTTTTTTAGGATACTAGGATGTTATTGGTGATTGATAATTAGAGATATGATAATGGGAATAATATAGTTCACAAAGGAATCACATTGTGTGTTTAATATTTAAAATATAATTTCAATTTCATGTATTGTAACACCCCGAGATTTTATGAAAAGTATTATTTTTAATTTTATTGATGTATTGTGTTGTACGCTACAACAAAGGAGTCTTGCACAACATGCAACCCTAACTTGGCAGCATTACACACAATCACGACCTTCCTTGACAGCGTGTGTTGTACGCAATACCGAGTTTCACTAAACAACGATATGCTATTAAAATATTATTAAAACTAGCAGTTATGAATAGTAATAATCACTTTTTGAAATTTTGAAAATTTCAACATTCAAAATGGACTTCATTTTTGGATTCAGAATATCGAAATTAGCCTAGGGTGAAATTTTGGTATTTTTCTGAAAACTTTCAATTTTTGATGAATAGTGAAAACACTATGTTACTATTTAAAAACCGACATTTTATTTAAATAATTATTTATTTTATTTAAATTTATTTTAAGTCAAAATTGATACATAATACCTATTGATGTTCAATGTAATTCATTGGATTAATTTTTTAATAATTTTAGATATATAAAAATTTTATTGAACTTTTGACCCTCTTTTACCCACCTCCTAGGAGAATTTGGAAATTTACATAAAACATAATTTTACCGCTTTTGTGAAATAAATTTCAAAAACCCGAGAGACACGGTTGATTCCAGTAAGTAAAATTTGGTTCAATGAGATGAAAATAATTTTTGGTGAATAGTAACTTTTTACTTTTATTTACCACGGTTAAAAGTAAATAGGGTAATTAAGGGTAGAAATGATATTGTTATTACCCTGACACATGTCCTAATTCTATTGGATAAGTGTAATTCGACCAAAACCAACCTTAGGAATAAAATATGGCCATTTAGGCCCACTTGGATTAGATTAGGACATTTATTATTAATTTATTTAAAGAAGGGTTAAAATAGTTAAAATCAATGTTTAATAAGTAAATAATTTTTAATATAGGGTTATACATAAGATAAATACAACTATAAATATTCGTTAGAAAGATAAAAATATTTCCTACATAATGATATTTTATTTCTAATTTTTAAACTTTAAATAAGTTAATTTATTTATGACACAATGATGATGTAGTAATTATCTTATTAATGAAATATTGACATAATTGATGTTATAAATACACAAATAAATGTAATTGGAGAATTTTTATGAATTAAAATAATTTTATATGTTAAGATTGAATGTTAGTGTTTATTTAATTAACTTTTTTTGAACTAATCATTATGTTATGATTTTCACAAAAATCAATTACCAAATAGTGTCAAAATTGACATAAAATAGTTTTTAAAACAAATATTATATTATTAATTGTTATTATATTCCTAAAAATCAAAGTTTCGGCCAAATGACATAGATAACGTTATATATATGAATAATAAACAACTTGGGGTTCTTTTGGCTTGTTATAGTATGTTTATTAACCTTATAGTGTAAGAACACAAAAAGAAACGGTAAAAGTAAAATTATCTAACTTAATGTTAAATCTAAATGATAAGGTTAAAATAGGAACCTAAACTTGTCTAAATTCTATTGGATGAGATTATTTCGACCCATCCCCACCTTACTGTCTAAATAACTCAATTTGGAGCTATTAATAACCGAATATGACTTTATAATAAAATAATATTTTTAGTTATTCCAAAGGTGCCCCTCTCCTCCCTTATAAAAGGGCACCTCCTACATCTCTTCCTCACACCACATTGAGCCTTAAATCTCGGCCAACCCCTACCAATTTATCTTCTACAATTCCCTAGAAACATCCTAGAGGTTCTGGTCTTCTACAAATACCAATATTAGTGCCCTAAGAGGAGGTTTCAAAAAGGTGCTTCAAAGAAGAGGTAATGCCTGTTACCGATTCTTTCAACATTATTTCTTCTTCCACTTCTTCTTTTTTAGTTGTTTCATTATGAAGTAATAACATAAGTATCACTCATATACTGATATGTTATTATAATTATGAAACAAACCTATTTCACCATCTATCCATCCTACGGAAAACGAAATCACCACGCGTGCGTACGTACAGAATATCGTCTCCACGCCGTGGTGTAATCTGTTTTTCCACCACCACCTTACTTGGATGGTTATAATGGTGAAAGTAATGAATATATATGATTATTGTAAAGTTATATTGATTCTGTAATATTATACACACACTTTAATACAATTCCACGATCTTGGGAATGATATCATCGCTCGTCCGTACGTACGGACTACCGTCTCCACGACGCGATGAGATTCACTCTCCATGTTAACCATTCAAGAATGATTATAAAGTATATATAATAAGTAATCATGAAATATATGAAATAATAATGCTCCTAGATTTGTGTGTATATATATATATATTAATGTCATCTACTTAATTCCATTCAATTCAATAAGGAAACGAAAACAGCGTTCATGCGTACGTACGGCCTACCATCTCCATGAACGGTGTATTTCTTTCCATTTATCGATCTATTATGTATATTCTGAATATATATTATATATAAATCATGTTTTACATTTTTTATGTATGTAATCATGATCTAAGTAATCATATGAATAATTAAAAGTTAAAACACGAATGACAAATGAAACGATGTTACCCAAAACGCTACTTTAACATGAATTTACAAAAGAACGGGTAATATAATGTCATAAGTGAACCATATATGATATAATAACAATGAATATGATTCTATAATAAGTCAATGACATTATTTAAATCATTATACAAGAGGTTTGGATACGTATGAAGCATATCAGACCTAAGGTAAGGGATAATTTTGCAAATCTCATTTTTATCTGAGATTGCTTATTCGTAAGTATTTACTGGGCTTATTACTATCATCCATGTCAATGTTTTATAAAAGTTTATTCATGTATTTTTAGAGTCCTTTTTACCCATTTTTGACTTTTACTACATGGTATGTAAGGAATCTTTCTTTTTTTACGTTATGAGGTACTTTTGGACTTTTCCGACAAAAGTACGAGAGGAATGTTTTTTTAACGTATACGGCATAAAAGGATTTTTACGGTTTTATAAAGCATTTATTTCATGAAGATTCCTCCAAAATATTTCATGACTATTTTCAACAAAATCATTTTCTTTTAAAATTGCATGACATTTTGTGAAAAGAAAATGATTTTGAAAAAAAAGGATATTTTCCCCAAGAAATAATTTCTATTGTTTTATCAAAACCATTTTTCATCTATGATGACATTATTTCATATATGTATGTTTCAAGTTTTATGTCTATATGATTTACATGGTTTCACTTTTCTTATGATGTATTGTCTATTTTTTTTATATGGATTATGAGATGATGGTATGATGTTTATGAAACCCATTTTATTCTTTGGGTTATGGTGAATGTTTTAAGTTTATTTTGTGGCACAAGTAAGAATTATTTCATTATAAGATGGGTGGGACCTATATCTCCCTCCAATGCATTGGGTAAAGATTTATATCTCATGAGATATACATGGCTGGAACAATAAGTTAATCTGGTTCAGTATTACAGGACTGAAACGAGGAGTGAACTCGATTCAGAAAGGGACTTTGTCCACTAAGATGGTTTTGGAAGCAATGCCTTGGGTACTATGGAAATCATTACATGTTCTTAATGGATTCCATAATTACATGTTTTATTCCCATGCTATTTTATCATCATTTATGTTCCATTATTATCTATGCCTTATGTACTTCCACGATTTATGTCTTTGCTCAGGATTTTGATGTTTAAACATTATGTTCATGTTTTTAAGTTCAAATGTATATGGTATGTTTTATTTTATCCATGATTACCCTTACTGATCATTTGAGCTCACCCTTTTTATGTTTTGTTTTCCCCCAGGATTAAAAGAAAGGTTTTAGGTAAGGAAACATAAATAGGAAGATATTTATGGGAGATGTTGAAGATCTTTCACCACGATTAGAAGATTACGTTCCAAGTTTCCAAAGACACTAAACTATTACGGTCATTGTGTGTCTGTTTTTTTTATGTATTAAGTATTCCGCAAAAGTAATGTAATATCTATGTATGTCAAGCTTTGGGTCTCTACAGTTTTTTTTTCAGAGGAAAGGTTTAGTCAACCTTTGGAAACTAGGATGCGAAAACATTAGTGAGATCCCTAGAAATATTTCTAAGGTATGTCTAGGGATGTCCCTAAGGATAAGAATACATATAAGATATAGTCCTATAACTACGGTAACAATCTTCGAATTTAACCTAAGTTTTTAGATATTGAAGGTACTCCCCCTTTATTGTGTCGTTTTCCCAATCATGATTTTTTCCTCTCACACTATTCTTTTTGGGTTTTAGATGATGGCTGGAACCCAAAAAAACCGTGTTGATCAATGTAGTGGACAATGCAATGATTGTCCTCCTGAACAAAAAATTGTTATGGGAGATGGAGTGAAAAATATTATTGCTATACTTACACAAGCTATGAATCATTCTGGACTTCGAAATGAGTAGAGAAGTGAACAATATTCTATTGATTCCTTCATGAGGCAACGCCCACCTTCTTTCAGTGGGTCTTCTGATCCACTTGTTTCTGAACAATGGATCAGAACCACTGAAAACATATTTTCAGTCCTTCAATGTTCTGAACATGATAAAGTCATATTAGTAGTATTTTTTTGGAAGGTGAAGCTGATCAATGGTGGAATCTTACCAAGAATGCGAGGCCAAGAGATGAAATTGAGTCCATGAAATGGGACGAGTTCAAGATCTTATTTTTCAATAAGTAAATGCCTCGTATTCGTCGAACAAATATGGAGAAGGAGTTTCTTGAACTAAAGAAAAATGATGCTGAATCTGTTGGTATATACAAAGCGAAGTTTACAAGGCTTGTATGGTATGAATCTGGATTTATCATCCATCCTGAAAGTAAAATTGATCGATTCTACAGTGGCTTAAAACCAAATCGTCGAAGGGCATTAGCTATAAGAGACTTCAGTAGCTATGAAGAAATTGTGCGTTGTGCTATCAAGGTAGAAATGGAATTTGGTGTTACATATCCATCTCATGATTTTGACAAGACACGAAAGATGGAGTTCTAGGAGAAATCTCAGAATAATGGTGAAAAGAATATGAATGTTTCCTTATGCTCAATGTGTGGAAAGAAACATGGTGGAGATTGTCTTAAAGGGACTAGAAAATGTTTTATGTGTGGAAAAGAAGGTCATCAAGCATCTGAGTGTCTAAGTAATGGAAAAAGGTTTTCTAATGGTGTGAATAAAGAAAAGATTGTAGAGAACGCACCAACAACACTTGAATGCTTCAAGTGCAATGAAATGGGGAATTATGCTAATCAATGCCCTAATCCAAGGGATAATGATGATCGACATGAGCAACCACATAAGGCAAAGGACAAAGGGAAGTCACATGCAATCACTATTGGCGATGTTGAATATGACAACGATGTGCTGGAATGATTAAGTGTTTATGTAATGGGATTCCAAAATAATGTCGTATATAGTATCGTGGAATATTGGAATATTTATGTATTGGTCTATTGTGGTTTTCAATAATTTTATGCTACCGGTAACCATGGAAGGTGATTTAGAAATTTTGGTAAGCAGATGATATGCGCATAATGAAGGGATAAGAAGATAATGAGATATTTGACTGTATTCACGAGCTCATGATTGATATAAGGACTAAGTGATATCATGGTTTGAGTATAAATTTTTTTGAGGATTTTGGTATGTAGAAAGTGTTAAATTTTAACTGCATTCATGTTTTCACTAAGGTTCAATGGGTATTCATTCTTCAAGAGAATACATGATTATTGTATTCACATGTTTTTAATTTCACCAACAAGATATATCTTATGATATATGGGGGATAAATGATGGCATTCACATGATTTTTATGTGACATTTCAAGTAATCATTTTCTTTATACTATGAGCTTGGACCGAAGTATTTTAGATAAGCCTAAAGATTGGAATGGATTATGTTGGACATAAGTTAGTATTGTTTAAGGATAGAACTTTTTTCGATATTATTGATGGTATGTTATAGTAATATAGTTTTAGAAAAAGGAAAACCTGCAGGATGGGCGATAGCCCATCGCGTCGGACAAGGCTGTGGGAATAGAACCCACAACCGAAGTGCGACAGACCTTAATTTCCTACCACTGGCCTACAGGAAGTCCTTGGATAGTATAAACTAGTTTTATTTTATTAAGCGGCATGATATATGAAGTATAAGTTCATTTTTGGTACCATATACGATTAATCTCACCATAAGATAGACTTATAACTTTTTCTAACCTTTTGTATGAAACAGATAGAATGACCCATCATTCTATCACATGATCTGTTAACACTTCATGAATAACAAATTCAACTTCATTTCTTTAAGAGATGAAGTGGAAATTGTTCAAAGCGAGAACAATAGTGATACTGTACCCAAATAAAGTAAGTATTTATTCTAATTCAAATTCTTCAACTTTAGGGAAATTATCTTGAAAACCAAAAATGTTGTCCTAGTTCCCTTATATCCAATGAATCAGATGGTACCTTAGATCATCCCAAATCTATGGCTTTGTGATTATGGGCTTTTTCATAGCCATGTTCTCTACCACTCTCCATCATAACATGATGGTTAGGTTTCCCTTCCATATCCATATTTTCACCTATGTTCTCCTATGTGGAAACCCAATGATTAGATAATTTGGGTAACCATTATGTTTCATACATTAGTTTTTAAATATTGGTTTTTTTATTCCTTTTTACGAGGTGTGTTTCTATTAAAGAAACTTTCGAGTAGTAAACCATTTATAACTCCGATGAATTTCAAGGGCGAAATTCATTTTAAAGGGGGTAGAATGTAACACCCTGAGATTTTATGAAAAGTATTCTTTTTAATTTTATTGATGTCTTGTCTTGTACGCTAAAACAAAGGAGTCTTTCAAAACACGCAACCCTAACTTGGCTTCATTACACACAATCACGACCTTCCTCGATAGCATGTGTTGTACGCAATACCGAGTTTCACTAAACAATGATATGCTATTAAAATATTATTAAAACTACCTGTTATGAATATCAATAACCACTTTTTGAAATTTTGAAAATTTCATCTTTCAAAATGGACTTCATTTTTGGATTCGGAATGTCGAAATTAACCTAGGGTGAAATTTTGGTATTTTTCTGAAAACTTTCAATTTTTGATGAATAGTGAAAACACTGGGTTACTATTTAAAAACCGAAATTTTATTTAAATAATTATTTATTTTATTTAAATTTATTTTAGGTAAAAATTGATACATATACCTATATAAGTTCAATGTAATTCATTGGAGTCATTTTTTAATAATTTTAGATATATAAAAATTTTATTGAACTTTTGACAGTCTTTTACCCACCTCCTAGGAGAATTTGCAAATTTACATAAAACATAATTTTACCGCTTTTGTGAATGGAATTTCAAAAATCCGAGAGACACGGTTGATGTCAGTAAGTAAAATGTGGTTCAATGAGATGAATTTTTTTTGGTGAATAGTAACTTTTTACTTTTATTTACCACGGTTAAAAGTAAATAGGGTAATTATGGGTAAAAATGATATTATTGTTACCCTAACACATATCCTAATTCTATTAGATAAGTGTAATTCGACCAAAACCGACCTTAGGAATAAAATATGACCATTTAGGCCCACTTGGATTAGATTAGTACATTTATTATTAATTTACTTAAAGAAGGGTTAAAATAGTTAAAATCAAAGTTTAATAAGTAAATCATTTTTAATATAGGGTTATACATAAGCTAAATTCAACTATAAATATTCCTTAGAAATCTAAAACGATTTCCTACATAATGATATTTTATTTCTAATTTTTAGACTTTAAATAATTTAATTTATTTATGAAAAAATGATGATGTAGTAATTATCTTATTAATGAAATATTTACATAATTGATGTTATAAATACCCAAATAAATGTAATTTGAGAATATTTATGAATTACAATAATTTTTTATGTTAATATGACATGTTCGTGTTGATTTAATTAACTTTTTTTGAACTAATCATTCTGTTATGATTTTCACATAAATCAATTACCAAATAGTGTAAAAATTGACATAAAATAGTTTTTAAAACAAATATTATATTATTAATTGTGATTATATTCTTAAAAATTTAAGGATCGACCAAATGACATAGATAAGGTTATATATATTAATAATAAATAACTTGGGGTTCGTTTGGCTTGTTATAGTAATTTTATTATCCTTATAGTGTAAGAACACAAAAAGACACGGTAAAAGTAAAATTATCTAACTTAAAGTTAAATCTAAATGATAAGGATAAAATAGGAACCTAAACTTGTCTAAATTCTATTTTATGAGAGTTGTTTGACCCATCCCCACCATAGATTTGAAATAACTCAATTTTAAGCTATTAAAAAACGAATATGACTTTATAATAAAATAATATTTTTAGTTATTCCAAAGGTGCCCCTCTCCTCCATTATAAAAGGGATCATCCTTCCTCTCTTCCTCACACCACTTTAGCCTTAAAGCTAGGCCATCCCCTGCCAATTTCTCTTCTCCACTTCCCTAGAAACATCCTAGAGGTTCCTGTCTTCTTCAAAGTCCAATATTAGTGCCCTAAGAGGAGGTTTCAAAAAGGCACTTCAAAGAAGAGGTAATGCCCGTTACCGATTCTTTCAACTTTATTTATTCTTCCACTTCTTCTTATTTAGTTTTTTCATTATGAAGTAATAACATAAGTATCACTAATATACTGATATGTTATTATAATTATGAAACAACCCTATTTCACCATCTATCCATCCTATGGAAAACGAAATCACCACGCGTGCGTACATACGGAATACCGTCTCCACGCCATGGTGTAATCTGTTTTTCCACCACCACCTTACATGGATGGGTATAATGGTTAAAGTAATGAATATATATGATTATTTTAAATTGATATTTATTCTGTAATATTTACACACACTTTAATACAATTCCATGATCTTGGGAATGATATCATCGCTCGTGTGTACGTACGGACTACCGTCTCCACGACGCAATGAGATTCACTCTCCATGTTAACCATCCAAGAATGATTATAAAGTATATGTAATAAGTAATCATGAAATATATGACATAATAATGCTTCTGTATTTATGTATATATATATATTTTAGTCATCTACTTAATTCCGTTCAATTCAATAAGGAAACGAAAACAGGGTTCATGCGTACGTACGGCCTACCGTCTCCATGAACGATGTATTTCTTTCCATTTATCGATCTATTATGTATATTATGAATATATATTATATATAAATCATGTTTTACATTCTGTATTTAATTAATCATGATCTAAGTAATCATAAGAATAATTGCAAGTTAAAACACGAACGACAAATGAAACGATTTTACCCAAAACGCCACTTTAACATGAATTTACAAAAGAACGGGTAATATAAAGTCATAAGTGAACCATATATGAAATAATAACAATTAATATGGTTCTATAATAAGTCAATGACATTATTTAAATCATTATACAAGAGGTTTGGATATGTACGAAGCATATCAGACCTAAGGTAATGGATAATTTTGCAAATCTCATTTTAATCCGAGATTGATTATTTGTAAGTATTTATTGGGGTTATTGCTATCACCCATGTCCAAGTTTTATAATAGTTTATTCATGTATGTTTAAAGTCCTTTTTACCCATTTTTGACTTTTACTACATGGTATGTAAGGAATCTTTCTTTTTTTTTACGTTACGAGGTACTTTTTGACTTTTCCGACAAAAGTACGAGAAGAATGTTTTTTTAACGTATACGACATGAAAGGATTTTTATGGTTTTATAAAGACATATTTTCATAAAGCTTGCTCCAAAAGATTTCATGACTATTTTCAACAAAGTCTTTTTCTTTTAAAATTGCATGACATTTTGTGAAAAGTAAATGATTTTGAAGAAAAAAGGATATTTTCCTCAAGAATTCATGTCAAGTGTTCTATCAAAACCATTTTTCATCTAAGATGACATTATTTCATATATGTATGTTTCAAGTTTAATGTCTATATGATTTACATGTTTTAAAGTTTCTTATGATGAAATGTCCATTTGTTTTATATGGATTATGAGATGATGGGATGATGTTTATGAAACCCATTTTATTCTTTGGGTTATAGTGAATGTTTTAAGTTTATTTTGTGGCACAAGTAAGAATGATTTCATTATGAGATGGGTGGGACCTATATCTCCCTCCAATGCATTGGGTAAAGATTTATATCTCATGAGATAGACATGGCTGGAATGGTAAGTTAATTCGGTTCAGTATTACAGGACTGGAACGAGGAGTGAACTCAATTCAGAAAGGGACTTTGTCCACTAAGATGGTCTTGGCAGCAATGCCTTGGATACTATGGAAATCATTACATGTTCTTAATGGATTCAACAATTACATGTTTTATTCTGATGCTTTTTTATCATCCTTTATGTTCCATTATGATCTATGACTTATGTACTTCCACGATTTATGTCTTTTCTCAAGATTTTGATGTTTAAACATTATGTTCATGTTTTTAAGTTCAAATGTATATGGTATGTTTTATTTTATCCAAGCTTACCCTTACTGATCATTTGATCTCACCCTTTTTATGTTTTATTCTCCCCCAGGATTAAAAGAAAGGTTTTAGGTAAGGAAAAAAATAGTGGAAGATCTTTATGGGAGTTGTTGAAGATCTTTCACCACGATTAGAAGATTACGTTCCATGTTTCCAAAGACACTAAACAATTATGGTCCTTGTGTGTCTGTTTTTGTTATGTATTAAGTATTCCACAAAAGTAATGTAATATCTATTTATGTCAAGCTTCGGGTCTCTACATGTATATATCATGTTCACCAAGTATACTAATATGTTTATTCTATTAGGACGGTATACCATGTATCTAGTGCCAATATAAAAATTATGAAACTTGAAATGGGTTACTAGAGTTGGGTTCATTACCAAATGTGGCTATTTCATAGTTCTATTTGGGAGAATTATGTTTCAATAGATGTTCATTTATTCCCTCAACATAGATATTGGCTATACTGTATCATAAATTTACCTCATTGATACATAGTATTTATTACTACTATTTTGTAGTTGGAATTTTTTATATAAAATATTAAATGAAATTATGGATATTGTTAATTTTTTAATCTACATGGAGTTTCACAATATTAGACCTCTATGATGCAAGAATATATACGAAATAAATCATGTTCAAAAAAGCTAAATGATTCTCTACAAAGGATTGAAAGATCATATTTACTGGTTCTATAAATTAATGGACCCTAATGTTGCAATACATTATTGATTCCTCATACTATATATCATTCCATTATTGTTTTTTAGTATCAATATTACACACATGGAACCTATATGCTGATGAGGATGTTCGACACTAAAATTTCATTTTTATGATGAAGAAAAAATATAGAAACCATCTTGTTATGACAGAGATAAAAAATAAAAATGTGAAATTTATTTTGTGTCTTATTAGAAAATAGTTATATCATGGATTTCTAAAGATTAATTTTTAGATATGGTACTTTTAGAATATTACCATTTAAAATTTAAATAGTTGAGATTATATAAAAAAATATATAAATTATAACATTGAGTTGGGGGATGTTAGAAGCTATGTAATGACCATGACCCCCATAGCTCAGAGCCATTTCCTTACTTTATTACTTTGTTATAGATAAAATATTTATATCCAAAAATAATAATAAGTTAAGATGTTTGGGAAATTAGATATAAACGAGATACCCATTTTACATTGGGAATATAAAATAAGAAATTGTACATAATAAAATCCAAAAAACTGCATCCCTGAAAACACATTAAAATATATATTCTTCATAACTAGGGGAAAGGAAAAAAAATATGGGTGATATATTTTAATTCATAAGGGTCTTATATAATAGAATAAAGTATAAATAAATAATGAATAATAATCATGGTAAGGTAAGTAACTGAAACACATACCAACTAATCAAGAACATGATAGTAATATGAAAGGAATAAAAGATGATCAAATAATTCCAAATCCATAATCTCATAAACCTTTATCCTAAAAAATTATATTCTAACAAATAATAAAATCACATGGAACAATAATAATGATGGAATGAATAATGATGGACAAATGAATTATCATGATCTTTCATCAAGATAGATACTATCACGATATATTCTTAAGAAAGTTTAAGTCTATGGGTAGAAACCCATCATATATTTCCAAATAATTTGACTCATTAGAAAACTGACACATCGGGGGATTACATTAACCATTCCCGGAAATGTGTACTTTATGTAGCAGTGCGGGTACTGGAAAAGTACTATTCATTGAGGGTCCTTTGGGACCATAATGGGCTTCCAATCCTTGTATTCAGGCCACTTGTCCTTGGGCCTTTGGGATATGTAATGAGTCACCCTCTACCAAGTATAAATAGGCCCTTTCATTAAATAATAAATGGTGTCTTCGACCCGAACCATTTAAAAAAAGTGTTCCTTATCAAGTAAATGTATTCAGTAAAGCATACAGATCAATCATTATTTCCATATTAATTAATATAACATTCAATCTAGGAAATATATATAAACATGGTATAAATATCAAGAAAAATTCATATCATCCATTAAAAATAAATATTAAAAATAAATATAATTTCCAATGAAATCTATATACGGAAAAAATATTTTTTCGGAAAAAGTTCATCATCTGAAAATGTCTTGATATTACATGATAACATTTTATTCTTAGCAATTTTCATATCAAACCTGCTTGGATGGGATAATTAAAAGTGAAAATTATAATAACATAACTTTTTAATAGTTTCATATATTAAAAACTATAGGGGTATTATATACACCACAAAAATTTTAATTAGTGAACCATAACAAATGAGTCCCAATAAAATTTAAATTGAGATGAAATCCCTTACATTATAATTATTTATTGTTGAAAACATTTTAATCTCTTGTAAAATGATTTTAACAATGATTTTATTATATAAAAAACATATTAATATTTATAACATAATATATTATTCTTTTATAACATATTATCAACTATTTGTTAATAATGTTTCATTATTCTCATTATTTCATGTGTTAATTTTATTTTTTGTGTTTGTATTCACATATTATTTTTGTTACTATTGCATATATGATGATTTATAATCCAATAAATGTAAAATATGATAAATATATAATATATGTTTTTTATATACATATTTATAGTAATCCATGAAATTTTGGGATGGAAAATGTATTTCACCATTCACAGAGATGGGAGGTCGTACATATTTATGGATGCCGCTTACATTTTCTTATCATATCAAAATATTGAAATTTAAGTGGTATTTATTTATATTATAATTCCATTAAAATATTTATGTTATATCTATCTCATATTTTTATTAAAATTATCCTTATTATAGTCCATCTTATGTGTAAACGAATCATATCGATTCGTGAGGTGGTTTTCCCCCATATAGACGATTGATGTTATTGTATTCCCACAAATGGGAATTCATGATGGAATGTGTTATATAATAAATATATAAACATAAAAACTATATCAGTATTATGTATTATATTTATGAACTAAATATACATAACTATTTCCGACCTTTTTAATTTGTAATGGAAGAACGGATGATATCGATTCGTGATGAGGTCATCTTTGTACACACGAATGATGACTGTGTATCACATTTGAGGGAATTATGAGAGGTTTTAATTTATAAAAATAACATAAAAACTTCTCAGTACATTTAATATTCTAGTGTCATTATGTGTTCATCAAATAATAATAATTGAATAAGGTGGACAAAGAAATAAAATAAAAAACATTTTGAAAAACGTTTTTTATTCATTGGGTACCATCTTTAGGATTGCATTAATGACATAATAATTTGTATTTATTCCAATAAATATGATTCTATTAAAGATTTAGGGTTGTTGGGGATTTAAATTTTCAGTTCTTGGTAGAAAATATGGTTTTAGATGTGTTAAGAAGGGGGATAGGAGGACTTTTATAAGTGGGTTGAGTGGAACACTATCAAACTTTTTAAAATGGGAATTACACCCGTGTTTTTTCCATTTCATGTGGATATAATAATTTATAGAAAAAGATAAAATATGGAAATTGATTTAAATATTTCCATCCAATGGGTTTGGAGCCTTTTTGTAGGTCATTTAGCCTTTTATATTTGTTGTTTACTCCCTTGGTAAACACGATTTTCTCATAATCATAGTTTTTAATTTTATCTTATTTCACTAATTAAATTTGTAAACAAAAATTAATTAGTACATATTATAAATTAAAATTTTTTCTGATTAAAAATATAAATCAATATTTTATAAATTTTAAACTCATAAGTGGAAGAACTTATATTAAAATTTCCCTTACTGATGGGATGAGAGGGTTTGTTTTTATTGATAAATTTTGATATGTTTACAATGATTTTCTATAGAAATTGAATATAGATTTGATTCCAATGACCATAATTTTATTAGTAGATTTATTATCAATATATTATTTATTTAGAATTGTTTAAAAATAAAATATATCATTGATAATTATTTATAAAAAAATAGTTCATAATTAAAATCCAAAATTTTTCTCTATTTATCAGAAAATAAAACATCTCAAAAAAATAAAAAAATTTCAGAATATGATAATTCTGACAATTTTATTTCAAATATTTTATTTATTTGTTCATATATAATTTTTCAGAGTGTCAAAATTTACTTTTAAAACAACTACTCCATAAAAAGTTGGGAATGATGCCTTTAGAAAAATAAATCCTTTTACATAAAAAATTGGATTTGTTCTTATTTAATTTCTAACATATCAATTAGATTAATTTCAAAACATTTTATTTAATATATAAATTATAATTTTATTTAATATCATTATATAATAGTAATTTAATTAAATTATTAAGATAAAATTGTTTTTTTGAATATTAATATATTTTTTGAAAGACATATCCTTTTGGTTCAAATGGGTTTATATTCATTTCTAATTAATTTGAGATTAATGAATTTAGTCATATATTTTCAGAGGTTATTAAATCAATTTTACAGTTGATAACATAATTTCGAGGAGATAATTTCTATTTTAAATAATAATATTATATGTATTCCATAAATCAAGGTCCCACGTGTAATAGAATCTATTCAAGATAATCATTATTTCATGTAACAAAATATTACTCAATATTGTGTTCTTTCTGTAATTTATCATAGATTGAATTTATTTTAAATAAAAATTATATTTTAATGTCCCTTTTTGTAATATTCTATTATAATAATGGTGTTGTGTGTTACAGAAGCTATTAAATAAAATTCTATTTTTTTATAATTTCTAGGTGTTACATTATGTTCACTATAAATAAATTTCATCCTCACAAATTTTACATTATCTCATTATTTTTGGGTTTGAAATTTGAAAATATAATTTCTGAAAATCCCAAATCATAAAAGGGTTTTTAAAATATCATATTAATAAGAGATAATAGGATGTAATACCATGGCCATATGTAATAACACATTTCTAGGAATCTCAGTAGGATAACTTTGATGGAATATGAACGTATGAACATAGAAGAAAAGAATAAACAATTTTAAAAGATCATAAAAGTGCATGACCCAAAAAAATATAATTATATATGGAATGTTTGTTAAGTCAAAAGTCTTCTTTTGACTTCTATATCATGTTTTGGAAATCACAAATGTATTCTATCATATGTTTGTAAATTACAATTGTCTTTTATCATGTTTATCGTATCGTACGATGTTGATCATACCGACCAAATCGTATCGTACTGACTCTGTCAATTGTATCATACTGACTCTGTCAATCGTATCGTATTGACTCTGTCAATCGTATCGTAGTGACTCTGTCCATCGTATCGTACTGACTCTGTCAATCGTATCGTACTGACTCTGTCAATCGTATCGTACTGACTCTGCTGTTCAGATGTTCGTTATTTGTTTTGGTACTTTGTCAAAAACTCTCTCTGCATATGAATCGTACTCATGTTTTTCATTTCTATATATCTCTTGTCCTAACAAAACGATGTCGTTGAGTTAGTTACAAACTAATCAAAACGATGTCGTGCTTTCTGTTTCAATATGACCGTTGGAGGCAATATGACCATTGGAACCCGAGGCCTATAAATAGGAGGTCATTTGAAGCTGAGAGAACAACGATGAACGAAGAGAACGAATGAAGAGACTCTGTGAACTACAAAGATTATAGAGAGAGACACTGTGACTTCTCTCATATGCCTTGTGCGTCCGATCATCGTATCGAGGGCTTTCAAGTAATTGAAAGACAGAGGTGCCGATTACCTGCAAAATCGAGGGCTGCTGGGGATAGGCAGACAGACGTGCCGATCATCGTATCGAGGGCTGCCGGGGATAGGCAGACAGACGTGCCGATCATCGTATCGAGGGCTCACCAAGGTGTTGGTGAGACAGACCTTTTATCCTAGGTGAAAGGATAACCCTTCTCTTTGGGTTAAAAGAATTGTATTACTTTTACATTTCTGCTGTTAACTTGTATTAGAAAGGGATTTGTATTGTTTTCTTTCTTCTTTACATTTTCAATTTTAATTGTTTCAATTACAATCATTCTATTAATTTTTGTATTGATTGATTCTATACGCTTTAAGGTAGATTCATTCATCTTTATATTGCTCTGATTATTGTGTTCACCTTGAATACAATTGTTTTATATTACATTAGTATTACAATACGTCATACCTTTTACATTCAATACAATTGTGGGTATTTGTATTTGTATTAGTTTAAGACCATTTAAACTAATCTCTTTGTTACTAAAACTCTAAGGTTTTTTAAACCTACAATTCACCCCCCCCCCCTCTTGTATTATTCCATCTAATAGACATACATATATATACTTATTCGATCCAACAATTGGTATCAGAGCAGGTTTTCCACTGATTTGTATTACTAGCTTTATTTCTTATTACTATCTTGAATACTTATTACACTAACGTGTGGAGTGGAAAAGTTGTTTTTGTTATATTGATGGCAGGTATGAATATCGGATCAATAGATAATCTGAATCCTTCTAGACCACCAATCTTTGATGGGAATGATTATGAGTATTGGAGAGATCGTATGAAGACTTTCGTCATCAATACTGGTGTAGACAATTTTATTATTCTTACTGGGGGTTACAAAATTCCTGACAAAGAAGTTAGTACTTTCACCAACCAAGAGAAGCAAGAATATCAACTGAATTACAAGGTACACAATACTTTATTATGCTCTATGACCAGGAATATATATAGTCAGATATCTTCATGTGAAGCAGCCAACTGTATTTGGATGAAATTAGAAGTCACTCATTTTGGTACATCCAAAGTTATAGAAACAAGGAGAGCAATGCTTCGAGCAGAGTATCATGGATTTGTTTTTCCTTATGGAGAACCTGTATGTAAAGTGCAACAAAGGTTTATGACAATTGTCAACAGCTTACATTCTATAGGAGAAAAAGGACTCGATGATAAAGCTCTTGTTGATAAGATTATAGATATTATGCCAAATGAATGGGAGTCGAAAAGGACAGCTATTGATGAAAATAGAAAAGTTTCCCAGATTACTCTTGATGAACTCTTTGGAACTCTTCTACAGCATGAGACAAGAATGAAGAGAGATGCTGATTTTAATAAGAAGAAGAATGGGAATGGAAGTGTAGCTTTTGCATCTAAAGCTAAAACACCTGAAAGGATTACAAGGTCTAAATCCAAGAAAGTTTTTATATCTGATTCAAGTGATTGTAATCTTTCAGACAATGTGTTAGCCAATCTTGCTCGGAGGATGAACAAGATTGTGGGAAAGAAAGATTTTCAAACAGATTCAAAAAGAAAGACAGGAAAGATAGGAAAGATTCAGAGGTAACTTGTTATGAATGCAAGAAAGCAGGACATATAAGGCCTGATTGTCCTTTACTAAAGAGGAAAGATAGAAAAGAGAAACACTCTGAATGAAACAAGAAAAGGTTTTATAAGACAAAGAAAGGCTTGAAAGAAAATGATACGTGGAGTGCAAGTGGTAGTGATTTCTCAAATGATTCTTCAGAATATGAGACATCAGGACAAGGAAATATTGGACTTCTAGCCAGACTACCAATCGAAAATCATTGTCTCATGGCTAAGGTACGTAATGTTGAGGCTGTTACAAATGCCTCTTTGAATGAAAATTCTATTGATAATAGATATTATGAATCTTCAAATGATGAACCCTCATCATCAGAAGATGATACATTACCTTCTTTTGAATAAGTCTCTAGATTTGCTAAGTTACTTGAAAATGAAAATTCTAAACTCAAAAAGAGATTTGAAAAAGAAAATTCTAGAATTTCTATTTTGACTAAAGAAGTATCAGATCTTTCTAAAGATCTTGATAAGAAAACTTATGATTTTGAAAGTATTTTAAAAACCCTTGAGAAAGTCAAATCTGATAAATATAAACTTTCTAAGGATCTTGAAACTGTAATTTCAAAGAAAAATATTTTATAATCTAACTCTAGTTCTAATTCAAATGTTTTAGAAAATAATAATTTGGTTTTAAAACTAAAGTCAGAGATTTTATCCTTGAAAAAGTGTTTGTCAAACTTTACTCATGGAAAAGAAAACTTTGATAGGATGTATTCTAAAATTAGACCATTGAAAAATCGTTCTGGTCTTGGTTATACTTATTCCAAACCTGTTTTTAGTAATAACTATTTTGTTCCTCAAAAAACCATTTTCTGTTCCAAGTGTCAATGTGGTGGACATTGGAGAAGAGATTGTTCTCTTAACAAAACTCAATCCTTAGGATTTCATAAAGCTCATTTTGCAAAACAAATGTGGATTCCTAAAATTCTTTTATCTAACCCTTCTGGATCCAAACAAGTTTGGATTCCGAAAATCTAATTGTTTCTTTTTCAGGAAAACGAGAAGTGTATCAATAAGAACATTTGGTACATGGATAGTGGTTGTTCTCGACATATGACTGGAAACAAAGATTTCTTTGAAAAGTTTATCAAAACAAAAGGTGGAAAAGTTACCTTCGGAGATAATGCTCAAGGAAAGATTGTTGGTATAGGTAATCTCGTTTTTCTTGGAAAAGTTCTTATTTCAAATGTTTTGTTTGTTAAAGGTCTTAGGCACAATCTCATCAGCATAAGTCAATTATGTGATGAAGGTTACCTTGTGAATTTTAGAAATGATAAGTGTCTAGTTCACAATTCCAAGGATGAATTCATTCTATCTGCCCATAGGCAAGAGAATGTTTACACTATTAACTTAGAAGACCTTAGGAACCAAAACTTACCTTGTTTAAGTGTAATAGAAGACCAATCGTGGCTATGGCATAGGAGACTAGGACACTGTAATTTGAGAAACCAAAGAAAAATCTCAAAGAAAGGACTTGTAAAAGGGCTACCGAACCTTAGATATGATTCTTCAAAAGTCTGTGATCCTTGTCAATTTGGCAAGCAACATAAAACTAGCTTTAAATCAATTAATGAAGTTTCAACTTCTAATGCATTACAGCTTGTGCATATAGATCTGTTTGGTCCTTCACAATCTGGAAGCATTGGAGGAGAATACTATGTATTTGTTTTATTTGATGACTTTACTAGATTTACATGGGTCTATTTTCTCACAAAGAAATCTGAAGCCTTTTCCTATTTCAAAACTTTTAGAGCCCAAGTTAAAAATGAGAAAAACCTACCATTGATAACTATTCATAGTGATCATGGTGGTGAATTTCAAAACTCAGATTTTGAAACTTTTTGTAGTAAGAAAGGTATTACTCACAATTTCTCAGCTCCAAGAACTCCTCAGCAAAATGGGGTTGTTGAAAGAAGAAATCGTATTCTTCAGGAAATGACTCTAACCATGTTGAGTGAATATTCAATTGCTAAGCATTTTTGGGCTGAAGCTGTTAGTACTTCCTGTTATACTATAAATCGTGTTTTAACTAGAACATTTCTTAATAAAACCCCTTATGAGTTATGGACTGGCCGAAAACCTAAAGTTTCATACTTCAAAGTTTTTGGTTGCAAAGTATTCATTCTGAATACAAAAGACAATCTACACAAATTTGCACCAAAATTTGATGAAGGAATATTTCTAGGATATTCTACAACCTCTAAGGCTTATAGAGTTTTCAATAAAAACACTTGTACTGTTGAGGAAACAGTACATGTAAAATTTGATGAAACTAACCCTTTTGTTTTCAACCAACCCAATCCTACATCCTCGGATGTGTTTTCCAAAAATGTTTATCAACCTTTATTAGAAGAACATTCTGATAAGGAAAATGTTCAAGAAAGTATTCCTGAAACATTTACCACAGAAGATTTTCTACCATATGTTGATGAACAGGTTTTACAAAACCCAAATCAATTGTTTTTTAGGAATCATCCCAGTGATAACATCATTGGTGATATAAATCAACCTGTAAGGACCAGAAATTCCTTAAGAAATGAAATATAACATCTTGCTTTTTTTTCCCAATTTGAACCTAAAAGTCCAAGTGAGGCCTTAGGTGATGATGATTGGATCAAAGCAATGCAGGATGAACTAAATGAATTTGAAAGGAATCAAGTCTAGACTTTAGTTGAAAGACCTAAAGAAACAACTGTGATTGGTGTAAAATGGTTTTTCAGAAACAAGTGTGATGAAAATGGAATCATTGTAAGAAATAATGCAAGACTTGTTGCTAAAGGATATAATCAAAAAGAGGGAATAGAATATGAAGAAACATATGCTCCTGTATCTAGACTTGAATCTATTCGTATTCTATTAGCCTTCGCAGCATATTTCAATTTCAAACTATTTCAAATGGATGTCAAATGTGCTTTTCTAAATGGTTTTGTTCAAGAAGAAGTTTTTGTCGAACAACCTCCTGGTTTTCAAGACCCAAAACATCCTGATCATGTTTTTAAACTTACCAAGGATCTATATGGTCTTAAACAAGCCCCTAGAGCATGGTATGACAGACTCACAGGATTTCTTTTACAAAACAATTATACAAAAGGTACAGCAGATCCAACTATTTTTATCAAAATGGAAAACAAAAATGTTTTGATTGTCCAAATCTATGTTGATGACATCATATTTGGATCAACTCAGAAATCTTTAACCGATTCTTTTGCAAACATAATGAAATCTGAGTTTGAAATGAGTATGATGGGTGAGTTAACAATCTTTCTAGGTTTTCAAATTTCTCAAAAACCAGAAGGAACTTATATATCTCCACATAAGTATATTAAAGACATACTCAAAAAGTATGGATTTGACAAAACTAAAAGTATTAGCACCCCAATTGGTACCTCAAATACTCTTGATCTTGATGAAACTGGGAAACTAGTAGATCAAACAATTTTTAGAGGTATGATAGGGAGTTTTCTATACTTGACAGCTAGTCGACCCGACTTGATGTTTTCTGTATGCTTATGTTAAAGATATCAATCTAATCTAAAAGAGTCTCACTTAAAAGCCGTAAAGAGAATCTTTCGGTATTTAAAAGACACTATGGATTTAGGTTTTTTCTACTCTTCTGGAAATGATTTTGTTTTAAAAAGCTTTTCAGATGCTGACTTTGGTGGTTGTAGAATGGATAGAAAAAGTACAACTGGAACATGTCATTTCGTAGAAGACTCTTTGGTTTCTTGGTCCTGCAAGAAACAACACTCAGTAGCACTCTCCACTGCTGAAGCTGAATATGTAGCAGCTGGAAGTTGTTGTGCTAAAGTATTGTGGATGCAGCACACACTCACTGACTATGGTTTGAGTTTCTCCAAAACTCAAATTCTTTGTGATAATACAAGTGCCATAGCTCTTAGTAAAAACCCAGCACATCACTCCCGTGCAAAACACATAGATGTTAGGCATCACATTCTTAGGGATCACACACAAAAAGGAGATATTGTTTTACAATTCATCGGAACGCAAGAACAACTTGCTGACATTTTTACAAAACCCTTACCTTCCGATAGATTTGAATTTATAAAACAGAAGCTAAGAATGATTACATTAAAATAATCATTCATATCTACTTCCTGTTTTAAATCTCTCCTAATAGTAAGAAACTCCTCGTAGAAAGGGGGAGGACATTTCTAGCTATGTTTTTATGTTTATTGTATGATCTTTAACTATTTACTCTCTTAATATGTATATTTCAGTTTTTCTGTTTATCGTATTGACTATTTCAGTTTTTCTGTTTATCGTATTGACAGTTTTATCGTTTCATTCATTTTTTTTTGTTTATCGTATTGACAGTTTTATAGAATCATTTACTATCGACTGATGATGGTATTGAATTTCTTTTCCATCGTACCAATCAATCTTGGTATTGTATCGACCGATGATAGTATTGAAATTCTTTTCCATCGTATCATTCAATAGTTTTGAATCGACCGATGATAGTATTGAAATTCTTTTCCATCGTATCATTCAATAGTTTTGAATCAACCGATGATAGTATTGAAATTATTTTCCATCGTATCATTCAATAGTTTTGAATCGACCGATGATAATATTGAAATTCTTTTCCATCGTATCATTCAATAGTTTTGTATCGACCGATGATGGTATTGAGATTGTTTTCCATCGTACTGTCAGTTCATGGTAACAAGATTATTTTCCATCGTACGGTCCGATCATAGTAATAACTTTGTTTTCCATCAGCATCATATTTTTCTCCTTACGATTGTATTTTATTTTGATTGATATCAAAACCAACAATTACCTTACAGTCTTCGACAGGTATTCTTTTTCATTTTTTTTAAAATTTTTTCCATTTGTTTTAATCCTAACCATTGATCTATTTTTTTTTCAATCATGACCGTAGAATATCAACGGTCACCCTTTTTCGACCGTAGAAGATCAACGGTCATCTCTTTATCGCCTATAAATACCCCCTCCCCTTCCCAAACCCACATTGGTTTTTCAGGATTTGAGGCGCAGCTCTGCTCCACTAGATATATATCATCGTACGATCTTCTCAATCGGCATCACCTTTATGTCTCAATCCTCTGCTAATACTCCTGCCGAAATGTCTTCAAAGACTTTTACAGAGAAATACTTTAACAGAGAAAGGTTAGTATCCCGAGACTTTTTCGATACGTATGATTCTACAATCAGGAGGATCATTTTGTTTCAAGGATGGGAACATCTGTGTGTTGAAAAGCCTGATATTCAAGATCCAGTTCTTTTTGATGAAGTTTGTTAGTTTTACAAAACCGTTTCCTTCGACGAAGACATGACTATAAACTTTGCTGTGTACGATAGAAAAATATCTATGTCTGTGAAACAAGCGACACATTTTCTGAATGTTTCTATTGAAGGGGATTCATTCTGTCCATCGCACAAACTACCAGAGGAAGTTGGTACGTTTAATAGAGAAAACGCTGAGAAGTATTTGTTTCTTATTAATGAGGAAAAGAGGAAAGTGTCTCATCTTTCACCGGACAATCGTTTTGTCACTTTATGGATGCAAAGTTTTCTTATCCCAAGGAAAGGGGATAGAGAAACTCTGAAAGTTTCTGATATCTTCATGCTCGACTATCTTGTAAATATGAGAAAGGTAAATCTCATGGGGTATATTTTTGAAACAATTAATAATGTCAAGACAGGAGGGATTAAGTCCCAGATGATTATGTATCCAGCCATCCTTATGAAGTTCATTCTTGAGAGTATGAAGTTTTGTAACATTCCTTTGAAAGGAAAACCCATGGATTTGAGGCCGTCATGGATTAGTAAGAGTACGCTGAAAAAGCTGAATGTTTGTTTTGATTCAAATTCAAAACTTTTTGTCAGAGATGTAGAAGCTGAATTGGCTCAGAATCAATCGGCACCTATGCCAGCCAAGGACATTCAATCCACCGGTGTTACTCAAAAGTCTGATCCGCAAACCAGTTCGAAGCCGAAGAAGAAGCCAAGGTACAATAAGGAAGTTGTAGCAAAATGGAGAAAGGATAAGGAACAAAGAAAAGAAGGTGATCCGAAGTTTGGTCTTGACCCTGCTGAGGCCTTTGCGGAAAGAGTAAGGGTAGAAGAAACCCTTCAGGCTGAAAAGAAAAAGAAGGTTCTTTTGAAAAGGAAGGCCCAAGACTTTGATGTTTCCAATGTCTTGAAAGCAGTTGAAGATGCTAGTGCTCAACTAACTGAAGAAGTGCACCAAGAGCCCATCGTACAGAGTCTTCCCAAGAAAGAAAAAGGAAAACAAGTGATGGAAGAAATAGAAGAAGAAGAAGGAGACTTTCTTTTAGAATTTCTTCAAAGTTCAAAGAAAATTAGAGAGGAATCGGTTCAAAAGCTGAGTGAAGGTGTTCAACAAACTCCTCATGCCGATCAGGAACGATCTCCGGACAGAATGTCATCTCAAGAAAATCAAGGTGCTCAATCTTCTCATTCTGATAAAGTAGTTTTCATTAGTGACAAAGTGGAAGAAGAAAGAAAGCAGAAAGAAAATGAAAAAGGGAAACAGCCAGTTGTTGACTCAAGCAGATCGTATGAACTAGCATCGTATGATGAAGACACTGATTCAGAGCATACAATCTCTCTCAAGAAGGGTGATTACATTGTTCATGTTTTGAGAAGGATGGAGAAAACCATTCCTTATTTCCTGAGGCTGGAAGGGAGGATTGATTTTATTACTGAAAATCAAACGAAAAAGTCTGGATCCGTGAAAGAATTGAGGAAGAAGGTTTTGTCAGTAGAAGCCGATTTGAAAGTTCTTTCAGAAAGCTCAGTTGCTCATAAGAAGGCTTGCAATAAAATGACCAAGTGGCCGTACAAAACAGAGAGCTCAATCAATGATCATGAAATTTCTATTGAAGATATAAGGAGGTTATCAAATGAGCTTGCAATTGCTTTCAACAAGCTTGATAGAGAAACGGTTGAAAGGATGAATCTTTTGTCTTCTCAAAGAGCCGATGTTCCTTCAGTGAAAGACTTGCAAGAAAGAATGAATGTTTTCCAATATGAATTCTTGAAGGTTTCATCTTTCAAAGATGAAATGGTTTTACTGAAGAATCAAAATTCTGTGTTATCCAAAGACAACAAGATTTTGCAAAACAGGATTGATACCCTTGAAGAAGTAATCAGAGTCCAGGAGGAGACCATCAGAAATCAAGATCAGATTTTTGCGGATCAACAAGTGCTTCTCAAAACTCAGGGTGAATAAATTTCTGAAGACAAGAAGGAGATCAAGAAGATGAAAGCTATTCTTCATGAGCTTATAAAGAAGGAGAAGGAAAGAGAAAACAAATGATTGTTGTATTTGTTTCTTTTTGAACTTGTCTTTGTTTTGTAATAACTCTTATGATCCTTTTCTTTTATCCTTTGTCTTGTATTGCTTCACTAACTCTTTCAGACAATTCAACATTACTCCTTTCTTTTTGAAAATCACAAAGGGGGTGAATGTTTATAAAGGGGGAGAATGCTTTACAATGCTCTTAAGGAAAATCTACGAATACAATCCTTAGGAAAGTCCATACCTAAGGGGGAGTTAGTTGTATTCAATTTCTTATTCAGAAGAGTTTTCAATAACTCAGGGGGAGATCAGTATTTCTTGTTACATTTACTTTGTGTGTTGTGCTTTCCAAAAAGGGGGAGATTGTTAAGTCAAAATTCTTCTTTTGACTTCTATATCATGTTTTGGAAATCACAAATGTAGTCTATCATATGTTTGTAAATTACAATTGTCTTTTATCATGTTTATCGTATCGTACGATGTTGATCGTACCGACCAAATCGTATCGTACTGACTCTGTCAATCGTATCGTACTGACTCTGTCAATCGTATCGTATTGACTCTGATGTTCAGATGTTCATTATTTGTTTTGGTACTTTTTCAAAAACTCTCTCTGTATATGAATCGTACTCATGTTTTTCATTTCTATATATCTCTTGTCCTAACAAAACGATGTCGTTGAGTTAGTTACAAACTAATCAAAACGATGTCGTGCTTTCTGTTTTAATATGACCGTTGGAGGCAATATGACCGTTGGATCCCGAGGCCTATAAATAGGAGGTCATTTGAAGCTGAGAGAACAACGATGAACGAAGAGAACGAATGAAGAGACTATGTGAACTACAAAGATTCTAGAGAGAGACACTGTGACTTCTCTCATCTGCCTTGTGCATCCGATCATCGTATCGAGGGCTTTCAAGTAATTGAAAGACAGAGGTGCTGATTACCTGCAAAATCGAGGGCTGCCGGGGATAGGCAGACAGATGTGCCGATCATCGTATCGAGGGCTACCGGGGATAGGCAGACAGACGTGCCGATCATCGTATCGAGGGCTCCCCAAGGTGTTGGTGAGATAGACCTTTTATCCTAGGTGAAAGGATAACCCTTCTCTTTGGGTTAAAAGAATTGTATTACTTTTACATTTCCGCTGTTAACTTGTATTAGAAAGGGATTTGTATTGTTTTCTTTCTTCTTTACATTTTCAATTGTAATTGTTTCAATTACAATCATTCTATTACTTTTTGTATTGATTGATTCTATACGCTTTTAGGTAGAATAATTCATCTTTATATTGCTCTGATTATTGTGTTCACCTTGAATACAATTGTTTTATATTACATTAGTATTACAATACATCATACCTTTTACATTCAATACAATTGTGGGTATTTGTATTTGTATTAGTTTAAGACCATTTAAACTAATCTCTTTGTTACTAAAACTCTAAGGTTTTTTAAACCTACAATTCACCCCCCCCTCTTGTATTGTTCCATCTAATAGACATACATATATATACTTATTTGATCCAACAATGTTAAGGGGATCAATCACATAAATATTTGATGATAAAAAATAACAACAATTCATAAAAAATGAAGGTAGTAGTATTATATATTTATATTGATACACTTATCTTATTAATGATGAATTATTTTAATGTCTATGAATATATGGATGTATACATTCCAAGAATTTTGATATTTTATTCTAAAAATTTTATACTTTGGTTTTTCTTTAATTATTTTCTTAATTAATTTCATATTAAATAAAATTTAATTCACAGTAATGAATTTTTTAATTCTCGATTCACAAATATTATATTTTAATGGATCGTAATATTCATAAAATAATTAAATGTATTTTTTTATCTCTCTAGATTTATTATGAAACCAATATTGTTAGAATATGTTTTCCAAAATGTAAAGACCCTAACACCAGTAGACCAATGATAGTACATTACTTAATTACATTAGTATTAAGAATAACAGTTTTCATCTAAAAGGACAAAATAGTTTAGTATATTTGGAATACCAGATACAAGAATAATTGTCAAAATAAAACATTGAAAGGTATACCAACATAGAAAATTCATTTCAAACAACTATAATATCATAGAATATCACCGAAAGTCATTCATAACATTCATCTTCACATCCTAGGGAAAATGATACATAATTAAATAATGGGTTCAGATTCCCAATAAGGGTAAAAAATACAATGGAAGCTATAATAAGAAATAGTTCATAGTGAATAGATAAGAACAAATTCAAAAATACTTAACATAATATGGAAGGAATAATAACTCAAAAAAATTCATTAAAAATAATCACATGAGAATTAATCTTAACCATTGATATTTTACTAGTTGAATAATCACATGTATTATAAATTATAAATATCATAATTATAAAACTCATAATGATGGGTATCTAAAACATACCATTGAGGACTTAGTAAAGACATCTAAAAATAAATAATTAAGGCCACAACCAAAACAATATCTGAGAATAAATGGGAAGGCCCTCTACTGAGTCTATATCTTTTTTGTTCCATGATACCTACCAATGCATTGATGGGATATAATGGTCCTCACCCATCACTTACCAGGTACAATAAATTTCACATATGAAATGAGTGAAATAGAAACAACCTAAACATTTGTATCGAAAAACTAGCATATGAAATGTGAATACATAAAACATAAACCATGAATGGTATAACAATACCATATCCATATTCAAACAAATCATAAACCCTTAAGAAACATATTTTATATGGTATCATAAGAGATAAACCACAATCAAGTACAAGATTCAATAGAGGATTTATATATATACGAAGATAATTTTAAATGACACCATTATAAAATTCCTAAGGAAAATAATATAAAAACATTTTAAAGTGTCCCATACCATTTCAAAAAATTAAATCATAATCACTATGATGTAACAACATTAAATGAAACATATAATACCATTAGAAAAATAATACTCATGATATGACATAAAAAATATAAGTACACACACCATCGAGAATGAATAAGTGGTGAATAAGGCGTATATCTCACAGAAGTAAAAGTAAGATGAGAAACTCCCTTTTAAAATTTTTACCTACTAGAGGTGTCATTATAGAAACAAAAGGTTCATCAACATCGATCTATAGTGATGATAATGTTTTAATCAATGTGACCTTGGGTGACATTTTATTGTTCTGTTGGAGGCCCTTTGAAGCCCTTATCGGCTCTTCCCCCATGATCTTTGTTGAATCTATTTCTTCAAGAGTGGGGAAGTTTACATGGTGACATTTCTATAGCATTGAGCGGCAGATCTATTCCAGATCTAGGTTTCTCCTTCTAATTTCATTTCAGTATTAATTCAGGATCTAGTGTGTGAGGTGTTTGTGTTGTTGATTCGGGCTGCTGATCTAATTCAAATAAAGGAATCCCCATGTTAAACCCTATTTTTTAAAAAATATATTTAAATTCCTGAAAAAAAATTATGTAGATTCTTATAACTAACCTTTAAACCTAATTTTTTCTCTTCTATGGTTTTTCTTCAGAAAAATGTCATATGTGGTTGTAATCAGTATGTTATTTGGATTCTGATTGAACCAAATTGTTTTCTGGTGAATAGTAACATACCCTTGAGAATACGAATATGAATATTAGTATTATCTTTATGAATAATAAATCATATAATTATTTTATTTTCTTAAGGTTATAAGGTAATGATATATTTGTTAATTTTTCAAGGTGTTAAAAAATGAGATATAGATTTAAAATAGTTATTTTTGAACAAATTGTGATTTTATTTAAAAATTAAATTATTAATAATTAAAAAAAATTCTCAAAAAATGAGTTCATTTTTTAACTCTACAAATTGAAAATTATTTATGGAGAATTTTTTTTATTTTTCCAAAAATACTTGAATTCTTTGAAAAATAATAAAATACAATAAATTACAATAAATGCTAAGTTCTTGTTTTCATTCATCACATGTAAGGCAAAGAAGATTTAAGGCCACATTGTTTTGAAATAACATTAAATTTTTACTATTTGGGAATAATATTATTTATAGTCTTCAGACACGATATTAAAATAATGATTTAAATAATTTAAAATCCCTCCTCTACTCCATTATAAATACCACCCTCCTTCCCCTCTCCCTCCCACACAACTAAATTCTTGAGCACCATCTATGTTTATCCAAATTACCCTAAAAGGATTATACCCACGTCCAAGACCTGTTGGACTTACCAAAAGGCCAAAACTAGAGGCCTTATGGAGTATTTCAAGGAGAAGAGATCAAGTGGTAAGAATCCTCATACTTTTTTCATGTGATTTATTTTCTATTCATTTCTTTTATTATACTCCCACACCCCTTATTTGTGAGGAATTAATATCCATAAACATATATATTTTTTATGTTCTCATGTTCATGTAAAAAATTCAACATCATTCTTCCTTTACTCTCCCTCTTATTCTAAAAAAACAAAAACACCACCTGCAATGTGTCGATTTACCAAATTCATGGATGATGGGTTTTCAATTTCCATTAATTCCTTCAAAGATGATCAAAAATCATTTTAAATAGTCGAAACAAGATTTAAATTTTCTTATTTAACCTTTTCTATATTATAGAATGAACTTATATTCCTGAAATTAAATTATATAATGAAACAAGATCATGATTATCAGGGAACCGAAAAAAATGATCTTAAAAATATCATTAATGTTATTTCTAAGGATTCATCATAATATATGATAAAAAATGATTTATGGTATCATTATATATTATAGAAACATATTAATACCATTTCATTCCTCTTCTTAAAATTCATTTCCATGCGACAAGAAAATCAAATGCAAATAGGCCATGGAAATCATGTAAAAAACGCACCTGAAACAATGAATGAAACAAAATAGTAATAACTAGTGGGTGAAATGATGTTATAAAATGATCATATAAGGTGTTATATACATAAAAAAATTTCTATAAGATATTAATAACTTTCTTTGAACAATTATATAGGAGGTGTAAAAGTTCTTGAAGTAAGACACACCCAAGGTATGGAATTCTTAACCAAATTTCGATTCATTAGGTTCACATTCTACTTCATTGTTTACATGGTATTAAAATTGTTTGTGTAATTAATTTTGTTTATATTATGTTTAATAATGAATATTTACAATGTATATACATATTCAATCTACTCTATTAATTCTCATTTCAATTATATTATATTAGTAAGGGGAGTTTTTTTTAAAATCCTCTTTTCAAAATTCAGTTTTAAAAAATTAAAAAGAAATGTTTTTAGCAAATTATTCTTGTAGTGTGATTATTTTTTGGTTCATGGGTATTTTTATTAATGGTTGTTCCTATATCTCCCTCTAATTCATTGGGTATGTGTAAGTTGGAGGTCTAACATATGGGTACTCCAAGTGTAACTCTACTGGTTACACAATAAGGTATTCATAAGGGTTACTTTGTATGGTTTCCATAAGGGTTAAAAATTATAAGGCAGCTGATAGGGTTATAACATTATGTAATTAATTAACAATGATAGTGTTATGGTTCTATTTATGATATATATGTTTTTTTTAAAACTCAGTTAAATATCATGTCTCACAATGTAATTTTATATGGGTGACATGTTTGTCTTTTTGGAAAATGATTTCATACATTACAAGTATTCATGGACTAATGTTTTCTTTACATATTTTTACATCCCTTAATTATATTTTTGTGAATATCCCATGTTTTTAAATGACTATCACAAGTTATAAGGATGTGTTAGAGAAAAAATGAAGTCAAGTTGAATGTTATGAAAATTGTTCAAAGAAAACAAGTTTTATTTATTTATTTTTACAAAAGGGATCCATTTTTTCGGGATATAATCAATGTATAAATGTTCACTGTAATGTATGGGTTATATCAAAACTTTCTAAAACTCTAAGATTAAAATTATCATAAATGTGAAAAGATGTGAGTTCTTGATATCAATTCAATATTCATTAATATAATAATTAAAGGTCCTTAAAGTCGGTTTCAGCAGATGGTTTAGATAAAATTTGGGAGTTGGATGGTGTTAATAGATTATTATAACTGATTTTTACTCTATGGTTAACTTGAAATGTTGTAGAATTTAATGATTACAATGTTTCTCCAACTAAAATATGTTAGTTCATAATGGTTTTCTGTAGTAGAAATAGGGAATATAAAATGGGAAGGCACTGACATAACGATATCCTGCTGAATCTGATGACTAGAATGATAGGGATTAAAACCATGTATTTTTTGATTTTAATGTCTCAGCTAACATAGGAAATAAATAGTGGTGGAATCCAAGCACGAGAATAACCATATCTTCCAAAAAGGAACTTGATCATAGTGGGACATTTTATGAGGCAACACCCTCCTACATTTAGTGGATATTCTAACCTAGTAGTGGCTAAAGGATGGATTAAATCATTTGAAAATATATTATACGTTTTGAGATATTCAGATAATAAAAAGTTATTTCTTTTTGTTTATCATTTTCAAGGTAAATATGATCAGTGGTGGTCAATGGTAAAAAACATCAGGGATAGATATAAGATTTATTCCTTATAGTAGGATGAATTTAAATGTTTTTTCCTTGTAAAAAATATTCCTATTGTGGTGCGACTTAGGATAGATAAAAATTTCCTTGAATCAAAGAAAAATGAGGAAGATTTAGTTGTTGTGTGTGAAGAAAAAATCAACCAACTGGTGAGGTATGCTCTAAATCTTATTCTGCATCTTAATAGAAAAATCAATCACTTTTACACTAGATTAATTCCAATGTATTGAAGGGAACTGAAGTCTTATGAATTAAAAAGTTATGAGAAACATGTCTGGTGTGCTGGGAGGGTAGAGATTGAGTTTGATTATGATCTTGTGCTCATTGAAAATAAAGATAGAAAGCGGTTTGTATGGAAAGAAATGCGTAAGAATCAATTAATGAAATCAGATGGAAAGAAATTCTGGTTTTCAGGATGTGAAAAGTGTGGCACAAAGCACCATGGGGAATTCCTTTCCAAAAATGTGATTTGTTTTTTGATGTTCTATGTTTGGAAATATGTCATGATATTGTAATGAAAATTATCCTAAGACTAATAATGATAAGAAAAATATAAAGTATTTTAAATGTTGTGAGATATTTCATTATGAAAATGTTTTCCCAAAAAGATATCTGAAGGATGAAAAGATGCCAGATTTTGAGAAAAGACTTGTAGTGAGATCCATTGTTACTATGTCAACAGATGTCAGTCCATCAAATGAATTTGTATCATATACCTTATTTTTTCTCATATTTGTTAATGATTTGTTTGATAGAGCATCTACAAATTTCTTTTCTCTTTAAAGAATTTTCTTGTAAATTAGAAATATCACCTTAATAAATGGGATTAGAACTTATTATTGACACACTAGTGGTAAAATATTATAACAAAGTGGAATTATAATAATATTTATATTGGGGTATGGGGAAATGCATTACCTTCAAACCTTGTCATTTTGAACTTAGTATAGATTTATTTCATTCTGGGAATGGAATGGATTTCTATTTATCATGCTAAAATTGACTCTGGATTTAAATGTGTTTCTTTAAATAGAGTTTCTGTTTTATACAAGAATAAACCCAAAAAATTGACATCATATCAGGGAGTTTAGAAACCATTTAAAGAGATAAATCAATATTATCTTGATCATATTGTTAAAAATAAGGGAACTATTCATATATTTGATGTGCTCATGGTAAATGAATACCTTGATGTTTTTCTTTATGAGTTACCTAGTGTCATACCTGATCGGAAGTCGAATTCCAAATTGACATCGTTCATGATGCTAAGAAAATTTCAAAACCTCCATATCAAATGTCTCAAATGGAACTTACTGAATTGAAATTTTAGATTCCATAGTTTCATGATAAAGTTTCTTTTGTCCTAGCATTTCACCATGGGGTGCTCATATATTGTTTTTTAATGATAATGATGGTCCTATCAGACTTTTCATTGATTATAGAGCCTTAAATAACATCACTATTAAAAACAAATATCTTTTTCGTCATATCTATGACTCATTTGACCAACTCCAGGGAGCTTAGTACTTTTCCAGGATTGACTTTAGATTTTGATACCATCAGGTGGAGGTGGAGGTGGGTAACATCCTAAAAATATCTTTTCATACAAGATAAGAGATTTATGATCATGTTTTTATGCCTTTTTTGGTAACTAATTCACCTTATGTATTCGTGGACCATATGAATATAATATTTCATGAGTTCATGGATATGTTTGTGGTTGTGATTATTTATGAAATTCTGGAGTTTTCTAAGAGTAAATAGGAGCATGAAAAAAATAAGGGTTCTTTTGAAAAACATAAAATAAATAAAATTGTACAGAAAATTCAAAAAAATTGATTTTTCATTGGAATAAAATGCTTTTTATTGGGAACATTGTAAATAAAATGGAAAAATAGTTGATCCTTCTAAAACAAAAGTGGTTGAGGAATGGACAAGACCTACAAATGTTTTAATGATTCATAGTTTTTTGGATTAGTAGGTTATTAGTGAGGGTTTGTTAAAAACATTGCACAGTTATCTAGCCCGCAAACTAATTTAACATGAAAAGGGATAACATTTATTTTGATAGAAGAAGGGGGTGTTTTTTTTCTAGAAATAATGAATATATTGGTGAATGGTTTTGTTTTGGCCTTGCCTTCCCAAAATTGTGAGATTGTCATCTACCCAGATGCATCATTGAAGGGACTTAGTTTTGTTCTGATGCTAAATAATCAGGTAATTTTTTATGATTCAAGAAAACTAAACCCTCATGAGTTAAACAATCCCACACATGATTTATAATTGGAAGATGTATTTTTTTCGTTGAAATTTTGAAGGGATAATTTATACAGATCCAAATAGAAAATATATACTAACTATAAAAGTCAAAAGTATATATTCACTCATAAGTAATTAAAACTAAGGCATAGAATATGTATTTAATTCATAAAAGATTATTATTTCACAATCAACTACCATATATAAAATGAAAAAAAAAGTGGAGGATTCCTTCAGTTGAAAACATCATGCATCATTAACCGTGTCTTTTTTGGAACATGATCCATTGATTATTGATTTAATTAATTTTAGATTAGAAGTTGTTGATACTGTAAAAACAACTATTTTGTTTTAGGATTTAGCACAGTCATCATTATCAGACAAAATTAAGAAAGCACAAAATGAAGATAGTGAGCTATATAAAATGGTAGAATTTTCTAAAATGGGTAAGTTTCCAAAATTTAACCTTGATAAAGATTTTGTTCTGAGATTTGGAAAATGATTATGTGTGCCTTGTGATTATCAGTTGAAAAATAAATATTCGGTGAAGCTCATACTTCTACATTTTATGTTCATCATAACAGTACTAAGATGTATATAAACCTTAGAAAGTATTACTGGTGGGATGGAATGAAAAATGATATTACAAAATTTAATATGAAATGTTTGACATGCCAACAGGTTAAAGCTGGGCAATAGTTACCGAAAGGGATGCTTCAATCATTCCCAATGATATAGTGGAAATATTAAAATGTATCCATGGTCTTCATTGTAGGACTAATAAAGACTTCTCATGAAACGAATGCAATATAAGTTATTGTTGTACAACTGACTAAATCTGCACATTTTCTTCTAATTCGAGATACAATGTATTTGGATCAGATTTATCGATTGTACCTCAAAGATATTTTCATGTTATATAGAGTAAATTTTTATATTATATATAACCAAGATCACAGTTTCACTTATAATTTTTGGAAGGAGATTAATATGTTTTTGGGCACATAATTAAATTCCATGACAGTATTCCATACCCAATCATATGGCTAGTTAAAAATGAATGATTTAGACATTGTATGGTCTTATTTGATCTTGAAAAATAAACTAACAAGGTTGTTGGTATCAGAATCTTTTTTTAGTTGAGTTTTTTATAATTACATATTTCATTCCGGTATAAAGATGGATCCTTTTGAAGCATTTTATGGGAAGTGTTGTCGAACTCCAGATTTTTGGGATGAAGTCAAGGAAAGGGATTTTATGTGACTAGAATTAGTAGCGGGAATGTATGAGAATGTAAAGATGATATAGAAACACATGAAGATATCTGAGAGTAGGCGGAAAACTAATGCAAACAACAAGAAGAAAGATTTTTATTTTGAGGTAGGTGATCATGTTTTTCTTAGAATGTCACAAATAAAAAATGTTATGTGTTTTAGAAAGAAATGAATGTTATGTCTGCGGTTCATTGGACCATATAAAAATCTATATAATTTTGGAACAGTCACCAACTGAGTACCTTTTCCTCTATGTTTATATCAGGTACTAAATGTTTTTCATGTTTTTATGTTGAGAAATTATATGCCAGATCCATCTCATGTTTTGAGCCCAGATGTAGTTCAGCTAGAATAGAACCTTTCTTACGAAGAGAGACGTGTTCAGATTCTTGATTGAAGAGAACAATTATTGTATAATAAGGTAATTCACCATGTAATGGTTTGGGGAGAAAGCATATGGTTGAATAATCAACATGGGAATCTGAAAATGTTGTGAGGTAAAAGTACCCTCACTTTTTTAATAAGTAAATAAATTTTCAATAACACAATTTCTAGAATGTGGGGAGAATGTAACACCCAAATTTTTAAAAAATAAATTTTAATGAAGGAATCATTGTTTTATGTAGATACTTATAACTATATTTGAAACATAAATTTTCTACTTCTATGACTTAAATTTTAAAAATTGTCATCTATTGTTGTGATCATTAAGTTATTTGGAGTCTGATAGAACCAACTTGTATTTTGGGGAATAATAACATACCCTTATGAATAGTAATATGAATAGTAATATGAACAGTAATATGACCCTCTTGAATAGTAAATGATATTATTATATTATTTTCTTATGGTTATAGGGTAATGAGATATTGATTAATTTTTCAAGGTGTTAAAAATTGAGTTATAGATTTAAAATTGTTATTTTTGAATAAAATATGATATTATTTTAAAATTAAATTCATATTATTTAGAAATTATTTTCAAAAAATGGAATTCATTTTATATTTCTAAACATGAAAAATGTTTATGGTTAATTTTTTGTATTTTTATAAAATTATTGAATATTTGATGAATGACCAAATACGATTAATGATTATAAATGCTAAATACTTGTTTCACTGCATGATTGGTGATGCAAGGATGATGTAAGTCCACTTATTTTAAAATCACATTAAAATTTTTACTATTTTGGGTCAAATAAATCAAGACTATTCATAGAATTGAGCTAAAGTATTATAATAATGGTTAAAATAATGTACAATCCCTCCTATAATACACTATAAATACCCCCTCATTCCCGTCTTTTTTACACACCTCTCAAACCGTGAGCATTGTCTAAGTTCAGGAAAATCCACTAACCAAGGCCCTTACCCATGTCCAAGACCTATGGTTCACACCAAATGGACACATCCAAAGTCCTTAATGGGGATCTAATGGAGAATAGATCTAGAGGTAAGATTACTCTTCTTTTTTCATGTGTTTGTTTTCAATTTCTTTCTTTTCATATACTATCTTCCACTAACCTTTTCCAGGAGGTATGAAATATCTAGAATCATAAATATTATTTATTTTATATTGTTCATGTAAAAAATTCATCATATTTTGTCCTCTCATCTCCCATTATTTTAAATATAAGAATTCCCTCTACGATGTACTGATTTACCAAAATCACAAATGATGTGTTTTCAATTTCCATTACTTCCATAAAATCTTAAAACAAAACCATTTTAATGGTTTAAATAGAATATAAATTTTTTAAGTAGCCTATTTTATGTTCTTAAATGATGTTCTATGTGTGACATTAAATTATATAATGAAACAAGTTCATGATTATTGTGGAACTGCCAAAAATGATCTAAACAAATATCATTATTTTTTTATCAAAAGATTCATCATAATATATGATCAAAATAATTATTTATGGTATCATTACATATTATTGAAGAATATGAAAACCATTTCATTCCACTTCTAGAATTTCTTTTCCATGCGAGAAAATTATCAAATACAAACTGGCCATGGAAATCATGTAAAGAACAAACCCGAAACATTGGAAGGAACAAAAAACTTATAACTAAAGGGTGAATTGATGTATTAAAATGATCATATAAGGTGTTGTAAATATAAAAAAATTCATTAAAATATGAATGAAACTATTTTAACCATTATAAAAGATTTTTAAACATGTTTTAAGTAATACAAACTTGAGGTAAGGGATTTTCTTTACCCAATTTCCATTCATGGAGTTAACATTCAACTTCATTATTTACGTGGTATTAAAATTGATTGTGTGATTAATTTTTTTATATTATTTTGAATTATGTGTATTTAAAGTGTATATACATATTCCATCCACTCTAATAAGTAACACATTAATTATATGATAATAGTAAGGTGTTTTTCTTTTAAAACCCTCTTTTAAAAAAATTCTTTTTTCCAAATTTAAAAAGGAATGATTTTATGAAAATATTCTTGTTGTATGGTTTGATCTGGTTATTGAGAATTATTTATGATAAATATTAGGACCTATATCTCCATCCAACACATTGTGTATGTGTATGTTGTAGGTCGGCTATATGGTTACTCCAAGTGTAACTATGGCGATTACACCATAAGGTAGTCATGAGGGTTGAGTTGTAAGGTAGTCACGAGGGTTACAAATTAAATGGTAGTTGAGAGGGATACATGATTATTTATGTAATCCCCCCAAGATAACTTTATGGTTCTATTTATGTTATGTATTTTTTGTAGAGATATCAAGGAAATCTCATGTTTCAAAAATGAAGTTCATATGGGTGACAAGAATGTCTTTTTTGAAAATGATTTCATATATTACAAGTATTCATGGAATAATGTTTTATTTCTATATTTTAATATACCTTACTGATATTTTTGTTCTCATACCATGTTTTTCAATTATTTTCATAAGTTATAAGGACGTGTAAGAAAATGATGGAATCCAAGTTAAATGTTAAGAATATTTCTCAAAGAATACAAGTTTTATTTTTATTTTTGAAAAAATGGATATTGTTTTTTGGGGTACCACACTATATAAATGTGGAATGGTATATATGTGTAATATCACAATTCTCTAAAACTCTATACATTATAATATCCTCAATGTTAAACGATGTGAGTTGATGACTAAAATTTAAGATTATGTAACGAAATAAGTTTGGGTCATAATATATCGAATTGTAAAACATGAATTTTTGTGGGTCCTTTTTTGTTTATGTAATATTGTTCCCACTCAGAAGATGTATTGATTTATTCATGGAGGAGTTGGATTGTTGGATCATAATTTTTTTCAATTCGGTTTGGGTTCTAAATTTTGCTGAAAGTTCGTGTCTATTGGATGCTTGGTCCTCTTCTCTTACACTTGCACTATGCTACTCTCTCTGTAGCGGATATGAATGGTGGTATTGATTTTCCTATAGGATGAAAGGGAAGGCAAAAATATGAATAAGTGGAATGTTGGACTTATGTTATTCTTGTGGTTTTATGTTAAAATTTAAGTGATCTAATTCTGTTGGATGAGTTGAGTTTGGTACTTTCATCCTTTGTGATGTTTGTTCATCTTTAACTTCAATGGTGGTTGTCGTCATTGGAGGACATAGAAAATTGATCAATCTATGAAATTTTCCACTCGTCTTTTATCGCTAGCTCTAGGAATCCCTCACTCTCTCTAAGGTGGATCTGAGTGGTAGTCTTAATAGTGATTTGGGATGTGATGGAAAGAGATTGTAGACATCCTATGGTGGTTCTATCTCTATTGGGTTTTAGATGTTGATGATGAATATGTTTTGATAATCTGTGAATTATTTTGATTCAATTGTGTGAAAGAACCTACAAACTCTATTAGGAGTAGCTCCAGATAAAGAGTAACAACAAGATGTTTTAATCTGAGCTAGGCCATCTAGATTTTCATGAATGAGAGGTTATGACTTTTCCATCGGTACAGGGCCTATGAAACCATACAATATAAAGTTATCTAAGCTTTAATATTATTTTTAAGGATTTACATCATGATGTATTCATTGGGGAGGGGAATATCTTACAGTATTAATCTGAGATGACTTTCCTTTTATGTTATTAATTGGTTTTAGTTATTAGGGTTCACACTTACACTTTATGTGTATCTTTTGAAAAATAAAAAAAATGGATTCTTCAATGACAAAAACATTCATTTTAGAAAAATAATGAAGTCTTAGAATATAATATGTATGGTAATTAGAAATTGGCTGAAATTAGGCAGTTTCGTTTAATCGGGCTTGCTAAACATGAAGAAATAGAAATGTACATTTACAAAACCAGTATTATCCCATCAAGGATAGATGAACTGATCTAGATAAATGACTTTTGAAAATATACAACTAATTTAGAATAAATATATAAAAATAATTATTAATTACATTGGGATAAAGAGATAGAATCCATAACTCGAATGAAAAATGAGGTTTTGGTGAGAATCTCTTACCACTTTGTAATAAATCAAATCGTATGTTCCATAAAATTAATAATCATTAAAGGAAACATTTAATATCATGATGATAATGAAACTAAAGATATGATAAATCAATGGGTAGTATATATAACCCTAATACAATATATAAGTGGTGAATGATGTATATCCCACCAAAATAAAACTTAGATGAGAAAAACCATACCTTATGTACAAAAGTGTTCTTCCTTGTGCTTAATGCCCTGGATAATGAAATTATATTAATTAATAATTTAATTCAGAACATATTAAACATTTACTTGTTTTAATTTTATTTTATTTTGTTAATTTATGGAATATTTAAGAGTTTTGAAAATCAATTTCGTCATTCGGTAGTGTTCATTTCCTAGGTTTTCATGATTTATTCACTTGTATACGTGTACCAAAGATCTTTCGAAGTGGGAATATTTATCCAGAATTGATATTATATGTCAGTAATTAAAATACTAGATATTTAGTGGTCTAATATATCATTTTTATTCCAGATATATGGATTATTCATTAAATAATGCGATAATGATAATTGTTTAGACTATTTTGGTGTTTTTCTAATCCTCATGAACTACTTTTGTATTATGAATTAATATTATGTACATATACTGGTTCTAGAACATTAAATAAGTTTCATTACATATATTAACATATTTTTTAATCCTAATAATAATTTTATTAGTATTCTTGAATGTATAATTGAAAAACAAAAAACTCATCATCTATAAATGTTGTAAATCGTCACCTGACAAATGATGTTTTTATTTTTCAAATAAAAATGGGGATGTAATAGAATTGATGGTTTACCTTACATTAACATACTAAAATTAATTTAAATAAAATAAAAAAGATTTATCATGTCGCTATGTACATGTGGTGTGAGGTAATGATAAGAAAATAAAATAAAATAAAATAAAATTCAATGAACGAAAGTGGATTTTTACCTCTTGAATTATTCTCCTTGAGAACCTCTTTAAGTAACTATGAAATTATCCTTTTGTTGAGCCCAGAAATATGGAATCATGGTTAACATATTTAGGATACGGATTGGGTATAAATTGGATAGGATTCATGGCTTTGGAAGTGTGAGAGGATAAGGTGCTGATGGATTGTATTTATAGTAGAGGAGAGGGGTGTTTTTTATTATTTAATTCATTAGTTTATTATTTTTTCTCAAGAATAATAATATTTTAACTCATAAATAAAAAATTAAAATAATTATGTATAGTTCAATATTACGGGATTATATCATTCATACATCATCTATGACTCAATGATTCATGTATTTTTAAAATGCAGTAAATTACTGTAGTTCACTATTCAAAAACAATTCTAGTATTTTTGTAAAATATGAAAAAATTATCCCTATGCATTTTTTTACCTAAAGAATTAAAAAATGAACAAAGTTTTATGAAAATAATTTTCTAAATATTATCATTTTAACTTATAAATAAAATAATCATTTATTATAAAAATACTGATTTTAAAAGTATAACATATTTTACAACACATTGAATAATTTATTAAATTATCATAAAATAATATTATAATCATAATAAAAATATTATTAACTTATTAGTATGTTTTTTCAAAAATAAATTTCTTTTTAATTCATTAATTAAATTATAAAATTTTTAACTAACATTTTTATCTCACAATATTACCAATATTTAATTTATCATTTTTAAAACATTTATTAACTTATTCAATGATATAAATAAAATATATTTTCATTTATATGAAACCCATTTGTTAAATTTTATCGGTGTGATCTAATTAAAACAATATATTTATTTTGGATATAACATAATTAGAAGTTCAATAAAAATCAATATTTTTCAGCATTCAGTGGAAAGTAAATATTTTCTAAAAAATAAAACAATTTCACATGAAGTTAATTTTTTCATTAGACATTTAAAAATAAAGATTATTTTCCAATATAATCTATAAAAGAATCAAAATTTAGTTTTATAAGGAGGATTCCATTAAAATGTGGCGAAACTGACTTTAGAAAAATATAGCCTTTTAATGCGTAAAATTAGATTCATTATTATCTTATGCCTATAATATCATTTAGATTAATTTAAGAAAATTTTCATAAATATATATTATATAAATTTTATAATTTCATTATTTCAATTAATTTTCTGCAATTTAACATCTTGGTTATAATGATCGTATTAAAATAATGATTTTTAATTGTATATCATTGTTCGTTTAAACATGATGTTGTGTCAAAACCTATATTTTTGATGAAATTAAATTTAAAAAGACAGATAAATTAAAATCATGTGGTGTTACATTCTCCGCTCCTTTAATAAATTTCATCTCCATAATCTTAAATTCTACTTTTAAAAATCAATGGTCGGTACCCCAAAATTTCTTTGTGGGAAACAAAAATATGGTTAATATAATATCCACTTAATAAGAGGGAAAAGTAAATTTGAAGGTCACCCAAAATCTAGGATTTAGGGTTGGAAATAATTATTGGAAAGGGATAACGAGGAAATGTAAGAGAAATATAACTGTCATGTTTTGTTGGATAGTGATAGAGAATATAGTTATTATAAAGAAAACCATCACGAAATCGTAAATATTCTGATCGGGTAAAAGACCATTTTTCATTAAGAAAAGTAATTGGATAAAATTATTATTTTATAAATAATTTACATAAATTTTAGGTACTCTTTTAATATTAAAATATGCACTTTAAAAAACATACACATTTGATTAGCTTCCATGCCATAAGTGTAATTTCATCATTCAGTTGTACTTCAATCTATTTTCACTTCATCCCTCACACCTTGAAATGAATGTTCCCAATGAGTTTCCATGACTAAATAACATTTATGAATTATATGATGCACAAATGGTTCCTTCACCCGTTAAATGTTTATTAAAATATAAAAAATTATCACAATGTATCCAATAAATCATACTTTAACCTGATGAAATTCAATCAAATGATCAACTTAATCCATTCCAATATAATGATTCGTCCAAAATTTATCTTTCTAATTTTACAATAAAAAATGATATATAAATTAAAAATATATTCTAACCATATTAAAAAATAACCCGATTCACTATAACTCCATAATAAAATCATATTTTACTCAAAAATTAAATTAAACTATTACTCCTAAACTAATCAGTGTCTAATAAAATAAAATTCATCACATAACTAGAAAATCAATTTCAAATCCCAGGTTTATCTATTTGAAAAAAAAAATATCCTAAAATAAATAAATGTTTATCCATAGAATATGAAAAGATCACACTATTCAATACATCATGTAGGCTTGGGGAAGGGGTTGTACCCATTTCACCCTTTGATTGTGTGTTCAAACCCTTTCCCTTTTTAGATATGATAGGTTGTCACGCAGCAAATGAGTTTTCCTTTTTCTAAAACAATATTAATGTATCCTTAAAAATAGATATTTTGGATATTCCAAAAACAAGCTTAATCAGTAATGTTATGTTAACACAACCCTAGTACATAAATACGTTATCAATTTATTTACACATAGGTCCTTTCAAGGTCTAGGTATTATATTATAGAAGGGGAATTGACTCAAATAATTCCCAAATTCCCTGTATTTAAGTAAACGAACTAGAAAATGAATTTTTTGGATGATTTTTATTTCCTTCCATCATAATAGTCACATTTTCTCAGGTGTTCATTGATTTGATTCCTTGTTTCCCACACATAAAAAATTTATCAATTCAATTGAGACATCTTCTTGGGGTTCTCCTTCCACATTCCTTATATGATGGTAATAAAGCCATATATTCTTCATGGTCTCCACCACAGTAGAACTTTTCAAAATCAATACATATTTTTATTAATGAATTCGAGATTTATTTAAGGTATATTTTATTATTAATATTTTTTAAAAAAAATATTGGGCCATAACACAATATTTTTCACATCGATCAACATCCCTATTGGTTTAACATTACCTCCACCTTATTCTTCTTGTCAAATATTAACATGAATCTTTTAGGTGTTAGATATTGACTAAAATAGATATAATTGTCTGAGTAACAATATTCATAGTGAGAAAAAATGTAATAATATATAGAATGTCATGAAATCGTACTTTAACCCAAAACACATTACGTGTAAACTGGGTTGTCTAATTTCATTATATAATCAAATTATTCATAATTGATTGTAATGAAAATGTGAATTACCCTATGAATATCACCCTAGAGTGCTAAACCAAGTTCAAAATAAGGCTTGTTGTCATGTACCAGGTTACGTCGAGTCTAGACCAATGCACCATGTTGGAGTTTTACCCCTAGGTACATCTATTCCAGAACAACATCCACTTATAGTATCCAAAAATAGATGTATTTCTTGGAATACCCACATAACATATATTATCCCTAGGTACATCTATTCTTAATTTTCATCCCTATGAAGCCATAATATCTAGATAACTCTTTATTTATCTTTTTATCACATGATAAAATTTTTTTATTTTATGAAAACGGTTTGGAGAGGGCATCACTTTGAAATATTGGATTATAACCATTAAGGAAACAATCATTATTTATGTACGGATCTTGCCCATTTTTTAGGATCTCATTCCATCTAAAATGACCCATTTATAATTGTTGACATACATTTGGTTAGATTATATCAATATTGAAAATATTTTCTAATTCGTAAAATAGTGAAATACTTCACATTATTTGAATAATTGATTCATAATTAATCTCATAATAATAAACATTTTCTCCTTAGTTTAATCTTATATACATATCCTCAAATTATATGATAAGGTTATGTTATCTAATCTATTATTTTTTAAATATATTTTTCAAGGTATCAACTAAAATTTCTTTGATACCAACTATAATGAGCCCACCCCTTGTATGTTAGATCTAGTGCCCTAGTTTATTACTTTGGGATAGATAAATAATTCCAATAAAAAATTAAATATTAGTTTTTCCGTATTGGAGGCTACATACATACATGATACCCATTTTACATTAGTAATAGAATATAAGACATAATATATAAAAAATATAATAAGTTGCATCATTGGTAACTCATTAAATGATCTCCTCTTCATAACCTGAGTAAAGAAAACAAAATAAGGTTGATGTAAAATTCTCTTTATGGGTAAAGTAAAGTAGAAAATATCATATATCACTGAATAATAATCATCATGGTAGGGTAAATTACTAAAACACATTTCAATTAATCAATAACTTCAGAATCATATAGTATAAATAAAATTTGATCATATAATTCCCTATAAATGATCCCATGTGATTGAAACTTGAATATAGATATTCTTACTAATCATATTATCATGTGAAAAAAAATGATCGAATTAATATTGTTGGGTTTCAAAACTATGAATATTTATCCTCAAGATAGTAAGTTTCAAGATCTATCCTTAAGAGGGCTTATGTTTGTGGGTAGAAACCCATCTAATTTGGCCAACTAATTCATCTCCATAGAAAACATGTACATAATTGGGATTTCATTTACCATTAATAATCCCATGTATTGCATATCCAAATAATTTCTCATATAAAAAATAATCAATTTATATTATAAAAAATATTCCTTTTGAAATATCTGTAATGTTTATAGGTTTCACCTTTTTCAATATTTCCCAAAAAAATTATATAACATTCAATAGAAACACTATATATAAAAATGGTATACATTTTAGAAAATAATTATATCCCATATACCAGAATATTCATATTAAAATTAAATATAATATTTAATTATAAATGATTAATTGTAATTGATTGTTTGAAGACAATTTTAATTGTAATAAAATGTGATCAGATTTCATGATAACATTCAAAAGATGGAAGCTTTTAATTCAAGTACCCTTCGATGGAGAATCTCAATGTGAAACATAAAAAGTCCATAAATTATTAATTATTAGTGATATTAAATTTCAAAGAAGCAGTATGTACCACACATAAAAGTTAATTGGTGCATAGCAATAAATTATCAACAATGGAATGAAAATTCAGACGAAATCCCTTACCTTACACTTCATTTTGGATGAATTCAATTTAACCTCATATATAATGATCTTATTCATGTTATTAGATTATAAAATAACAATATTAATATTTAAAATATCATATATGATTCTTTTGAAACATCTTATCACAGGTTTGTTAATATTCTTTCATTATTTTCATTTTTTTTGTTGTTAATTGGCTTTTTCAAGTATATTTTGACAATTAATGTTTTTACTCTTTATTAAATAATGATTTAATAATATACCAAATTTAAAATTATATTTATATATTCTATATATTTTCTACATATGTATTTAGAATAATCCATAAAATTTAGTGATTGGGAGTGGAAGGTTCCATTTTCAAGATGGTAGTTTGTACGAATGCATGGACACTGCTTCCAATTTATTATTATAATAAATGAATGAAAATTAAGTGATATATATCTATATTATAATTCTATTATCATATTTATATCATTAATATCACATATTTTTTTTAATCCCATCAATTATAGGTGTGAATGAATCTCATCTCATCGCAAGGTAGTAGTCTTCCGTACACACGAATGACATTATAATATTCCCACAAAATGGAAATTATGATTGTAAGTGTTATATTATAATTCTTGAATCAAAATAAAGTTATATATATCATATATTTAAAAAATAAACTATAAATAAATCATTATTACCTACCTTGAAATATTGAAAAGGAATGAGAAACGTTATTGATTCACAAGGTGGTAGACATGCAAACACACGAATGATGATTTTGTATCCCTTTTGATGAATTTGTGTGGTTTTAGTTCATAGACTTATTATAAAATCATCATAGTATATTTAATATATTTATTATTTTATATAGTTATTTCATAATAACAATTTAATGTGTTCGAGAAGGAAATAAAATGAAAACTCTTTTAGAATAATATTACCTCCTCTTTGGGTATCCTCTTTAAGTTTGAAATAATGCATTCATATGTTGGATTTCAGCACAGTATAAGGATTATAATATTAGGGGTGGGATTTTTGTAAGTTATTTTTTTTTATTTTCAAATAAAATATTTATATGATAGATTTGAATAAGGGGAGAGGGGAGGCCTTTTATATGTGGGGTGAGTAGAAATCCTCTAAATTTGTAATTAAGGAATTCCAGCCACATTTTTTCCATGTCACGTTGCTCCAATAGTTCACCAATATTGATAAAAAATTTATAATATATAAATATGTCCATAAATGGGTTTAGGATAATATTATATGTCATTTCCCCCTTAATATTAATGTTTAGTCCCTTTGTAAACTCGTTTCTTTCTTAATCACAATAATTAATTATAATTTCATTAACTATTTAAAATATCAAAAAATTATGTTTTACATATTATATATTATAATTTACTATTATTCCGAATATGGAATACATTTTTCTAGATTCATTACATAGAATTGGTAGAGATTAATATGAAATTAATCTCATAGACCGGATTAGAAAAATGATTTTTAATGTGAAATGTCCAAACGTTTACTATGTTTATATATCTAATTCAATATAAAAAAGATTAAAATGACCAAAATTGTATTAATAGATTTATAATTGATATATTTTTACTTTAATCCTTATTCAAACTATAATTATTTTGTATAAATTATTTATATGAAATGGTAATTTTCAATTAAAATCCATTATTTTCACTTTTCATCAAAAAATGATTCATCATTGAAAAATAAAAAAACATATGCCTAATATAATTGTTATTTTAAAATTTAAAATATAACATTTATTATTTCAAATAATATATATTTATTTTTAAAAATTTTGTTAAAATATAAATGGTCGATTAAACGGTGGTATAACTACCATTAAAAATACATATTTGTACTCATGCAATTTGATTTAAACTTATCTTATTCTTATTAAATATATTTTTTGAATGTTAAAAATTAATTTAATATATAATATATAAATATTATTAATATCATTCAATAATAGTAATTAATTTAATTTCCTCTGATAAAATGTCTTTGGCACATAATCAATGATTTTTATAAAAAAAATCTATTATATTAAATTGGGTTTATTATTATTTTAAAATTAATTGGTAACTAGTTAATAAATTAATATGTTTTAATAAGTTACTTAATCATATATATAACATTTATTTTAATGTCTAATCTTTAATTTTCATTTTTAATAATAACATTAATAGTATTTTGTAATACTCAGTCTCTAGTGGAATGGATGATATCAGAGAAAGTGGTTGTCTTGTATAACACAATATAACACATTTTTTGGAGCATTGTAGGAAATATATTTGATTTAATTTATTTAAAATTGTAATTATATTTTAAATTCTCTAAATGTTGTTTTAATTTATATTCTTATAGTTATGTGTCCCACACACTATTAAATAAAATGTTTTTCTTCTAGCATTTCATGGTAAATATAGATTCAATAGAAAAAATATAAACTATTATATATATATGTGTGTATATATACTACATCTTGTTGAAAAAATATAATATAATATATTCGAAAAATGGTAGAAGAGAAACATTGGGATCATCGAAAATTTGAGAAGTTATACAATTCTAGAGAGTATAAGAACATACTTCTATGAGATTATTAAAATAGAACAATGAAATGGGAATTATAGTATATTTTAATTGAGTAGGTATCATGTTTCCACTATGAATATAAATATCAATTCATTAATTAATGACTTGATACGAGTTTTTTGTTTATATTCACTATAGATAGAGGCAGTGTATTATATTGAATACAAGTATTTGAAGAATTAGTTGTGTCCTTGGGTGTATATGATGTAAGAATAAGCTTTCATGTTTCAATATGAATATATTTGTGAAAAAAGTTTGGATGTTTTGAAAATATATAACTCATTCATGTAAAACATGAAGGATATAATAAAATGACTAATATTTACATTGATGGGATTATTATCTATAACAGGTGGTTTTTCTTTTATAATATATGATTGAAGAATAAAAAATTCAAACCTACTGAAAATGAGATGATCATAAAATTAATATAATTTCTATCATTATAAGGAATTCATTGAACCATAATCAGTAAGATCATATGATTTTGTTTTAGGTACCATTATTTATGGGACCATTAATTCAAAAAAATGAGGAGACATAAAATCCTATAAAAGGATACATTCACCAAAACAATAAGTAGATTATAATAATAGGTCATACACCTTTCGAATCATTATGTCATCCTTGAACAATTGATACATTGTGATATCATCCATAAATTTTGTATAGGTAGTCATCTATGATATGGGTTTTCCTAAAAACATTATATCCAAAAAATAAGAAGTTATTGTGGATTTGGAAAACATCACAATGCTGACTGCATGGGTAACACATAAAGATTTAATGAAATACATTTTTTTCAAATAATTAAAATTTCATTAGTATGTTGTGTTACACATAACACATTGTTTTAATAAACCAAAAAATACAATTAATATTATTATGACCTTTAGAAATAGAAATTAAACATGGATGTATAAAATAAAATAATAAAATTTTTAAAAATAATTTTAATAATTTTATATAAAGAAAATATTAATTTAAATGGAATCCCCGAAAGTGTTCTTTTCGAACCCTCCAAACTCGAGAATTCCCCTCCCCATGAAGGGATCATTCGGAGATTCCCCAGCCAGGAAGGATCCATTTCCAGCCGAGATGACATTTCATCCCATGGGGTGCCACCTTGATCAGAGATGGTTCATCACAGCAATCCATCAACCAGGTGAAGTGCGCCCATTCAGCCCAAATAAATAAAATATATTGTCAAATAAGTACTTTCTTTGGATGTTTTATAAGCTTTAAAAATTAATTTCTCATAAAACAAAATTATTATTTTTGTGACAAACTAAAAAAAATCACATTTGAAATGATTATATTACCAATTAAAAATTATTTTCTAAATCAAAAAGTAAAATATATGTTAGGGTGATTTTTTGTGATTTATGTAAAAATATTCATTTTTTATGAATAGTGAAAATAATTTTTTTATTGAAATAAAATTTTTATTTTAAAAAAATTATAGGGTTCCATTTCAAAAAAATGATCCTATGAGAAAAAATATTTAAATTATATAATTATTTATCCTTCATAAAAATTGTAATGTATTCTATAATGAATTTTGATATTAAAAAAACTTATAAAAATATATTCACTAGAAAACTACATTTTCATCATGTATGAGTGTTAAATTTTAAATTAAATTCACATATTATGTGAATTGAATTTTTTAAAATGGATTATATATTTTTAATTAGAATAATTAATATTATATAATATCTTCAACTAAAATTTTATCATTTTGAATAATAAAATCATTTAAAATCAGTTACTATGGTTATAGTTATATCGAGATTTTTGTGGATAAACTAAAATGATAATGGATAAAATTTCCTAAAACCATGTCAAATAAAGATTTTAAATCCATATTTTGACCTTATATCATAAATGTATCAATAATTATCCATTTCCAATCCTTTTGGACTATGTAAAATCTCAGTATATTTTTTTTAAAAAAAATTTAATTATATGATATCCCCCCTTTTTTTAATGGAAACCCCTCTCCTCTCTCCTTCACACGATAAATTAATTATTTATTGGAGACTACATTCAGAAATAACTTACTTTCCCTATTTCCCAAATCATAGATCCCATGGTGTGTGTGTGTGACATCCTCTTAAAAATTCCATATGTGTAAACATAATGAGCTTCTCCAAATATGATGTATAGTCCTAAACTATATATTTTTTGTTTTATTTATTCTTAATCCTCCTTAAAATACTATTCAACTATTATGGTATAATAAAATCTGTAGCTCATATATAATTACATTATATTTTGTTCTTTTAAAAAATTACACCCATCTCCACTTCTGTCAAATAATAAATAAAACTATCTATCATTTGTACGGCTGTCTATTGCCCCATGAACTAATATTATTTAGTTTCCAACATCACCTATCATTATTTAATATAATGATGAATTTAAAATATTTTTATTATTTTTATTAAATATTTATAATCTGTTGTTTATAATATCACATTTATCTTCTTTATTTACAATCTGTTGGACAATGATAACATCCCTCATGCGTACTTGGAGACTATAGACACCACGAATTTCCCTGATATGTTTTCTATGTTAATATTGAATGGATAGTTATAATTATATAAAGTATTAATTTAAATAATAATTAATATATGATAATCATTATTAAAAGTTTAATTCATATTTACCTTTCATTAGTTTCATGGATCGTGAATATGGAAATAAAATTCATGCTTGAGTAGGGCCTATTATATCCGTCTACAGTGTAATATATGTTTCCATGTATAAAATTTATGGATTAATATATATATTTATATAATGAATATATATTATATTTCTATAATGATTTAAATTATGGAAGTGATGATATTGTAATCAATGTTAAATGATTAAAACTACCACCCCAAAACATACACATAAAGAAGATGTTGTCAACGAGAAAAGTGATTTTAAGAAATATTTGCAAATAAGTGGGTGAAAAAGGTTATAAGTAAATCTTATATGATAATGATAAATAATATTATAAGTTTTAAATTTATTTAAAATAAATTTATATTTATTATAATTTAGGTGCTAATGTGTACGAAGAATGAAGAGACTTGAGGTAAATTATTTTTCTACCACTTTTATTTTAATGGGACATATGACAAATTCACCAATTGTTTATTTTGTGATCAGTATTGGCTACCCATGATATTTTTTTAAGATTATTATCAAAATAATTATGGGTTATACATATCCATCAATGGTTACTCTTTCATTTGATATATGATTCAAAAGGTCCTCAAGTAGTAATATTTTTTTATTACAATCTCATTATCTATCGGGATTGTTTATTATAATGTTTATAATGATGAAATATTTTGATATAAATCACATCAAAAAAATTACTTTTATTTTCCTACGGTTATTTTGATAGAATAAAAAGAGTACTTTAATTTTCCAATATTTAATTATTCAGTATACAGAACAAATTCTTTTTAGTAAAATTAGCTTTATCAAATTATTTACTTGAAAATCCATTCTTTTCCATTTCCAGGTGTTAGAAAAAATTGAAAATAATTTTTTAATATTGTAAAATGATTTTTAAATTCATTTTAACACATATTTTAATTTTTTAAATATTATATTGAATCTTTTGGTTGTTTTCTGAATGAGGAAATTTTTAAATTTTACCAAAAATGATAAAGATTCAATTTTTAATGTGTAAAACATGATTGGTATTTCGTAATGACATGATAGATAAATAATATAAATATTCCTTTAAATGGTTCTAATAATATTTTAGATGGATATATTTTCATTAATAATTGGGATATTTTCAGATGTTAAATATATGATTTCAATGAAGAAATATTATTTTCATCAAGAAATATTTCAAGTGATCTTTTGAAATCGTCTTTCATATAAGATAAAATCATTTAATGTAACATATTCATTAATGGAGTTATTATACATGGACAAAATCATTTTTATTTCTATTTTTGGTTTTATAATATTATGAAAAACAATTTATGAAATTTTATCCTTTCCATAGGTTATCCAAGGATGAATTGATGAAATGAATGTGATACCAATTTCATTTTAATGGGTTATGACTTTAAGAAATGATTATAAAATCCGTTTATTTTTCATAGGTTATTCAATTATGAACTTATTATAAAACCAATTTCAGTTTTGTGGGTTATTAAATGATGAATTATTTTTTACTTTATATCCTAGATATAAAAGATTTTCATTATGTGATTTGATGTCTTGGAATAAAATATACCTCCAATAAATTTGATAAAAATTAGAATCTCATGAGAAAAAAATGACTGGAATAGGTATTAAACCCTATTAAGGGACATTTTCTACTTTAATAGTCTTGAGATTGAACTTTTACCACTATAATATTTTGGGGAGTCAACCAAAACTATTATGATGGCCTTGAAAATATGCCTTTATTACTACGGAAAATATATTTTATTCTTTTTGTATTCCACAATCATTATCTTATACCAATGATAAGTTTTCAAGTTTCATTTTGTGTGATTACTTTATAATTCATGTCATTTTAACATCTGTATTTTAACACATATCTCAATATTTTTATCATTGATATATAGGGTATGGTTTTCCAATATTAAGATATTTTTTTCCAACCCTTATGTTAATTTAATGCTTCTGTGGGAATTGGTGTCTCCCTCATTTACTATCCCTGGGTAACAGAGAAAACCCTTTATAATGTTTAAATTCTCAAAATTATGATGAAAGTTATTAGGTATGATATGTCTTAGAATGGTTCTATTTATGGAGAAAGTAATGTGAGATGATGAATGTCACTTATGAACTAGATGTTCACATACCCATGTTTCTAATGTATCTACAAATATATAGTCATCTTGTTTGTTTATGTATAATGAATATAATATTAATCAGTTTGGATATAATATATATTTATGAATATATTGGCTCACTATTGTTGGTTTCATTGGACAGATATAGATACACATTGTAAACAAGGATGATAAAACTTTAGTGAGAACCATTTGTACAAGACAAAGTGTTGGAAAATATCATGATTTTTAGTTAATGGTAAAGTAGTCATTTTCTAATAAGTTTCATCCTTGTTTTGTTACTACAAGTTCATGTGGTTATGTTTCAATTGTAGATATAATTAATTAATTAAAAAACAAAAATTGAAATTTTACTCCATCATCACCTGGTGCAAGTCAACGAGACATACATCAAACTGGGATTGAGACTTCTTGGGAATATGTATTGTAAATCCACAAAGTATTTTTCAAACTATAACAAAGGATTTGAATAGATAATTAAAATTAATGAAATAGGGTAAAGAAAATACACCACAGTTTTAAATGACATTTTCATTACTTATACATCCTATAAATAATTTTCCTTGATTATTTTATTTCACACAATGATTACTATTATTCATAATACACATTTTTCTTTTAGTAAATATATAGAACCTAGAAGAATAATTCTAATACAGAATGTTATAGAAAATAAATGACTTTCCTACCAAGAAAACACATGATATTGTAGATATAAGGAAATTTTCTTTCTTATCCTCAGACAAAAAATATCAATTTATGGATCATGCTTAAAAAAAATATTGAATAGTAGGAACATCATTCTATTGGGTCCTTTATGAGGAAACATCCATCTTATTTTAGTGGTAATTATAATCTATTGTTTTCTAGAAAATGTATTACTATCATTGAAAATATTTTTCCCATTCTCCAGGGTTCGTGGAATAAAAATTATATAGTTATCGTCTATTGTTTAGAAGTTGAATTAAATCAATTGGGGAATATTTTGAAGAAAATAATGAAATAAGATGAAGTTGAATCCATGGAGTGGGATTATTTTAAGATCTTATTTAACAATAATTTCATTCATCATATTCATCATTTGAAAAATGATATAGAATTCCATGATCTAATGAAGATGTTTGTTAAATCCATTGGTACTTATATGGAAAATTTGAAAACCCTTGTGAAGTGTGATTATGCTATAATAATTCGACCCAAAAGTAATGATGATTGATTCTTTAGGTACTTAAAACCAATTATCTAAATGACATTACTCATTATAATCTATTAATATATTGTTTTATGTTCTAGAAACATATAAATTGAGATAGAATATACCCATAATTGTTAGGGTTTTTAAAAAAATGAAACACATAATTCAAAGTATACTCTATAGTCCATTTAGAGAAGAATATAACCATCTCTTCTTGATTGTTGTGTGGAAAGAAACATGGAGAATATTTTCTATAGGGCACTGCTAAATGTTTTGACTATACAGAGGAAGTTCATCATGAAATAAAATGTCAATGTGATGTTATGAATACATATAATGACACAAATAAAGATAAATAAAAACAGAAAACACCACCCACACTAAAATGCAACAAATGCAATGAGTATTGTAAATATGTTAAAGAATTCTAAAATCCAAAGGATAATTGTGATGATTTATGTTAGAAACCTCTTAATATTAGATGAAAAATAAAATCTCATCTGATCACTATTTCTAATGAGGGGTATCATAATTATGTGTTGAATAGTACACTTACAATCTAATCTATAACTATTAATGTATCATTTTACTATAGATTATCCCATTCTTTTATATCCAATAAATTTTTTAATGGAAAAAAAATTACACCCCAATGAAATGATATTGAATTAGAATTGAAACATTGTATTACCCCCAATTTCTAGTATGTGACCCTTAATTGATACTGTTATGGTCATAAAAATAAGGGTGGAGGCTGAGGGAGTTGGGAGAAATTTAGACGGTTTTTGTGGCTATGTGAAGGTCGCACGACTGGCACATAGTTTTCCTAACAATAGAGCCAAAATGTGCATAGTGTTTATCTTAAGATAATGTATTTCGCAATATTGGAACACTGTTTGGGAGACTGTGCAACGGTAAGTCATGCGGTAGTGGCTACCGCATGGTTAGCACATTGTTTTCCTTGCTGTGGGGTCAAACCATGCGTGGGGTCAGAATGATATCCTTAAAATTTTGATCTCACACATATATGAAATAACTTGTTTTTCCCCATAAACGACCCTAATTAGATATTACACTCCTTTTACGGTATAAAAATCTCTTGTAAGAGTTTTGGAGTCAAATTGAAGAACTCCATTTGTGAATTGAAGTAGGATTCTTGAGGCATGTGGTCATTCTTCTGTGTTCTTTATCGAGTTCTTAGATTTAATTAGATCTACTTCTCCTTTTCTATTATATTATAATATCTACACCTATTATTGGTACATCTTGATTTGTGGATTCCAAATATGATTAGTTTTATTCTTGATCATTCTATGATAAGAGATCTAAGGCGGGTTGTTGGAGAATCGACCTGGTTGTCGTGTGCATTATCCATTCATTGGGGTTTTCTTCAAAACCTTCATGGTGGGATTCCACACTATCTACTACACATTTTAGAACTAATTGGAATAAATTCAATTTGAAAGTATTGTATTGAATTTATTGTGATTTTGTTATTGAACACTTGTTGGAAACCATCATGAGTGATGGTTGTGAAATCTGTAAAATTGGGGATTTGGAAGAGTGCTTTAGTTCTTCGTTTTAAAATATTGATTTTAAAAGGATGATTTTTCTGGATTGTTGGAACATGAATTGGATTAGATGTTTTCAATAAAAGATGAATGATTTATTTAAATAAAATGATTCTTTGAAATAGGTTGTGCGTTGGTTTTTAATAAAATATCAGTTTTATTGAAGTGATTTATTTTTTAAATTGAAATATTTGGAAAAAATGGTCTTGGTGTGAGTTCATGCTTAATGGAACCTTAATAAGGGTTGATTATCATTGGTTTAAAATGTGTGTGGCCCTGGATTAGGGGCATGTGTCATTGGGACATTAGCTAATTTGACGAGAGACTGCTCTTGAGTATGGAACTGTCAAACAAAGCATGCATGCATGGGTGTGTTGTGAACTATGGAATGAGTTTTCCAAAATGATAATAATAACTTTTTTAGAGCATTGATTAGTTATTTTTATGGAAAATAACATTTTGGGATTTGGTTTCAATTAATTTTTTTTGCAATTGGTTATAATTGGTTTTCAAACATGTTTTTATTTTTTTATAATTTGTTTCGGCTGATTTTTTTATATAAACCATTTTATATAATGTGATAACTATTATATTATTGTAGAATGATTTGGAAAGTCATTGGGTAAAAACTAATATGTTTTATACTCACCCCTTCTTTGTCACATTGGTGCTTTTGTAGATGTTATCTTATGGGATAGGCGAAAAGGTAATGTTTCACATGTTTTTGCACTACCTCATGAGACTTGGGTTGTTCAGTGATTTTGGATCTTGGAGTATGTGTATCATGGATTCTTGGGGTATATTGAGAGTCTTTAGTTTTTTACCAACTGTTTACTTTCATACTTGTTTGTCCTTCCATTGTTTAACGCATTGATGTGGTTTTGTGATACATGACATTGTTTAGATGTCTTTCTTTTGTTCATGCATCATTTTGTTTATGGTTTGTAAAATTTTGTATTATATATTCAAGGGTAAATCATCCCCACTTGTATTTGACACCCTTTCGCATTTATTTCCAGCCTTTGGAACCTTGGGGGTGTCGCTTAACACCATGTGATGACTCATTGAACTCCAAATCCAATGAGAACTTACGTGTCATTACAAATGGTATCATTTTGTTCCTTCTGTTGTGGTTCAATTGGTATCAGCTAGTTCGGTCCTTTCCTAATAATTTGTCATTAGTGGTTTGGGTCTTTCAGTTGGAATTATTTATTTTCTATTTATTAGGTTGGAGTCTATGAAAGTAGTTGGATTGTTGGAACATGAAATGGATAACATAAAAGGACGTATCTAACCCATTTATGTTAAACTTCATGTTTCTATGGAGTTGGGTATATAAGTGTTTGGAGACACCTCTAGAATGTTGTAAATATCATTATCATGGGTTCATCCAATAATAAGAGCATGACATGCATTTTATTTCAATGAATTCCCACTAGGAGTGCATACATAATATAGAGTAATGAATCGGGTTGTGTATAAAGGGTTGATTTTTTAAAAATTATGAAACTGTTTTCAAATGAAAGACTATGAAAATGCATTGTTGATATATTTTAAATGTTTTTGATTTTGAAAAATAAAAATAAGATTTTTCAAAATGGTGGAAATTGGAAAAAGTTGTTTTTGGAAAATAATATTGTGATAGATAATATGGTAGAATTTGAAATGCTAAGCCATCAGTTACTAGACAGTGAGATTGACAGAGTTTGTTGTTGGATTATAAAATGGAATCCGGTAGGCAGCTTTGAAACCAAACTAAAGAAGATGCGAAGGATATGGTTTTACCTGAACTACAGGTGAACCAAAATCTAGTTCAGAGTATTGTCCGAGATTTTCAAGATGTGTAAATGGGGAACCAGAGGAATGGCCTAAGGCATGTGTATCATACCATCCAGTTCATGAAGCAGAATCCACCTAACATTCAGGGTGATTCTGAACCCAAAAAGGTGGAGGTATGGCTGATTAGGATGAATTGTATCATCGGTATACCAATATTTCTCAAAGTCAATATGGTGACTTATTTGCTCTAGGATCTTACATTCTAGTTATGGAACATCACAATGAATTAAAAATTCAATGAAAACCTTATATGGGATGATTTTAAGGACTTGATAAAAAACTATTCAATCCTCATATGTTAATGATCCAAAAAATTACGGACTTCTTTAGGATGAACCAGGATAATATCTCTATCATAGATTATGCAGATAAATTCATGAATTTAGTGTGATTTGCACCAGAAGTTGCGGGAAGTGCATCCTTGAAGGAACGTATCTTCCAAATGGGGCTATGGTTGGTGATTTGATTGAATATTTCAGTGTTCTATAATACAGAAAATACAGAGATATGGAACGAAATACTATAGATAAAGGTGATAACTCAGGATTTAAAGGAGCAGGTATGATGATGACTATTGGGAATGGTGGGAACTCGAATTCTAGGAACAAGAGGAAAAGGGACACCTTTCTCCAAGGTAGAAGAGGAAATCAAAATCAGATGGCTGGATCAATGAACCTTCCACCATGACCCAAGAGAAAAGTTTGTTATTTTCAATGTGGATTACTTGACCACATAATGAGAGAGTGTACGGAACAACTAAGAGCATGTCATACCTAAAAACAGACGGGGAATCTTCAGCGCTATTGTCACAATGATCCAAGTTCAGGTTTTCAAGACACTTCTTAAGCATCGTAAGAATCGTATGCTTTGACAGGGCAAGGACAAAATAATTAGTCTTGTCAGCAGAGCAATGAATTCTATGGTGATTCTAGAAATACCATGACTCCTCAACCAGGGAAATCTCAACAAGGCAACAAGTATAAAAGTGCACTGACGAATCAATTGTATCGAGCTGAGAATATGATTGTCAATTATTAGGCTATACCATCTACGATGGGAGGTACGATACTTTTGAATTCTACCATTGTTCAAGTGATATCCGATACTAGAGAATCAAATAATTTAATTTCTACTTGTGCTATTTATTTTATATGTTTAAAGTGACAATTGGTGCATTCTGATTTAAAACTGCAAACTCCTCTCAGGGAAACAAAATGTTACGCCTGTATGTGTAGAGAATGTTCTATAATTGTCGATAGAGCTGAGCTGAAATGTGACTTATCAGTGCTGGACATGGTTGTATATGATGTAATCATGTGTATGGATTGATTAACAATGTTCAAGGCTCACATTGACTATTATAGGATAATAGTTTGTTTCTTAACTAAGGAGGGAATCGAGCATCACTTCAGGGGAGAGAGGATAGTAATGAAAGGTGAAAAAACCTTACAGCATTGATGGTGGAAACGAGATATTATTAGTTGGAAGTGTTGACATTGACATCAATGGAAGAGATTGAGGAAAATATTTTTCTAGCTGTTTTGGAGGAATTTACAGATGTGTTTCTTAAGAACTTCCCTGGGTTACCACCAATATGGGAATTTGAGTTTATGATTGATCTCCTTTTGGGGACCAGTCCTACTTCCATTCTATCTTATAAGATAGAACCAATAGAGTTGCAGTAATTTAATGTGTAGTTTGTGTAGATGGAAAGCAAGGGTTTAATTCATCCAGGTACATCTTCGTGGGCAGCACCGGTCCCATTCGTGAAGAAATCCAATATAACTATTCGATTTTGTGTTGATTATCATAAGTTGAAACAATTTATGATAGAGAATAGATATAAACTTCCCCGCATTGACGATCAATTTGATCAATTATGGAGAGCTCAATAGTTCTCCAAGATTGACTTGTGATCAAGATATCACCAATTGCATGTTTTGAAGGAAGATAATCCAAAGATAGCATTAAGAAGAAGATATGGAAACTATGAATATATAGTCATGCCTTTAGGTCTAAAAAATGCACCTGTGGTCTTCATTGATTTAATGAATCATATATTTTAGAGATATTTGGACTCTTTTGTTTGGTGTTTGTGGACAACATCTTAGTGTATTCAAAGTCAAGGGCTGACAAAGAAGAGTACCTGGAGACAGTGTTACAAATCTTGAGAGATCACCCTTTGTATGAAAAATTATCAAAGTCTGATTTTTGGATATAAGAGGTACGTTTTCTTGTCCACGTGATTTCTAAAAAAGGATTTTCAGCAGATTATGAAAATATTGAAGTTTTTATCTCATTGAAACCATCAAAGAATATCATTGAGATATGAAGATTTTTCATCTAGCTGGTTAATACGGAAAATTTGTGCATAATTTATCATGTCTATCTTTTCTAATGACTACTCTGACTAAGAATAATGATCTATTCCAATGTATAGAGAAATTCCATAAGACTTTCTAGGATGTGAATTTTCATTTACATCAGCACCAATCCTGATTTTTCCAAAATCAGTACGGGATTATGTGTTGTACATTGATGGTTTGAGATTGGGGTTAGGCTGTGTTATCAAGCAAAGAGAACATGTGGTTTATTATGGTTCAAGGAAGTTGAAAGTACATGAGAATAATTACCCAACTCATGATTTGAAGTTAGCTGAAGTCATCCATTCTTTGAAAACATGGATACACTATCTCTTTTGTGGGAGATTCACTGTGTTCACGGATCATAAAAGATTGAAACACATATTGTCATCTATAAATTTTAATCAGACGCTATGGATATGGATGGAGTATCTCCAAATGTTTGACATTGACTTAATGTAAACTATAGAAAAATGGAATTCGGTGGTGGGAACATTGAGTAGAAAGTTGTATGCTTAGTTGGTGAAATAAGCGTCATAGGAATGGAAGTTGATGATGTTCCTAGCCAACATGAATGTAGAATGTGAAGACTGGGGTGATGTTGTGGTTTTGATTTCAGCTACACTTTTTCATGATTTGGTAAATATGGTCAAAGAGGCACAAACAATTGATGCAGAATGTCTTTTTATGAGTTCAAAACTCAATGGTGGGGAGACCATTGAGATATTGAAATTATATGGGAGTTTATTTTTTTTAGATATCGGATGGTTGTAACTGTGTCTTGTTAAGAAAAAATCCTTCATACTTACCACCATTCAATATGGGTTCTACATTCAGGTACACAGAAGATGTATAAGGTGTTGAAGACGTAGTTATAGTGGAGAGGGATGAGAAGAAAGGTGGCTGAGTTCGTCTCGCGATGCTTAACTTGTAATCACGTTAATGTTGAGAATTAGAGACCAGAATAAATTTCGTAGTAATTACCTATCCCCATGTAGATATGTCACGAACCAACCCGGGTCGACCCTGAACCGGTCACCCAAGCCGGTCCGCGACATGGCCCGAGAGGCGTTCCCGATCCTCCCGGGCTGGCGACAAGCGCCAGGGCATCATTAGAGACTGTGGGAACGATTTCGCCCAATATAAATAAATAAGACAGCGAAAATAATACAGAGCAGCACAGAAAATATAAACCAGATAAAGTGACTAAACAGGAACAAACAAGAAACAAACTAACCAAACACGACGTGCGAACAAACTCCGTGCGACCTCGCGGGTCGCTCTCCGACTCAACGATCAAGCGTCGCCCTAGGCGAGCGCACTCAAGCTATAGCCTGCACAAACACTAAAAACAGAAAACAACTATAGGCGTGAGTATTAAAACTCAGTAGGCTAGCCCGATATCTATTCCCAATGCACTACCTTTAAAATAAAAGGAACATCATTTCAAGTTTGAACTACAATCTATAAAAGTATGTTTTTAATAATATTCTACGTAAAAACAAAGTACGAACCATTGCCCTTATCCATTTAAAAATTCAGGTTCATTTCATTAGTGTCAATGACATTTCAGGAAAAGGGAAAGTGATGTTTAAGTTTTCAAATTTGTACAAAGGGGGTTAAATACTTTTATTTGAAAACAATTTTTAGAAACCAAATCTAGAGCAATTAACCATTTTCCAAAGAAAACAATACACCAAAATGCACAAAGTAAAACACACAGTAAGGGCAATGTAGGTATACATGTGAGCATCATAATCATTACTGCAAGCTACAAAAGCTGAATAGACATGGGTGAACCTAGGAGATCGAGAATAAACCAGAAGACACCAATACATGAGAAATCATCCTTATTGACATGTCACGATGAAATCAAAACGCACAACACGCTCGACCATCCACTCACAGGCAGGTCGAGGGCAAATCCCATAGTAATAAACCCAATATATCCACCTACTATGGGCCACTGGTCAGTACCATAACCTACCAGTGCAGCAATCGTTCTTAGAATATTCTCTCAATATGCCAGATTCCCATGTCTCAAGTGTTTCAGAAAAAGGGGTGAGCCAACCGATGCCAACCGAGCATCCAATCAGATATATCTATATATATAAAGAACAACAGGAATTCCCTGAGCCACTCCGTGGAACAACCTCATGCCTTTTACTACTCAACTACCCGGGAGCCTCTAAGCGCGGCCTCCCAAACAATCAATCGCAACCAAGGCATGAGAGTCGTCCTAAGAGGGTTTTTTTTATAAAAACATTTCCATCGCTTTCCATAAAGTGCCAAACGGGCATTTAATACAGTTCACAATTACTACCAAAACCAGTTTAAAACTATTTGAAGAATCCACAAAACACTACTTCACAGGTTGCCAGTATTTTTATAAACCAAACCAAACCATTTTCTTTTCCAAATAGACTTTAAGAGCCAACCGGGCAATTTCTCAAACGAACCAAAGTATTTGTTCATGCTTCAAAAGAAATCATTTCTCATTAAACCAGAACTCTGTTTTACATTCCGTGAATTATGTTTAAAAGCCAAACGGGCATTCTTTCATTATTGGGTGTCCGCTCGTCAAAAGGATGTGTCATGTGTCGTGTATAAAATAAACAGCTCCTTTTGACATTAAATAACCATTTAAAAATTAACCATCTTATATTAAAAATTAATTATAGTATATTATCACTTATTTATAAAATATTTATTTCGAACAACTAGTGTGCGCAAACAGCATGAAATAATATAACTTAAATTTCAAAAGCAGTGCAAAGGGAACCTACCTCAAAACCAAGCGCGATGGCAAAACGACTTTGGAAGCAAGGCGCGATGACACGACGTGTGTCCGAAACCACGTGACAAAGTCCGACACTCTGCATAGACAATTTCAAGGACTCAGACGCAACCAAAAACTCACCAGAGCCTGCGAAACCAAGCAGCGGGAAGAAGCGCTCACCTTGAAACTAAAGCGCGGCGTCGACGGAACCTTGGAAACAAGGTGCGGCGGTGGCGCTCACTCGGAAACGCCCTGCGCGGGTCCTAAAAGTCCTAAACCAATAAATAAAAACCCACCATCAATTAAAACTCATGATCCAACGAAAGTACAGTGATGAAGATAATAATAATAATAATAATAATAATAAGATTAGCAATAATAATAATAGTAATAAAAAAATAGTAATAATAACAATAGTAATAATAATAATAATAATAGAAAAATAATAATAATAATAATAATAATGATAGTAATAATAATAATAATAATAATAATAATAAAATTAATAATAATAATAATAATAATAATAATAAAATTAATAATAATAATAATAATAGTAATAGTAATAAAATTAGTAATAATAATAATAATAATATTAATAGTATTAACATTATTGATAATAAGAATAATAATAAGAATAATAATAATATGGAAAATAATAATAATAAATTTAATAATAATATCAATAATAATAATAATAATAGTATTAGTAATAATAAGAATAGTATGAAAAACAATAATAATTATAATTATAATAATATTAACACTAATATTCATAATATTAATAAGATAAAACAAAATAAATAAATAAAAGGGAATAATAATAATAATAGTAAGAATAATAATAATAAATATAATAACAGCAATATTAATAATAATCATAAAAGTAAAAAAAAAATCAAATAAAAATCAAATTAAATAAAGAGACCTGGATGGGGGGTTGGCCGGAAGGCCGACAGCCGTGAGGGAGGAGGAGGTCGGGACGACGCCGGCTAGGATGGCCGGTGGAGTTAGGTCCGCTGGAGGCGAGTCGCCGGGTAGCAGGGGCGGACAGAGAGGATGCAACGGGGAGAAGTAGGAAAGGTCGGCGGGGAGGGGTTCGGTAGCGGACAGGGAAAAAAAAACGGGGCGTCGGGCTGCTGCGCGCTGGACAGGGGAGGAGAGGAGGAAGAAAAAGAAGAAGAAGAAGAAGAGGAAGAAGGAAGAGGGGAGGAAGAAGAGGAGAGGACAGGGGCGCCGGTCTAGAGGCAGGTGCGCCGGCAGGGAGGTCCGGCGACTGGGAGGTGCGCGGACAGCGGTGTGGGGAGAAGAAGTCACGCGATGGAGAAGGGAGAAAAGAAGAAGAAGAAAAAAAAAAGAAAACAAGGAAGAGGGAGAGAGAGCAGGGGCGGGGGTGCGCGGTGGCGGACAATGAGCGGGGCTGGCTGTGTGCAGCAGGGGAGCAGCAGCGTCTGCTTCAGTGCGAAGGAGGAGCGGAGGTCGGGGGGCCGTGCGCTGGCTGCTGCGGACGAGGCTGGATAGCAGAGGTGTTGGGTGCGGATGGTGCGACGGGGAGTCCCGCAGCGGCTGGTTCGAAGGAGGCAGGGCCGGGGGCTTGGCCTGCTCGAGCGCCGCAAGGGGGAGAGGGTGGCGGCTCTCACGGGGAGGAAGAAGGAAAAAAAAATATAAAAGGGGGTGGCCCGCTAGGGTTAGGTGGGAAAGAAAAAAAACTAAACATAAATGAAAAGAAAAGGAAAATAATAATAATTAATAAACAAATAAATAAAGCAATAATATACCTCCATTAAAGCCTTAATAAATTCTAATTGTAATGATAAAAGTTTAGTACTATTATTAATAACAATAATCATTATTATAAACCTCATTAATAACAATAATATTAATAAAACTTATGTAATAAAAATTTATGTCAAACATTAATAATAAAAATAATAATAATGACCACTAATAAAAAGAATTCATATCATTTTAATAATAATAAAATTAACGAAAGGACCACGCAGTTGCATGGGCGAAGCCGCGCGACGTCGCGCTCCACCCGTGCGTCCAAAGATGTCAGACCCAAAACACGCACTTTTTATCATAAGTTTAAAATAAAAAAAACAAAATCGTTCGCGACTCAAACCGAACCAAAAAGAATTTAAGGCGAAGCGAATAATAAAATAAAATAAAATAAACACCCTTGTCGGGGTGCGACAATTCTCCCCACCATAATGCTTTCCGCCCCCGGAAAGCCACCACACCAACCAGTCGATTGATCAACACCTAAGGATTTCACAGAACACGATCCAACCTCTTATCTCAAGGATGTCACAACGACTACCAGCGGGACTGAACCTCATTGCCCAAAGTAAATCACCAACATAGGGAAGGCCCGAACGGGCTCCCCACCATAAGAACTCCACTAGAATTCGATAACTATTTAAGAGAAAACCCAACGGGACTCATGGTGTGTCTCCCCACCATAAAAGGACTGACCTCCTAGCGACCAACCAGAAATCCAAACTTAGGCCAGAACCGGGCCTTACTCAAGTTATAAAAGCACCGCAAAAACATTTAAACCACTTGCTCTCGTCCGAAAGGATAGAAGTTTAAATGGACACTTTGCGCAACTAAAACCCTAACCCCATGGGCGGGGAGGGTGGGCCCAAGGATCAAATCACTAAAACTATGACGTACGACTACTCACGACCCATCACTTCGGGATGGACACAAACCAGGGCCGCATCTGATTTACGTCAGTGGCCCATGCAAAGTCATTGATCAGCAACTTACATCCAAAAGGCACAATTGCTGACGTTACACGAGGGATAAGTCCATCGCGCGCTTTGCGACAAGAGGAAAACTACAACGACAGAGGAACCAGAGCAACAACACCAAAACTACCTCACCACGACGATAGAGGCGTGACTTTAACCAGACTTCTTTAAAATTTTCCCCGGGGGTTCCTGACTACGCGCCGGCTTCACTCCGAGACCTTTTGGTTGGAGCTCTGATGGATGAAGCATCTCCTGCCTCGCAGTCAGGTTCTGATAATCCCAACAAAAAACATGCATCTTTTGATGTGACAAAAGAAAGGACAAGATTTTAAAATTAAATACACACCAGCATTGAAAGGCGAAGTTCATCAAAAGACCCATGAAGTTCCCATACATTTCAAACCCAAAACAACACTCATACAAAGGCCACGATAATAGATCACTTACTCTAAAAGGAAACTTACACCGGAAACTTTGAACAAAGACCCAACAACACACTACTTCTGAGAACTTCCTCTGCGACGCTTCCTTGCAACGCCCCGACAAAATCGTTGCAAGTGACCCAGGCGTCCACATGCCTTGCAGGGCTTCGGAGTGCTTGGGCACGATGACTTCTTGTGACCCCGCTTGCCACACTGATAACACACAACAATCTCCCGTTCCGAAGAGGTTGATGAAAGATCCTGAGGCCTCTTGATTCCACGACCTTCTCCATTCACATTCATTTGCTAACTCATCACCTTTCCAGAACCTTCACCAGTGCTCATAGGGATCGAAGGAGGGAGAACTACTTCGAGCACTCCTGCCATTGCGGCTTCGACATGAAAAGCTTGTCTCGCCACATCAACAAATGAAGTCAGTTTGGACTCTGAAACCTTCGACTGTAGATCAGGGCGGAGACTCGCCTCGAAGCGTCGAGCCTTCATGGGGTCATTTGTGGCATACTCTGAATCATAAGGTACTTGATCTACAAAGTGCTGGAAATATTCTAACACGGATCTGTCGCCCTGCTGCAGACAACACATCTCCATCCCCTTTCTCACCCTTCCTTCCTCGGAGAAAAACTGACGAATGAACGAGGCCTTGAAAAACTCCCAAGTAATCTCTTGACGAGGCTTGTTCCGAGACACTGACTTCCACCACATCCACGGTGAACCTTCAAGCATGAAGGTCGCAAACTTGACCTTCAACGAATCGGGCAACTCAATGAGGTTAAAGTCCCTTTCAACCTTCTGCATCCACTCCTCTGCCACGGAAGGGTCTGCTTGACCATAGAAGAGAGGTGGATCGAGCTTCCGAAACTCAAGCATAAAATCCTTAGGTTGATCAACCGCACTACGATCACCCATCGAAGCTTCAAAGGGATAACCGCTGGACAAGGAAAGGTCAAAAACCCAATCAACGCCAACTCAACGAATGAATAACAACCTCAAAACCAAACACTACATAGGTGACAAGCTTGAAATCTGAGGAAACCAGTTATCATAACATCAAAACTTTTCTCTTTGAAAACATCTTTAATTTAAAACAATCTTGGTAAGTTAAACCCTCGTCATTGGTATCCCTTAGAGTCTCACTCACATGCATGTATTTGTGCCACCCAGGGCATCCATCCACCATACCAGAAATCCATCCACATTTCCAACATATCACATTGCATGTGAGCACTCATCAGAACACCAAGGTCAAAACAAAGCAACTTCATCTTCCAAAAACAATTCATTTATACCACTTCTTTTAAAACAATCCGCAAATCAAACATGTTATTTCAAACAACCATTTTTTTTTCAAAACCAACTTTTCTGATTCAAACCACTTTCAAAAATCAACGGAAACCCAAAACAGATCAACAGGGGACTAGTGTCAGTGGGTGACTTGACCATATGGTTGGCGGCCATATGCCAAACACGCCACTGACACAGAGAGCCTTCTTGGACCATGCTCCTAGATCCACATGGCTTGCCAGGCCGCGCGGGTTAGGAGGACTAATGGACCAACTCCCTTTGTCGTATCCCAATCGCAAAACATTTCCATAAAAACCCAAACAAACCAATTAAACTGGACTTCCCATGGAAACATGAGGATCAGTACGGGCAAGAGTTCGCGACGCTCTTCTCGTACCTACCCCTCAAGTCCCGACAATCCTACTCCATCTACCTTGACATCCCAAATAACAAAGGGCGCTCTGAAAAGTGAGGTCTGCTAAGAGCAAACCTCCTCTGATACCATTTTTTCACGAACCAACCCGGGTCGACCCTGAACCGGTCACCCAAGCCGGTCCGCGACATGGCCCGAGAGGCGTTCCCGTTCCTCCCGGGCTGGCGACAAGCGCCAGGGCATCATTAGAGACTGTGGGAACGATTTCGCCCAATATAAATAAATAAGACAGCGAAAATAATACAGAGCAGCGCAGAAAATATAAACCAGATAAAGTGACTAAACAGGAACAAACAAGAAACAAACTAACCAAACACGACGTGCGAACAAACTCCGTGCGACCTCGCGGGTCGCTCTCCGACTCAACGATCAAGCGTCGCCCTAGGCGAGCGCACTAAAGCTATAGCCTGCACAAACACTAAAAATAGAAAACAACTATAGGCGTGAGTATTAAAACTCAGTATGCTAGCCCGATATCTATTCCCAATGCACTACCTTTAAAATAAAAGGAACATCATTTCAAGTTTGAACTACAATCTATAAAAGTATGTATTTAATAATATTCTACTTAAAAACAAAGTACGAACCATTGCCCTTAGCCATTTAAAAATTCAGGTTCATTTCATTAGTGTCAATGACATTTCAGGAAAAGGGAAAGTGATGTTTAAGTTTTCAAATTTGTACAAAGGGGGTTAAATACTTTTATTTGAAAACAATTTTTAGAAACCAAATCTAGAGCAATTAACCATTTTCCAAAGAAAACAATACACCAAAATGCACAAAGTAAAACACATAGTAAGGGCAATGTTGGTATACATGTGAGCATCATAATCATTACTGCAAGCTAAAAAAGCTGAATAGACATGGGTGAACCTAGGAGATCGAGAATAAACCAGAAGACACCAATACATGAGAAATCATCCTTATTGACATGTCACGATGAAATCAAAACGCACAACACGCTCGACCATCCACTCACAGGCTGGTCGAGGGCAAATCCCATAGCAATAAACCCAATATATCCACCTACTATGGGCCACTGGTCAGTACCATAACCTACCAGTGCAGCAATTGTTCTTAGAATATTCTCTCAATATGCCAGATTCCCATGTCTCAAGTGTTTCAGAAAAAGGGGTGAGCCAACCGATGCCAACCGAGCATCCAATCAGATATATCTATATATATAAAGAACAACAGGCATTCCCCGAGCCACTCCGTGGAACAACCTCATGCCTTTTACTACTCAAGTACCCGGGAGCCTCTAAGCGCGGCCTCCCAAACAATCAATCGCAACCAAGGCATGAGAGTCGTCCTAAGAGGGTTTTTTTTATAAAAACATTTCCATCGCTTTCCATAAAGTGCCAAACGGGCATTTAATACAGTTCACAATTACTACCAAAACCAGTTTAAAACTATTTGAAGAATCCACAAAACACTACTTCACAGGTTGCCAGTATTTTTATAAACCAAACCAAACCATTTTCTTTTCCAAATAGACTTTAAGAGCCAACCGGGCAATTTCTCAAACGAACCAAAGTATTTGTTCATGCTTCAAAAGAAATCATTTCTCATTAAACCAGAACTCTGTTTTACATTCCGTGAATTATGTTTAAAAGCCAAACGGGCATTCTTTCATTATTGGGTGTCCGCTCGTCAAAAGGATGTGTCATGTGTCGTGTATAAAATAAACAGCTCCTTTTGACATTAAATAACCATTTAAAAATTAACCATTTTATATTAAAAATTAATTATAGTATATTATCACTTATTTATAAAATATTTATTTCGAACAACTAGTGTGCGCAAACAGCATGAAATAATATAACTTAAATTTCAAAAGCAGTGCAAAGGGAACCTACCTCAAAACCAAGCGCGACGGCAAAACGACTTTGGAAGCAAGGCGCGATGACACGACGTGTGTCCGAAACCACGTGACAAAGTCCGACACTCTGCATAGACAATTTCAAGGACTCAGACGCAACCAAAAACTCACCAGAGCCTGCGAAACCAAGCGGCGGGAAGAAGCGCTCACCTTGAAACTAAAGCGCGGCGTCGACGGAACCTTGGAAACAAGGTGCGGCGGTGGCGCTCACTCGGAAACGCCCTGCGTGGGTCCTAAAAGTCCTAAACCAATAAATAAAAACCCACCATTAATTAAAACTCATGATCCAACGAAAGTACAGTGATGAAGATAATAATAATAATAATAATAATAATAATAATAAGATTAGCAATAATAATAATAGTAATAAAAAAATAGTAATAATAACAATAGTAATAATAATAATAATAATAGCAAAATAATAATAATAATAATAATAATAATAATAGTAATAATAATAATAATAATAATAATAATAAAATTAATAATAATAATAATAATAATAATAAAATTAATAATAATAATAATAATAGTAATAGTAATAAAATTAGTAATAATAATAATATTATTATTAATAGTATTAACATTATTGATAATAAGAATAATAATAAGAATAATAATAATATGGAAAATAATAATAATAAATTTAATAATAATATCAATAATAATAATAATAGTATTAGTAATAATAAGAATAGTATGAAAAACAATAATAATTATAATTATAATAATATTAACACTAATATTCATAATATTAATAAGATAAAACAAAATAAATAAATAAAAGGGAATAATAATAATAATAGTAAGAATAATAATAATAAATATAATAACAGCAATATTAATAATAATCATAAAAGTAAAAAAAAATCAAATAAAAATCAAATTAAATAAAGAGACCTGGATGGGGGGTTGGCCGGAAGGCCGACAGCCGTGAGGGAGGAGGAGGTCGGGACGACGCCGGCTAGGATGGCCGGTGGAGTTAGGTCCGCTGGAGGCGAGTCGCCGGGTAGCAGGGGCGGACAGAGAGGATGCAACGGGGAGAAGTAGGAAAGGCCGGCGGGGAGGGGTTCGGCAGCGGACAGGGAAAAAAAAACAGGGCGTCGGGCTGCTGCGCGCTGGACAGGGGAGGAGAGGAGGAAGAAAAAGAAGAAGAAGAAGAAGAGGAAGAAGGAAGAGGGGAGGAAGAAGAGGAGAGGACAGGGGCGCCAGTCTGGAGGCAGGTGCGCCGGCAGGGAGGTCCGGCGACTGGGAGGTGCGCGGACAGCGGTGTGGGGAGAAGAAGTCACGCGATGGAGAAGGGAGAAAAGAAGAAGAAGAAAAAAAAAGAAAACAATGAAGAGGGAGAGAGAGCAGGGGCGGGGGTGCGCGGTGGCGGACAAGGAGCGGGGCTGGCTGGGTGCAGCAGGGGAGCAGCAGCATCTGCTTCAGTGCGAAGGAGGAGCGGAGGTCGGGGGGCCGTGCGCTGGCTGCTGCGGACGAGGCTGGATAGCAGAGGTGTTGGGTGCGGATGGTGCGACGGGGAGTCCCGCAGCGGCTGGTTCGAAGGAGGCAGGGCTGGGGGCTTGGCCTGCTCGAGTGCCGCAAGGGGGAGAGGGTGGCGGCTCCCGCGGGGAGGAAGAAGGAAAAAAATATATAAAAGGGGGTGGCCCGCTAGGGTTAGGTGGGAAAGAAAAAAAACTAAACATAAATGAAAAGAAAAGGAAAATAATAATAATTAATAAACAAATAAATAAAGCATTAATATACCTCCATTAAAGCCTCAATAAATTCTAATTGTAATGATAAAAGTTTAGTACTATTATTAATAACAATAATCATTATTATAAACCTCATTAATAACAATAATATTAATAAAACTTATGTAATAAAAATTTATGTCAAACATTAATAATAAAAATAATAATAATGACCACTAATAAAAAGAATTCATATCATTTTAATAATAATAAAATTAACGAAAGGACCACGCAGTTGCATGGGCGAAGCCGCGCGACGTCGCGCTCCACCCGTGCGTCCAAAGATGTCAGACCCAAAACACACACTTTTTATCCTAAGTTTAAAATAAAAAAAACAAAATCGTTCGCGACTCAAACCGAACCAAAAAGAATTTAAGGCGAAGCGAATAATAAAATAAAATAAAATAAACACCCTTGTCGGGGTGCAACAAGATATTTGAGAATATTTCAATGGATTTTGTTAGAAGTCTTGCAAGAATGGTTCAGAAACACAATTCCATTTGGGTGATAGTGGATCATCTTACCAAGTCATCCCATTTCATTATAATTCGTGAAACTCCTATGGTATAGGATTTGTCAAAAACATATATCCAAGAAGTCGTAAAGAGAAACATCTTACAAGTTTTAATTTTTTTTAAATAGTTCCAAGGTTCACATCTAGTTTTTTGGAAATCCTTACAAAACAACTTTGGGACAGAGTTGATTATGAGCACAGCGTCTCATTCTTAGACGGATGGGAAATTTTAGTGGATGATACAAACATTGGAAGACATGTTGGGGTATTGTGTAATGTATCTTAGTGGCTCATGGGAAGATAATATACTCTTGGCGGAGTTCTCATACAATAACAGATATCAGGCCACACTATATATGGCTCTGTTTGAAGCATTGTATGGGTGTCTTTGTCATTATCCACTATGTTGGGTGAAAATTGTTGATACATTAGTAGTTGGGCCAAGCCTTGTCCAAGAAATAATGGTGAATATCAATTTGATTATAAAGAGGATGGAGACGGCTCAGATTCATTAGAAATATTATGCAGATCACCATCAAAGGCCATTTTCGTTTGCGGTGAGTGATCACGCATTCTTGCGGATATTTCCAATGCCTGGACATCATCATTTTTTAATGTAGATAAAGTTATCTCGTCGATAAATAAAACCTTTTGAGAAACTTTAATGGGTTAGAAAGGTGGAATATCACCTGAAATTACCACAATAGTTTAGTTCAGATCATAATGTATTCCATGTATCCCAGTTGAAAAAAAGTATCAGCCAAATCCTAACCATGTGATTAGTTGGGATCACGTTGACCTAGAGCTGGATGCTTCGTTGATAGAAATCCCAGTGTGGATTTTGGATTGAAAATAGAATTTATTGAGTTGTAAAAGCATCGGTTTAGTGTAGGTTTTATGGCTGGGTGGTTAGATTCTGGAAAATACCTGGGAACATGAGAAGGAAATGAAAGAATAATGGATGGAACTCCTTCATATCTGTGATAATTATCTACATTATGAGGATAAAAAGACCAATGGTGGAAAGAATTAAGTGCACATGGTTTCTATTATATAACCCTTACTTGAAAATTTAATGTTTAAAAAGTGTAAGGGTGGAGTTTGATAGAGTTCGGAGAACTTTGGAAGTGTTTTTAAGGCTAAGTAAAGGTTGCACAGGCGGTGAACAGTTTTCCTAAGCTTGCAGTCAAACCATGTGCATTGGTCCTCTTGAGGAAGTTTCTCCAACATTGTATGAGAATGTTTTGGGATACCCCGCAAGGGTAAGCTATCTAGGAAGTGGCAACTGCATGATTAACACAGGTTCTTCCTAACTGTTCTATCAAATCGTGTGCGGAGTCAGAATGAGATCCCTAAAAATAACATCTCAATCGTTTTTTCCAAAACTCACTCATTTTCCCCTAAACGTACCTAATTAGAAATTAGTCACCATTGAATTTAGGATAACCTCTACCATGAATTTTGGATTATATCCAAAGGAACCCCTTTTTTAATCGATGATGCATTCTTGAGGTATTTGATCGCTCTTCTTTGTTCTTGATCAGTTTCCTATGTCAACTTAGATCTAATTATCCTCTTCTCTTGGTTTCTCAGATCTATGCCCATTATGGGTATATATAAGTTGGTGGATTCCAAATATGATCAGTTATGGTATTGATCTTACTTGGAAAACAGATCTAAGGTGGGTTCATGGAGAATCGGCCTGGTTGTCTTGTTTGTTCTTCGTTCGTTGGGGTTTCCATCAAAACCATAGAGGTTGGAGGATTCACTCTCGACTCCTCTTATTAAAACTCATTTTCATGATTCAAAATTGAATTTATTGTGATGAATTGGTTGTGATTTGGTTTTTGTGCACTTGCTGGAAACATTCTTGAGTGACGGTTGGAAAATCTGGAGAATTGGGGTTTATGAATCAGTGCTTGGGTTCTTGTTTTTAAAATAAGGATTTAAAAAAGAAAATTTTTATGGATTACTGGAACATGAATTTTATTATATGTTTTCGATAAAATGGAAATTTTTTGTTAAAAATTAATGTTTCTTTGAAATTTTTTATTCCTTGTCTTTCAATAAAAGTTTATATTTATTGAAGTGGTTTATTTTGGCAATGGAAATATTTTTCCTAAATGGTGTTCGTGTGAGTTCATGTTTAATGATCCATTAATAAGGGATGAGTACCATTGGGTTACATGATGAATGACCCTAGATCAGGGGCGTGTGTCATTAGGATATAAGGTAATTGGAGAAGACATCGCTCATGAGTATGGAACTATCAAATAAACCATGCATGTGTGGTATTGTTGTGAACTATAAAATGGGTTTTCCAAAATAATAATAATTGGTTTTAAACTTTGATTAGTTATTTTTCTGGAAAATAAAATTTTGGAAATTGGTATTAATTAATTTTGTTTGCACTTGGTTATAAATTGGTTTTATAACTCCTTTAGATTTGGTAATAAACTTTTCTGGTCAATTGATTTATATAAACTATTGTGTATAATTTTATAACCATTCTATACTAGAGGCATGAGTAGGGTTGTCATTGGGGAAAACATACTGAGGTTTATACTCTCCTCTTATTTGGAACTTTGGTGCTTTTGAAGATGTTATCTTCCAGGAGAGGGGAAAAGGTAATGTTTCACATGTATTTAGCACTAGCTTGGGAGACTTGGGTTGTTTGATGATTGTAGAGCATGCAGTCATGTGGTCTCTTGAGAGTATTATATTTTTAATCTTTAAATTACTTTTATACTGGTTTGGTCTCCTACTGTTTGACCCTTTGATGTGGTTTTGAGATACACGATGTTGTTGAGTTGTCTTTATTTTGTTCATTCATCATTTAGTGAATGGTTTGTTGGTTTATTGGTTTATTTATTCAAGGGTAAATTGTACCCCACTAGTATTTGAAAAGCTTAGTCATTTATTCCCATCCTTTGGTGCCTTGAGGATATCTCTTATATCCCAGAAATGACTTGTTGATATCTCAAGCCAATGAGATTTAGCGAGACATTAAAAACAACATAATGTCATTATGATCACATATCATGTATATGAATCATGTTTAGTTAAATTTTATAAAACGTTTCTTCCTATAAATGTTTTTATTCAACACATGATTGAGTTTAATTTCATCATATACATGTATTGTATTCATATTCATAAATCACACGTCAATTTATGTTGAAGAATTGAAATTTTTTATATTCAAAACCATATTATGACCAAATATTAGTGAAACCATAAATATAAAAATTAAATGGAAATTAAATATATTTTATGGTTCATGGTAAAAATTTAAAATTCTGTTTTATCTCATATAGATTTGAAGATAATCAACCTTAATTATATAACTATTATGCTGATGTTTTTTATATTTTTTCTAAAGAATTTCTTAATATCTCCTCGAATTGCAAATTTTTTTTCTCATTGAATATCAAACCGACTTCAAAGACTTAATATAGAATGTTACTAACGATGTTTTCTGTATTGTAGAATCATATCGAAATGATTCCTAAAAAAATATTTACTTGGAAAATGTGTCACCTTGTGTGATACTATTGTCAGTTCTCAAAAGACATTTCGATCAATGTGATTCTATGTTGTTTTTTAGGAACTAAATAAGTTTATAATGCAGAAAAAAAATATCATATGTCATGTATCGATGACATAATTGATCAACTGCATAGATCTTAATACTTTATTACGATTTACTCTCTTTTTGGATATCTTTCATTGATCATTAAGAAGGACGATATACCAGAGAAAACATTTCACAAAAGGTACACACCTTATTTATATATATTGATTCCATTTTGTCTTACTAATTTGCTAACTACCATAAATTTTTTAATTAAATGTGTCTTTAATTATTACATTTTTTAGTCATTGTTAGTATTTATAGATGATATAATTGTATATTCAAGAATATATAAGAGCAGGAAGATCACTTTATAATTTTAATGAAAAACATAAGAAGGTATAAAATATAATAAATAATTTATAAGTGTGATTTTTATTGTTATGTATTCATACTATGGGTCTTATAATTATGTGTGAGATTATATTGTTGGATCAATCTGTGACATAAGCTATTGAAAATTTTCCTAGAAAAACCATGGAGACTATGATCATTAATTTTATTTGTTTGGATGAATATTATTGATAATTTTTGGAAGCTTTATCAGGGTTTTCCAATACACTCACCATGTTTACAAGGAAGGAGACTAATATTATTTGGACATACTAATTAGATGAATATTTAAAGGATCAAAATTGAAGGATAGTTTTTAAAATTATTCATACATCACCCTATAGTGGAGAAGGTTTTATAATCTACATTGATGAATTTAAGAAGGGTCTGGGATGTGTTCTCATGTATAATTACATGGTTACAGCATATGACTCATGAAAATTGATGTTTTATCAAAAAAATACCTAAAGCATGATATTGAATTATTTACGGAAATTATTGGTTAAATATATGGATGAGTTATACTTATGAGGAATATATTGATATATATAATGTTTATAATATATTAAAGCATACATTCTTGATGAAATAGTTTAATATGTGCCAAGGAATATTTTTTGGAGCAGATTAATTATTATAACTAAAAAATACAATACCACCATAGAAAAGTGAATAATGTGGTGATTGATTTTAGTTGAAAGGATTATACATTCTTACTATGATGAGGATCATAAATTATCTAATATATCTATACTTAAATGTAATTACCATGAAATATAGAAACAATATAAGAAATCATTTCATTCAAAAATGACTATCCATTAATATATATAGGTGATGATTAAAGATATCTATAAGGAAGATGTATTGTTGAAGAATAATATTATAAATTATCATGATTTTAACCTTCATTTTGATGGATGTATAATGATCTCTAATAGTTTATGTCTTCAATACATGCAATATTTGAATATAGTGTTATTGGAGGAGGTTCATATTTCATCATTCTCTATTCATCAAGTATATATGAAAATATATAGATATATAAAACAACATTTCTTGTGGGAATGTATGAATATAGATATTGTAAGGTTTTTATCCTAGTTCTTGTTATGTTATATAGTTAAGACTGATATTAAAACTTCTAATGGGATGTTACAACCATTACCCATAACATAATAAAAATTCAAAATTATCGCCCAGTGATTCATTGTTGGACTACCCAATACATATAAATGGAATACTTATATATTGGGTGTTGTCAAATTATGTGTAAATTCATCTAAAATAATTACTATAAGATAATATATAAATCATATTTCTGGGTTATACATTTTGTAATAGGTAAGTTTCAAAGATTACTATATTCTATGGTATGTTTTCAAGATAACATATTTACCACAATGTTATAAATGATCATTTAGAAATATGTTGATATAGAATTGAGTTTCAGAACTACATATCATCCTAATCAGTATGGTTAGTCTGAGAGAAAAATTCATACCTTAGTGGATTTTTTGAGATCATGTTCTATGTATTTCAAAGGTGGTTGGAAATAACACTTAACTCATATAGATTTTTATTACAACAATATCTTTCACTCAACAGTACATATGAATTTTTATGATTCCTTATATTTAATGAAGTGTATAACTCTATAATTTTTTGATGATGTTCGATAATTAATTTAATTCTTAATATATCTAGATATTTAAATAGTATAGAATGATATAGTTATTCAAAAAAACAAATATCCAACACAAAGACAAGGAAAAAGTTATGTTTATATTGATCGACGTGATCTAGAGTTTAATGTAAGTGGTACTTTTTTCTCAATGAGATTCCCCACAAAAAAGTTATAATATCCAATATCAAAGGAAACTTGAGCCCTCAATATATTGAAACTTTTTATATTCTTTATTGATTATGGATTGTTTCTTATCACATGGAATATCCGTCAGACTATTGCCTTGTCCTTGATTTGTTCATTATATCAATCATAAGGAATTAAATACATAATCCTTAATATATACTAAACTCAAAGGTTGTTATAATACATCATGATCTTTCCTATGATGATTTTTTTTCATATTTTGGATCATAGAAAGAACATTCAATGAAAATGGACTACTCAACTAGTCCTTGTTTCGTAGTGAAGCCACCAATATGAAGAATCCACATAGGTAAAATGGGATATGATGAGGCAAAAGTATCCCCAGGTTAATGTTTAAAATTTATATAATTTTTTATATGGAATTTCTTTTAGGAGGGGGTATAATTAAATTCATAAATATTTTACGGAATATTTTTTTCATATAAATTGAATTTTTTCGATAACTTGAATTAAATGAAACAATGAGTGTTAATGAACACCGTTATACTAAAAATATTAACATGAACATTATAAAATACACATATAACATGGAGGTAAGAATAAAAGTGATAATATATTGAATATTATTTAAATGGTTTTAGATAAATGAATTGTATTTATAAATAAGTATATAATTTTAATATACTTATATGTATTAAAAATAAATATTTTCTCAAAAATGATATACATTTATTTGATAAAATAACAATTTTAATTTTGTGTGTAAATTAAATAAATTATTTTTTAAAAATTAAAATAATTGTTTAATAAACAAGTTAATCGTATCTTATGGTGGATGTTCTAGAATTCTCCAAAATGATTTATATTTCGATAGATAATAGAAATTTCTGATTTTTATTGAAACCTCCATTTTCTATTTACTATTTTATAAGATTTAATTTTCATTTAAATTTTATTTACAATAAAATAAGTTAAATCATATAAATATTATTCTAATTTAGGTAATTTTAATAATTTTCATGTTGAATTTTGATTTTAAAACATTGTATAACTATGGAATAAATCATTGGAAAACTAATTATACATTCCATCTACAGGTTTACATTTTAATTTTATTCTACCAATTTTGGTAATTGAAATTGATAAAATCAGTTCCATATTTGTTATAATAATATTTTATATTTTATATTAAGGTGAAATATTTTTTGGTCATATTGGATATTAAATACAGGAAAAATTAATTATTTTGTTTAAGGTTCAAATGATTTCATTATGGTTAAACTAAAAATATTCTAGTTAAAATGACCTATATACATTTATAATTCTTTTTGGATTGAAATGTTTAGATCTTATATCATTTAATGTTATATAATGATCCATCTTGGAGTTTTTGTGTGGGTAAATCATTGGAATCTCTTTTTATTTTCAAAAATTCCAAATGAGTACTCGTCTAAAACTTATGAAAGGGCCCCCCTCATCTCCAATTCCAAAATACATAGACTTTTTCTCATACAACTATAGACAATATCCCTCACACAAATCTATTTCTATATCATGGAGGTCTTTTTTAAACCTTCATATGATAGCCTTAGGTTCAATCTTACAGATGTGCTATAAAGAATATCTATAGTCCTAAACCATGCATTTTTTATTTATTATTCCATCTCCTTAAAATATTATGAAACTATGGTGATATAAAATTATATTAATCTTATATATAATTAGATTTTACTATATTAGTTTCATATATTACATCCATATCTTCCCATATCAATTGGGAAATGAAACCATTTATCGTGTATACAATAGACTACCTCCTCGCAAACAAATGTTAATTTTTTAAAGAACCACCTGTCACAGATATATATACTGTTTTTTACATATTTATTCTATATTTAGATCTTATATCATTTATCGACATCCCATAGGGATATGATACATGTTTTTAATTTTACATTGAAATGGTTAGTAATAAATATATATTATAAAATTATATATAATATCTAATGAATAATAATAATTTTGTAATTTTTAAATAATATTTATATATGGATCATTACATAGGTCTATAAAATGTAGTCAACGTTCAAGTGTATGTATAGCCTACCCTCTCCATCATTGGTGTAATTCATTTATCAATGTATAACTTTTATAGATGAATTTTAATATTATTATAATTATTATACATTATATTTATATAATAATTTAAATTATTGATATTATGTAACCATAGTAAATATACAGGTATAAAAACTTCCAAACCAAAGCATAAATATAAAATGAAGTTGTTGTCGCCTGGAATTGTAATTTTAGCAATGAATTGTTAATACATTGTTAAAAAAGGTTATAAGAATATAATATATGAAATAATACAAATTATGAGTATTATTTAACTGATTTATAATGAACCAATATTTAGTATACAAGTATTTCGAAAATATAAAAAATAAATTCATGACTTGAGGTATGTGGTTTTGATATCAATTATTTCCCACATGACATGTTCCGTATTAACCACTTGTTTGTTTTATGTGGTGTTTATAATAAAAATAAATTTATTTTATAATTATTTTCAATAATTTTATTGTATATATACATATATGGTTAGTTATTTCATTGGTATTATTATTCAATGTCTACTAAAGTGGTAATGGGTTTTTGATACAATCTCATTATTTTTCGAGATTCTTACTGATTAAGTTAATGATGATGAAATATTATGATCTAAATATCCTGAAATACATGAAATTTATTATCAATAATTTATTTCTAGAAAAAAAAATTATTTCATTTTATTCTCCTCTCATTACATACTTATGTGATGAAATTATTTTTTAAATTTTAAATTAGATTTCTTTCACTCTTCGATCAAAAATTATTTCTCTTCTATTCTCATGTTTACTAAAAATATTTTAAATATTTCTTTAATATTCCCTAATGATTGATTAAATACATTTTCACCCATTTTTTATTTCATTAAAATTGGTTTTAAATGAGTATTCTATTTTATTTTTGAATTGTGATCATTTGAATTTTTAGCAAAAATGTGAAAGAAAAATTTGTTTAAATGTGTACAACATGACTAGTAATTCCTAACATCATGATCAGTCATTGATTTAAATAGTCCTTTAAAATTTCCCTAATCTATTTTATAATAAAATATTTTTATTAATATCATTGAATTTTTTATATTTTAAATATTTTATTATAACATGGAAAGTATATTTTCATAACTAAATATTCCAAGTGATATTTCAAAATAATTTTCTTCTTAATATGATTTTTTATGTTACTTATGTTTAATTGGGGTTAAGATCCAAGTATACCATCCATATTATTTATCAATATGTTTTTTTCTAATTTTGAAATGATTTTTAGGAGATTTGTTACTTTTCATTGGGTTGTGATATGATGAATTTTGGAAATGACTATGAAACATGTTTCTATTCCACGGTTAATGACTTGATTTATTGTTTATTTAACCCATTTACTTTATATGCTTTATTCTTTGATGAATTTATTATTAAACAAATTTCAATTTATTGGGTTATGATATGATGAATGATTTATGGTCTTATGGTATATATGTGTATTAATTTAATAATATGATGGGTGGGTACAAAATTTTTTATAGCTCAAATACATTGAGTAATGACTGATATATTATGATATAAACTAGAATTTAATGAAGAATTAACCCAACATATTAAGGTACATTTTCTATTATGATACTCTGGGGATTAAACATTGAATACAATTATTGTTTGGGGAGTGAACATAATCTACTCTGATAGCCATGGAAATGGCACTTTAATACCGATGAAATGATTTTTTATTCTTATTTGTATGTCCCAAAACTATTTCTTAAACATGTTTTAAGTTATCACACACACATTCCTATAAATCCTTTATGATTCATGTATTATAAAATTACAATCTTTATTCCATGTTTCAAAATTTAGATATTTGATATGTAGGGTACTATCATCAAATTTTATACTCATTTTACCATACCCTTATGCACATGTTATGCTTATGTGATCATTGAAATTACCCTTTACTACCCTTATTGAGAATCTAAGCTCAACATTTCATATGTTTCCATTCCCAAATTTATGAATAACAATATTATGTATGTCATGTATAATAAGGGTTACATTTATGATCAACATAGTGGGAGATGATGTAGTTCACTATTAAACTAGTTGTTTATGTATCCCAATTTGCAATAATATTAAACGTTTATAGTCCTCATGATTTTTTTGTATAATTAAAAGAATATTAATTTATTAGAATGTAAAATTTATTTATATAATTCATGGTTCACTATTTTCTGTTCCTTATAGGATATTATTAATGGTGAACAAGTAAAATATTTGTTTCACTTGAATTTTCTTATAGACATCTGTTTGTTTTTGTTGAAAAGCGATCAAATGTGGATTAGAGTAAATTTAAATAAGGTAACTAGACCCTAATGTAAAAATCCGAAAGGGGAAATTCTAAATGAAGTTAAATTTGTTTATCTCTCTAATTTAACCCACTCTTCTTAGGGTGTCCCTTGACCCTCATGTTGTATAACATCCAATAAGTTATACATTGTTGTATAATTATTTTAAAATTACATCCATCAATATTTCTTATCACTCTTGTATAGAATCAATTTCTTAATCATAAATAATGATAGGTTTATATGGTGATGGAAGAGTATTTATTGATCTTATAGTAGATAATTCAAGTGATCTTGAAGAATTACTAATTCAATGGAAAAACGAAAATATTAGATGAATATTGAAATAATCATATGTTCATATTGAAAAATATGAAGAAGATCATTTTTGGATTGAACAATTAGTAAAATAAAATACTTCAATTAATGAGAATTTAGTATTAGATACTGATTTTACTTAAAATGAAGGTGAAAAGTACAATATGATTGATAGTCTTGATGTATCTTTTAAAGGGGGAGATGTGGTAATTTTTTCACTTAAGGAATAAATTACTATGTTTTAATGTAATACTTCAATAGATTCCTGCAAAATGGAATATTTTAATATGAAATATTTATTGGAATTACTTTTGAAGATTATTCACTATTTTATGATGAATGTATAAATGAAGTGAAATTGGATAAGGTTTTAATGATGTGTAGTGATAAAGAGATTTTGTAGAATATTGAGTGAAAAATACTTTTTTACTATGAAAACACTTTTGAGGAAAATGTGAGAAACAAAAAATACCATATAATGCATCCAAATGAAACCATAAAAGATGTTAATTCATATCATGACTGCAGGAACTACCCCTCCCAAATAAAGATAATGCGATTTCAAGCCTCCACCTTTGCATGAATTCTAAGATAGCTATCCCATGCAGGGTTGCATTGGGCCTGGTACTGATGGAAGATACATACCATCTTAAACTTCTAAATCAATGTAGAAATGCTCTGGTCAATTATTTCTTCTTTGATCCTTATCTGGAGCTAATATATGTAGTTTTCCGATCGCTTTCACACACAAAATTCAAAACAAAACTAATTTCCAAAAAGTTCCTCAAATCCCACCCATACCAGAATCCAGAAACAACACTGAATGTTTTCAAATTTCAAATATAATGAATTCATGGATCTATATAACACCACTATCATCACATTTCCATACAAAATCCATCACACTACCATCATGTCACCACAAAAAAATTCTCCCCCAAGTCACCATCTGGCCACACACATCTAAATCATCATCATATGCCATCACTGATTCCATCATTTTCAGAACATCCACTCACCATCGAACCAATACATCAGCAAACAATCCATTTACTGGGGAGAAACACCACATAAAACCATGGAGATAAAACCCTAGAAATAACATAAAAAAACAAAAACACCCAAAATGAAACCATTGTAGGAAAATAGTTGCATTACAGAAGCGAATCACACTAATAATACCATGAAACGACCTAGGAACATGATCTACCCAATGGAGAAAAAACATGGTAGCATCATACCTTCCACGCCTCTATATGTGACACCCCCAAACTGCCATGAACCAGGTCACCATAGATGCAAGGAAGAAGATAAAATGACATATTGGTCTTGGTGTACCGAAACCAAAAAATGAAGGAAACCAAAATTGTCGGATCTAGACCAACCAGATATGAGAATAACTACTTTGGGCATGAACTTCATAACTAGGAAATATCAATATGAATTTTTGATGGTAGATGCCTGAATCGGTGATTGAGGATGGAAATAAGAGAAAGGATGAAGAAAAACTTGCCAGGATTCATGATGTAGTGGAAGGGAAATCAATGAACGCGACCAAAAAAGGATTAAATCTGATAATGAATGAGGAGAAGGAATAAGGAAGAGGGAGATGAATCTGGAGAAGCATACAAGCCTCCCCAATCTAGGCCATTGCTAAAGGGAAACCCTGATCATGATAATAGTAGGGGATCATCCCTTCACTAGTATATTTTATCTCTAAAATTATATTGGAATTGATATGATGTTATTCTTGTAAGGTTATTTATTCATTGCATTAAGAAAAAAGTTCATGAATTATGTATCTTAAATTATTTCACGGTTGAGAATATATAATGCTCAATCAGTACACTTGAATAGAAATTGAAACATTCTGATAGAGCATTAACATTCATTATAATATTTAATAATAATTAGATATAGATAAAGGTAAATAATGTTAAGTGACATGAATGTTCACCAGTACCATTATAATATTGAAATTTTAATTTTAAAAATAATATCGAAAGTTTATCTTAATTCAAATTAAAATATTTATTCAATGATAGATCTATAATATTCATTGTGTAAATCATATTTAAAGTAATGTTGTTGAATTTTTAATATTTCATTGAAATAAATATGAAAAACTTATTTGATATTTGGTTAGTCTATAAGAAGAAAAGTGGGATATCATTATTATATGATATTAACTATTATGGTTATGCATAATTTTATAAATGAAATATCATCATCCTAGAAATATTACAAATCGGCATTAAACCTCAATCCAAAAATGAATCGTGTGATTGATTAAAATAAATATATTTGGATAGATAAGTATACCATTACATGTTTTTATGGTGTAATTATAGACAATACATTTATCCATTTTTATAATTACATTGATATGATTTTATATTTGTAAATATTGATGAAATTAGTATTTTTTAATCATAAAGAAGTTACAATTCATATTTTTATAATTACATTTATTCTAGTACTTTTTTGGTGGATTTGATAATAGAAACATATATGAAAAGGGGGTATTATCATATAAATAGAATGAAATTTTAATTGTGGGGGAACTTTTTTTTTCATTTTGTATTATAAAGATTAATGGTGAGTAAATTAAAAATATAATTCAGAGGATGTAACACATGAACTAAATATTTAATATATTTTCACAAAAACAAATGATGTTATAAATATGGTTATAAATGAAATATTTCAATGATTGTAATATTTTATGAAGTGAATAAATAATTAATATTTAAAATTGGAAAATGAATTGTATAAAAGAAGTTGGTATGTATTGAGACCATGGTTTAACAAGGAATACATTTTTTATGATGGATAATTATGATGTGAGGATGAAAAGGAGAATACATTAGGAAATGTGGATGGCCTATTCACAACAGTTATCATAGAAAAAAATGGGGTGATATAGAAGTGATTTTCAATGAGGGATTATACATAAAATGATAATATAAGATGAATGGAAAACCTAGATATATGAGGAAAAAATTATCTGAGTCACTATTTAAGGATATATCACAAGATCATCATTCATGGAAAAAGAAACCCATGTAATATTTTGTAAAATGCATCTATAATCTTATAGAGTTTTATTATGGACATAACCCATATCTACTTGGTATATACTTTTTTAATTGAAGAAGAATTGACATGAAAAAATGATAAATGGGTTGTATGAACTAAAAAATTATCGATGCATATAAAGAGAAATAGGGACTATTTTTGTATCTATCGATTAGATGATTTCACTATGTGTGTATTATAAGAGGATTACATATGAATTTTAGACAAAACAAATTCTCCCTTAGTAATTTTCAGATAATATTTATATTAATGTTATTATGTTACAATGTTTATGGATTATAATAGATATTGGGGATGGATTAGATTATGAAATTAAAAAAAATCAATCTCATGAAATGATGATCATATAAATATTGTCTCATGTAATTTCATTATTAACAATGTGTTATCAATAGGGATGTTAGGAAATGATAATGAATAAAACATGTGAATTACATAATCAGGTATAGTGATAAAGAGTGGAATATGGTGTGAATACTCCTCAAGATTTACATGCATGATTATTGAAGGAGTGATATAATATTGATGTGCAGCTGGTGTAGAATAATGTAGAGGAGTGAAATCATTTTATTTAACATATCTAAAATTTATACACTACATCATTCCATTTATGAAATTATATAAATTTTATCGAGATATATTATGTAATGGAAATCCATACCAAAGTTTATCTATGACCAATTCAAGAATAAATTGTTTTAATTGGAGGTTTATTTGATATAGTTTTTGTTATACTGGAACTTTAGTATCATTTAAATGAAATTTCATAGAATTAAAGGCTTCTAAAGAAACGTGTTTTTTGGAAATTATATAAAAATTTAGTATCATTAAAATGATAAATTAGGCATGTTTATTTTGATTTAATAAACACTCAATGGTTTTGTAGATTGAAATGGTTATAAGGAACTCTGATGATAAAATTTAGGTAATGTATATCATGTTTTATCTAAATTTATCTTTTATAAGTGGTATAAATTCATTAAACATGTTTTAAGTCTCACAGTAAAGATATTAAATGGTTATGTAAAAAATATTTGATATGTTTGAGATGACATAAAATTATTGTTGAATTTATTCTATTTTTATCAAGATAGAAGTGTTTTATGTGAACCTATGAGTGTTACGGAAAACACTAATATTGGTAAAATGAAATCTACTTTCCGTCAACTAGCTCATGATCAGTTATTGTAGGGGACTTATTGAATATTCATTACCATTTTTAAAATTCTATCATTGATATTACCTGAAAATAATTTAACAATCAGTGTATTGGAACAAAAATGAATGTTTCATTATAGTGGAACCAAGAATCACTCTTTTATTATATTATTTATTTTCAAATGAAATTAATTGTGAATATGAATGAGTTATGTTGTCCCATAAATTATTTATTTTCTATAGATATTATGTATCTATGTGCTCTCTTGAGAATCTAGTGAATGAATATTGTTAACCAGGTGGCAGTAAGAGGTATTGAAGATTCTCCTAGGGGTTTTAATGGGAGAAAAACATCATGAAAAAATTTAGAGATACCCAAATGACATGAATAAATATAAGAATAAAATTATCCATTTATTAAAATAGGGGATTAATGGTTTAGGTATAGTTTATTCAAAATATTAATATAACGGTGACTATTATTAGAAGTAATTTTTTTTTGTAATTTTAGAAAATATATATTTTAAAATTGAATAGATTTTAATGATTGTGTGTAGTATATATGATTTTACATTTTCTTTGTAGTGTATAAGTTTCATGTGTACATGGTGATGATCTTAGAGAATTGAGAAAATCACATTCATGATTGTGTAAATTATAGATCTCAATATAGAAAACTAATTTAATGATAAAGATATTTTTTCATGAAAATTGATTTAATTAAGTGATGTTGTTAATTTAAGCATTTCCATGTGTATAAAAGTGATTAAATCTAAATATTAATTTAGACTAAAAAATTTATATAATGCATTATAATGGTAAAATTTTAGTCTATAATAGAATAATTACAAGTAAATGAACTAATTTTGGGATTCCCAGACAATAATATATAGATGGACTATATCATGAACATCCAGCATTCTCTAATGTTGTGGAATCCTATAACATTATAGAGGGTTTGATTTTAACCAATTGAATGAAATCAAGGATTTTTTTTATTTTTATTCTTTTATAAGGTGAGTTTCACCATGGGGGAACACTATGTCACAATCATTCATGTGAATAAAATCATGTATCAAAAGGGTATAATCTTCAATGCAATGGAATATTATATATGATTTTATGGTTCTATAAAATCATAGAACAATATTCTATAATTATTTATGCATGACCCATTTTATGTATCATTCAGCAAAATAATACATATTTGAATCGACAAGAATAGATAACACTATGATTTTAAAATTGTTGTACTGTTTAGTTTTATGGTATTATTTTGGATTAGCATAGTAAAACCAATTGGTTAAGCCATTAAAAACCTAACCAAGATATGAATTTTTTCATTGAATTTTTTGAATAGCTCTTTTGACATATATTTTAAAAGAAAATATGATAGTAATTCTAATATATGAAAACAACCATATTGAATTTATATTATTTTGGTTAAAGAAAAAGTTCTATAAGAAGAATATAAAGAAAGATTAATTGGGTAGAAAGTATTTCATGAATTAAAAATTTTGTATTAAAATTATTCACTCGATATATGGTTACCTACTATAAAAATATGAAAAACAATACAAAACAGATTAAAAAAATGAGATAAATGGAAATTGTTGAATCAAACAGAAGAGTCGATCTTTGTCTTCATAGCGAAGAGAGAAACATTCTGTTCTTATAATTAAAATAAATTAAAAAGGCATTGCATTTATAAATGATTTTAAATTATGATAGATAAGTTTTCTAATGTGAATCTCATTTAAGATTCATTATTTGAAGAATTTATAGACGTTTTTGTGATAATTCAAACAATATCATGTTTGTGAATAATACTAATGATCAAAATTGAAAAATGTATTTTATGTTTTTTGTGAATATCATATATGAATTGATGTGGAACTAATCTTACTGATATTTCTAAAAAGTATTTTTGATTATTAGAAATGTTATATATGATTCATTGATGAAATAGAGACACAATACACTGATGAATATTTCAATTACTTGTAATAATATTTATATTTGTGGATACTTTTTTTAGTATAAGAATGATGAAGAAAGTAAAAAACATTACTTAAAAAAATTAATACCTGTAATAGAATTTGAAACACCATTATAAATTCATTGGAACATCATCAATATGATAATATGAGTTTGATTACATATTCCATTCATGAGGTGACATTCATTTCATTAAACCAGGAAGAGATATACAAGCCTATCAACTAATACATATACAAATTTAGTGTGTAGAGGAAAAGAATTTGGAGTGACCCATGTAGTGTATTGTTTTACCCCCACTCCATCAATAGGTATAGAGATCATCCGTAAATCATATATATGTAGAGATTCACTGTGATGATTTTCCTAAACAAAATATTGTATCCACATAATAAGTGAGTTATAGTGGATTTGGTACACAAGAACAATTATGAGTGTATGGTTGATAAGGTAGCATATTATATGTGATTTATGAAAAAACTATGTGTTTCTTACAATGATATTTTTTCATTTTGTGATAGTGTGGAAAAGGTAAATAGGATTTTATTATAGTTCCATCCATTGAGGGAACAATATTCTAAAGAAAACATTAATAAATATACAATGTTAAAAAATGATAAATTATATTATCATCATGATACCCCCCCACTCATGGTGTCCTAGCTCCCTGCAGATTTTATATTCAATTCTAAATATTCCCCCATTTAAAAAAACCATATGAAAAATAAAAAATATATTTAAATTATCAAACTTTATCCCCCTTTTAAAATAATTCCTAATTCAATATAATAAACGTGAAGGATACACCATACTTTATACTTGAGATCTATAAGGTTAAACTGTGAACATAATATTCAAATGCTGAAATGATTCATTGGAAATTATATTGGTGAACACATCACGAATTATATACTTTTTCAAAAAAATATTGCATAAATTCATTTCATTACCCACGATCCATGATCAAATTTTATTTCATATCGATATGAAAAAAATCATTTATTAGGAAATATATAATTTTATAATTTTTTAGACCATTAATTATCAAAACCCAAAAACATTTCAAAAACACTATAACAATGATATTTTCCCACTGAGTAGTCAAATACAATTGTCAAGTTGTGGAATTGGTAGAATCCATATATTATTCCACACAAATTCTCACAAATATATAATTTTAATTACCTAAATGATAATAAATATTTTTATCTCATTGGAAGAAAACATCAATAAATGTGGATATTCTTCCATCCACAAATAATACACAATATGTATATACATATATAACAAAATAGATTTAAGATATCATTATTTTTATTCCATAATCAAGAGTCCGATTTTCAATATATGTACGTGAGAATAATTTTTAAATTAATTAATTTTCTCCCATAAATACCACATATTATATTTCGATATTATTGAATTTTTTAAATAGTATTTCCATATTCATGTCGATATGTTTAACAAAAAAATGGTGCACTAAAAAAATATAAAGCATATTTTTTTATGATCATTATCACTCAATATAAATTTATAAATGAATAAAAAATAAAATTAATAAAAAATAAATGATTTAAAATATTGGGAAAATATATACTGTAACTCCACGATATTTTATGTAATAATTTTTCCAAATATAACTAATTTCATTGACATATTTAATTACAGACAACATTGAGTTTTAATAAATCATCATATACTATTAATATTATTATTTAAAGATGAAAATTAAATCCAAGTTGTTAAATTATGTAGTTAGAAAATAAATAAACATGCATTAAAAATTTATAAAAATGGTTTTTGGTAAACAAAATAAAATAAAAAATATGGAGTTAATTTTTTTATTGTTTTTATATACTTCAAAAAAACATTTCAGAAATAAATATTTTTATTTTTTTCTGAAAAAATAATAAAATACATTTTTCTACTATGTTGACATCAATTACAATAAATAATCATCCTTTTATTGAAAAAATATGTTGAAATTACCTTATTTTTAATATTTTTTTTAATTTTATGGGATGATTAATTTATCAATGAAATATTGAAAATTATAAATTTTTATTTAAAATTGCATTTTTATTTGAAGAATTAAGAATTTGATATTTTAAAAATTGGTTTAAAAGTTATATTACTTAAATAATATTATAATTAACAAAAAAATATATTTAATTTGCATTAATTTAATAATTAATTTTGATATGAAACCACTTTAATTCTATGAAAATTTTATCGTCGGAAAACCATATTTTCGTCGCATCTCTAGTTTTAACTTATATTGAATTATTCAACTTCCATTGCATATTTTTATATAATTATATTCAATATATTATGTCATCACAATTTATATTTTTTAATAAGTTCCACTAATGTTTTTAAATTTAGTAGTAAATAATGTAGAAATCAATTATTATATTAATGGTTAAAATAGGTTTACATGAAGTTATTCAAAAATAATAAGGGATAAAATAATCTCTGAAATTGACTAATTCTTTAAGGATGAACATATTTCGAACATATACCATATATGGTTCGATAATGAGTCATTTAGGATCCTCGTTACATGTTTACAATTTGAATATAACATGTTCTTTTAAAAAATTCAAGTTTTCTCCACTCCATAACATTTATAAGAGCACCCCACAACCTCTCTTATTTACACATCCAATTCTATTTTGTTCAAAAAATAATTATCCATAAATCTTTCTTACTTACCACCTTAGGTCCTAGAAGGCATAATTTTAATATTAAACCCTCCGCTAAAACATGTTTATCATCACCACCTCTCATGGGTTCATAGAATAATGTATGTAAAATTATATATATATTTTTAATGAAATAATTATAACTATACAATTACATTATCACACCTCCCTTGTAACCATCGATCTAATTATAAAATGCTAATGTCGCTCCTGGGTATGTTGGGAATACCACCTATATATAGAGATGTGATATGTTTTTTTTATTATGAAAAGGATAGAAATATGGATATATTTAAAGAATATATATGAAATTTATTATATAAAAATTATCTCATAATGGTTAATTAATATTTACCATTATTTTCTTCTATCCGTTGAGAAAATGGAAAAAATATTCATGTGCACTTACATCAAACAATCAACATGAACCATGTAATTAATTTTTAATCACTATAATTTATTGATTAGTATAAATTCACATATAATGCATATATGTGATATTTATGTAATGGTTAACATTATAGAGATGATATTTCCATGTTAAAAAAGAACTATAAATATCATACTAATAAGGATGAGAAAAAAGGTGTGAGTGCCCAAAATGTGATTTTCAAAAATAGGTATTAAAAAAAGAGAGATAAAATTTTAAAAGTAAATCATATATGTTAAAATAAATATATGAGTATTATAATAACAATTCTCATTATTTCACAATTATTTTAATGTCATGGGTCCCCCGTTTTATTACATTAACAAAATCTTATTTTTAGGGTGTTTTGAGAGGCAATAGTGGCTCATTTGAAGAGTTCTCCAAATTTCAATTTTTTTCATTGGTGTGTCAAGAATTGGTGAGTCATGTCATAAGATCAGTGTCAGTAGGTCAAGGTATCAGTATTTTGTGCATTGTTAGTTTTGATGCCTCAGTCGGTCGGGCGTTAGTAGGTTGAGGAGTCGATTGATTGGGTGTTGGTTGGTCAAGGTGTTGGTATATCGGGCATCGTTAGGTTGATGAATTTTTGATTTAGGGTGTTGGTAGGTTAGGCATCAGTGAGTCAAGTGTTGGTGAGTTGCATCAGTGAATTACTGTCGGTGAGTCGCATAAGTGGCTCAGCATTAGTTTCTCATCCATTGATGAGTTAGGCATCAGTGACTCACATCAGTGACTCAGCCATTGGTGATTCATTTCCAGTTTTCCTAGTTTTTTTGGTTTTCTCACTTTTACAATTCCATTGACATTAAATTAGTTAAATTACATATTCAATTAGTTTTTGGGCCGTTTCAATTGGTATTTATCTCATAAAAACCTGAAGCTTACTTTGACTCCTAAACCACATCGTCTGGAATGTGATCCATATTTAATAGATTTTGAAACAGTTTTCCCCATATATTTAGGTTCTAGACATTCTAAATCTAAAATAATCTCTTCCTTTAAACCCTTTGACTTTATCTTACTTCACTGAGAACCTTTCGTACCTACAGATTCGTACACCTTTGGTGTAATATTCCTTTCGGGTTGCCCATAATATTCCTCCTATTGCCTACATGAACCCCTATTTTTGACATAAGGAAGAATTGATGTTCACTAGTTGTTCTATGTAGAGATTCCCACAACACTCGTTATTTTGTGCATCATGGGGGTGGGTGTACTTATGTCCCCATTTGAATATAGTTGAAACCAATTGAACAAAGATAATAATTAGTAAAAACTGATTGTTTTGTAGTACCATGATGATAATTTTTTTGTTTCATATGTTATAATTGATCCATGTTTTGAATTGTATGGGTTATATTCTAATGAAGATTTTGGTCATTGGTGGTCTTTGTTAGTGCACCTATATGAATGGTTAATCACTACTATAAGAATTGGAATCTAGTTATTCACAAATATTCGTTTAAACAAATGGATTAACCAAGATCCAGCCTATTCTATGATGACCCAGGTTTTGTCCCATGTAATTAAAGAATAATTGGTTCTAATTTGAATAAACCATTCCTTGTTGGTGTAGCTATGTACTCTCTGTGGTTTTTTTCGGCCTTTTGTCTCTGTAGTTCATGTGGTGGTGTTACTGGAAGTGTGGTTGTGAGCTTGGGGTGGTATGTGGGGTGTGATGGTTTGTCATGAAAACATATTTTCATATTGTGGAATGGATGAACTAGTTATGCTGTAGGACTTTATCTTGGTAGTGGTTAGGCAGTATGGTTGTAATACTGGGTTGTGTCATGTTCATGTTTATGGGTGTCTTGGGTGTGGTGTTGTTCAACATAGGTGCTAATGAGTGCGGTAGTAATGAGGTGTGTTTTTGGATTTACATGTTGAGAGGAAGGACAAGGCATCCTGACATTGAATAATGATGGTGTAAGTTGTTGAATGAGTGTTCAAGATAGGGGAGTGCGTAGTGGACTACAAGATGGGTGAGTTTTGTTTTTCTGAATGTGGTGTTTATCATGCAGTGGTGCTATTGAGGATGGTTTAAGAAGGATGATTTTGTAGAAGTATGGTGTCACCTTGAGTGGTCTATTCTCCCATTGTTTCCATAGGAAATTATTTGATTAATGGGTGTTATGATGGATTCTTTTACCTTATCTTTTCATTCCTTGTTTGGATTTCTTAGTGGTCAGTATGGTTTCTTCAACTTATAATGTTTTTAGTGTTTGTTTGTTTCCTAGGTAGGGATGGAATAAATAAATGAATTGGTTGGGGGTATTTTTAGATTTGTGGATTTTAGTGAATAGGAATTCATTTATCAAATAGGTAAGTTTCCATTTTACGTGTTGATACGTGCATTTAGGTGTGGAAGTAGTGGCAATTTTGTGTGGGATGGTTGTTTTTCTGAAAACCCATATGCTGGGCTGAGTGTTTGGTACCTCTATATAAACACATGTAGTTCCTTTTGATTTCAATATTCACCTCACCCATGTTGTGGACTATATTCCAAACACCCTCATTATTATAGGGTAGGGTTTCCATTACCAAGATCCCAATGGGAGGATGGAATTTATATTTTTGGAACTTATTTTATCCCTATTATATGCATTGGTTTCCCTAGACTCTTTGGGAAGGTTGTGTTCTGTTTGTGGGTCCCAGTTGTTTGTGGGTGAGGTGTGCATCTGTGGTGTCTTCAAAATGAGTTGTGTGGTGATTTCCATGTGTCATTGTTATGGGGTTGTGTTTTCTGGACTAGGTGTTTGAGGGTGACGTGTGATGTGGTATGTTTCACAGGTGTGTGTGGGAAGGTTGTGATAGTGGGGCTTGTAGAAGAGCATGGCAGTGTCAGGATGTTCACTATTAGGGATGAGCAGTTAACTAGTGGGAAGTTGTGCGGGGTACCCAACCATCAATGTTATTACCACTTTACTATACATGAATTTCATTATTTGGTGAACGTGCCTTGGTGAGATTGGTGTGGATAGTATACCTTGTTAGGTGATTTTGAGTTTCTGATGTTTTCTCGTAGGGGAATTTGTTTTCTTCTCCCACTTGGTCATGACTAACGTTGGTTTTTCCATACTATGTTTACGTGTAAGCTCACCCTACATATATAAAACAATTCCAGATTCTATATATATTACACGAACCATGATTGACCTTTCTAGCTTGAACAATGTGGATGATGTTTGTGTCGCTACTTAGATTTATTTTGGTACTTTCTTTGGGATTTTCATAGTATTTATAGAATTTTTAATTTAAAACATGCATGTGGGATGAATTTTTGTTTCTTCATAGATATGTGTCTTTAATTTGTTTTATTCTGAAACATCATATCTATTAATCATGGTTACTATAAAAAGTGTAATGACTCCCATTTTTTGAGATTTTTTTAATCTTCATCCGGGTCCCACCTCAAGGCCTATTAGATGTGGGAATCATGAGTAATATTCTCTCCTTTATATAGAAGAAGGTATGTTGTGACAAAATGGTATCAAAGGTTGATGGTTGGGAGATAGTTTGTTTTTTGGAGTTAGGCACAACGAGGATTTCCTGGGTTGGTAAGGAAACAATGTTAAGTGATATCGGTGTGTGACATAGGCTATAGAAGATTGGATAGGACATGGGATTTTAGTTACCCCTTGATCTAATGCAAGGACTAATATCTTATCGAACGACTATGTGAGGATACACCGATTTTGGGGTAGAGACATTAAGGAAGGTATATTCATCATTTTGACATGTGTTATTCTTTTAGTTTTTCTAGAAATTAGAATAAAAAATCAGTTAAAATGAATCCAAAATAAATTTCATACAACTCATGATTATGAGTTCTTTTTTTTCCTTTCAACTATGGTTCCCAAACATCGCTTGTGTGTGGTAAGAGCTGTGGATGCTCAATAGGCTGACCCTATCGACAGACAGAGAGTTAATTGAGAGGAGAAGGATGACCAATTGACGAAGAACCTTCATTATTTCTAACAACAGACTCTAGGAAAGTATGAGGTTGGTGTATCATATGTAGATATGGATGGTTAGATGGAGGAGTTGGTGATCACTTAAATATTGATCTATGATCCAACATAGTATTGGTTTCCACTCATAATGAGCTACATGAAGGGAAAATCATGTCAGTGGTGAATGCTTTTCCTCAGAGAGAGGAAGAAGACTGATGTTTTGTGGGATGACTTTGAGGACTTCCATGTGGAATTCCTCTGTTCAATGATAAATTCTGAGAAATTACATGAACTACCCTACCTTTAGTTAAGGAGAACGTCAATACGAGAGTTGGGGATAAAGTTCAACGATCTTCTTCTATTTTCTCCAAATCTGTTTTCTAATAGGGAGTATCAAGAAATATGTTTAGAGGAGGAACTCTCTCCTTCCCTTTAGTATGTGCATACTCCCTTTACCCTAAAAATATACTTAGATGTTCAGAGGAAGGTTGGGGTATTGCAACGGATGCACTTTTAAGGAGTTCTACTATGAGAGGCGATCCATATGAATTTTTCAATGGGGATGGTTGTCATCTATAAGTTTCCAGTGCTAGGACCTTCCATGTTTCCTCTGGTGGTGAGATGACATTAGTAGTTTCATTTCTGCCCATCAAGTTCTCATCCTTTTCCCATAGTCTTGGTAATGAGGTGTGTAACTTTTGGAGCCACAAGAACCTTCAAAGTCATTTCCAAGTTTAAGCTCAGTACGATGGAGGTGGGGACTTTAGTTCCTTCCTGAGTAGCTGTTTTTTGGTTAGGCCGTTTCTACAATAGGGACAGCAGGATCATTCTTTACTGAGTGGAGACGGATAGGAAGAGGCCGACCTCAGGGAATTCCACCGGGGCCTCAACCCGGACATGTTTAAGGAGGCGGCCAATATCATAGGGGTAAAGGAGTCGGGTGTGGTCAGTTTTATGTCATAGAGCTAGCAGTTCCAGTAGTGTTGTAGATGATTCGAGGTAAGATTAGTTTTTCCAATAATCTTGTTTACACCTTTTTTAATTCACGATCATTGCACTCCATTGTTTCACACGGTCTAGCCCATGCTCTTGGATTGGACATAGAGAGACATTATGTGCCCTTGGTGTTGAGTACACCATTCGAAAGTCAGAATAGCTTGTTTGATGTTTTTTGAGGATATAGACTGATGTTGGGGCCACATTAGTCTAGTGGGGATCTCTTTCAACTTCATATGCATCCATACGTTATTATCCTTTGCATCTACTGGTTATAATATATGTTCACTGTTATCAATTTCTTCTGGCGAATAATCAAGCTTTTAGACGTGGATAGACATCAAGTACCTTTCCTCGGAAAGAAGAGTTGTCAGATGGGAAATCGGTATATAGAGCCATTCACTTCATTGATGGGAGAGATTTCAGTGGAATCAGTGGATTATGAGATGGTCTAGGTATCGGGAGCTATCAAGGAGTTCATGAATGTTTTCCCTAAAGAGGTTGTGACTCTACCCCATTGATGTGACATTGAGTTCACGATAGAATTACAACATGATGATAGTATAATTTTGATGGTTACTTATCAGATAGCTTCTTCTAAGCTGTGGGAGTTTCTGGTCCAGATTGGAGATCTAATGAGTAAGATATGTTTCATACCCAATGTGTCATTGTGTGGTGCGCCGTTCTTTTTTTTTGAAGAAGGAATATGGTGGTATGATGTTGTGTATAGACTATCAGTGGCTAAATCTAGAAATATTCAAGAACTGTTACCCTCTCCCAAGAGTAGAAGAAGTTTTTTTCAAGTGAGGGGATCATCTTGGTTTTCTAAGATCGGCCTATTATTTGGGCTTAACTAGTTGATTGTCAAAGGAGGGTGACATCTCGAAGACTTCTTTTAGGAGTAGGTATGAGCACATAGAATTTTTGGTTATGTAGTACAATGTTACTAATGCACTATTTGTGTTCATCGGACTTTTGAACTCCATATTTTGTTATTTTCTAGACCAAATCATCATCATATTCATCGATGAAATCTTGATCTACATGATGTTGGAGGAGGAGCATACCAAGCATCTCAGGGTTTTCCTAATGGTCAATTGACAGAACCATCTTTACATAAAGTTATCAAAGTTCATGTTTTTGATAGGTAGGTCCAATTCCTTGGACATGTGGTGTCTCAGAAAGGTGTACCAATGGACCCATCGAAGGTCAATGTTGTTTTTTCATAGAAACTACCCAAGAATGTGTCCATGAGTTTTTATTTTTTGTCTGTCAGACTATTACTAGGAATTTGTACCTAATTTCTCTCGAGTAGCAGCTTCACTAATGGCACTGGCATGGAAAGGATAAGATTTTGTGTGGAGTGGGTAGTGTTAGGTAGATTTCATCAATCTGAAGGGGAAGCTAGTTAGTGCACCAGTGCTCAGGTTTCTATAGTAAGGGGTGATGTTCAAGGTGTTTTGGAATGCTTCCCGTCTCGTCATTGGTTTTGTGTTCATGTGAAAATGTGGAGTACTATCCAATGGGTCTATGTAGTTACGTCCCATGAATCTAAATATGTAACCCATGATCTGGATCTTGTAGTGTTCATGTTTCTGCTAAAGTTGTGGTGACATTACCTCATTGGGGAATGCTTTAGGTTCTTCAAAGATTAATATATCTTGAGGTAGATCATTTACCAACGAAATATGATCTTTTGGAAGTCGATTTGTATCGAGTTTCTCTAGGATTACGATTTTGAGATCTTCTACACATCATGATTGGGGATCATTGTGGTTGATTCTTTGATAAGGAATTCACTAAAGGAAGTGGTTTGGGAATATAAAAACACATAGAAATCAATAGAGGAGTTGGATTCCTTGAACATAGATATGGGAATAGATGGTGGAAGAGGCTGATTATTTCAGATGATGATTAATTCATCTCTGAGGTAGCATGTGTAGGAGTCCCAGTGGGGAGACACGGAGGTAAGCCTAATGCATGATCACATTGACTAGGGTAATACTCTGTACGGATGGTCAAAGGGTGGTCAGAAACGGATGGTGTTTCGTGAGATGCTTTTTGTTCTAGTGGTTATGAAAGAGTAAATTTTCCCTGAGTTTCATAGTTCAACACTAATAATATACATGGGTGTTTCCAAGATGTATTATGGCTTAAGGGAACAGTTATGGTGGCCTGGATGAATCGTGTTGTGGTGGGGTTCGTGGAAAAGTTCTTAATGTTCCAGTAAGTGAGGGCTGAGCACCATGTTCGATGTGGTTTTTTGCAGCCTTTAGATATCTCCACATAGAATTAGGATGAAAATTAAATAGATTTCATCACATAATTACCCAGTGATTAGGGAAGGTGCGATGCAATCTGGGTAGTAGTTGATCGGTTTTCAAAGTTAGCTCACTTATTAATGATCAAATAGTCGAGCGATATGGATGACTTAATGCAGAGGTATGTGGATGAGGTGGTATGGTTGAATTGGATCTAAGATCCATCATCTTGGAATGGGATAAGTGTTTTACAAAATATGTCTAGAAGGGATTTCTACATGATTTTTTCACTCAGTTATGCCTTGTCACTGATTTCCACCCTTAAATAAATTGGAAGATAGAAAAGACCATCCAATCATTGGAGAACATCTTACGATCATGTTTCATGGACAGTAGTTGGTCTTGGGTGTGAAATTTTCCCCTGTTATAGTTTTCTTACAATAATATGTATCACACTTCCATTGGCTTGGATCTATTTGAAAATTTATAAGGAAGGTTTTTCTATTCATGCTTATGCTGGTTTTATTTTTGGGAGGAATTTTTTCTAGTTCTGGATGTGGAGTAGAGTACGATGTAGAATGTACAACTTGTCTATGAGAGGATGAAGGTAGAATAGGACCAAAAGAAGTTGTATGCTGGTCTTAGGAGAATACCGTTGCAGTTTGAGGATGGGGACCATGTGTTCTTGAAGGTTTCCCCTCGACATGGGCATTGTAGGATATATAGTGGGAGTAGTCTTTATACTAGATTAATTGGACTCTTTGAGGTGATGGGATGAGTTGGGGAGGTGGAATACAAGTTTGAATTTCCATTGAATTTGAGAAAAATCCACTACTTAATTAATGACTCCAAAATTCATCAGTATCTTCATGATGTCTCCCATGTCATTGATTAGGGAGAGTTGGATATCTAGGAGGACAGAATGTTCATGGAGCAGCTAGTAGAGAACCAGGATTTTCAGGAGAAGGTGTTGTGTGGATGGACTATTCCATTGGTTTGTGTGTTGTGGAGGCATTTTGGCCTGTAAGAGAGTACTTAAGATCAACAGACGCAAATTTGTGCCCAGTACCTTGAGTTGTTTTGAGTAATGCTTGTCTGTTTTTATTTGTTATGTATTAATTGAACATTGTTTTTTATAATATGGGTTTATTCTTTATTCTATAGTGTGTGACTAAGTCCTGATATGTGAAAAGGGGGAGACCTGATTCCTTATTGATACATATTATTTAAGATGCAATTAATCTCATGTAGTTAAGTAAGTACAAGAGAGTATAGACAGTATATTGACATAGAGAAAGGAATTACCTAATTCATATGCCTAGATAGTTAGTGATTGTATGGGGTATCATGTGAATGTATGGGTTAGAAGATGTGGGAGGACGTGTTCTAGGATGATGAGGTTTTACTCCAACCTTTGAACAACGCAATGTAGTTTATCCTTGAGAGGTATCTTATGGGGTGGCTATTCAGAACCCTATTTATTCTGGGTTTGGTTTTGAATTCTCATGGGTGAGGTAGTTTGATAGGTATATAAAGAAATTTCATGGGCCTCCCTGGTCCATTACATTGTCAAATTCCAGTGTTTGGGGTGTTCAGGGGAGGCAATGGTGGCTCATATCAAGAGTTTTCAAAATTTTTAGTTTCTGCATCTGTGAGTCAGGTGTTAGTGAGTCACATTGGTACCTTAAAATTGGTAGTTCGAGGAATCTTTATGCCGTGAATTCATAGGTCAAGGCGTCAGTAGGCCTGGAATCAATAGGTCGAGGCATTGGTAGGTCAGGTGTCAGTAGGTCAATCTGTTGGTAGGTTGATTCATTGGTAGGTTGGGCATTAGTAAGTCGAGGCATTAGTTGGTTGGGGAATCTGTAAGTCAAGCATTGGTGAGTCTGGCATTGGTGATTCATGTCAGTGGATCACTATTAGTGATTCTCATCGGTGTCTTAGAATTGGTGGCTCATCCATCAGTGAGTTAGGCACTGGTGACTCAGGTTAGTGACTCACCCATCGTTGAGTCATTTCACGTTTTTCCCAGTTTTTTCAGTTTCTCCCCATTGAATTATTTTTAGATGTTATGTGAGTTAACTAAGGTATTCAATGTGTTTTTGTGGAGTTTCAAATTGTTTTTATATCCTAAAAATCAAAATCATCCTATGACTCCTAAATTATGGGTCTTAATCGTGATCCATCATTAATAGTTGTTGAAACATTTTCCCCATAGATTTAGGATCTAGCCTTTATAATGCTGAAATCATCTATTCTTTTGAAAGCTTCCACTTTCTCTTGGAGCATTAATAACATTTATTCCTCGAGGAGTCATGTGTATGTGCATTAATATTCTATTCTATTTTCCCCTGGAGTCTTTCTTACTATTCACACGACCCTCTGTTTTTGACACAAGGAAGAATTGTTGATCATCAGTTCTTCCAAGTATGGATTACTTATTTTGTCTTTCTATTATGCATCATGTAGGGTGGGTGTACTTATGTACCCTGGTGAATACATTTGAATCCAATTTAACAAAGATAATAATAAGTAGTAAATGAAGGGATGTGAGTACAATAATGATGATGATCTCTTTGTTTTATATGTTATCACTGATCCAAGTTGTGAATTGTATGGGCTATATTCTTATCAAAATTATGTTCATTGGTGGGTTCTATTTTCGCACATAAATAAATATCCAAACACTACTGTAAGAATTCGAATCTGGTTAATCATGTATATGGAGTTAATCAAATGGATTCCCCAGGATCGAACTTTTTCTTTTATAACCGCTATTTTATCACTTGTAATTAAAGAAGAAGTTCTAAAAAATCTGAATATCCCTTACCTTGTTGGTGTGTCTAAGTGTTTTTTATGGTTATGTTCGGCATTGTGTATATGGCATTCATGTGGTGTTGTGGTTGAGAGAGTGATGTTAGTATGGGGTGGTATGGGTGGTGTGATGGTCTCTCGGGACGAGATATTGGTTGATTGTGGAATGGCTGTACATGTTATGCAGTGGGTCTCCATCTGGGAAGTGCTTGTGCTGTGGGGATATAGGGCTGGGTTGTGTTGTGTTCATTTTTATGGGTGTTATTTTCATTTTCTTATTGAATAGTAGGGCTAACGAGTGTTTTAGTAATGATGTGTGTATAGGGTTTTACTTGTCGATAGGAGGGACACAAAAGATTGAATTTGAAGAATGACGGTGGTAGTGGTTGAACATATGTTCAAGATAGGGGGGTGTGCAGTGGGAATAAAATATGAGTGAGTTTTTTTTCTAAATGTGGTGATTCTTATACAATGGGGATACATATGATGGTTTATTAAGGATGAATTTGAAGGGTGGCCTTAACATCAGTGGGAATTTTTCCCATAGCTTCCAAAGGCCGTTATTTGATGAATGGGGGTTAGTATGGTTTCTTTTACCTTGTCCCTTCATTATTTTATTTGTATTTGGTAGTGTTTGGTATGGTTTCTTCACCTTATAACATTTTAGTGTTTGTTATTTTCTCAGGAATGGATTTAACAAATAAATGCGTAAGATGGGGGTACGTTTAGAGTTGTGGCTTGTTGTAAAGCAGTGTTCATTTATCGAATTGGGAAGTGACATTCATTTATTATGATATGTTCATTTAGGAGGGTAAGGGAAGGAAATTTTTTGTGGGCTGGTTTTTATATTGAAACCCCATAGTGTGTGCTAAGTGTTTGGTACATATATATATACACATGTATTTTCTTATGATTTCTTTACACTCCCTACCCATTTTGAGAACATCATGCCGAAAAAACCCATTGTTATAGGGGTGGGTGTCCTTTACAAACATATTAGTGCGAGCATAGATGGTTGGTTATTGGATCCTATCTAATCCCTCTTCTAGACATTGGTATCCCTAGACTATTCTGGCTTGTTGTGGTAAAGTTGTGAGGTTGAGGTGTCTTTGGGCGAGGTGTGTTTCCTAGGTGTCCTCGAGGTGAGTTGTGTGGTGATTCCCAAGTGTCTTAGGGATGGGGTTGTGATTTGTGTCATAGGTGTTTGCGGTCAAGATGATATATGTTATGTGGTCTAGGTGTTTGTATGCATGTTGGGATGGTGGGGCTTGTGGGAGTGCATAGTAGCATCGGGACGTTTGTTATTTGGGATGAGGAGTTAACCAGTGGGAAATGGTGTGAGGTACACAAACATCAAACTTTTCACTAATTTACTTTACTTATGTTATTTGGTGAGCCTACCTTGGTAAGGTTGGGGTGGATATTATACCTTGTTAGGTGATTTTTATTTTTTATTTCTTTCTTATACGGGCATTAGTATGCTTCTCTCACTTATGCATGAGTGACTTTGGTTTTACATACTCAGTATACTTGTTTGCTCACCCTATTGAAAAAAAATTATTATCATGTCTCCACGGAGATTACGAGGACTGTATAGGACCTTACCATCTCTGATACTGGGGATAGTTTTAATGTCACTTCTGAGTTTTATTTTTCTACTTACTTTTGATTTTTCTTTGTATTTCTAGCAGTTTTTCTTCAAAACATGAATGTGGTATAGATTTTGGATTAATTATATATATGTTTATTCATGTTTTTTTGGTTTATATATCTTATCTAACAATTTTGGTTACTATAAAATGGGTAATTCCAAACATTTCTGTGAGATTTTTATACCCATGGTGTTGGTCGCCACTTTGGGACCTATCGGAGGCATGGCTCGGGGGGTCATTGTCCCTCCTTCATATTGAATAAGGAAGGTCATGGCATTGATACTTGATTTATTACATAGGACAACATATTATACAACCTCGATGATCGATAAGTATATTGTATTTAGGAATTAGGTAAATTATATATCAACATAAAATAGGGAACAAAACATATTTATTAAAAACATATTTAACATGCTCAAAATACTATTTCGAACATAAAACTATACAAGATAACTTTGGGAAAAATTTAATAAAGTGGTGAGATATAAATATCAGTAAGGGAATAAATATGGAATTATATTAAGGGGATAATACATGTTAGTCAATAGGCATTAAAATGATTCATAAAAAGAGAATAAATTATAAACATGAACAAAGAGACATGATATAGTTTGATAATCATAACATGGGAAATGTGGAAACAAATTAAAACACTAAATCATAAATATTTTCTAAGGATAACCCCACCAAGACATCAAGGTGGACAAATTCCCCTAAAGGAATTAGTTTCACTCTCTGTCCCAACAAGACATATCAAGAAACTAAACATTACCCAATTAATTGTACCTCTATCTAGGCACACCAATCATATTCATTAAATACTCATGCTTAAGTGTTCCGCATAGATCAATGATCATGGATTAATTAATCATTATAAATTCTTACATGTTCAAGGAGTGAGGAATAAACATGTGTATGTCCCCTGATAAAAAAAGGATATGTGAATTAATGTGAATACCCTTGATATAAAATGGTTATGGTATTCAAAACACAATTGTTTTGGCATGGACAATTGTGTTGTAATTTCAGTAGCATAACAACATTGCATAAAAATTCATAAAATGGGTTGATAAGATAGAAAAGGGTATATTATCATTTAAAAATGAATTTTCAAGTAATAGGTACATTGAAATACATTTTCCAGCATGATTATTATAAATAATAGGTGTATGATATTTAGTATACATTAATAAAGAATAAAAATGAAGGAATGCTTAGAAATTTTCGATATAGTAACATGTGTACATAAGGGTTCATAGGAAATAAAAATGATATTTAAACGGTATCTCATCATTTATACATAAAATGAGTAGTAAGGTGGACATGTAAGAACATATCCCAAAATAGAAAAATGGAAATTAAATGACATATCATAAAAGGAGTGTTGGATAAAATAGGAGAGTGGAGGATCCCTTACTTGAGTTTGTGACTCCAAAGGCTTGGGAGGGGATTCTTGATATCATGGGGGGAACCTTAGGAGGACTCTTGGGAGTTAGTGAAACAGTTTTTTTCATCATACAAATAATTTAAGTAAATACAAATGGAAGATTTCATGGAATTATATTAGAAAAGTGAGGGATTTCTTTATTATTTAGGTTGTGGACTATACATAATAAAATATCCAAAAACACAAACCTTCTTATAGTTTCTTCCCATGGTATCTTCAAATAGATATGGGTTTTCATTATTTTATATGTACAAAAGATGAAATTATAAAAATAATTCCCTTCCTTATATGGAGGTGAGTCACACTCTTAAAGAACGGATTTATAAATCTTAAAATATATTATATGTTTAGTGGGATTCATAATGGCTTTATAAAATAGAAAAACACATTATTTTGACGTGAAAACATATATTTTTTCATGTATCCCATTTATCCTAATCACTTTATCACTTTTTGGTCATTATGAGGTCATAATACCCTAAGTATATTTTTACGGTGTTGAATTTTTACCCAAAACATGGATTACATTAGAATATTAGGAAAAATTCACCGTTGGATAATATCAGCGTTCTAATTTTAAATAAAAATATTCATTTTATCAAAATATTTTAATAAATATTTTAATTTTCAATTTTTGAATAAAATCTACATTTATGATGAAATTCAAGGTATTTTAAAAATAACAGTTTTTTAACATTTATAAAAATTTCAATTGATTATATTCTCATTATATTTGATAAAAATTATGTGATAATCAAATTTTATTAAAATTTTATTAATTTAACAAACCATTAATTTCATGAATTGAATAATTTAGTTAGAATTATATCTAAAAAAATATTTTTTTGCTTTAGTTTATCAAAATAAAAATCATTTACAAGGTAACAATTATATGATGAAAATGTATTAATTATTCTATATAAAATAATGTACATATCCATATTTATAGGGTCTTGATACATATCCCTTTAATGCACCTTAATACACCCTATGAGTAGGGTGAAAAATTTTATGGCCTTTCAGGGGGTGGTTTGGCGAAAATGTTTTGGGGTCACGAACTCAACGAGGTCGAACTTATCTTGAAGATGGTGATGATCATGCTTAAGTTGGTGTATATCATCTTGGACATGGTTAAGGGAATGGCCAAAAAATTATATCTCTCAATAAATCTATGATAAATGGTATTTATAAGGAACAATGTTATTGGTTGAGGTCGTCACTTCTTTTCCTATGTTGATTGAATTTATTAAAAAACAATTTTTATACTAACCATGTGACCATTATTAAACATCTATATTACCAATTGTAATGATACTTAGTGGTCGTTTAAATCCAATTTTATATAATAATAAAAATAATCACATGTTTTTTTCTATGACCATATTACTTAATAAGAGATTTAATTAAATCCAGAGAGGAATTTTATTTATAACTATTTGGGTCGTTACAATATTACATCTAAAGAAATGTCACCATTGAAATTTCATTTTTCATCAATATAACAGATGAGGATAACTATGTTTCTTCACCTCCTTTAGTTCCATCATTTCATCATCATACATGAGGATTCACTATAGTACTTTAACAAGGTTCACTGTCCTATTTCATAGAACTATTTCCATGTGATCGAATATTTTCACTAGATTATCTTCATAAGAAAGGCCATTCTCCAATTGTACAACCTATCAATTGATTACAAGTGATGGGTCTATAATGTACATCCTCAAAAGGGAAACCTATATTATATTATGAATTTGATATAGGTTTGGTAGGAGTTTTAGTAGATATTACACCATTCCGACGAGATCAAGCATCTCAAAAGGTCGATGTACCTTGGACTAAGATTTCCCTTATTTCAAAATATAATCACTTTATTTCATTTAGATATACTGAGGAAAAAATTTACTCTATCATCAAACTCTATGTCTCTACATTGATAAGAATAATATATCATTTTTTAACAATGATGATCCATGATGTGTTTTCGAATGGTCTTATCCTTTTCCCCCATTTCCTCATCCATTTTAGGACCTATCAATTTTCCATCCACAAAATCATAAAATAATTTTTGTTTTATACTGCTCCTCCCATAAATATATTAATTGGGATCCATTTAGATGATAGAGAGGAAAAGTTTTTATAATAGAACTCAACCAGATAAAGGTATTGTTCCCATCCTACTTCAAAGTTAATTGACCATGATGTCAATATATCCTTAAGTGTTTGGATTGTATGATAATATTGGACATCATTTTTATGGTGATAAGCCATGCTAAAATATTTCTTAGTGTATAGATAATGTTTGATACCTTCCAAAACTTATAGGTGAATCTTGGATCTCAATTAGAAATAATCGATAGTATGAATCCATGTAGCCTCCCCACTACTCTAATGTATATCCATGAAATTTTATCCAGTGAGAAGTCCTCTAAATTTTTTATAAATTTAGTTTTTTTTAAGGTAATCTACAAATAACCCATATAGAATTGTTTCCCCTGGATGTATTTATAAGTCTGGTGACAATTCCCATGATTTGGTTCTCTCATTTACATGTTGGTATTGCTAATGGATTCATCATCTGCTTACACTTCAACCGTTCAAAACTAAATTCCAGAAATATCTGGATCTTTGATGTATATTCATTGATCTCCTTATTTATATAATCCCGTAAATAGTTCTTATGGAGATCTATATACATTTTTGTGCTTCCTAGGTGAATAAGGAATTTATAACTATGTGCATCGACCAATAGTTCCTTGCTTAACTCTTGATTTGATGGAACACATAGTCTTGACACGAATCTCACAATTTTTTCTTCATCAATTTTAAGATATGGGGAATTCCCATTTTTCATGGCTTCGACATTCTTATTAATTTACACATCATTTATTGGAGAATACTTTATCCATTCCAAAAGAGATGGTTGAGACATATTTTGTGAATTGATTAATGATTTTCCTTCCTTTAAGATTCCCATGTCTATCTTTTGTAGGTCTAAGAATACTGGATCCTTCTCAATTCTCATCATCGATAAAGATGTAGTAACCTTTATACATAAATTACCCAAATATTTAATCACTTTACATAGATAGTAGTGGATTTAGTAGTCATACTCCTTGATCAGCTCTAACCATCTCCGTTGGGGCGTAATCAACTCTTTCTGTGTAAATATATACTTGTGGATTTTGGGAACTATATATATCTCACACTTCACTTCATAAGAAATAATATTGACTGATTTTCAACAAAATGATAATATATTACAACTCCATATCATACATGGGAAATTTTTCCTCATAAACATTCAACTTACTTGATGTATAGGCTATGAATTATTCATTTTGTATCAACACACATCCCAATCCCTTCTTCAATCTATCATTGAATATTAAAAAAAATTATCCACTTGTGGGTAGTGTGAACACATAGGAATTGATTAGCCTCCCTTTAGTCTCATTAAATCATTCTTCAAATTTATAATTTCAAGAAAACATTAATCCATTCTGTGTTATCTCAGTAAGAGGGTTTTAATATTGTGATAAATTCTCACAAATTGGCTAAAATATTCAACTATCCCAAGAAAACTATAGATACCTTTCATAGATGTTGGACTTGACCATCCTTAAATTTATTTTTCCCTTGAATGATACACAAATTTCCCAAATTCATTTGGTGATATTCCATAATAATGAGACTTCATTCAACAAGATCTCACACTTTTTATACTTTACATAAATCTTCTCCATTTGTAAGGTCTTTAGCATAGTTCTCATAGTATCCTCATTCTCCCCCTTAGTTTTGGAGTATATTAGAATATCATCTAGAAATACTACAAAAACAATATAATAATAATATATAATATCTGTATTAATTATGTCTATGAGTATTTATAGGGTAGTAGTGATCCCAAAAGGCAACACAATGAACTCATTGTGGCCATACTTTGTATTAAAATAGTCTTGGGGGATATCCTCCTTTTTAAAAACTAACATGGTAATATCCTAACTGCATATCCACTACTAAAAAGTGTTGTTCTCCATGTAACTGATCTAAAACCCATCAATATATGGAAAACGATTCTTTCTATTTATTTTGATCTTCTTTAACACAACTTAATTAATGAAAAGGTGATTTGACCCATTCTTATTCTTGAAAAACTGGAATTATGCACCTCATGGTGGATAACATGGACATATGAACCCTTTATCAATATTATCTCATATATGTTTATTTAGATCATAATCTTCTAAAACATCCATCCTATATAGTTTATTAGACAGTAGAAACACCCCATGTATAAGTTTGATTTAAAATTTAACCTCTTGTCTAGGAGTACGACCAGAAAATTCCTTCGAAAAATATCAGCATATTTCCTCACAATAGAAAAGTCACCAAGGAGGATATTTTTGTTAGAATCAATCATTTGATCTATATACACTTTATCATTGGTCAATAACATTCATGTTTGAGATTATGATGTTAAAGAAGATTCATCCTCCCCCTTCCACTTATACTAAATCGGTGGTCAATTCCCCATAGGGAGAGTGATTTTTTTCTCATGGTAATTTATGTTGGCTCTATATAGGGAAAGACAATCCATTCCCATAATTGTATCAAATTCCACCAAAGGTTCTACTAAATGGTTCACTGGGAAGTTCACCCAAAAATTGTGATATGGGTAGACTTATATTCTTGTGATGGAATCATTTCCCATTTTATATTTTCACTTAAAGCTATACATAAGTAATTTTTGGTGGTGTTTCAATATTTATCCAAAAAATTCATGATATAAAGGAATTCATAGAACTACGAATGACAAAACTACAATTAAATTATTGATTTATTTTCCAAACTATTAAATATAGTCTTTGGGATTATTAATTTTAAACTATTGAACACATAAAGGGGAATTCATTGACATTTGAGGAAAAACTAATAAATTACAATTATTTCATTAACATATGAATTAATAGTCTTCAATGTATGTTATCCATGATCTATTTCCTAACATGTATTTTTATGGTAATTTTATTATTCAATTAGAAACAATTTGTAATGAGATTATGAATTTACTGAAGCATGTCCCTCAATAGTGTCAAACTAGATACTCATTTAGTCTCAATGTCAAGTACCAGGTTACCCTGAGTCAATTCTATAACACCTTGTTGGATTTATTAATCCTCAATACAACTCTTCCAGAATAACATCCACTTGTAATATCTATATGGGGATGTATTTTCAAAATAAACCACTTACTATATATAAACAAAACATTTCGGGATATTTTCTTATAATTAGTCTTATCCATATGAAATTAATATAGTTTTATAATCATAATCCCAAAATATATGAAATTTGCATTTGATACATTCATTAACAACCATGATCTTTATTTCACATTAATACATGATTTATTACATAAGAATAGGAATAATAAATACTATATGAATGATAATTATAGTGTATTTGGAAATTAATTGCATTATATAACAACATAAAATATGGAATACACCATTTTTATTGAGAACTTATTTAACATTCTCAAAATCCTCCATCAAACATGAAACTGGATGGGATACCCCGGTGACCATCCTATGAAAGGGGTAATATATTAATCCTAGTAAGTGAATAAACATGGAATAACATGAATATTATAACAAATTTTAGTAAATAGGCATATAAACTATTCCTAAAAAGAGTATACATCATAAACATGAACAATGAGACAATATATATCATGATAATCATAACATGGGAAATGTGGTGACAACTTACAACATTGCATCATAAAAATATGCCATGGCTAAAAAGATAAATATGTTAGGGTAGAAAATGTCCAATAAAAGAATCAAATTCTCTACTGATCTCAACATTACAAATAATTATACTAAACATTTCCCAATTCATTAGAGTGCAATCTAGGTGCACCCATCATATTCATTTCATAGCCATGATGTGCCATATAAATCATGAAACATGGATTAATTAATTATCAAAATTTATACCATTATCAAGGATTGTGTAATAGACATATGTAAGTCCCTATTAAATTATACATGCATAAACGTGAGTACCCGTTATAGTAAATGGGTATGTAATTCACTAAATAATAGTTTTGGTATAGAAAATTGTGGTGACATTTCAGCAGCATAACAACGCCACATTAAAATTCATAAAATGCATTAATGATAGTGAAAGTGGTGTCTTGTAATTTATAAATGAAACTAAAAGTAATAGTTATATTTATGGGAATTTCCAAACATAAGGAATTGTAAATAGAAGGAATATGATTCTGAAAAAAATTTAATAAAAAATAGTTAATAAAATAACCCTTACACAATGTTCTTAAAGTAACTGGTGTATATAAGGGTTCATAGGAGGAAAAAATAAGAGTTAAAGGGGATGTAAATAATTTATAAATCCAATGTGGTGAATGGGTGATATAGAAGAACATATCACAGCATATGAAAATTGTAATTAAAATACAATACATAAAATGAGTGCTTCATAAAAGAGGAGAATGGAGGATCCCTTATGTGAGTGTGTGACTGAAATGGATATGGAGGGGAATATTGAGAGCTTTATAGTCCTTTTGGGAGGACTCTAGGGAGTGTAGGATAGAGTTTGGTTAGTATCCAAGTACTTTTAGTGACGATACATGCAGATTTGATGGGTTTATATAGAAAAAGAGGGGGATTTATTCATTATTTAGGTTTTATACTCTACATAATATATTATCCAATACTAAAAACCATCCCTAGTTTTTCTAATAGTTTCTTCTAAAATGGATGAGTTCTCATTATTTTACAAGTCCAAGGGCCGAACTTATTAAAATAATTCTCATACTTATGTGGAGGTGATTCACAGTCCTGAGGAAATGGTTCTAAAACCATAAAATATATTATAAGTCTTGCAGGATTCATGATAGATTTTTAAAGTAAATCATATAAACATTAAATGACATTATTTTAGAGTTAAATAATTTATTTTTTACATTTATCTAATTTTTTGGTATTTATTAAATTACTTTTGGGTCATTATGATGTCACAAAATATATTTGACAATAATAGTCTTCCAACACTTTTAAAAATTACATTTGATTATATGATCTTTTATATTTGATAAAAATTATTAAATAATAATTTTTAATTATAATATTATTTATTGTAAAAATCAATTAATTTAAAAAATTCATTAATTGAATTTTAATATTATTAAAAAATATAATTGGTGCTTTATTGTATCAAAATAAGAATCATTTATAAAGTAAGGATAATAAGATGAAAATATATTCATTATTCTATATAAAATATTTTAAATTTTTTATGGATGTGTTCTGGATACATATTCCATTAATACTCCATATAATACCCTAAATGTAAGGTATGAATTTTTTTTACTTTAATTAGTTTGTCTGACGAACATGGTTTTGTGTTGTGATCTCGATGACTGCGAATATCCTCCATAAACAGTTTCACTCGTGCTTAATTTATTGGATCTTAGCTTGGGATTGGTCAAGGAAAAACCCTATAAATGATATCTCCCTTAGAGTATTTGATAAATCGTCCTCATATGGTATGATCCAACTTGTTGAGGTCATCACTTCTTTTGTCTATGTTAATTGGATTTCATAAAACCCTATATTTATACTAACCATCTGATCATTATTCCAAGGATATACTAACGATGGTAATGATACATAACAGTTTCTTAAATCAAATGGGATATAATAAAACAATAAAATTACATATCTTTTGTATAAAAATATTACTTAATTAAACATTTAATTAAATAAAAATTGCGGGTTGTATTTATAACAATTCAGGTTGTTACAAGTGTAGTTTTGAAATTTAATTTCCATTAATATATTTTCATTATATAATAGGTTAGAATGTTTAATAATAAATTCTGGACATCAGGGAAGGTAATTGTAACTCACTTTTAGTTAAGTGGGACACATGCCTTAAAATCAAAATTTTCACTTGTGTGTTGTGTCTATACTACCCATGAATTTATTTTATTATTCATATCTAGAATATAATGGGATTTTTATATCCATATAATTTTATTTCATTTATGGGGCTTATAATTAAAATGATTCCAAATTTGTTTCTTTTTTTATATAATATATTTATTTTTCATGATTTTTTATGATTATGGTCCTGATGAGATAATATTATGATTGATATCTCCTTAAAATAATTAAATTTCTTCACTTATTGATTTTTATATATAGTAAATATTTTCTATTCATTCCACAATATTTAATAATAAAATATACTAAAATAATGTTTTTATAGAAGAATATATTATTCAGTCATTAGTCAAAACTCATATTTCATAAATGTACATGACATGTCAAAATTTTTAATAGGATATTTTTATTATTGTCCAATGTTTTTAAAATTAAATTTTACAAATGTTTTAATTTTAACAAAAAATATTTAAATGGAATCTTATTTTCTTTTTTTGACTGATTTAGTTTTTACTTTCAATAGAAAATATGAATTTAATATTTCTTTCTTTTTGTATGAAATAAATTGTATTTCCCATCATTATAAGTACTCAATTATTTAAATATTAATTTTTATGGTTCAAAATTCTTATGAAATAAATTTTTTGCCTTTAGATTTTTAAAAAATTATAATTTAAAATAATTATTGTTTAACACCTTACAATTATGGAAGAATAACATTTTATCCGATAGCATGTATAAATCACAATACCTAGTATATAAGGGAATATAATATACATTAAATTTAGAAATGTATTTAATATTTTTAAATAAATATAATATATAGATTTCAATGCTCACAATAATGAGTTATATTTCATTATATGCAACAATGAAATTCTTCATTGGGTTGTGTTACACACATGACATATTTTTGGAGAATATTATTAATATTATGGAAGTTATATCCAAATAGAGAAAAATAGTTATTATGAATGGGATTATTTAAATTATGAAAGAATCTATTATTATAAAATATAAAATTAATTCATTGTTTACAAATTAATTATAAATTAAAGATGAAACAAATCGAATGTAAATAAAATGTTTCAAACATACTATTTTGATTCTCTAAAAATAATTTTATCATAATAAAGTAATTTATATACTATTATTGAATTGTATTAAAGAAATATATATAATATATTCATTAAAATAATTTCTTACATTCATATAATAGATTTGAAATCCATACACTAAAAACAAATCTAATTATGGTTAAGATGGTTTATTTTTTCAAAGGCAGTTTTGCTACCTTTGAATAAAACATCAATTTTAAAAACAATTTTCTGAAAATAATTTATTTTTATATGAAAAGAAACTTCATTATTGAAATTTTAATTTCAATATTATCTTATGGTGAATTTTTTGTCAGTCTTAAAAGTTTTATTTTTTTATGAATAGTGAAAAATACTTAATTTCAATTGATATCCACTATTTCATATAAATAATTTTTAATGACAAATTATATTTTAAAATGTATTAAAATTATAAATATATCAAATATATATATATATATATAATTTATTTTATTCTAATATTTTATATATTAAATTTATATGTAAAAACATTTCATTCTTTTGAATATTTTAACATCAAAAAATCACTTTCTCATTCCTTTGGAAAGATTAATATAAAATAAATTTATTCAAACATTGAGATATTAATTTGGTAATATGGATTAAATATTTTTAATTAGAATAATTTCAAATTATTAATATTCTATACTTAATTTTTTCGTGTCGTGATCGGTGAATGTAGTTAAAATTAATGACCTCGATTAAAGAAAATAGGATTATAATGAAAAAAACCATAAAAATTAACACCAAAATGACCTAGAAAAAATTCCAACCCCCATTGGATAAAAATATTTACACTCTCAAAAATATTGGATATATTTTTTGTCTTATGTAATTATCATGTTAAGTAAAAATGTGCATAAACCTAGCATCTTTTCATAAATATCAAATGTGTCTACTCAGAGACATTTAAAAGGGCACCAAATATCTCCCTTATTAACACCTCTATAACCACGTTGTTTTGACCTAAAACCTCACAAATAACTCCAAAAAATCCATACCATGATTTTATAATCCTTACTTTGTCTATAAATAAAACCATGTATGTTCTTTTGTGCCATCCAAAAGGTGTTACCTGAAAAATAGTTACGTTATTCAATGAGAACATTTGTTTTATTTCATTATACACAATATAAATTTTTCTCATATATTGTTTATATAATAACCACATTTTAATGAATATAATAATTTTTATATATATTAATTTTACTACCTACACCTATACCAACATACATCAAATGGGATATGCAATAATCTTTCATATATACGGTAGACTACCGCCTTGTGAACTGAAGTTGTTTGTTTTTCCATTACCACATTTCACGGCTCAAAATAAATATGAATATATTATATATATATATATATATATTATATATATGATAATTACAAATAATTTATGATTAATTAATTATTATATAACTAATACATTTACGGTTTCCATTTTTGGGAATATGATAACATCGTTTGGGGATGTTTAGACTATGACCTACTCAAAGCGATGTGAACGCTTTACATGGAATTATTACGGGAGGATTTCATAAAAATTGTCAAATAAAAGAAATAATATTTATATTGGAATTATAATATACATATATATCATTTATATTTATTTCATTCAATAAAACCATAAAATTGAAATAGTGTTCACACCTAAGTTCGGAATACCATCTCCATTAACGATGTATTCTATTTAATATCACCATGTTTTTGGAATTATTATAAATATTTATACTGAATATATATTATATTGAAATCATATTTTACATTATGTATTTAATTAAATCTTCATCTCTGTAAGATTAATTAATAATAAAATGTCAAATCATACTCGAAAAAAAATGTGATTAAAACCTAAAAAATGGAAATAATGAATGATTATTTACAAATTGGTGAAAATTTACCTAGAATGATAATATATGATGTTATATAAATTAATTTGTTTTTATTATAAGTTAATAACATGTTTAAACCCATTTTACAAGTGGTTAATTTTAATTTCAACCAAAAGGAATCATAACATAAGGGTTTTGTCTGAGTTTACATTCTATTGAGTATTATTAGTTATTATGAAGCTATTCAGATTTATGTGCTATATATACTACTCCATTTAAATTTTATATAATCTATACATAATTATTAATTAAATTTTGTGTATCAATTTGAATAATTTCATTCAAGAGTATTATATTTTACTATTACCAAGTGATGAAAGTTATTGTGAAATCTAAAATTAATTGGTGAGTGTTGACATTCTCTTGAAGAAATCAGTATATTATAATCATTTTCACTGTACATTTCATTTATCATTTTTAATCATATTATTGGTTGATGTTATTGATTATTTACTAAATTAAATTATATTTTTATATAAGGTGATCACTTTTAATTTTATTTGTATATCTTAGGAAATAATTATAAATTTATATCCTTTAATCAATATCGATATTTGATCAGGAATATTGTTCAATATATAAGAAATGATTTGGATTGGTATATATAGGTGGGGCCAAAAAAATATGTAACCACTTATTTAATAGACTATGTTCTAATGATAAAAATTAGTTTTGAATTTTATATGGGTTTCTACCAAAAGTTTTAAAAATTCTAGAGAAATGACTTGATGGTATAGGGTTCCATGTGACTAAAACATGACTCTAAATAATAAATCATTACCATTATTGGGAAATTGGTTCATATTAATATTTAATCGTGATATTTTTAATTTAAAAAACATTGGAAACTAGATTTATGTGAACACATTTTAGAGAACCTTAAGATAGACATTGAGGATAAGTGTGGAGTAACATCTGAGATAAGAAATGTTTATGATTAGAAGATTTTCTATGGATAAAGTTTTTCAGTTTATGTTATGTATATCAATATTTTTGGAATTTTAAACTATGTTCCATAGTGCTTAGATATAATTATATATATTCCTTTCTTTATAGATATCATATATAAGGAATAAAGATATCAATAATCCTGGAAAATGTAGAGGTTTTCCTTTTGAGGATGTTGATATATATGGTGTTGAAACTAATTAAGTTATTGATATATTAGTGAACCTTATTAATTTTATAGTAAATAAACTTACCCAAATGGAACAACATATTCTATATAGATAATATCTGATGTTCAATCTCTTTATGTGATAGGGGAACCAATAATTTAATGGGGATACTGATCTAATGGTATATCAGAAATGGATTATTTATTTAGATGAAATATTTATTGAAATAGAATGTGGTGGAAAATAAATCATTACACTTGTAGGGTATTTTATCGATTATGATATGAAAAAATGGGGGTCATTGGTCTAGAATAGTAGCGATGAAGAATAAATATAAATCATTGTATTGATATATTTTAAGGATACATTCATCGAAATATGTTTCCCTCATGAACAAAAAAATATGATGAACAATAAATTACATAGAAAAAATAAAAAAAATATTAGAGATTTGAAAACATTGATGATACTATAAAAGGTTATCTAGGTATTATACAAATTATATATGCAACAAGGAGTAAAATATTAACCATTTCAATGAAGGACCTATGAAAATTATCTAAGGGGAATTGTGATCTCAATCATTTTCTTCATAAAATGAAATAATTTTTTGTGATACAAAGAGAGATAAAGACTAATCAACATCTTTTGGATTCATAGGGAAGCAAGAGAATAAGTTGGGGGGAATAAAAATATATATAATGGGAGTATGGAAAATATGGAATTTCCAACATGTAATATATATAGAAATATTTACACTACTAATTGGTTGAAAGGATTGGGAGTCTGTTATAAGTGTGGAGAAAAGGGTCACCAGAAAAAAGAATGCAATGGTTAGAATTGAAACACATCAATTAAGTGTTTCAATGGGAAGAATTTGAGGAACTATAGAAAAAAATGACTCAATATTCAAGGGAATCTACCATAGAAGAGTCCAAGGGAAGTAGGCCAATGTTATGCTATTTCTATAGCCTAAGTAGAATGACTGATATTCTTGTGTATTTTGATCAAATAAATATGCTTTAATATTAATCTATTGATGATGTGATGGAATATAAAATGATTTTACTACATCAAATTTTCGTTATGGATTTGACCGCATGTTTTGAAAGGTAATGATAAACAAGAAAAATGATTCATTGGAAAGTTCAACTATAATGTCCTAAACTTTTATAAGTAAAATTTCCCCCCTAATTTAATTAAATGTATTATTATATATATTGGTTATACAAAACACATGCACTTATTTGTTTTTAACCCCATTAATTATCTTTATGAAGGATAACATTGACATTTAATAGTGATCACATGATTATTATAAATATAGGGTTTTAACGAATCCAATTGACACAGGCAGATGATTTTATTGCCCCAACTATTAGAATCTGACTATATGCACCCCATTTATCAATGATTTTAAGGGAGATATAATCACCAGTATTTTCCCTTGACCAAAACCAAGTTGAGATCCCAAAATTACATCATTAGTGAAACCATTAATGGTATAAGTTCAACGTCATCAAGATCTCGACCCAAACCATGTTCCCTAAACCACCCAATGAGAGTCTCATTATTGTGTACTTTACTCTTTGGTCAGTTGATGATATATAAAATTTATATGTATCAACACCATAATAATTTGAATTTTTTTATTATATTTTTAATAATATAATTTTTATATTTACTTCATATCATTGTTTTCAAAAAAATCAGATTTGTATGCAATAAAATAAAATGTTTGTTTTTTGGGTAATATTTAATTTTGATTAAAGAATTTATTTTGCTGAAATAATGGAATTTTGATAAAAACTAAATTTAATTACAAGATAATTATAAAACAATTTTTATTAAATATAATGATCATATAATTTTGATAATGTTAAATGTAATTTTTATAAAATTTTGAAAACTGTTATTGGAAAAAAAACATTGTATTTAACAACAAATATCTATTCTTATTTTAAAAGTGAAAATATAGATATTTGGAAAGTAATTTTTATAAAATCGGTATTATTTTTGGAATCCAAATGACAAAATTAACTAATAGATAATTTTTCATAATTTTTTTAGATAGTTAAATTTTTGGGTAAAAAATAAATAAGGTATCAAAATATTATTTTTATTGTAAAATCCAAATGGCCAAAATGTTATTTCATAAATACTAAAAATGGTATCCATTACCAGGTATATGTTTTCCTTTTATAATTCACTTAGACTATAACTCACTTCCACATCAGAAATGATATTATTTTGTTATTTTATTCCCTTGGACAAATATAATAATGATAACCAATCCCATTTGTAAGAAACCATGGTCAAAAACCATTGGTAGGATACTGTTTTTGGTTATTTTATTATATATAGTCCAGAAAATATTTTATGAGAAATGATAAAGAATTCCCCACACATTTCTTATTAAAACCACAAAATATCACATTTCTCTTCACTAAAAATCCTTGGATAGTTTCCTTACCCTCCACACCCCAACCCCTATGGAGTCCTTCTAAGGTTCCCTCAAGCTCTCAAGAGGATCCTCCCAAAAATTTGGCGTCACACTCTCCATATTAGGGTTCTTTTATTTCTTCTCTTTATTCAAATATTTTTATTATCTTATTCTATTTCTCTCCAAATACTAATGTTGAAATATTCTCTCTCATTTCCCAACACCATCCGTATTATTTTTAAAAATATAGAGACCCATTTCAATCTCATCAAGCCCTACATGATCATTTATACAACCGTTTCATGTTGCCAAACTTCTACAATGATTTTACATTCCATAACAATTGGGTAGTGAATGATCAGACCCATTTACTATCGATGGTGTTCAGCCTTATGAAATTATACATATCTTATTAAGGAATATTTTTTGTGTATTACGCACACCTTTATCATGAAATAAAATAATACGTTGACTGGTTCCACTTTTTATGATCTATGTGGCACACATATGTATTATTTTATGTTGTTACCACATTCCTCATGTCGCATTTACGATAATTTGTCTATATCATGCCTCATTATTCAAATTGATGATTCTCACTACTTTTATGAAGAATTTATATTCCTATATTATAAAATTTATTACAATATTTATGTTATTCTTTATTTATTCCATTATCGGGATTTATATCTCACCCCTTTCTTATGTTTATCCCTAGTTTATCCCATGCAGTTTTAAGGGTGATAATGTTAAGAGGGTTTTCAATAATGAGGATGTTTTTCCTATTTTAAAATTTAATCTGATGTACCTAATTCTCAAGAAAACTATAATTATAATTCTTTTGGGTTTTACTATTTGTAATATTATGTAATAAATCATGAATTTACTTGTAATAAATGTAAATGTTGTCATAGATGGTATCAAAGGAAATGTTTATTTATTTATGGGATTAAGATTATGAAAATTCAGTGAAAGCCTTGGGAATAAGAAAAGGTTTAAGATAAAATCATTGAATATTGTTAATTATAGTCGAAGTGATTTATAAAAAAATAAATCTATTTTGGAAACAAAAAGTGGATATGGGTCAGGAATATATATACATAGTGGTAAAACGTGAAAGCATCTAGCTAAGATAGACTCAATTAGGAACTGGGGCATGACAATGGGCCTTGTTGCATACTTAGTTTTACACTCCTATGGTATATGATTTGGATGATTTATAATATCATTATAAAACATTATTAATGGGTCAAAAAACACCCATTAGAATATTTTTTTGGAAATAGATCCTTCATTACAAAGATTGAAGCACATAAATTAAAAATTATAGAAAATAAAAATAAATTATATGTTATCTCTTTTATTTCATTAGATTCCCATTAATTTGTTTCATTATTCAAATATACTCATCCCTATTTTTCTCATTATTCTATCCAATATATGAAAATATGAGGAATCACATAGAATCTAATGTGAATGTTGATATGATGACCTCCCATATAACATACACAATTAGATCAGAGATCATGTATCATATATTTGTATTATGATAAAAAATATATCATAAACCAAAATTAATAAAAGTAACTTATTTATATTCAAAAATATTTTAAGGAAGAGGAATAAGCTTTCTTAATGAAGTACATATGATAAAGGTGAGGGAAAGAAGACCCAATTTATTTAGTGAAAAACTATGGAAAGGGGAACCAAGGAGAATTTCACAATATAACTTCGATAAGTTTTTTTTGTTGAAATATGGGTCATAAATGAGACAAAAATACATGTGAAATGGGTAATTTGATTTTATTTAAAAAAATTAAAAATATATCGAATAATAAATAGTTCTATTTCATAAACGTGAATAATTCATGCATTATCAAAGGAAATTCTCTATATTGGAGGAAGACAAGCATGATAAAAATAAACAATCTCCAAGATCAAGGGAAGAAGGAAATTATTATACATAGATGGATCATGATGAATAATATACATGTAACTTTTACTTCATAGTAGTTTATGTATTGTTTCATTTTAATTCATTCCCTCTTAGCATACCGTGTATGTTTTCTTACATCATTGAGTCACCACCTAAAATTATTTTTTATCATAAGTTAAAACATACATGGTTATGTATCACATATTAATGTTCTGGAAAATATTCTTTATAAAAATAATATTTGTCTTTCTAGATTAATTTAATGCAATTTTGGGTGTGAATTGGCTTCCCTAATATAAATCTAAAATAAATTTCAATGATAAGTAAATCACTCTACATATTGTGAATCGTCTGTTGATTCTGTACAAGTGTAATGTGGAGGATGAATCTTATTTATAACCAACATCTCAATAGTGGATATTATTCTCCTATGAGAAATCATATCTATCTCAAATTATTGAGTATAGAGAAATAGGGACCTATTACGACATGCCCATTGATATGGAATATATTGATGTGTTTCCTAAATAATTGTTTGGTCTTCCTCCTAGACAAGTGGTATAATTATCAATTGAGTTTATACCTTGGGTGTCACCTTATCTAAGACTCTATAAATAATAATTTTTTTGATATATAGGAGATAAATATTAAACTAAAGGGTAATATGTATAAAGGGTTCATACACCCAATTCCTTCCCTATGGGGTTCACCAGTCCTCTTCATCAATATGATGTTTGGGTCAATGTGACTTTGAATTTATTATCATAGACTCAACATGATCATGATAACAAACACGTATCATCTTCCATTTATTGATGAATTCTTTAATAAGATACAAGGAGAAAAATACTTCTCCAAGGTATATCTATAGTCATGATATTTTCAATTTAGGATGAAGAATGAGGATATCCACAAGAATTCTTTTCATACAAGGTATTTGAACTATGAGTCCACAGTAATTCCAATCGGACCCACTAATGATATGGTAACATTCATGGACTTTATTAATATATTCTTTATGTATTTCCATGAAAAAATTGTTATTCTTTATTGATAACATTAAAATATACTCCAAATGAAATGATTATAATGATGATCATCTAAGCTCTATGCTAAAGACCTTACAGAAAGAGAATATTTGTGCCAAGTACATCATATGTGAGCACTAATTGAATTAAGTTTCATTATTGGAAAATATTATCAAAGAAATTGGATATATATACACCCCTATAATATATATTTAATTTATAGATGGATGAGGTGAATATCTAGGACAAATATTTGTATTTTCCTTAGTTTAGCTAAATAGTATCATCAATTTTTATGAAATTTATTGTAATTTTATAACCCTCTAACAAGTCTATCTAGGATGGGAGTCAAGATTTCATAGAATGATGAATATGAATAGATATTAAGGGAGTTAAAAAATAAATATTTCCACTCCACCTATACTCACACTACGAACAAGTGGGTAAATATTCATCGAATTTCATGATTCTTTAATGAATTTATCGGGTTGTGTAATAATGAAAAATTAAAAAGTGATATCATATGATTCAAATAAGTTTAGTGTTCATGAATAGAACTTACCAATGTGTGATTTGGAGATGGTTGATGTGATATTTTAATTAAAAATATTGTTACATTATCTCTATGGGGATAAGTGTAAAATATATGCATATCACGAAATTATCAAATATATACTCACACAGAAATACATGAATATGCACCAATGAGTATAATTAGAGGTGTCTATATACTACAAAAACTCAATTCACTACAATCCTAGTAAATGTAATTAAGTGGCAGAATATCTATGTAGTAAGTATCCAAAATTTCTATCATTTATGGTAATTTATAAGGATCCTATCTTATTAGATTTGAAAATATGGACCTGGGAATGATAAATGATGGATCATCATTAATTCATTCAATAAAGATCTCTTACCCAACACATATAGATTGGACAAAGGATGCTTGAAGATATGAGGTGGGAATTCAGAATATATTCAATGATATATGAAATGTGAAATAATTGGAGTAAGATGTTATGTAATATGGAGTTGTGGTGTTTAGTCCAAGAATATGTATACCATCAAATTTTTAGTTAGATAATTTTTTTTTGGATGATGCACATAGTTTGAGTTATCCATCCATCTAGAATGAAAAAATATGTATCAAGTTCTCTGAGAGAACTATTGGTGTGGAACTATCGTGAAATATATTGCAGAATATACATCAATATATATTTCATGTCTACTAGTGAAGGAGGAAAACAATAAAACCAATGAGATGATACACCATTTACATATACCTACATGGAAATGGGAAAACATCACCGTGGACTTTGTTACTCTTCTTTTAAACACATCACGTAAGAATTATACTATATAGGATTTATTGGATCATCTTATAAATAAGACACACATAACTACAATTCTATAGGTCTTAACACTTGATCAAATTGTAATGATATACATTACAAAAGTGCTGAGGCTACATGGAAAACCATTATCAATTTTATTTTATGATGACCTAATAATTACCTCTATGTTTTGGAAGAGTCTCCAATATGCATTAAATAATGAGTTGAACATAAAAATGTCTTTTCACTCTCAAATCCAATGGTCAATAATAGAAATCTATTAAGACACACAAGGACATTTTAAGATCATGTTCAATTTAAATAAAAGTACGATGGGACCAACATATTTCTCTTTTCGAGTTCCCATTCAATAGAAGTTTCTACAAAAACATCCAAATTAATCCCTATGAATCCCTTTATGGGATTAGGATCATAACACCAGCATGATGGGATGATATTGGGTAACATAAACTGCTTGGTCCTGAAATGGTCGAGGAAATAGTGGAAGAGGTTAAGACCATTCAGTAGCACATCAGGGCTTCTCAGAGTCTAAAGAAGAGATATTTTGACAATAATTGATGATACCTTGTGATTGGTGTATTATACATTGTATTATAGTAAAAATATTCTTGGAATAAGGTTATGATATTTCTGAATAAGGAAAATCTTATTCCAAGTTACATTTACCCCTTTATGATCCTTGATCACATCAGCATGGTGTCCAATTAACAAGAACTCCCAACTATCCTATCTCATGAAGATTATGTATTACGTGTATCCTTGTTAATAAAATAAATTCAAAAACCCTTGCATGTACTCAATCTAGATGTTGTACTCTTAAAGAATGATATATCCTAGGAAGAGAAGCCAATGAAAGTATTAGATAATAGAGATAATGTTCTAAAACATAATAAAATTCACAAAGTCGAGGATTTGTGAAGAAACCACAAGTTTTAAGAAATGATGTTGGAACAATAGAAAGTGGTGAAACAAAATTACCCTCATCTATTTTAATATCATAAAATAAAATTTTGATGATGAAATCATTAAAGGGGGAAGATTGAAATGATTCAAAGGAATATAAATAAAATTCATCTTGTGGATTAATTAAATGTATTATTATATTTCATGGTTATATAAAACACACAGACTTATTTAGATTTATTATATCCTATAGGATTTAACCACTAAGAATATTTATTGTTGATAATATAGTCTTTGAATGGTTATGACATTATAAATATAAATATATGACTTTAACAAATCCCATTGACAATGAAAAAGGAAGAGATTTCCTCATCTAGAAGGACGATACCCTATGAATTCCATTTATTCATTATTATGAGGGATATAGAATCACTAATATTATCCATTAACAACACCCAAGTTGAGATCCAAAAACTTAATCTTGAGCGAAACTATTTACATGATATGTTTAAACTCATTGAGATCATGACTCAGACCATGTATGTCGAACCACCCCTTGAAAGTCTCACCATCACGCACCTTACTCATAGGGTGTTTACCTATATATAAAATTTATATGTATAAATACCATAATTATATTAAAATTTATTCTGTATTTTCAATATAATAATGTTCATATTTACTTCTTATCATTACATTCTAAATGATTTATATTTTTATGCAATAAATTAAAAATTGTATATTTTGATTATATTAAAATTTAATTAAAGAATTTATTTTTATTAATTAATGTATTTTTGAAATAACTTATATATTATTGAAATATTATTATTAAAAAAATTTATTATATACAAATTATCATATAATTTTTATGAATTCAATTTTAATTTCTATAAGGGCCTGGAAAATATTATGGTACATAACCCAACATTTCTAAAAAAGTATCAATTCATATTTTAAAAGATAAAATAAAAATATTTAAAAGTTTTTTTTATAAAATTAATATTATATTTGGAATCATAACACTAAAATTATCTAATGGAGAATCTTTTATAATTTTCTAAGACAGTTGAATTTTCATGTAAAAATTAAATGTTGTACAAATAGAAAGTGTGCATTATGACATCATAATGACCCAAATTTTTTTTAATAAATAATATAATGTGTATAAATGTACAAACAAATGTTTTCAATTTAAAATTACGGGACTTTAATTTTTTCAAAATTAATTTTTTAAGTCTATATGATTCCTCTAAAAAAATTAATATCTTTTAGCATTTTAAAATCATTCTTTATGAGTATAAAACACTTCCACATCATAAATCGTATTATTTTATAATGTTATTACCATGGACTTATAAAATAATGATAAATACTTCCCTTTTTAAGAAACCATGGGAAAACCTTTGGAAGGGTTATTTTTTTTGATTTTTTTATTATATGTTGTCCAAAACCTATATTTAATTAATGATAAAGAATTCGCCACACATTTCCTATTTAAAAAACCATATATCCCATTTCTCTTAACTCATAATCCTTGGAACATTTCCTTTACGTTATTTCTTCTCTATAGTCCCCCTATGGTTTCCTTAATCTCTCAATAAGCTCCTCCAAAGCATTGGGTTTGACACTCTTAAGGCAAGGGTTATTTTATTTATCCTCTTTATTCAAGTATCATCATTATATTTTTCTCCCTTTATCTAATTCCTAATGTTAGGATATCATCTTTGATATCCCCCTCATTGGTCCAATGATTCCTAAATTATGATATATCACTTTCACTCTCATAAAACCCATACATTGTCATTTATTTATGCTACTAAAATTCCACCATGTTTTTTCATGCCAATAAATTATGTAGAAAATACATATACCCATTTCATATTAAGGGTGTTCAACTTTATTCTTGTATACTACTTTTATTAGAGAATTAAATTTATTTATTAAACCATCCTTGAAAATGGAATAAAATATTATGATGAATGAATCCATGATGTATGATCTATGTGGCACACTTAAGCATGTGAATTAAATGGAATTTATTGGTGTGTATAGAATTATAAGAGCTCCAATGATTTGGGTAATGTTTTAGAGTAATGTCTGGATTCTGGAAGCACACATCGGATCCCCATTCTAAATCATTAAGTGTCCTCAAGCACACCTCCTCATATGTCAAAGGCTGCTGACTAGTAGTGAGTTTCTATTATCGATCAAGGGGAGTCTATACCCTCTTTAACAAAATATCACAAAATCAAAAATAAACAAGCATAAAAATGATATATCCATAACCCGAACAATACTAGTGTCACATGATGGAAAAGATATGAAGTAAAATATAAAAAACAAAATAGTATATATTTAATGTCAAATAAATGTCATGTTCTAACACGAATGGCCTAAAATAAATAAAACCACTAAAAAATCCAATGCGGTAGCCAACACCAAGTCTATTTCTCTCATACATGCTCCATGCCAACTCAATAATATCACATTGGAATCTTTTACTCATCTCTTCCTACAACCAAGAAATATATTCAAGAACTAGTCAGGGAGCCCAAGAAGGGTGTGAGTGAAACTCAGTAGGACAACATTAATGATCTCTAAAACAATACCAAATCAAAATAGCCTATATAGTTGTATAAAAAAATAACGTTACATTCATAAGAAAATAGTTATCAAATTTCAATATTCTTTTATTAACCACATAATCATGCCTAAACCCTCAATACCTGACTTTTTCTGTGTCGAAGTTATAACCATTTCATAGTATCACAGTTATCATTTATCATTTCATATCAATTATTGTCATGGACAATTGGATCTATATTTGAATGTCATTTCATGGGTTCAGAATTCATGTATAACACTCATGGGTATATTAATCCTTATTCCTTGTCCCACATCTCATTTATCAATCAATTCATCACTATATGATTTTTATGTAGAAGACTATTTCCCACAAATTTTTATTCATTAATTAATTATTATTGTTTTTTAAGGTAGTAGACCATGTCCAACAGTTGTTTATCAATTTAATGAAAAGGGATTTTTTTTTAATTTCAAAAACACCTTTTAAGGGAAATGTGAGAAACCATAGAACAAAAATTAAACCACCAAAAACCAAAAAGAAACAATCCCAGAACAAACTACCATGACTAAACCACCACTGAAAATAAGTCCTGACCCCAAGCCTTTACCAAAACATGACCCTTCAGCAAGCAGTCCCGTGTAGAAGTGCACGGGCATGGAAACGATGGAGAAGAAATACCCTCTCAAGCATCCAGATCTAAAAGGCCAGTAATGGTGAAGGCTTCATGCTCTGATCCCCTTCTGGATAAAATACAAGTATTATGTATGTAACCAAACAACACAACCAAACAGATATCACAAGGATCAAAACCCAGTAGAGTATTCCAAAACAATCCTTCCTATCAAGCCACCCAACAACCAACATAAACATAGTGATTAAAAGTAAACTGAACCTCACCTGATTCTGTATCCCTGAATAATTTCCATGATAAGTATGAGACCATTAGATCAAGTACCTCCACAAAAAACCTTTCAAACCCAGACGCTAACTGGTCCCAGACCTAAATGTACTCCTCAATGCTGAGATTCCCTTTTTTGAAACCTCCTACCAGGATTAGGTCCCGTTTGTCAATCCATGAATATTGATCCTCTTTGAGTGGAACCTCTAGGGATATTCCCATCATCATAGCTACATCTTCCTCAGATGCAATGAGAAACACGACATGTTCAGTCCCTTCCTCTTCAAATGATAGCATTAAAACCAAGGGGTCGCCTTGCTCTCTAACCTTTTAATGGCTTAGGTTCCCCATAACCATCCTCTTAGAAACTTCCTTCTTTTCTTGATTGAGTCTCCAAGGGAGGAGGTAGTGAAGAATAGTCCTTTCTCCCCTTCCTACACTTGGAGCCCATGTTGCTCTTCGGATTTGGATCCTCATCAGCTGAGTGTTCGTGATCAATCCCTTTAACCACCTCCACGTCAAACCCTGCTCCCACTTCTGTAGACTTAGGATACGAATCTATATCAGCCTCTAAGAGGCTGTCAAACCTATTGTACAACATGATGGTTGAATCTGGCTCCACCATTTCCTTCCCCTTCCTCCCCTTATCCTCATCGCTTCCTGACTTAGACTCCTCAATTGCCAAAACTACCATACCCTCCTTCTCTTCATCTAGATTTTGATCCATATTACCGATAGTCAAACAAGCCTTCTCCTGCTCAACCAAATGGTCATCCTTAGACGGTCCAAACTAGTCCTTCCTCAGCCTACAAAACACATCTGACACCAGCAGATTGATTTGGGTCGAGCCTGTCCTCATATGAACATCACCAGACGTGTCCTTATACACTATGCTACAAACCTCTTGACCACCTCCTTCTTTCTCTTCCACCTCCATTTTTGACTTCTGAGGACCCTGATCTCTCCCCACAGCACCCTTAAAAGCTTCAGAACCATCCCTCTCCCAGCCATCTACAGTCTTACCATTTTCGACATCTTCCGGCCTTCTCCTGGACTGGAACCCTCATCGACAAGCTTCCAGCGAATGGCCGGTTTGTTGCACACAGAGTAGAAGTCATTGTCCTTGCCCCTAAACTTCACCCTTGCAGAGCCCTGATAGTAGACCTATGAAAGATTACCCAGGTTCTTTCAGGAAGAGAAGAAGTCAGACAAATTTTCATACACCACCTGCTGTTCACATCGGTACTGTTCACCAATTGAAATCCAGACGAACTCAAATGGAGGTCTAGACAAATCCACTTCCATGAAAACTCGTAGATTAACTAGGTGAAAAACAACCTCCGTACAACTATCAAAGCATAAAAATATACCAAACAAGTTAACAATCATCTTTAAGACTAAAGGATTTTGAAACGGCAAAGGAATCTTTGGAAAACATACACAAACCGCCGCATAAGGAGGATCTCGATTCATGAGAAAATCAAAATACCACCTATATATGAAAAATCAAAACCCATCCCAACTCGAGGGGGCGCTCGACCAGGCTCGGATGAGATCCTCCTCGCATCTGAAACTAGTCATGATTTGTTGATTATCAAACAACCCAACGGTTGCCCTCTCTTGAAGATCCCATGAGCGAAAGACGAATATGTCGAAGGAGTCAACTGAGGGACTCCTCTGCCTGAACCTAGCCACCAAGGTGAGATTCAGAAGAGTGGTAGATTTCACAAACTACAAAGGAGAGATCTAAAGATTCGGAAGACCGTTGATGAGATCCGCAACATTAGAGCTGATCGAAACCTTCGGAAATGGGGGCATAAAATTGGGGATAGAGAAGGGACAGAAAGGTGCATACTCCCTACCCACCGTGAGGGCCCCCTCCCCCTTCGGGGGAGGCGGGACAACTGCGGTAGCCACCTTCGTCACTCCATGACCCCCCACTCCGGCATAGATCCTTCGAATGTACAGTGGAGACGCTGTAAGAGGCCATGATCCACACACATTTCTCATAATAGACACTCACTACTAGTCAATAGCCTTTGATGTATGAGGAGGTGTTCCTGAGGTCACATAATAAACTAGAATGGGGATATGATGTGTAGTTCTAGCTTCCACACATTACCCTGAAACATTACCCAATGCATTAGAGCTCTTATAATTTTATACACACCTATAAATTCCATTTAATTCATCAATTCATTACTATGGGATTTTGATGTAAGAGACCATGTTCCACACACATTTATCAATCAATTCATCATTATGGTATTTTTTCATCACACCATGTGATGAAAAAATTTATCACAAATTTCAAAATATCTCATATCACAAATCAATAAATGTAAATTAACATTAACCATCTTATCATGTTCCATAATAAGAACATCAATTAATTAATTCATCAATTAATTAATCAAATTTAATCATTTCTATAACAACCATGATTCATATTATATAATTCTAAAGTTAATTAATTCAATTCAAATATCTCAATATCCCAAAATTAATTTCATAATTTTTTATTCCAATTCAATCAATTTCATATTCACAAAAATTCCTATTAAATAATTCAATAATTAATTCAACTCAAAAATATATTATTTGAATACATAATCCCTTAAATAATATAATTTTCAAATTAAAAAATTTAGTTTTATAAATTAAATATCTAATAGTATAATATAAATTCTATAGTTAATACATGTAATTGAAATAAAAGAATTTTAATTTCAATAATATACCACTACCTCAATTTTTTTATGAGCAATCCCCCAATAAAAATTTTCTAAATTGAAATGGATATGTCAATCCAATGATGAAGAACTAGATATTTAATCAAATCAAATAAAATAAGACTAAAGAGTTCATGATCCATCAAAACAAAGATCAAGATCTAAAACCAACTGGTGAAAAAATCCCATTAATGGAAGCGATAATAATGGGAAAGTTGGAGGAAACTATATGTGATAAAAATATCATAATAAGAGAGTATAATATCTTATATTTTAGTTTTGAATCACAAATTATGGAGTATGGCAACGCGAGGAATCTGTTTGGGGTCCTCCAAAATTAGAGAAATATGTTATATCCATGTTTGGTTGAATTGGGGTGAATTTATTCGGTTTTAGGATATTAAAATATAAATTTTGGGCTAATTAAAACTATTTGCATCGTTTCCTGGGTAGGGGCACATGATTTTAAAAACTATGCCCCAAAACTGTTTGCCTCTTCTGGAGGGTGGACAACTACTCTTAATAGGGTGCATGATTTGAAAAACCACTTGTGATCTATGTGAATCTCCTCTATTTGGTTTTGAATGGATTTTTGGGTAGGGTGCACAGTTTTCCCAAACTACGCACTAACTGTACACATCCCTTGTTCTGTCCAAAATTCTAAAATTCCCTCCAAGCACTCCTGAGGTAAAACCAAAAACATATACTCAACACCATGAAAAATAATACATGTAAATTATCTTTAGAAATATATATAAATGGTCGGGATATTATAATCTCCCTACCTAAAAACCAATCATCCTTGTTATGTACTCCCAAACATCACTAAGATTCCAAATAAAAAATTTTAGGCCACTAATCTTAAATATCCACTTCTATATCCCATATTTCCTCATGAACCTGGTCATGCTTCCAAAATGCATGAACAATACACATGACCTTCCCCCGCAACACTTTCTCACTGTAATCCAACATAGGTGTCGAATGCTCCTCAAAGGATGAATTTATCTCAAGATCATCATCTTCCACATCAATCACATTACATGGGAAGGGTGATGAAATCAGTGTTTTAAAACATGAAAAACCCCATTCATAAAACATTACCTCTATGGAACATACATGGGTATGCCACTATCCTGATTTTCTCTACGACCTCAAATGGTCCATCAAAAATGGTTTCCAACATTCCATGTTTCCATATCCTATTGTGAACCAATATAGTATATACTAGTAGGAATACCAGATCACCCTATAAAAACACTATGCGGAGTTATCATCTATTAGCATATGAATTCTTTCTATATTGATTTTTATCCATAATTTCTGAATCAACTGAACATACTTCGACGTCTATTTCATGAGACTCAATCCCAACAACTCCGACTCAGCTACCTATATCCAACATTGAGGTGATCTTCATGGACTACCAAAAATATCCTAATATGTATCCATTTGTATTGTTTCCTTATAAATTATGTTATAGGATAAATCCACCAATTCTAGTTACTTCTCCCAAGAACCACTAATGTATAGGACATAAAATCACATGATATCCTTAATCACTTGTATTGTATACTCCAACTTACCATCTATCTATGGGTAGATATCTGTATTCAGGAAAACCCATGTGCCAAGTCGCTTCTTCAATCCCTTCCAAATGCGCAATTAAATATGTGAGTAATGGTGTGAAATAATACTCTGTGTCACACTATATAGACAGACTATCCCCGGAACATACAAGTCTCCTAACTACTCAATTGAGAAAGTCTCATTATAGGAATAAAATGAACAACCTTTCTAAAACAATCATAAATCATTCAGATTTCTTCATTCACCTAATGAAATTTGGGGAGACCAACCAAAAAATCTATAGTTATGTAATATCACTTCTATTTATGATTGGGAAACAACTATAGTTAACCTCTATATCATTGATGCTCAACAATCACCTATTAATAGGTGTAGTATCATGTCATAAACCCTGATATCTCGTATTTGTTTCCCATCCACTACAATTTTCATCATAGGTCATGATAGATTCTAGTCAGACATGGATGGACCACCCATATTGAGGCATGAAATTCATGCATCAACTCTTACAACAAACTTGTAGGAACAAAAAATAAATCACTGACATAGATGGTCTCATCCACATCAATGGTTCCATTAGATATTGAATCCCCACTAACCATTATTTCCCTCATGGAAAAACATTTTATATCCTTATACTACATATCCCTAATTACGAACATAAATTGTAGAATCTACTGAAACTCATAAGAGATTCATCTGATCTTGGATATCTTGAATGAAAACATGCATCTCAACCATAAATTTCATCATCTTCCACTCATCATTAGACTCCAAAACAACTTCAGTTTTTGTCTTGATATTAAAAGCATCATAAACACTATTTCCCATCCTAAACATATATTCATGATCAAAGTCAACTCCATAAAATCAACCCATATCCACTGTAAGATATTTAAATATCATTGGGAAAAGAAATACATCAAACTCTTTTGATCTATATACAATGTAAACATATTTTCCCAACAGATAATGTAACCAACACTTTAAAGAAAAAACTATATCTACTAAATCAAGGTCGTGAGTAACGTGGTTCCATTCTTATTCCCTCATTTATCAAGAACCAATCCCCACAAGTAGATTTACCTGCATCAACACTTATGCCACACTGATCCTGGAATCCTTAAAAAATTTCGTATAATCTTCACTCAACTCAGGTAGGATCAAGATTTGTGTTTTAGTCAAACACTTCTTAAACTTATTGAAGGCATTCTCACATTATCCAAAACAATAAAACATTAAACCCTTATTCTTTATTCCTCATGTAAGTTCCTCCAATTTGGAAAAGTTATTTTTGAACCTTGGATAATATCCTACAAAACCCAAGATTCTATGGATATAAAAAATGTTATTGGGTTTCTCATATGATACAATTGTTGGAACCATTGTTGGGTCTACTGATGCACCATATTAAGTGTACTCGTAACTATGTTAAGACATTGGGAATTACCACCATGAGTATTGGAGTACAACAATATTTTATCAAAAAAACATCCAAAAACTGATCTAGGAATGTATGGAAGATTCTATATATCATGTCAAAATACATTGTCAGTTCGTTCATAACCCAAATGGAATTAATAAGAACTCATAAAGTTAATACCTTCTCCTAGATTCAATACGTAGTATATCAGAAGATCAAACACTCAACTAACGATACCCTGATCTCAAGTCGATCTTAGAGAAAACAAAATCTCATCTTGATTGGTCAAATAGATCATTAATACATAGAAGAGGATACTGATTGTTGACAATCATCCGGTTAAAAATATAGTTATCCGCACATAAGTGTATAGTGCCATCAGCCTTAAAAAATGGATAACCCAATGGTGATGTATCTAGATGGATAAACCCTCATTTATCAAATCTTCGAGAAGATTATTGAGCTCTTGAAGAACTATCATTTTCATTCTATATGGGGGAATATAAACTAACTTAGAACCCCGTATGAGTTCAATTGTAATCTATATGCCTATCTTAGGTGGAATCCATGCTAATTATTTAGGAAACATGTCCTTGAAACTATCAACTATGGGTGGAAAGATATCATTCTTTACACCTTCATAATCCAACAAAATAAAAGAAACATGGGCAATGAGATCCTCCAATTGCTGATGAAATGGCCCTGAATGGCCCACCATGTTGTCTCACTCTCCTCGGTGTACATAATCCTCACCCATATGAGATCTAAAAGTTACCCTTCTTTGTGACAATAAATTTGGGCTTAGTATTCTAATATCCATGAAATAAGAATTATTTTTTTGATTCCTGAAGTTTCAATGATATAAAGAACCCAATTGAAACAATACTCCCCATCCTCGAGAGAATACCCTTTGCGTAAACATATGTCTCTTGACCCTACTTATAAAGGGGTACTTACCATCATCACCACACTCATGAACTCCACCACCAGGCTCCACCCATTCCCATGTTTTGTATAAATAAAATAATAAGAGGCACTCGAATCAAATAAGGAACTATAAATTATATAATATATGAGAATAGTATGTCTAACTATGGACGTTCCAACCTCGTTATCCACCAATATAGGCTAAAACAATGAAATTCCCAACCAATATTTCCTGAAATGTAGTCAGATTCCCAAGATCTACACCACTCAAATGATATAGTTTCTCTTTCATAGAAGCACCTCATCAACTACCATGACCTCCACATCCAATAGTACTCCAGCATCTTAAATGATATGATGTATATGAAACCCATTTCACACTCTGATTCTTTCTAGATACTCCATCATCACCTATATGTCATGGGTTCTTATAGACCATCTATAGATGTACCATCCTATAGAAACATAGGTACTCTAATGGTGGTTTAAAAAAGTGTCTATATTAGTGTCTTTCCCTACCACACTAGTGGATGAAACTTGGGTAAGATCCTGAGTAACAGATCCTTCCCCCTATTAACTATTCATTCCAGTACTCAGGTTAATAATATCATAACGACACATCTTGTCCTCGGAGGATGTACCTATTTTACACCTAGTAATAACCACATGTCCTCTACTAGAAGCCTCATTCTGGTCCCCCTATGTTATGAGATCATGATACACCGCCTAAGGAAACTTTTTTAACTAACATATTTTATCTTGGGTCATAATATCAAATTCAAGTTCATCCTAAAAATGCCTTTACCTTGATATCCTATATCCGTATAGCACTGGAGAAAACAACCTCATGTCTATAAAGAAACCACCAGATACCATCAGTGACATACTCCCTTAAGTAAACCAAATGAACTCAGTTGTTGTATCCTGTATCAGGGACTCTTGATAATAGTTCTCCAGGAACATCTCCAAAAATTCAATCCATTATATACTATCTTCTTTCATTGAATCTGACTAAACATCCCACCATCGCTTCACTTATCATCATAATTTATAATTATATAATGTGATGTTGTTCTCAGAAGTAGTCTTTTAATGGTCAATTATATTCTATATAAAATAAATCCAAATCTATGATGATACAGTTCTACCCTCCCCGGGGAAATTTGGATGGTGCAATAACTAAAACTCCTATATCATGTGAGAAATACATTTCACAACCAGTCCTATGTATCATTACATTATCTTCACAAATCTATAAAATTTCCCTTAGAATTGATCTCCAAATTCCTCCCCTGGCACCATTGGTGCCATACGTTGCACTACTAGTAGACCATATCTACCCATAGCCTCAAGTCATCCTCTCAATAAGAGTCTTCATAGAGGAATTCATATAAAAAGTCCAAGAAAAACCCTAGGAAACATATATCCACTTTAACACATTTATCATAAGATTGATTTTCAATAATAAAAAATAATTTATTCCCCAAAACCCTGCCACATTCTCAAAATTGAGGCTCTGTGAATTCCACTAACAATCTAAAATTTAGGTCATCATTAAAAAGGGAAAAATTAATTACCTAGCTTTCTCATTAGACAAACATTTATTAACATATTGAATCACTTCAATAAAATTGTATACTATGCAACATCTTCATATTCAAATTAGTCACCTTCTACAGTAAAATTTTCATAATAATAGAATAACAGTTTAATATAAACAACATACCCAAAAACATGATTTTATGTGTGATCCTAAAATGAAGCTTTTCACCACAATAATCAAGAGTGGCTAAACTGATTTATGTATACTCAAATCTTACTCCATACCCAGCCATGGGTCAAATCTTAGAAAAATATTATAGTTAATTTTCACATCATAAAAAAAGTTCATCACTCAATTTATAATAGAATCAACTAGAAAGAAAAAACATCAATAACATCAATCCAACCATTGGTACTTGTCTTTTATCCTCATACATTTCTTATATACTCTCGTGCATGAGCACATAAACAATACCTAACGCATCCCACTCTCCTTCCGACCATTCCCAAATAGTAATAAAAAATAAAAATGAAAATATAACTCATCTGACAACACCTTGTAATGTGTTGACCCGAGTGCCACACACTAGTTCCTCAAGCCTATTTTCTATATAACCTCTAGCACAACTAATCATATTCCAAAGGCTAGTGACTAGAAGTGGGGTATATTAATGATCTTGGTGTGACTACGCCCTCATTATCAAAGTAGAACAACATCTATAGTAAACAAACATTACCAAATGTTATAATCATAATAAAAAAATACTAGTATCACGTGATGACCAAAAGAAAAAATATAATATCCAAAACTAAAAAATAGATATATTATTTCAAATAAATGTCAATTTAAAATATGAAAATCCCCAAAATTAAGTAAAAAACTGGAAACTACCATGTTGGTTTCGACACCAGGTATGGTTTCTCTCATCTATGCTATGTCCCTACTCGTCCATCTAACATATGGATCTTTCTCTAATCTTATCTTGAAAATGTGAAATATATTTAGGTACTGATTAGGAATCCTGAGTGGGAATGAGTACACCATATTAGGACACTAATAATGTCATATAAAACAACCTATAGTCGAAATAGTATATGAAATTGTACAATAATATTATAAAATTCATAGGTAAATATTAATTTTATATAAATATTATTCAATTAACCACATAAACCCTTAGGTTATAGAGGATTCCTGAAACCCCAATACCTACTTTGGAATGTGCTGGATTTGAACCATTCACAATATCATAGTTATTGTTTATCTTTTCATATCAATTCATGTCATGACCAATATGATCCATAGTCTGATGTGAAGTCATGGGTGGAGAATGTCATGTCTAACACACCATGGGTATTTGGACTATAAATCCATATCCTACACAATATTAATCAATAAATTAATCACTATGGTATTTTAATGTATCATACCCTATCCAACACATGTTTATTCATCAATTTGTCACTATAGGATTTTTATATAGAAAACCATGTCCCACACATTTTTATCAATCAATTCATCACTATGTGCTTCTGATGAAACATACCATTACCCACACATGTTTATAAAACAAATCATTGTGATGGTATTTTTATAATGTATACCATGTCCCACACACATTTATCACTCAGTTCATCACTATGGAATTTTTATGTAGCATACAATATCCCACACATGTTTATCACATATATCACAATATCAAATATATCACATCAGTGATGGTAAATTGACATTATCCTTCGTATAATGTTCCAAAATTTATGAATATATTAATTAATTCAACAAATAATTAACCTATTTTTACAACAATTAAATTTAATTAACTCATGAATTAATTAACCCTATTCAAAAATCTCAATATCCCATTTTTTATTTAACTACTAATTATTTCAATTTAATCAATTTCGTATTCATAAATATTATGATTAATTAATTCAATATTTAATTAATACAATTCAAAAAACTAATATTTCTATTCAAAATCCCTTAAAAAATTATTTTACTAAATTAATTAATTCAATTTAAAAAATAAAAAAACTAATCATACACTATTAATTCTTTAATTACATAAACTTCATTAAATTCAAGAAATTGGTATTTGAATATTATAATGCCTACCTCAAATTATTGATGATTGATCACCCAATAAAAATACCCAAAATTGAAATGGATAAGGGAAACCCATGATGAAGAATGTGATCTTAATTCAAATACGAGAAATAAAACTAAATAGATAATGATATATAAAAACTAGACCAATATATAAAACAATAACAGAATATCCCTTCAAAAGATGGGAAAAGAATGGTAATGGGGTAGTAAACCACACAGGAAAAGAATTTCATACAAGGAGAGATGTAGATATTGAATATGGGATTTTAATCCTGATAAAAGGAGGTCAATAGCACTATGAATCAATTCAACAACCTCAAAAAATTGGAGGAATAGGTTACAGATGAGTTATGTCTAATCAAGGTAAATTCTAGGGATTCAACAGTTTTATATCTAATTTTTGGACTAAATAAAACTATGTTAATGGTTTCTTGTTTAAGGATCATGGTTTTCCAAACCTGGTGCCTAAATAATGGGTTTTTTATGGTTGGTTCAAGGCTAATCCTAAGTGAGTGTATGGTAAAACAAACCTTTCCCCATACATTCAATTCCCCTCTGTTACCATTCACATTGTTTTCTTGATTGGGCGCATTGTTTGGGTATACCATGAGTAAACCGTGAAAGGCCCTTGTTCTTTCCAAAATTCTCTAATTTACTCCCAAACACAGATAAGGAAAACGCCAAACAAAATCTACTCAAAATAAGAAAAAATAGTACATGTAAATGAGCTCAATACATCTCAAGAAAAGTTTTGGATCTTTCATTTAGTCTCATGAGATGTCATGCAGGGGATCAGGAAGTCAACCTAATCCATCATAGGATGTTGTCCATCATGATGTTTGGGAATATATCCTAGAACTATGTTTATGATGCATTGTTTTAAGTGATTTCCGCATTTCCCATGTTTCCGTTATGAATAACATTGTATATTGTGCCTCATTGTTCATTTGTATGATTCTCACTCAATTTATTCTCTATTAATATGCATATAGTCTAACATGTATTACATTACTCATGTTATCCCATGTATATTACCCTACTATGCTTCATATCTCACCCTTTTATTATGTATTTCCCCATGTTATCACATTCAATTATAAATGTGATCATGTTATAGATGATTTCAATAAAGATGATGTCTTACCTATATTAAATTAATATTCATTGTAAATTGTTTCTAAATAAACTAGAATTCTCAATATTAATAGTTTTCTTTTGGGTAATATTATATAACAAAAAATTAATTAATTTGTAAGATAAATTTTAAAATTTTAACAACACTGAACACACATGATTAAGTTTAATTAATATATTAGTGATGTTGATATAATGACCTAGGGACAAAGAGAGGATTTTTGTAGATAAATTAATTAAATAGTACTGAATAACTCATAACAGATTAATGATTTACTAAAATAGTGGTTTTTGATAATATTTATGGAGTTTACATCATTTTCTAACTTCTAGAATATATCCAAAATTATATTTTTTATTTAAGGAATAATAAAGTAAGAATATTTTTAGTATTATTTGATGGTAATTCAAGTTATTATAATTTTCAATAGAATACATGATGATTTTATTCAATTGTTTGGTATATGAAGATCAAGTGATACTTTATATTTTTTAGAGAATAAAAGGAATTCATAAAATATAAATTTTTAATAAAAGAAAATTTTAATCTAATTAGATATAAAGAAAATATTTTTATGAAAAAAATATTTTATTGCTCTTAGTGGACATTTATCTTAAAAAAATAAATTAATTAATATTATATAAGGTTATTAAATAATATATATTTATATATTTATATATTATTCCAGAAAATAATTTTAATATTCATGAAATAGATTTGATAAGCATAATAGAAGAAGAAATCCAATTATGCTTTGAAAGTTTCATTTTTCAAAAGGCAGTTTTTCAACCATTGAATGGAACACCTATTATAAAAATTAATTTTGTCACGTTTATAAATATTATATTAAAAATAAACGTAATTTTTTAAATATGGATTTAAATATTTTCTCATGGTGAATTTTTCATATTTTTCTGAGAGGTTTTTTTCAGGTAAATAGTTAAAAATAGTGAATTTTAATTGAAAACTTATTTTTTATTTAAATAATTTATAATTTAAAATTAAATTTTAAATTTGTTTCAATTTAAAATTAGATAAATTATAAATCATTTAACCAAATTTAATTATTTATAATCATTTTTGTACTTAATTAACATATAAAAACAATTCAATCTTTAAAAAATGTTCACATTAAAAACACAGTTTCCAGTTCTATTAGTGGGATTAATTGTAAATTAATTTATACGAAATCTATGATTTGAATTTGATAAAATTTATTAATCAATTGGAATAGGAATTTATTATAATTGTAAAAAGGGTAAAATTAATTTTGGACCATATTTATTAACAAATTCGGTTAAAATTAACTGCAACGATTAATAGAAAAACAAGATTAACAAGAGACTAAACCATAAACCAAATGGACCGAAAGAACTATAATATTTTCCAAACCCCTTAATATGGACTTATTTTTACCATAAATACTATATGATATAATTTAATATGTTATTTAAGAATTTAGTTAGGTAAAAACAAGGGTACACCTAACATATTTTAAAAAATGCCAACTCTATCCTCTCACCCACATATAAAATACAACTAACTCCCCCACTTCTCCACACCTCTATTCCAGATTGGTTTAGAAAATAAAATCCCAAATCACTACCAAACATCCCTATAATAATCCTATATTCATCATTTTAGTATTAAAAATATCCATGTATGTCCATTGGTGAAAACCAAATGAGTTACCTGAAAATGAGGTAAAGTTCTTCAATGAGTAGTATGGTTTTATATATGTCTCCACCTGTCTCCACCGCTCAAATTATTATTATATCTAGGAAATATAATAAAAATATTATCCTAAATATAATTATATTTTTCATATTAGGATTTATAAAACAACAACACAAACATCCATGAAAAAGGATACACAATCATCAATTGTGTGTACGACAGACTACCATCTTTTATTCATATGTCATTCGTTCTTCCATTACCACATTTCATGGTAGTAAATAATGATGTAATTATAGTTTATATATTAAATATATATGATATTTATAAATTATTTATTCTTTTATAATAATCTTATAACACATATCTTCATGCTTTCAATTTTGTTGTAATATGATAACATCATTTATGGACATGTGAACTTTCACATCTTCAAAGTGATGTTATTCATTCACAAATTACATGGAATCTATTAATGGTGGGTTTAAATAAATTTCTTTGAAATATATGACATTAATATTATAGTGGAATAATAATTTACATATATATAATTTATTTTTCATTCATTCAATATGAAAATAAATTGAAATCGATGTTCAAGCAAATGTACAACCTACCATCTCCATGAACATTGTTTTTCATTTCCTATACCAAAATTTTATGGATTAATAAATATGTATATATATTGAATATATATGATTTTTATATCATTTTTTAAGTTTTTTAGATAATTTAATTATCATCTATATAAAGGAAGATAAAAACAACAAGTCAAAACATACTCGAAAAAACAAGGTTATTAAAACAAGAAAAAAATGAAACAAATGAAGGATTATTAACAAAAGGGTGATAAGATGTTTTAAAAAGTTGATATATGATATAATATATATTAATATAGTTCTATAATAATTTTATAACATTCTTAATTTCATTATAAAGTATTTTAAATTGTGATTAACTAAAATGGAGCTTAAAGTAAGGGATTTAGTCTCAATTTTCATTCCATTGAGACTTGTTTATTATTATGCACCAAATAAAATTTATGTGGTGTATATATATATAATTTAATATGTAATATCATTAATAATTCATTATTAATGGTATTTATGTCTAAAATTTTATTTACTTCAAAAAAATGGATTTTAGTTGAATATTACCAAGTCATGATTGTTATTGTGAAATATCACCCTCTTTTATGATTATTTACTTTATCATAAAATAATCAATTTATTATAATACTTTTTAATTTTAATTATTATTAATTTTAAATTATTATATTAATGGGTGATATAAATGATTATTTACTATACTTTTTATAGTTGTTTCTTATGGTTTTTACTTTGAATGTTAATTTATTAAATGGGGAAATACTGATAAATTTGTACACTTTACACAATAATTATTTTTTATATGGAATATTATATTTTAATTAAATTGATTATTTAATATATGATGAATTACTTGAACTATTAGTGACATGTGGTGATCATAAATTATATATCTTTTCGATGCATTGATAGGTTCTCATGATAAAAATTAGTTTCAAAAATTAAATGGGTTTCAATGTGTAGTTTTAAATATTCTTGTGAAAGCTATTGATAGCAAGGGTTTTCACGTTCTAAAACCATGAAGTCCAATAATACAGAAATTATTTAATTAAAAATATTATTATTATTATTTAACCATGATATTTTCAACACTAAAGAATCAATGGATGAATTTAATTTCTACCCTATTGATTAAATGAAATGATTTTTCGAGTTATACATGTTTCTATACTGGTTATTCTTTTTTCCATTTATTTAAATGGCATGTGTAATTTTTATTAACCTTTTTATATTGATTATTATTATGGATTAATCATATTTTTCTCTTTTATTAACGCTTACTAATCATTTTATCACAACCTTATTTTTTTTCTTTCTCTGGGATATGATGATGAACTAATGGACTGAGATTCAAGGATGATGTTTATTTGTTTTGGTTATGTATTAATTTATATTTTATATTACCAATGAAAAATGGTTTTTATGTATTCAATATAGTTCTCCACAACTACTAAACATTTCATACAATTATGATTAGAATATTGTGTTATACTAATGTATTAGAGTAAAGAACCGATGCTAGGATATCAGGGTTGGGGTTTTTTCATTTAATATTAGTGAAGGTTTAGTATAAATCATTTAAAAAAGATCTAGAAAAAATTATTCTAGATAACATAACCCTAGGATATAATTTTAGGAAATGTATAGAATAAAATCCCAAAGAAATCATTTTTATGATTATGAGATAATGTATACATAAATTTTCCAATTTATATTAATTATCTCACCAGTTTTGTGATTATACATTATGTTTAGAAGTGTTATGACAAAATTTATTATATTCCATTCTATATAGATGGAATCTAGAATGATGAAACTATTCAATTAATACGACCAATTTACAGGTTTCCCTTCATAGGAATTTTATATATGTGGTATTGGAACATAGAATTTTATAGATATATTAGGTCATCTTAATCAGGTTATGGAAAATTACCTTTTCTAAATGGAGACACATTTTCCATAGAGAGATTTTATGATGTTGGATCACATTATGTGATAGAGGCCCCCATGATTTAGTGGGAATACTAATCCAATTTTATTTATGAAATATATTTTGTCTTTAGAGAAGTTATATATGTCATTAAGATATTGTGATAATGGAAGGTTGCAATTATTATAAATTCTCTCAAAAATTATGTAGATCAATGGTGGTTATTCATTAAAAATACTAGATAGGTAGAATAAATGAAATTATTTGAATGGAATGTTTTTCAAGGGAAATTAATTGATATATATCTCCCTTATGAGAAAAAAATAGACATAAATAAAAGAATCATATCTTAATGAAAATTGAATACTAATTTGTTTCATAGTATGAATAAAACATTAGAAGGTTTGTTAGTTATGATATGGATTACATATATTGTACAGATTATATGATTGTACATTCCTTTGAATGGATTCCTTAAAATATCTAAATGTTAATGACATATGAAAACATTTCCACAATTGATGAAATACTTTTATGTGATATCAAGATAAAGATAGAATAATACCTTTCTTATTGATATAAATGGATGATAGAGAATAAAAGGGTGGAAGAGAAATAAATTGTTAATGTAAAGGTGGGAAAACGTATTACCCCACATGTGATACCTATGTAAATAATATCCCTTGTAAATGTATGAAATGATTTGGAGTCAATTATAAGTGTTGAAAAAAGGGTCACTTACAAAAATAATGAAAAGAGAATAAATAAATCACTATAATTCAGTGTTTTGACAATATTTACATGGGGAAATATTCCAATGAATTCCCCATGTGTTAAGGGAATCTACCAAAAAGAAGTACAAGCTTATGTTTTTTAAACAACTGTAGTGGAATGCTTAATATTTTGTTGTGTTTAGATCCGATAAATATGTTGTAAGATTATACTATTGATGATGTTTTGAAATATACAAGGATTTCACATCAGTATGTTTTCAATAATAATTTGAGATAATTTGCTGAATGATACTAATAACCAAGAAAAGTGATTAGGTGGAAAGTTTAACTTCTTTGAAAACACATGATTAACATAATATAACATATTACCGATGTTGTGATTGATGTCTAGATAATGAGATGATTGAAATAAATAAATAAATTGAAGACTACTGACTACCAGAGAACAAATTATTGATTTATTAAAAAATTGGTTTATGGTAACATTGATCGAGTATACATAATTTTTGGATGTAATAAAAATATCTAAAAATCTATGTTTTATATTAGTAATAAGGAAAAAATTCTGGTTTTAAATAAGAATTTGTTGAAATTATTATAATTAAATATATAAATATAATTCATGATGAAGGTATTCACATATTTAGTATTTGAGGATTAAGATATACTCTATCATCATTAGAGAATAATGATAAAATAATTTTGGAAATTACCTGACCTTTAAATTTTTTGGACAATTATCATTAGAACGGTCATAAGGTTAACCTTTTATGAAATGGTTTATGTTGACTATTGGTTTTGGTTTTAGATATTAATTTATTACTTTTCCATGTCATGTAAATTGTTTTAAGAGATGATTTAGAAATAGATCAAGGCACAACCAAAGGGTAAAATTGTGCTTATGAAATAGATTTGTATGAACAATAAATTAATTCCACATCTTTAATAATATTATTATAGAAAATATCTTATATCAATTATTTTGGATGATATGTATGACATTATTCGCAAAGATTTGGTTTATAGTTATATGGTTATAATACATTTATGTATCACCCACTTTCTTATTATCAATTTTCTATATCACTATCAATCATAACATGATAGTTAGAATTATCTTATATGTATACCCGGAAAGTCAGATAAAGACAAGGTCTCCGACCATTTATTAAAATAAAGGAATTGTACATCCAGAATAGCAAAAGGAACATCACAAACCATAAAAACAACTACAAGTCATAGTAGTCATGCCCATCTCCATAATCATGATTCAATGCTTCATCCACAGTAGCCGACTCCCACTCTGAGTTGTCAACTTGCGTCAGAATCTTGGCATATTTCCTTCTGAGGTTTAACTTTTCCAAATATAGAAGATCCTTAGAAGATTGCAAGCCAGAGGACCTAGTAGTCATCATCATAGGCATAGAGGAGTAATCTTTCCTCTGCCTTCTCCTTGGAGGATCAGTCACAACATTCTCAGTTCCGGATGCATTCCTTGTTCCACCCTGAAGAATATCACTATAAGATATTTGAGTCCTGCTACCATCGTTCTCTTTGTCACTATCGGAGAGCTCACCCCAGTTTCCAAAGGCATTCACCTTAAAATAACCATCATCCCCCCCCCCCCCCCCCGTTCTTTCTCAAATTGATTGTTCGAGTCGATCATGGCTAATCATTGTGCATGTTCCCCATGTTCAGGATTACTGGGATCAACAGAAAACTCCCTACCCTTGTACTCCTCCACAACTTCCCCATTGCTGGTAACATCCTACAAATCAGTATCTTTGATTCCCTATCTACCTTCCATCAATGGAATCTCCTCATTCTACAATCACTCAAAGCAGTTGCAGGTCACTACTCCACCATAGCTGTGGGTATTCAATTTCGTAGCTTCAAAGATTCCATCTGAATTATCCCAGGGCACCTCAGCGAGAGGAGCCAACTGTAGATGGCATATCATCTCCTCCTCAGTCTGAGGCCCTACTCCTAGATCATCCCTCAACCTGTCAAAAAATTGCAACACTATTGGATAAATCAGCACCTGCACTGTCTTCATAATGCAATCATGGTCTGGAGGCAACAAGAGGGACCTTCCCTACCTCCCCCTCCACAAGCCCATCAGGTTTCTCTTCCACTAGTGCAATAGAAGTGCAAGGGACATCCAGCAGGACACCCTGCCCAGAAGTCTCTCCTCCAGTGGTACACATAGCAGGTTCCACCGAAGAGCACAGACCCCCATTCATCCTTCCAGAATTTGACAGGGCCACTCCAAGGCCATCCTCTATCACCGCTGGCCTTCTGGAATTACCAGCATCACAATAATCAATGTAATGGAACTCAACCACATGCGAGGCACTACACAGTCTTCCAATATAGAAAATGGCCTCTAGATGCCCAAACCTTTTTCACCCTACATAAAACTACATCCAAGATTCAAAAACACCTTCTTGCATCCATCGGAACTCCTTCCCATAAGTGATCCAGACACAATGCACATGAGGCTTTTCCATATCATCCTCGACACAAATCCGTGGGCAAATCAGTTGTGCCACAGACTCCGTCCATTGATCCAAGCATAAATATCTTCCAATCAAATTATGAACTGCCCAGAGAATAGAGGTAGTTTGAAAAAAATGCGGAAGACTAGGAAGACTTACCCATATTGCAGTCGACAGAGGGTTACTCCCCATATGAAATTACAAGCTCCAAAGAAATAAATAAAATGATGATCGACCACAACTCTGAGAATTCATATACTAAGCAGCAATCATGTCTTCCTCTAAGCCGAATCGGACCATTTTGTGTCTCCGGTGAAGCATCCCTATGGCCGCACGCTCACGAATATTCCAGGAATCAGAGATGAACTGATTAAAGACTTCTACCGAAGGTCGATGAGGACAAAATCGAGCCACCAAGGAATATTTTCATAGGTCCACAACACTGTTAAGCTCCACCAGAAGTAGAGATAACTGGGGTGCCTCCTGGAATGGATCTGTAACTTTTGGGGAAATGGAAATCTGAGGGAAGTACAGAGGGATGATAGAAGAAGGTTCAACTCTCATAGGCGAACGTGAAACTCCCCCTCCAGTCAGGAGGGGGGAGCAGGCTCCCTCTAATTGGAATATTTATATATTATATTTGAAAAAATAAGAATCATTTTGAAAAGTGGAATATAAAAATTCTCTAATGGTGAAATTATACTATTTTTTTGAGAAATTTTATTTTTTGAAAAATAATAAAAAATATTGGATTTTAATTTAAACATTCTTTTTCATTTATATTTTTATAAATATTATTTATTTTTTAAATATTTTAAAAATAATTATATCAATTATACATATATTTATCCAATTAAATACATTTTAATCATTCTTATTATATTTAGATATTGAAACATTTCAAACTTTTGACAATTTTCACTTTAAAAAATTGATTTGTCGTTCCATTGGCATGATTTTTTTAGATTAACTTCATCCACTTATGTAATTTGAAATTGGTAAAATGGATTCCAAATTTAAAATAATAACTATTTATAATATCTATTATGGTCAACATAATTTTTTACCATAATTATTAGTGAATGCATATAAAATTAATTATAACTATTAAGTAAAAAAGAAGCTTAACAAGGGACTAAACTGAAAATATAAGGGTCAAAATAACATAGAAACTTTTAAAAAACACATTTTTTGCAATTATTTAGAACTATAAACTTATAATATATAATTTTTCCTGTTATGTATGTCACATGTAAAGTAAGAAACGTGGCTTATGAAAGGCCACTAACTCTATGTATTCTCCCCACCTCTCAACCCACATTTTTTCTACCAATGCCCACTAAAATCACTCCCCAAAATCCCTATAATCATCCTAGAATCCTCACCTTTTGAATAATTCAATAAAATTATGTTCTTTGTTATAAAACAAATAGAGTTACCTAAAAAAATAGGTAACCTTCTTCAATAAGAACTTTTTCCCCTTTATTTACCCCTTAAATTATTATTATATCTTTCACATATAATATCATCAGTATCTTATTTATACTGATGTTTTTTTTATTATGGTTACTACCTACACCAAAGCAAACATGAATAAAATTGGATACATAATCATCATTTTTTTTATAGCGGACTACCGCCTCGTAAACCAATATCATTCATTCATCCATTATCACATTTCAGGGTTAGAAATAATATAGGAATTCTAGTTTAAAATTGATATATATGGTAATTATAATTTCATTATTCTTCTAGAACTATTATATTACACAAACCATCATTTTTTCATTTATGGGATTATGATAACATCATTTTTGGACATGTGGAATACTGTCTCCTCAAAGCGAAGTGATTCATTCACACTTTACATAGAATGTATTAATGATGGGTTTAATAAACATAAAATATATATATTAATGAATTATAATAATCCTATATATATCATTTAATTCTATTTCTTTCACTATGGCAACAAAATGTAATGGAGTCCATGCGGGCGTACGACCAACCATCTCCAGTAATAGTGTAATTCATTTCCTATAAAAAGAATTGATAATAAATTAAATAAACATATAAGAAGTATATATTATATTTATATCATGTTTTAACTTCTACGTATAATTAAATATTTTTCTATGTAATAGGAACTAAAAATAACAAGTCAAAACATGCTCAATAAAACAAGGTGATTAACACCCTTAACAATGAAAACAATGTATTATTATTAACAAATGGGTGATAAAATTTTCTAAATGGATCATTTCTGATATTATCAATATTAGTGTTGTTATATGAAAATTTAACAACATTACCAAAACAACTATACATGGGGATAAATGGTGTTTAACTAAAAACTACCCAAAGGTAAAGGATTTGATGTCAATTTACTTTCCATTTATACTTATTTGTTATTTTGCACCAATACACATTTATGTCGTGCATATTCTTCTTCTATGGAATTTAATATTAGAAATACTTAATTATTCATGGTATTTAGTGTTTCAATTTGAATGATTTCATCCAAATTATTTCATTTTAATATTACTAACTAATTAAATATGTTTCGAAATCTCACAATCTTTTGAAATTGTTAAATTTAAATTCAGTAAAAAATAATTTATTATAATCTTTTTCCTTGGATTTTTCTTTCTATAAAATATCCATATTCATAGGTAATGTACATGATTATCTCTTAAACCTTGTATCATTTTTACAAATAGTGATCTCATTGAATTTTATTTGATTAACAAGAGAAATATTAATATTTTCATGTCATACACACAATAAGGATATTTGATAAGGAATATACTTCATTAATTAAATTTATTATTATATATTTGTTGAATTATTTGTATTGGAAGTGACAGGTGGGGCCTGAGAATTATATATCCCCATGATGTATTGACAAGATGACATGAGACAAATATATGATCCAAATTAAACAGGTTTCTACCTATAGTTTTAATCTTTCTTATGAAAGGTCCTAATAGTATATATTTTCCAATACCTCAAACATGACATCCAAATATTTTTAATTTCCTAATTTGAGAATTCATTTCGTATTGTTATTTTTCCATGTGATTTTCACTAAAAAAATCTATGCATGCATTTTATTTTTAGTATATATATTAAATGGCATGTGTTTTCACTTAATTACATTTCCATATGTTTTATTCCTTATCAATTTATATAAATTAAATGAGTGTTTAGTTATTTACCATTCCATATCAATTATTCTTATTGGTTCATAATAGATTCTTTTGTACTTAACCCTTACCATGAATTTGAAATCAACAATATTTTTTTTCCTTTACATTGGACACAAATATAAGATCTTGGAATGAGATTAAAGGGTACAATTTACTAATATTTTATGTATTTTGATTACTTTTATATTCCCAATTTAAAATTTGTTTCATGTATGTTATCTAGTCCTCCAAAATGGCTCACTTTTTTATTCCTTAAGGATTTGAGTCCTGTATTTATACCATTGTAATAACGTAAGGCACTAGCTCTAAGATACTGGTGTCAAGGTCATTACATAACGTCAAAAAAGAATTGATATATTCCTCAAGAATGTTTTAATGATATTTTTATTGAACATATATTCATCAATAGAAATAGGATTTGATGTTACTTATGTTTTACTATAGACATCCTACAATGTATCCATCCATATTCCTTATATGTATGGTTTATAATTATTATGTTAGTATGTTTATGAAACCTGTTTCTTTCCCATGGGTTATACTATGACTAAACGTTTTTGAAACCCATTTCATTTTCACGGGTTATGATATTATGATTGTCATATTATATTTTATAACAAACAATTATAGATTAAGTGATGAGTGGGATATATCATTCCCTCCATTTCATTGGTTAATGATTAATTTTCAATTATCTCAATGGTAACATGCGAGGTTATCTAAAGCTACAAAAATAAGGTACATGAGAGGTTATCTCATTCCTAAAAATAGGGTAAAATGGAGGTTATCTAATCATTAAAATAACATGGTACATGAGAGTTTATAATGAGCTCGAAAGAAATATGTTACTAGGGATTTTACCATAAGATCAAGACAAGATGATACAATAGAAGTTATCCCAAACCCAAAAATAGGGTTCATGGGAGGTTATCCTAATCATACTACTAGTATGTGGTTGGTTTTCCCAAGACAAACTTTTTATTAATATCTAAGGGGGTAGACATGACATAATATTTTCTCTACTTATGTGTATACAACAAATAAATTTATTATTCAATTTTTATTCACTCATTTATCATTTTATTTGATTAATTAATTATTTATGTCTTATGAACTCCCATGTTTTATTCCATTACTAAATATTATGATAATTGGTATGTATGGAATTGATTTCAAGTATTGAGATCATGTTCTCATATGTTTATTCTCATTTCAGGAATATGTGATCATTGTAAACTCCCTTATTTACTCGTACTAAGCATATGAGCTCACCATTTCATTTTTTTTGTTCCCACTCCTATAAATAATTGTTTTATGTATGAAATTTCATATAATGGATCTATTTATATGTTACATAGAAGGAGATGCGTTTTTTTCCCTCATGAAACAGTTTTTTATATATCTCAACTTTCAAATTCAGTTTTACTTTATGGTAATCATGCATGTTTTTTGAATGTTAAAATGAATATTCATATATTAATTTGTAATTCACATGTACAAAATGTATGCTCGGCTATAGTTTGTATCATAAAATATATTACATAATCATTATAAACTAAGATAAGAAATATTTAGTGATATCCCATGGGATATGTATAAGGATATGTCTAAGGATAAGAAAAAGAATGGGAGAATGTCCTAAATTATTTGTGAAGGATAGAGAGAGTAGATTCCAGGAAATTACATTCTTTTCTATATTTTAAAAGATAATGTGACCCTATAATAGTTTTTCCTATTGGTAAAAACTATGAAAAATGAACTATTGGTTTTGAATTGATCTTCACACTATTTATGAAAACTTTCCATACTACAAACCTTGTTTCACACTCTCAGGGGATATGTTTTGGGAATCGATAAACTCTTCATAAATGACTATAATGTTTTAAAATAATGACCATGAATAGACAAGGATAATCATAAGGTTAAAATTATTATAAATAAGGTTTCACAATTTCAATGTATTATAATTTATTTTCCATTATTATGTTATTCTCCAATATGTTTATTGAATCTTACATAAAATGTTTTACAATTAGTCCTTGGATGGAACACAAGAAAAACCATGTTAATTATTAAGGTGTTTTAAAATGAAATGATTTTCATTTTATGATACCTAAATTTATAGGAGTTCAAACAAAAAATATTATTTCTAGGCCCAGACAACATTATAAAGATATGTATTATACTAACATCAAAATAACTAAAAAAATTTTAAAAAAAATTATTTACTTCATGAAGATACATCCACATACTTTTGGTGGTTCTATTGATAGAATAGATGTTAATAAAAGGATGAAAACTGTTGAAAATTTATTTATCATTATCAAATGTTTATAAAATGAAAAAATCAATTTGGACTTCCATTATTTGGAATGAGAATCAACTTAATATTGTATTGTTATAAATAATACATGTAAGAAAAAGATGAAATTAACTCCAAAGACTATGATGTATTTTGGATATCATTGTTTTATTAGTATATTCATTGAATAGTTTATAAAAAATTAAAAATAAATCCCTTGTTCTAAATAATATGGAAAATGAATCCATTAGAATATTGGAGGAAAATATTCATGACATTAAAAGTATGATTCAACTAATACAACAACATGATATTAATTTTGATCAATTATACAATTTTCTAAAACTGACTCTCTTTAGTGTTCTGTCCATAAGGAAATTTAGAATCTTTGAATAAATCGTTTGATGTTCTATGAATGTAGAAATGATGATTGTGGTAACCCATAAATATCTTGGTTTTGAAAAGAAAAAAATGATTGAATTCAGATGAAACTGTATAAAACATGTGGAAAATAATTTGATCATTACATCAAAATCAACATGGGGAATGATATATATATATATTAACTTTTATTCTGGGTGTTTCTATATGTTTTAACTATAGAAATGATGATCATTGAGTGGTTGAATATCGATGTGATGGGAAGAATTTTTCTAGTACTGTAAATAGTGATAAAGATCCAGATAATGCACCACCTAAGTTCAATTATTTTAAATGTAATGTGTTGAGGAATTATGAAAACTAGTTTATTCTTATGATAGTTAATGATGATGATCAATTTTAGTATCCTATTAAGTCGAGAAAAAAAAGAGAAATCTCATTTTATTTTTATTTTTTATGAGGGTTATTATAAGGACATAGTGAAATATATACATATCATCTACAGTTGAATAGAAAATGTCTTATTTCATTCTGGATCAACCCATGGTTTTATATCTGAATAATTTTATAAGGGCATCAGAATTCAAACCAAATGATTATATAATGAATTATTAGTGAAACCCCCTATGGTAAGATACTCACATCTATACCAAAAATTAATATCTTGTTGAAGAGTGTGTGAATGTTCTTTCTAAAAACCTTTTTATTATCCATCTAGTTGAGAATGTTTTTCTTTTAGACATTTATTAGATTTATTTATGTAAATCCCACAATAATTGTTGACAACGTTAATTCACATTTGTTATTCCAAAGCAACCTATGATCATCTATCATGGTGATGATAAATTTGAACTTCCAAAAGAGATCACATCCATTGAATGGGTACATATTTTTATTTAAAATGGGTTTTTATCTTTTATTAATATAGGTAAATTAAATATTAATTATATTCCTAATGTACTTTATTTTGTAGATTTTTTTATCGAAGAGTTACCTAGTCATCAACTAAATTGTTAAGTTAATTTCTTACTATCACTTTTACCTAGTTTGACACTAATTCCAACAAATCCATATAAAATGGAACCAATTCAGTTTCAAGTATTAAATAAAAAATTCAGGGGAATATATATTAATGGATTCATTAGTACAACTGTGTCATATTAGAGAGAATCTTCAATTTTTGATAACAAGATTGATGGATCGAAGCGAATGTGTTGTGATTGCTAGGATAAAAAAATATCACTATCAGGAACAACTACCATCAACCCTATATTTTTTACGTTTTTTCTTCAATTAATTTTATCAAAATACTTTTCCATGATTGAAATTAATTCTAGATATCATCAATTTAGTGTTAAGAAGGATTATATAACCAAGACAACATTCCATACAAGTTATGGAGAATTTGAATATGTAGTGATGACATTTGGTCTTACTTATTCCCCCCAAATATTAATGGATTTAATGAGAAGAGCCTTTAGGGATTACCCTAATCATTTTTTGTAGTCATTATAAAATATATTGTTATATATTTAATGATCAATGAAGATAATGAAGATAAACTGAGAATTTTACTAAGGACTCTAGTAAAGGATAAGTTGTATAAGAAATTTATCACGTGTGTATTTTGGAAACAAAAAGATACATTTTTTACATATTATTACATAAGATAGATTATATTTGGTTCCAAAGAAGATTAAGGATATTTATCAATGGCGCAAAGTAACCACTTGGACTGTGATCCATAGTTTTATTTGACTGGGTTGATATTTTAAATTCATTATGGGACATTTCTTATAGTGGCACAAACCACACACCATGTTAACATAGAAAGAATCCAAGAACATTTAAAAAATGAATTTAAGGATAGTTTCAAGAAAAATATGGTAAATTCAGACATTAGACTTATTCATTAATTACCCTAAAGTGGATAGAGTTTTGTAATCTGTAGTGATGCATCAAAAAAATGATCAGGATCCCTTCTCATACAGAATAATATGATTATACCTTATGGATCATAAACTATGACAGTTTATGAAAAATATTACCCAACTCATGGTTTGGATTTATCTATGATAATGTTTTCCTTAATTATATATAAGAATAATCATTATGTATAAATATTCGATATATATAATAATCATAAAAATTTGATGAATATTTGCACATAGAAATAGTTAAATATTTGGTAGAAAATATTCTTGGAGGAGATTAAATATTAAAATTTATAACTACATTACCCCCATTAGAAATATAAAATGTGGTTGATGATTCTAGTCAAATGGATCATTCCATATTATATATTATTTTAATACAAAAGTTCTTATATTTATGGATTTTGAAAGGATTCATCTTGAAATGATAAATAATGGGGGGTTATTATGTTCTAAAATATATTTTCAATAATCTATCCAAGTGAATATTAAAGAGATACAGAAGGAAGATATAAAGATGTAGAATAAGGTCACGAATTTTCATGAGTTACACCATGATCATGATTGAATGATATTGTTTATGAAAAGTGTGTATTTTATATCCGTACTAAAATTGAAATCTATTTGAGGAATGACCTAGTTCATTAGTCTCTATTCATAATGTAAGTATACATATGTATAGTTATCTGAAAGAATATTTTATTATATATAGGATAAATAGTTATATTGGAGGTTTTTTATCCTGATTATTTCCTTTTCAACAGATTAAGGATACTAAAAAAAGGTCAAAAGTTATGTTACAATCACAATCTATATAAATATTGAAATTAGAAAACATCACCGAGGAATTTTTTCATCTCTCTCGCCAATGAATATAAAGAAATAATTCTATATGTTTTATGTTCAATCCCCTTATAAATTTAGAACACTTAATTTTTAAAAGAAATTATTTCTCAGTGGATCAGCTTTATAGTATATAAATTACAAAAGAGGTAAGGTTTTATATCATTCTACATTCTATTGAATTTGATTGTGATATGAGGTTTAACTAAAATTTCTAGTGAATACATCAATTAGATCATCATATAAAATTGAGTTTCAATACTAAAAAATTTCTTAGGAAGATGATTAGTGCGATATAGAAATCCAAACCATAGAGTATATGTGGAGATATTATTATATGTATTTTAAAGGTGGTTGGGATCAATACATACCTTTAAATGAGTTTCCTAAAAATAATTTCTTTCACTTAGGCATTTATATGGATCCTAATGAATATTTTTATGGAATAAAGTGTATAACTCCAATGTGAAATGATGTATTTTTATAAAAATATGTATTGGGACCAAACCATGATTAAGAAATTAATTAGAATGTTATATCTATTCACCAAAACATATGGAATTCCTAATTCAAATAGAAAATTTATGATGATAACTGCCAACTTGATGTAGAATTTGATGTTTTTGAGGTCATAATTCATTGAATTTATATATTGAAAAATATTATCATCTTCATAAATTATTTAAATATGATATATAGTTATATTTTCTCTTTAAATGTTCATTATCCAATTTTTTTGGTTTATTTTTTCTTTTCACTTCAACAAACCAATCTCATGTTTATGATGTCTTCCATAATTCCCTCTTGAAGAGTTCATAACTAAACCTTATAATGTACTAGAATTAGAGGTTTTACCACTGTAGTAATATATTTCTTACGAAAAAATGTGGATATTCTAGGTCACATAGAAAATTTTCTACAAAATAAGATCACTCACTTGGTTATGGTTTTTTATTGAAACTATCAATTTAAAGAATCTATATTAGAAAATAACGATATGAGGAGTTTGATGAATCATAATTTTATCATATCAATGTGAATCAATTTTTTGGAATAAATCCATTTTCATGGTTTTAGAATGTAACACTATGATATTTTATGAAATGTTTTGTTCGTTTTAGATTAATTTCATCAATAAATAACTCTACATGAAACACCATTTTTAATGAACTATGATGTACTATAAATAATATTTTTTAAGCCATATGATTATAACCTATCCATTATAAATTTTGGTATGAAAAGAAATAATTTTTTTTAAATTTCTGTATAATTTTTTTTGATAGTGGAAATATATAGATAAAAAGTATTGAATTTTGGAAAATTAATTATATTCTTCAAAATACTTTTATTTATAAGAATTATTTTCTTTTATTTATTTGAAATAAGTAAAAATGATTATTAAAATGTATATGAAATTTATTTCAGTAGATAAATATAATTTTCTGGTAAAAATTCCAAATTTTTATAGGTTGAATTTTAGAGAATTTTCTAGAAAGAGTAAGTATTCATTAAATAGTGAAAAATATTGAATTTTATTGAAAAATAAATTTTCATTTAATGATTTTACAAGTTATTATTTTGTTTTAGAATGGATTAATAATATAATATAATAAAATTAATAGTTAATAAAATTTATTTCGTTAATAAGAATTTAATATTGAACATTCATATTACAAAAAAAATACTAAGGATAATTTTCTCTTCAGAAACCCTCTTTTTCATCACATATATGGGTTTAAATTTGAAGAAAATTATGTCACCTATATGGAATTAATTTGGAAAAATACATTCCATAATTGTAATTATCATAATTAATATTAAATAATAATTCCAACATAAATTTTGGTGATAATTTATAGTGGAAACCGTAAATATTTATTACCATAATAAATAATAAAATGGGTTTACCGGAGCTTAATATAGAATGATAACGAATATAAAACATAAAGCCTTTTTAAATTCCAATAAATATGTAAAACATATCCCATATATGGTTTTATAGGAATATATCTTTTCCATTTTATTTTTTAAGTTGTGGGTATAATTTTTTCAACTGAAAAATTGAGCATGGGTCCTCTCCCCCAATTAAAAAATGGAACCCCCTCTCCTATCTAATTTACTATTCTAATTTAGATTTGTTCACAAATATTTTAATAAAAAAACATCCTTACATATCAATCTATTCCCTAGATTCCATAATTATATTATGAAAACCCCCTTAAAAGGCTTTTGTTGTTATCCTAGGGAGGTTGTCTGAATAAGAGGTGTCGTTCTCAAGAGAGTGTTTTTATTTTATTTATTCTTACACCACCTTCAAATATTTTTCAAATATGAGTATATAATAACATAATTATATAACATATACTGATATTTTATTATTTTAATATCTATTTCAAAATGTATCTATCTTCTAAATAAATAGTAATCAAAACTGGCAACATGTATAAGGAGGACCACCACCTCACAAATCTATTTAATTATTTTTTGGGTCATTTTATCCTATGGGTGGATACAATTATGTATTAAATTTGAATATATTATTTTTATAACATAATTATTTTATTTTAAATATATTATCACATATTAGTTGTTATATTCCTATATGTTAGAAAATGATAACATCACTCATCCATCTATGTGCACTTCTACATTCGTGATGAGATGTGACGAATATTAAATTTTATTTTGACATTGAGGATAATAAGGAGAGATTTAATGAATATATATGATTTTAAAATTTTAATATTTTTAATTAATATTTATCTTTCCTTCATTACTTCCAATTATTAAATAAAAACAATGTCAATGTGTATATAAAGCATGTCGTCTCCATGAATGATGTAATTATTTTTCTATATCCAAATTTTATGTATCACAATATATATATATATAATATATATGATATTTATATCATGGATAAAACTCTAGATATTATGTAGGAATGTTAAAAATAATATCACTAAAAATACCAAACAAAAATATATATGAAAATTTGAAGTATTTATAAATTAAAATGTTGTTTTTACAAGGAATAGTTAATAAATGGGTCATTAAAGGTTATAAGTGAATAATATATGGTATGATATATATGATTCTATCTCTAGAATAGATTTATAATAAATCTATATTTATTGAATATTGTTTTTAACTTTTATTATGAATGTGAAATCTTATAGTAATAGAATATGATCTCAATTTTATATATTTGGGACACATTCCTTATAAACAACTTGATTCTTTTGTATGGTATGTATATACTAACTATGAATTCATTTTATGATTATTATCATGATTTTTTACCAATATATATAATTAATTACCTTTCTTTAATTGATATTATAAATCAAAACTTTCAAATGTTGTAATAGTTTTGTGTTAAAATCTCATTGTTCATCAGTATTGTTTAGGATTATGATTATGATGATGAAATATTATAATCTATATATCATGAAACTCACCACCTTTTTTGTACTATTTTTTATTTATACACAATATATGTTTCATTTTATATTAAAATCATTAAGAATAGAAGATGAAAAAATATTTTTTAATGAAAACTATTTTATTTCCTTATTTTGTCGAAAATAATTTTCCCTTCATATAAATATTCTATTAAAATTTAAATGTATGATTATGTCATAAACCAAGATAATATTCCATCTAATCCATCACCTGACCTGGTTTGCGGCATGGCCCGAAGGACTCTCTTGATCTCCATGGGCAGAAGACTAGTGTCAAACATCAAATATAAACCAAATGGGAATGGTTTTAGAATAATAACAAGGATCACATAAACAAAACTAAATAAGATTAATTACTAACAACAACTAAATATCAAATAAATATAAAACAGATTCAGTTACAATATCCGAACAAGATAGAAACGAAATAAAAAACTGAAAACAAAACCAAAATATATAAAAGCTGCACAAACCTCATATCCACTTAGGAAATTCCGGGGTTACCAACCCATCTAATTGATGATAATAAAACTATCACTTGATCCTCTAAAAGACACCCAGAAACCAATGGTAAAAGTATACTATGTAAGTAGGAGGTCCTTGCATGCACAACTCACCTTACCCTCCATCACTGTACTTGCCTACCCCAAATATGGACACCACCTATACGATAACCCATATGGGGAAATCCCCAATACATGGTCCCTTCATAAAATGAATCATTTACAAGTTCCAAATGGGTTATCATGTTGTAGAAGCTTCCAAAACCATTTCACAAATTCTCTAAATATTCCAAATGGGTCTTACACTTCATCAACCAAAAAAAATTTTCTAAGACACCACCACATTATTTTTCATGGTCAATAAAAAATGCCAATTTTAAACATAAAATGAAAAATGGGCCTTTAGGATCCAAATCAGTCACCAAAACATGTTTCCAAGCCACATATGTCAAATCATAAAGAAACATGTTTGATGTCACATTTCTAAATTGCTTGAAGAACACCTTAACATTGTCAAAATATGGTACCATTCTATAGAAAAAGTGGAAGGTGGAAAGATGGGAAACATTTAAGGGCCACATATTTTAGAGTTTCATATTCATTTAAATGTGCATCCATGTGTCCACTTTGAGAACCCATAGATATTCCAACAAAAAATGGCACACTCCATGTGTCCATGAAACCCTTCATATATCATTTTCAAAAAACATCACTTGCTCGTTCATCAAAACCATTAATTTCAAATAATTGTAAGAGGATAAATAATCCTTTTTAAAAAACCATGGTAATCCTTCTAATACATTTCAGTACAACTATTAAGCTATAAAAATTACCAAATCACACAAACAATTTCAAATTCACAACATAACCATTTTAAATAAACATTTCATGGGTCCAACCCCACCCAAATCACCCCATTTTTCTATCAAGACTAAATTGAAATTTTATCAAACACATTTCCTATATATATATAGATAAGGATAAACAAATAATATCTTTTAAACTCATTTTAACCCCTTATTCCATGTTTAAGAAAACATAATAATCTAACCATGTTTATTATCAAGTTGAAAATAATTCTTAAATATTAATTCAAAAACCCACGAATCAAATAGATTTCATCGAAAAGTAAACAGAACTAAACACCTACCTCAATGGCATGAGAATATGATAAAACCTTCATAGAATTGATATATAGCCACACTGACCATCACACAACTTAGAACCCAATAAAACACAACCCACACACAAACCATTTCTATTACGGTCCGTTCATGATAGAAATCCCCAAGGGATAGCCCATGAATCTAGAGAGGATAAGGGAAAAGAGAGAAAATGGAAAAATAGATAAAATCATACCTTATATCTTTGAGGATGTAACCACAGAGGAGGAGAAGGAGCTATGTTGATGGGGCTAGGGAGTTCCATTCACACACTATAAATAACTCAAGGGGAAGGGGTTTAAATTATAGTAATATGGGGAAGAGAGTATAATATGTTTTTTTAACATTTTAATGATCTAGACCAATCACTTGGTTTGGAAACATAGTTTATAAATATTGGTTCATACTATGTGGTATCCACTACCCAAATAGGAACTGACCACATGACCAACCCACACGGTTTGGCTGACTATGCACCAACTGTGTGGTAGGTTCTTTATAAGAGGGGACTGACCACACGACCAGACCACATGGTTTGACTAACCATGCTCAAACTTTGTGGTGGATTCTACCAAACTCTAGGACCTTCCACACGGTTAACTCAGATGGGCCTCATAGTTTCTACTAATAATGTGATACTTGTGCATAGGACAAAATACACCTAGAAATCCAATAATTGAAAATTTTAACCATGTCTTAACATGAACCTTGAACATAAAGATCCAATATCAAGAAAAGAATGAAATACAGTAGTATCCATGGTTGGGGTGTGATAATTCTCCCCAACACAGACACTTTCATCAACTAGAATGTAACCCAATAGAATGATAATAAAAACATGAGTACATTCCTAGTCAAAAATGAGAGAAACCATGAGCCTCAGGGTGACCATTCTCTCCAAAAGACACACCCAACTGATCAAGAAGAAACCGAAACAAAATAATGATTGGAGGTAATTAGGGGGTGCTCCCAACCATAATAACTCAGCTACCATAGAAACTTTAAAACACAAACATCACTAAAAAACATAATCCAAAAACCGGCTATCGAGTGACCTGGAAAATATGGTCCCTGAGAACTAAAAAACTAATAAAAACAACATTTAAACTCCCATAATGAGGGTACCTACCTAGGAAAATTAGAACTCCCAACACCACTAAGGCCAGGAACACCAAACACAACAAACCAAAAATCCATATCACTAGAAGAACAATATAATAACCAAATCTAGAAACATCCCACACAACCCGAACCCCAACACATGGGGAAACCCAAAGAAAAAAACTCAACAAAAAACAAAAAACTCAAAAAATTTACCACACTGACACTACAGGAAAACTGCCTATTAGTGGCAGTTTTTTTTCTTATAGCGGCGGTTTAAACTGCCACTATATGGTTTGGCGGCGGTTTACAAAAACCGCCGCTAAACTGGGCATCGGCAATCTATTAGCGATGGTTTTATGCATTTAACGGAAGTCAAAGAAAAGCGTCGTATTACCTCATTTCGCGGCGGTTTTTGGTAAATTTAGTGGCGGTTTTAAGGGCTATTTAATTAGCGGCGACTTTAATCGCCGCGAAATTCTGGTGTGTCATGCGCCTACTTAGCGGCGGTTTTAACCGCCGCTAATTCCGACATGATTTCGCGGCGGTTTTAACCGCCACTAAGTGTATTGCCGATTACGTTTAGCACCGGTTAAAACTGCCGCTAAATGTATAAGTGGTAAAACATTAGTGGCGGTTAAAACTACTGCGAAATTCTGACTCGAAAAAAAAAATAGCATTTCTGGTTATATTTCACCACTGCCATGAAAAACAAACCAAACAAGAAACCATTTATCATGCCAAACATTCTCAACGGGAAGGAATTCATCCTATGTTTCCACTAATAGATGTATTCCCCCAAGCTTAAAAATATTTCATATGCCAATTTCTACCTCACCATGGGTTAGATAAATAGTTTTGGTTCCTAGAAACCATCAACTAATCAACTCACTATGGAATTATGGTTTATGGTACATGATAAACTAAAAAATATATGTCTCCTCGTAATGATGGATAGCATGCAAAACTATCAAAGAAGAGAAGGATTGGTGTTACACCCAACATGATTAACATCACTACCAACACATGTACTAAAAACATTCATGGTTTTAATCACACCCAACAAAACAATCAAAGAAGAGAAGGTTTGGTGTTAAAACCAACATATATACATGAAGATAACAATGGTTAAAGTTACACCCAACCCATATAATAAATAATAACAATATTTGGAATTACATTCAACACATGTAACTAACAAGAACACTAGTTTTAATTGCACCCAACCCATATAAGAAGTCATAGGAATGTTTTTAATTAAACCCAATCTATGTAAAAACCAAGATAAATTGTCAGAATCATGTATAACCTACATAACCACAAAAATTTGGTTGTAATCACACCCAACCCATATACCAATAAGAAAGATAGTTGGAATCTTATACAACTTATTATAAATTGTTCAACATGGTTAAAAAATAGCCAACCTGTATAGCATGCCAAAGAAATGGTTAGCATTATGCCAAACCTAATTAACAATATAGAAACATCATTGGAATGAAACCCAACTAAAGCACCAAGTAATAACAAGAATTTAATTACACCCAACCAAAAATATACATCATTTTACTCAAGTCACTCTTACTTGGATAAGATCTCCACTATCAATTATGTTTTATATAATTCACCATCATTGAAGAATTTCTTTAAATAACATTTAAGATAATATCATTTAACATAAATACATACCCCTCTTGGTTATCATTCCATGTTCTACCACCAATTTCAATTTAATTCATGGATGCACATGATTAATAATTATAAACCAGAGGACCTTACACAGCCCTAACAAACCTTTCTTGAATCTCATCTATGAGGAAATCTAATTATTTTCCATCCTGATCCATTGTTACCTTCCCTTCTACACTTGTGCATCAAACAACACATACAACATATATATAATAAGGATAAAATTTATGCACCACCTATTCAATACTCATAAACACCATTTCATTTAATGTTGATGAAAAAGTTGATCAAATTCAATAAGAATACCTAATGCATACAAAATACCTAAAATTATGGATTTAGAATGAAACAAGAGATTGGGGGTCACATGGATTTATACTTATAGTTTAGAGATGATAAAAATTGAAAATATTTGATTCCATAAAGGATTAAAGTGTATGGATCAAAATGTGCCAAAGAAGAGAGGGGAGGGATCACCACTTGTCGTTTGTCCTATAAGGAGGAGTAACGAGGACTAAATGGGTTGATGTTCAGTCAGAATAAGAACCTTTAAAACATCATTGTTATAAAATACTTTGTATCGATGATTGACATTATGGTTCCAGGAAATAAGGTCTCTCCATTCTACCACATAAGAAGACATTTGAGAAATAAAGGACATATTTAAAGAGAATAGAGAATATATTAGAAGATATGTAAACATTAAGAGAGAATCAGTTGTGCTAATCAAACAAAATAAGTGCATAACATGGAAAACATTACGTGGACCACATGATCCATTCTAGGTCACGAAAATCACATAACCCATAAAACATATTTTGATCACATGATTTTTCTTAATACATATAATCATGTTACCATGTGACGGTCACATGAATCACAAAATGATTAGTAGATCATGAAAAAATCCTCAAGAGACAACTGAATCACATAATATAGTCTAATGGCCAAGGGTGTGCATCAATGTTCAAATAAATTACCATTGATTAGTTCGTGGATTGATTATGTGAGATATTTAGACAAGGTGACCACACAAAGAGGTCAAGTGACATGATCACATGATTAGGTCTCTTGTATGGTTCTTGTGATGAGGTCCTGCAAATTTGTCTTGCAAAACAATCGCATGAGAGAGGAGGTTTTCAGAGCTATGGAGCTTCATGTCACCGGTAAAATGACCAGCCTCTCACCCCCTATTTATAGGGAACCTCAAGGAATATGAATGGACTTATAGAAGACCAAAAGATGTTTTGAATTCCAACCAGAGAAAGCATAAGAGACTCATGAAGTCATTTCCTACCTCATAACTAAGTCCTTGTTCCTTCGAACATCACTTTTGTGGGGGGGCATTTTTTGACGCTAGCCAAATGAGCATTGTATATTTTAGGAACAAAGAAATAACCAAAGCATAGGTATTAATATATACCCAAAGGAAATAAAATTATAGCATGTATACATATAGATTAATCACCTAGGTCACAAGGACCATGTGAACTTCAATGAGGCTCATGATCACATGACCCTAGGAACATCACGCAAAGGGGTTATGCAATTCATGTGATCTATTTTTGATCATGTGAAGCCCCATCAAATAGCCCAATTAATCATGTAGAACCCCTCTGATTATTCTTTTTTATCATATGACATGTCATCTAACAATCTCCCAATATGTTCATAAAATAAAAGTTATAAAAGAGGGAAGCTTCATGGGAAGGGAGTTGCATTGGTTTTCATGTGATGTGGTTATGTGCTTCATAAAAACTAATAATGATCATGAAAATCACCTCAAAAAACCATCTTGATCTAGTGATATCCAATCAACATGGCAGTTTGGACATGAAACACCCTAATGAGTCCAATTCCCAATGCTGAATTTACAATAGAAACATCAAAGAGCCTATTACCATAGATCATCTAACCAATGAAACAAACACATCATTCTCATTACCACCTGAGGTTATTGTGATCATTCAAGGTTAGCCACTGAAGCTACTCCAAGACAAATGGTTTTTTAAAGGTTCCATACACCACACATGTTATATATACAAACCAACATTTCCCATATTTGTTTAACACATCAACAATACTACTCATGGTCTGATGATGCATCGTCACCCTCTCCACCTCCATCTCCTGCTGCCACCTGTAAGAATATTATATTGAAAATTAAATATTGTTGCATATTTATAATTAAACATAAAACCAATAATAGTTTTCAAACTAAATGATTTTGATTTTTTGTGATTTACGTACTCACCACCACTTGGTGCACTACCACTGGGGGCATATCTGCTCATCTGCTGATATAAATCAGTCAATGCTTTCTGTATAGCGGATATCTGAGCCTCTTGGTCTTGAACTATGGCTCGTAGAGAAGAAATCTCCCTCAGAGCATCTTCAGGTATGGGCTGACTATAACTAGGAGTAGATGCGGCTGGAATCCATGATGGCCTGCTAAAGACCTCAGATGGTACGGGTCCCAAACCCATCCCGCGCATTCTACCAGGATGCTCCTTCCCAAGGACTTGAGCAACTGAGTCATCCTGGGAGAATGAGTAGGACTGCCCAGGATTGGCATCCCATAGTTCTTTAATTTTTACCTATAAATCAAATATCAATACATATTAACACAGTAAAAACTGATAATAAGTTATTATAATAAAAATTTGACTTCATACCCCAACATCTTTGGTAGGCGCATTAACAAAAGATCCATCTGATTTTCTATGAACATCCAACCACAGTTCATCCCGGGAGGCTTCGTGCCCTAAATTCTGTGACTGCATTAAGAAAAGATAAATAAAAAATTCAATATATTAAATAGATAAAATTTTATTATAAATATTTAAACTATTTAAAATATTACCAATGACATTTGGCTTCTAGAAAAGCTTTTTGGGCCTGCCGTGTGAGGGATGACTTTCTTCGCCCTATTTGATGCATTCTGTCATGAGAGATCCTAAAATAAATAAAATACAATTTAACATTAATGTATCCAATTTCATCTCCTCTTCATATAAATGTATTAATGTAAAATGAGGATAATATAATAATATATATTTCAATACCATCCGCTTCTCATCACGATGCCTGTCAACAGAAACATTCCACTGCTCTTTCGGTACCCCACTGGGTATCTTGTCATACATTTGTTCCAAGGTCAACGAAGTATCGTTGACATCACACCACAATCTCCATTTGAAATCTTTCCATTTTTTACTGAGATTTTTCAAAGTCCACTTCCAGGCTATCACATCAGAAACTGTGAAGTGGAAGAACAACTGTAAAAAGAAATTCATTCTGAACATATTAGTAACATGACATTAAATTAAACAATAATGTAATAAAATTACCTTTAATTGAGAATTGAAAACTTCATTTTTCCAGTTTGGAGGCATATGTCTCCAATCATCATATGAAATGGTATGGGAAATGGGATCCGCTGCCAACTGACCTATAATATGGCCAAGTAACCCCGCGACATCAGCCATAGGGACCCCATAAGAATCAAATGGCACGACTATCTTTTCTCCATTCAAGTTCCAAACATCTGAGATTTTTAAGTGTCTCTCCATGGTTTTATTTTTGTCATCTTCAATGAGAAAACAATTATTATAAACAAAATGCAATAAATTTATTTAATTAAAATTTATACCTATGACTGTGACCCTCCAGTGTGTCCGGGATAAACTGGAAGGGGTCTGTCGCCGCCCAACTGATGAGGCATCTGTAGGGGGAGTCGACGACTCAGCCTTTAATGGGAGGCCCTCTGATGGTGTAAGAGATGGTGCAGCGGGAGATGGTTCGTGGGTGTAGGCAGCTGGTGCCTCAGATGTCGTGGGGACTGACCCAGATGGACCGACATCCATCGTAGAACTAGAAGAAATAGTATATCGTTTCCTCCTTGGCATTCCTATCATTTAATCAATTAAAATTAAGTTCAGAATATATATTTCAAAAAAATTATGCAGAAAAAATATTAAAAATGATAATAGTTGCACAGTACTAACAAAAAAAATATATATAACAATGATAATGAATGACTGCAGAAATGAAACAAGTTGATGCTGGATGAATGAATAATTTTACATACAATCATTTTCCCCTTCAATCATGTCAGTTTCTTGCTCCATTGCTTCATCCACTTCATTCATACTTGCAAGACTAATATTTTCAATATCATGATGGATAAATAATTTTTATTCCTGTTGTTGATGACATTCAATTTCAGTGGTCAAATCCTCCACTCCATCACCCATATCATACAAATCTCTTTGTATTACTTGAGTAACTACACTCCACACTTCATCCACAACATCATTCACATAATATAACATTTTTTTCCGATGCTAAGATATATGGATCATGCATTTCACGATCACCAACATCCATCAAGTGAGAGAAGTTCACAGAAGTAAATTGTAATGAATCTCTTTTAACACCTCTAATAATATCGAACCATTTTCATTTGAATAAAACAACAGAAAAAAGTCCATGGTAGTTTAATTCAATAATATCAGGCAGCTTTCCATAGTATCCCACTTCAGAAAATGTAAATATACCACTATTCTGTGTTTTCAAACCCACTTCTCGATCACCTGTATGAAATCTAAATCCATTCACATTATAAGCGTCGAACTTTCTAACATCCTTTATAGGACCTCTAACAAGAAACATCAAATCTTTTGACAAGTCTGCTCGAGTATCAGTATTCATGATCTGAAAAAAAGAAATATAATTTAATATATTTACAAATTGTATGTGTCAAACAAATATTCTTATTTATTGCAATATTTATGAACTTAGACGTCGTGTAAACCATTCTACAAGCTCTTTATTCATAGATTTCATTATATATTTCTCATTTCATGTTCGGCCTCTCATTCATCTCTTTTTTTTAATCCTCAAATCTTCAATAAATGGATCTGCAATTTCACTATTCAGCAGCACATATCTATGTGCCTGTAATAATTCCAATTCGGTCAGTGTCACAATTGAGGTCCTCCCAACTGATTGGCCAATAACAGAAATTTTTTTTGATTTCTGATGCATTTGAGATTTAGTTGATGTGTCTTCAACACATCTAACTTGATTAAATCTTGTCTCAATATCATCTAAATACCTGGAACAAAAGGTAAGACATTTATCGGCCAAATAGCCTTCAGCAATAGAGCCTTCTGGTTGAGCTTTATTTCTCACATATGATTTCAAATGCCCAAGATATCTGTGAAATAAAATAATAATATTATGCATTTATTTAAATGTCTATTTTTTTTTACTTGACTAGAAAACATATAAATAAAATACCTCTCAATTGGATACATCCATCAATAATGAACGGGGACTCCTAATTTAGCTTCCACAAACAAATTCACAGTTAAATGCATCATGATAGTAAAAAGCGATGGGGGAAAGATCATCTCCATTGCACAAAGAGTCAATAAAAACCACTCCTGGAGGTTGTCAAGCTGAAATGGATGTACAAATTTCTCACATAATTTCCTGAAAAATGTGCAGAATTTGAGTACAACAGTAGTAACTTTTTCAGGTAATAATGTACGCAATGCCAATGGTAGTAACTGCTGTAACAAAATATGTCAATCGTGACTTTTCAATCCATGTAACTTACGATTCTTCAAGTCAACACACCTAGAAATGTTACTCAAATACCTATAAGATACCTTCACATTCTTTAAAATTCAAAGGAACGTATCATTATCCCTATTTTTCATTGAGAAAATGGCCGGAGCATACTTTTCATTCTCATCTGGCTAGAGATCGCATTTTATGTTCATTACTTGTAAGTCTTTGTGAGCATTAAGATGATCCTTAGACTTTCCATGCTCATTCAGTAATGTGAAAATCAATTTATCACAGACATTATTCTCAATATGCATCACATCAAGATTGCGGTGCAACAAATGAAATTCCCAATATGAAAGTTTAACGAATATACTTTTTTTCTTCCATTGTTGCGTTCTGATTTCACTTGACGATGCACTTCGGACCCGTTTTCTCCTATCATTCAAATGATGAACCTTCCCAAATTCTGTTTCAACATTTTCAAGCTATGTCAATATTTCAGAACCGGTTAACAACTTTGGAGGTGGTCTACGATAAATGAAACCATTAAATTTTGATTTGTTCAGCCGAAATCTATTTGATGCATCGAGAAATCTTCGATGTCTTAAGAAGAATCATTTTCTACTGTGTGGTAGCCGTTTGGGCTCAAAATCAAAGTTACAAACGGGACAAGAAAAACCCATATAAGTGTTCCAACCAGATAAATTCCCAAGCCCAGGGAAGTCACTAATGGTCCACAGTAAAGTTGCATGCATTTTGAACATTTTTTAGAAGAAACATCAAATGTCTCAACACCGTTACTCCATAACTCCTACAGTTCTTCAATCAAAGGCTTCAAGTATACATCAATATCATTTCCAGGCATTTTTTTTCTAAAAAGAATCATTTAAATGATAAAATATGATTGTTGAAAACACATCCATGGAGGCAGATTAGAAGGGATAGAAACAACTGGCCAAATGTTATAACTTGTACTCAAAGTCCCAAATGGGTTGAATCCATCGGTAGCCAATCCCAATCGAACATTCCTAGGATCAGCTGAGAAATCTGGATGTAATGAATCAAATGTCTTCCATGATTGGGAATGTCGTGTATGCCTCATTAACCCATCATTGTTATTATCTACAGAATACCACTTCATGTGTTCAGCAGTTTTTGATGACATGAATAATCTTTGCAATCGCGGCTTCAAAGGAAAGTAACCCAAAAACTTTTCAGGTGTGTTCATTTTCTTCTTCTTCATGAAATTATGTTCTGTCAGACTTCCTACATCACCCTTTGACTTCCATCTAGAAGAAGAACATTTCTTTAAATTCTGTCTACTTGAATCCTCTCCCCAATAAAGCGTACAATCATTGGGACACGCATGTATTTTTATATAATTCAGACCGAGATTGTTAACAACTTTTTTCATATCAAAAAAAGATTCTGGGATTTTTGCTTTAGGAAATGCATCACGAATCAATTCCAATATCATGGACATTGCCTTATTTGTAATTCCACATAGACATTTGATATGGTATAACTTCAGTAGAAATGAACGCTTTGAATATTTCAAACACCCACTATACAACTCTTGATTTCCATCGTCAACTAATTCATGAAACGCATTTTTCTCAGTGAAGTTTTCCATTACATTTGGCACTACAGAATCAAGAGCAGGATCTAATGATATGTTCCAATCTTGATCTACTTGTGTTACAGTCTCAAAAACATCACATGTCACGTTCCAATCTGTTGCACCCTCTTCTGGTTGTTCTGATATGTTTTGATGATGATAGTGGTGTCTTGCAGTGCCGAATGCATCATTTATGGGGTTTTTCATTTCATTTTCCATTTTTTGACGAACTTGGGACCTTATTCTATGGATTAACATCAGTGCTCAATCTTTCTGTATTGTTCGATTCTCCATGCCAATTCCAACACAAATATTGACCGGAGAATTGCTTCAGTATTAAATGTTCATAAACTTCATATCTCTTCAACCATGTTTTAAATTTACATTTAGGGCATGGAAATCTTATTCTCCCTTCAACGGATCGATTATAAATCACAAAATCTAAAAACTCATTCAAACCCTTAACATACTGAGGTGTGTTCCTCGGTAATGTGATCCGGCTTTTATCCATGTATATCACAATGTGCCTATATAAAATATACGATAGTGTAAGATTGCAGAATCATAATATAAAAAAGATGACCCATTGATCATAAAGTATACATAATATAATAAAGATGATTCATTGATCACATTTACCACTTACTTAGCATGCCCAGACAAACCAAACAAGTCCGGTCCTTAGGAGACAGCGTGAACACCTCATTGAGGAGCAGTAAGAATATCGGGTTACACAATTATCATAACATTGTCAATCACACATTTATGTTGCCTCAAACAATTTCTATCCCCACTACATTAATGAGATACATTGGTCCACTCAGATTACTTCCACACCCTCACAAATAATACTACAACTTTCCTAAACATCTCATATACTCACATGCTTGGTCATCTCAATTAAATGTTTTATTTTATTTTACATATCTAGAAATGGGATACCAGTCGGTATTTATAACATCCATCCAAAATCACCAATATAGAATACCAATGCATGGGTTCCCATTTCTAGAGTTTCCCCTCATTGGATTATGTTTAATAATCATTACCTTCACTTATCAATATTATAGATCAATAAAAATAATATGGAATATTTTTTTACCATACATAGTTTCATAATTTAAAAAATGTTGTTGATACTTATTTATAAGCCAATGAATATTCTTTTCACTAGATCCAACACAGTGATAACACATTATGATAACTACCCCACTTAATTTCAATGTTTTTTCATCTATTAACCATTTATTTAGTAAGATACCTAAAACATTGAAGTCAGATATTTGTTGTACTTTTATCTTTAACCAGCTTTTTCAACACGATTCAAAAGTCTTTCACACTGTATAACTAGGTTACACATCATGTAACTATTACTAGATACAAGTCATGAAAGGGTATTCATGCTGTGAAATTTTACACCTCGGGAAGAGTGGTTTCACGTCGTAAATTTTAAAATAATGGATTTTTAATTCGAGGTGAAGGATTTTTCAACATACTAGAACACCATGGATTTCACAGCAGGTAATAGAATTACACATCATCAAATAGCCCTCGTGTAGTTTTTAAAATAGGCGAGTGGCTATTTTGGTTTTAGTTCTTTTCTCCAGGCCCTTGGATCCCTACCTAGAGATCTTCCCGGGTTTTTTGGGAGACTATGCTCCATCTAGATTGATCCATTCAACATCGGATCTTTTATTATAGTTTTGGCGTATCTCTATGGGTAAGAAATATTTCTGATTATTCATTTCTCTTGATAATGGTGTCACCCTAGGGTAACATTATCAGATCTGGTGGCATGAGTTTTTGAATCTTTGTGTATTCTTCTAGATCCTTTGGGAGATCACATTATGGAGGCCATTCCTTGGTTAGTTGTGGTGCGAAAGATGTCTTTTCTTGAGGTATTTGGTGTTTTCCCTTTCCACCAACCTCTTCTTTTCTAATTTATATAAATATTAATGTTTTTATTATATTATAGGGCCTTTGTTTTCATCATTGGGTTTTCATTGTTGGTGGATCCCATTACGGGAATGTGTGACTTGAGATTTGAGGTAAGTGGTTCCATCTCTAGCCAATGATAATTAGCCTAATTTCTCTTAATTTATAAGTTGATATATCAAATTCGAATGACTATTTTCATTTTTCTAAGAAGGGGTTCTTGAGAGAAATGTTTTTCAATGATTTTTGATAAATGAAAATGAAATGGGTACTTTTAAAATGAAATGTTTTTCCATCTATTTGATTTTGTTATGTCACATTGAGCATCAAAGGTATTCCCATTTCCTTTTTATGTTCATCCAAAAAATGGAGGTAAAACAATTGTCCCCATATGAAATGTTACCTAATTGAACCACATATAGTATCACAATATCTGGAATGTTCAAGCTTCTTAATTATTTCACCATAGTCAAATACTTTATCATGATAAAATGGGTGGATTTAAATAGTTAATAAGTTTACAATCCAATGGTGTAAATTTACTAAGGTAAAAGAAGAAACCTAATAATGAAATAAATAGTGACATCATCCTACACTTATGTAGGAACAGGGAGTGACAAAAGAATAATTGAGGGTCTCTAGTGCTCATCCTAAATTTACAGACACATATAACATCTAGATACAATTTTAGGTACATCATGACTTAAAATTAGCCATCAAAACTAGTGAAAAATATCATAAAATATATTTCTGGACCAAGGATAAACAAACCATGGATACTGGTGGTTATCCTATATAAAAACATTTTGCAGAGACAACTAAATCCTGAAATAACCCTTGATGAATAGAATTTCTTCATATGACATTGAACACCTATCAAGAACATCCAAAAAATATAGATTTTACTTTTAGCATTTTCTTAATTCATCCTTAGGATGTTCATACTACATTAGTTCTAGAAAATTTGGGGTTAACTGAATACTAACTATGAATATAGCTTAACTATTATCCTTGGATTCTTAGTGAATTTCAGAAAAGGAGTCATCAGATTCCAATCATCACTATAATCATTTAATTAATGGGTTGGATTTTTCATCCTTAAGGTATTGTCCACCATCTTTCTCTTACATAGGATATAGAAAATTAAAAAGTCAAATCCCTAATTATAATCGATCAATGTGAAATACATTATACATAGATCATTTTTAAGGAAAATACATGCCATGATTATTCTTCCATAGTATAATAATAATTTCTCACAGAATTGATATTGACCCCATGATTTTAAAGAATTCATCACCAACAATTCCTCTAGTATATAGGTTGGATAATCCCATTAATTTTTTAAGAGCTGGGATGATCTATGGGCCACTAAATGGTCAACTTACACAACACGCTTCCTGAACCTACACCTAAAGCATCGCAATAAACCACATACAACATTCTAGTCTACATTAACATAAATATGGGTTAGTGTTCAACCACTGATTGTGATCATAAATGTAAGAATAAAATTATGTATTCTTTTTTTAACCTTAACCATTTTTGGTAAATCTATTTTATTAGTTATGTAAATAGAGATAAATTTATAAAAAAATACCTATAATATCTATTGTGTTTTAATAAGATCATGATATCAAATTCATGACTCAAATATTAACATAAATTCACTACCCTCATTTCCATTGGATCAACTAACACCCAATGATTATATGCCAGATACAATATGAATTTGACCTCTCTAATCCAAAATCTATTCTTAGAGTACATGGAGTTAATATGGACATCCAAAAGTGTGCCCAAAACAATTATTTGATGATAATCATGATCCACCGCAATGCAAAAGTATACTAGGATTCCATGCATATACACCACCATAATGTATTCAATTCACTTAGGAAACAAACAGTTCATAAGGGCCCTAAAAATCATAGGATCATTTTTCATCCTTAATGGCAAAAATTTAGACTTGAAGTGGTTGTACCTTCTTCATAAATCATTCTTGTGAATTCCAAATCCACTTACACTAAAATGAGGATTCCAGAAGTGAATGCTGATATTATTTAACGACATTTCCCCCATAATCTGATCAACTTGGTCACTGATGATTGGAAAGAGCTATTTTTTATAGAAAACCATTCCAACTTCAAATATTAGATACAAAATCAGAGTGATATATCATGCTTTATGTAATTCAACCTTTGTTGGACCACGATGAGATTCTTGGGTGAAAAAATACTTTGGATTCTAATTCATCGAACTAAATAATTAATTCCCCTAACTCGATGGGGTCCATATTGAATGAGGGAAGAGATGTAGTATATGATTCATGTACCAAATCAATGATTAATTTTAAATCCCATTACTAATGTTTACCTAAAAATCCCTCTAGAAACACCTTTAGTAAATCATATAAAATTAAAGGGAACACATTTTTAGAACCATTGTCATTGTATTCTAGTATAAGGGAAAATACAAGGGTTTCTCATGGCTACCTAAATCTCTCCAGCATATTCCCTTGGTTGAGTGGGATGTCTTTATAGATGAATAACACAAACAATATCTAATAAAATAAATCATAAATACAATATACCTTAGAGAACCAAAAATTACCATAATTAAAAAACTTTTGAAAAATAAAAATTAAAACCACCAAAATCACAATTATTAATTTATAGCACTCCACCCTTACTTAATGTCCATTCATAGTCTATAGACTATGTAGTTTATCGAAAATATTAGTAAATCCAAATTATAGACATATTATGGTTACCTTTGGACCATTATGTTTTGTGTTGGCAAGACATCCCACTCACACCTAGATTCTTAAGCCCAAATAGTTGATGCTCTTGTCTATTGGAAATTACCAAATAAAAGTACCCAAAAGCAGGGAAAAATTTACTCTAATTCCATTTTTTCACATACTAGCCAAGTTTCCCTTGAAACCCAACACCTAGCACATCCCATGGCATAGCTCGAAGTTAATTCTAGATCCACATGGTCATATAATAACACATCATTGAACAAAAAACATAACTAGTAAGCACCTAGTAAGTAGGTCGCCGAAGATGGAGGTCACGGGGTCATCGGAGATGGAGGTCGTGGGGTCTCCAGAGACGGAGGTCGCTGGGTCACCAGAGGTCACGGGTCGTCGGACGGTAGGGGGTCACCAGACGGTGGGGGTCGAGGGTTTCGGGTCGCCGGGGGGGGGGGGTTGGGGAAGAAGGGAGGGTGGGGGTTTGGGGGAACGATCGGGGTGAGGGGGAAGGGTCGGGATTGTTAAAAAAATATGGGTTTCGTAGCGGTTTTTTAAAAACTGTTGGGAAAACTTTCGGCGAAAATGTTTAGCAGCGGTTTTGTGAACCGCCGCCACAAACCCATCGCTAAACCCGGTTTTTCCTATAGTGCGACAGAAAATAAACACCACTGGTACTGGGAATTTTTTGTACCATCCAAAACCCATAACATGAGGGGATACACCACTGAAAAGAACAAAATTGAACCTAGTTTAAAACAATAGACATAAATTCCCACAAAACTAAAGAATATCCAAATGAGTACAACTAAAACCAAAACCAGCCCATATAAGTCTCAGACACGCTCAAATAAAAATGAATGATTATAGAGAGACATAAAGATAAAAATCAATTTGGATCACAATAAATCAAGTTCATATCACTCTAACAAAGGAAATATGAACTAACAACGAAAGAAAAAAACTATGAAAAGGAAACTTTAATTTATTTCACCCCAACATGGGGAACAAAACCATGAAAATGTTCCACACACCCCCATCAACTCCTAAAAATGTGTGAGCTTCACTCTATGGTCTGTGGATGGATCTGTGATGACTGAAGTATCTCCTACCTCATAGTTAGGTTCTAACATCCTCTGATAAACACTCCTTCATCGAGTAACTCTTCCTATAAAACTTCTCTTCATGACCCAAATAGACACTACCATTGAAGGTCCTTTAAAGGATGCGATAATACGACTTTGAATATCTAGATCGGACACACAGATGGAACACAAAATAATTGCCTAACAAATTGGAGGCCAAAATCAATGAATGATACACCATGGATACAAGTTCATTTGGAATGCACTAGACACGATATGGGGAACCTTTATGAACAAAGATAGGCCAAGGATTTCAACAGCCTTCTCTCTAGAAACTAACTCAGCTGAAAATGCTTCATCCAAGAATTTCTATAAATGATGATCCTCAAATGAGAGGAATAACTCCGTGATCTCTAGAAGAAGACCCCAAATGAAGAGATAATCCTTCAACATATCCTGTGACACAAGCTCGGGAGAAAAGGAAACCATTTCCTTGAAGTGGTTGACATATGCCTATACCGTCTATAGGCCTTGTGTAAGACTCCTGAGCTATTACCATTTCTCCATCTTCTCCTCCTCAGGTATGAACCATCAGACAAAGATGGATTTAAAAACATCTCATCTCATCACAACTTGCATTAATGGTGGGGAAAACAAATCTCATCCATCCATAGCTAGACAACAAAATAGACAGAGGATAGAACTGACACTAACAGCTTCGAGAGTTCCCAAAAAACTGAAGACATGCTCGAATTCCTCAAGACACGTCATTTCCACTAACAGACCTCAATAAACATTATAAACATGCAACAGCCAAGATGCTTCAGAAACAGTCTATGAATTATTTGAAACCTTGTGGACCATTATAGGTGGTATTTTATAAAAAACATTGAAAACATGAATCCAAGACAACAAAAAACTGAATCACAATAAAAAAGAACTCCTTGAGACAAAATAATAGTCTCATAAACCAACCACTTTCAAACACAACCAAAATATTCTTTTCAATAATACCATTTCCTTTTTAATTTTAAAATAACTCTTCTTCCAAAGCCACTTTCTAAACACTAAAGCTAATTTTGAAAAACAAAATCCACTCACAAGAGAAAAAAATTCCCAAAAACCATTAAATTTCAAGAACACACCCCTAGAATCATATGAATATTCTAAAGATATTTTCATCCATTTCAATCCATTCATGCTAACAATTAATTTCCATACATACCCACACATAAGCGGACCATCATGAGAAATACCATGGGCAAAACTCGCTATTTCATTAAAAAATTACAGGAATTCACCAAGTTCTTAATCCAACACAACTTTATTTAAATTCCAATTTGAAAATTCCGAAATTATTTTAATTAAATAATTTCTATTTCTAAAATTTTTTTAATTTGAAATTCTTTGTCAAACTAACCAATACTGAAATAGGACTCAAAACATGCCAAACTACAGGGATAAGGAACTAGCATCCTTGCCTAACTCGGTGACATGGTAGTGGTACGTGCCCCAAGTTGGATATAATAGCTAATAAGACATTGAACCATTCACTTGGACCACACATGGATCACTACTCCATGTGATATCCCAACATGACACCAGCTCACCTCCATTGTCATCCCTCGTTCCAAAAAATTCAAGAGACTAAAAAACTGGACTACCCTTGGTATCTCAGGCCTCGTCCGGAGTGGTGGAGATCAAGTACCAGCCCGTAACCTACATCGAGAGCCCTTAAATTCCTATTATCCAACTACATGACACCCCAAATAATAGGGGCCTACTCTGATACTATTTTTACTTGAACCAGGTTCTGAATCCATCTAACCCAACACCCGTCCTGGTTCGTGGCATGGCCCTAAGGGCTTTCTCGATCCCCATAGGCTAGAAACTAGTTTCGGGCATCAAATATAACCCAAATAGGTATGGTTTTATCCTGATAACCTATACCACCTTTATAAAATTAAACAAGTGGAATTACTAACCACAAATGAATCTCAAATAAATAAAAAATGAATTTAATTAAAACAACTAAATAGGATTGAAAACAAATAAAAAACTAAAAAACTAAAATAGAGCCATGCAACCATGATCTCCATATGACCTTGATGTCACCACCAATCACATGATTGAACCACTCCAAGATCTATTTCAAACTAGAAAATCTTGAACAACAACAAGGATCAAAAAAATAAATTTGGTCTACCGATACTGAATGGTACAGGTACGGTGTGAGCTAAACATATCACTAGGTAACCACCAAAGAATCCATATGTTTCCTTTATCAAAAAAAAATCCATTAACAGTAGTTTTATATACATTTATAAAAATAGTTTCTCTACATTGAAATAAATAAACACATCTCTTCCCTTTTCAAAAAAATGTTTATTTTTTTTCTAATTTTAAAATAGATTTTTATTTTAAAACAAAAACTCAAGCCATTCAATTAGACAGCTGTACTGAAAAGTAATTATCAATATCGGTAGACTACCTTGTGCAGTAAAATAAAAAAAATATTGATTGTATCTATGGTAATTTTCTAAACATCCATGGAGAGACCCCTAGACGTACTTGGTTTGGAAGCAGCTGTCGGTGTATGTTGAATCTCCCTAGTGTGAAACCAACTAGCCACCCCCAACAGACTAATCTAGTGGTACAAACCTCATAGCCTCTAAGAAAATCCTAGGGGTAGGAACCCATCTCATAATGGATTATAATAAACTTTAACTCAATCCTCTAAAGGAATCATAGTAACCCATGGTAAAAGTATATTGGGTATGTACAGGGCCCTCATGCATGTGACTTGCCTTACCTTCCATCACTGCACTTGCCTACCCCAAACCCAGACACCACCTATATGATAACCCATATAGGGGAATCCCCATTAGGTATTCCCTTCATAAAATTATTCATTTACAAGTTCCTTCTTATCCATCATATCATACAAGCATTCAAAACCATTCCAAAAATTCTATAAAGATTCCAAAAGAGACATACACTTCTTTAACCATAAAATATTTTAAAACCCACCTCCAAATTATTTCACAAGGTTAATATAAAAATCCAATATATACAATTACAAATAGTTCTTTGGGTTCCAAAGCAATCACCAAAAAATGTTTCAAGGAAAAACGACACAAATCTTAATGAAACGCATTTGAAGTAGCATTTCCAAATCACATGAAGCAACACATTACCATTTGGAAAAAATGGGACCATTATAACAAAAAAGGGTAAGGGGAAAATGAGAAAATTTTAAGGGAAAAGTATTTTAAGGTTACATATTCATTTGAATGTGAATCCATGTGTGTACTCCATGCACCCATGTATGTGCCAACATCCAATGGCACACTCCATGTTTCTATGAAACCCGTTAGAATTAGTTTTCAAAAACACCACTTTCTCTTTCACCAAACCCAATAATTTCACATAATTATAAGAGCATAAATAATACTTTCTAAATAACCATGGTAATCCTTCCCAAACATTGCACTATAACTATAAAGCTATAAAATTACCAAATCTCAAAAAAATTCCAAATTCACAATACAACCATTTTAAATAAATATTTCTAATGGCCAACAGTACTCGAATCACCCTATTTTTTCTATCAAAACTAAATGGTCATTTTATCAAACACATTTTTTATATACACATGGGAATAAATAAATAATCACTTCAAATCCCATTTTTAAAAAATTCTACGAACAATAAAACACTATAATAAAATAACCATGAGAAATATAATGGTTTGAATCATTTTAAAAAATTAATTTAAACACTCTAGACTCAAATATTTATCATCGAAAAGGAAATGGATAGAAACACCTACTTCATGTCATGTGAATGCAATAAAACCTTTAAAGAAGAGACATATAAGCTCCACTGACCATTCACCGACCCTATAACCCAATATAATACAACCCAAAAATAGACCCTATCAATTAGAGTTCATCCATGAGAGAAACCCTAAAAGGAGAACCCAAGAATCAAGAGAATAGAAGGTAGGGGGAGGAAAATAGACAAACCAATAAAAACATTCCTTGTATCTCTGCGGATTCAACCATGGAGAATGATTATCCAAGGAGAAGGGGATAGGGAGATCCCTTAAAATTCAAAAAATGACCCAAGGGTAATGGGTATAAATTAGGATAAAGGTGGAAATGGTAGAATAATGTTTTTCGGTTTTTAATGATCTATCTCGATCACGCGTTTTGGCCATAAGGTTTACCAAACTATGTTCCAACCATATGGTATCTGCTGAAAAAGAAGTAGTCGACCGCATGACTATCATACAAGGTTTTCTCGATCATTCTCCAACCACGTGCTAGCTTCTACTTAGGAGGGGACCGACTACATGACCAGACCACACGGTTTGACAGAACATTCTCAAACTGTTCGATATCTTCTTTATAACTCCATGACCTATCTTTCAGTTACCAAGTTTGTGCCACATAGTTTCTATTAATTATGCTTTTCCAGTGCATAGGTAAAAATACACTCATAATTCCAAGAATTAAAAAATTTAACTGAATCTCTAATGGGAAACCTCATCCATAAAGATCAAAGATCAAGAAACTAATAAAATAAATGAGTATCCATTGGTGGGGTTTGATAAATTCTAAAATACTCTAGTTATTATATAAATAAATTATTACCCATATTTTTTTCTAAAATATTTTTTAAAAGGATTCTTCTTAACTTTTTATGAATGATGTACTTTTGACTTCTAACATAAAATGAAAAGAAATCATTGTTCAAATGTGCATGGAAGGAATATAGTTTTACTTCTTTATGACCACCCAATTATTTTAATAATAGGTTATAAATTTTCAAGGATATATTCAAATAAAAAAATATTAATTTTGGAGAATATTTACATTTTAATTAATTTATTTCAAAATGGGAAGTATATTTTCTTCAATAATGTCTTAATGATATTTTTATGGAATTTATATTCACCAAAGACAAAAAATTTATTGTTGATTGTGTTTTACAAAGGATATAGTCAAATTTTATTATAGATATAGTTTCTAAGGATGTGTTGTGATTATTATGAAAATGTGTTTATGAAACCCATTTCATTCATATTGGTTATTATATAACGAATGGTTTATGGAACCCAATTTCCTCCAATATTTAAGATATGATTAATGTTTTACAATATTTTGGAAAACGATTTAGATATTCTTTGATGGGTGGAATGTATATCCTTCTAAAATAAATTGGGTAATTATTAATATTCTATGATCTCAATTGTTACATGTGAGATTATCCCAATACCAAAATAATTGGGTACATAAGGGGTTATCAAAATCTTAAAAAGTATGGTAATCAAGAGGTTATCAAAATCCTAGAATTGGATGGTACATGGAGGTTTTCCTAGGAATGAAATAATATTTTACACTAAAATTTATCATAAAAACAATAGTTATCATGGGATTTTATCCCATGACAAAAAGTGGGTACAAGGAAGGTTATCCCAAACCAAAATCAGGTACAATGGTGGTTATCCCATGTGTAAAATTTTATCAATGACTTTGTGGTAATCCATGAGATAATCTTTTCTATGCATGTATGTATGACACAAATATTTTTCATATGAAAATGTTATGATATCAAGGATTATGTTATTATATTTATTTATGATTCTTATATTATAAATTTTCATGATTTTATCCATGAACCAATATTATGATCCTTTATACGTAGTGTATAGTTTTCAAATGTTATGATAATGTTCACATACCCTTATGATCATGGTAGGAATATGTTATCATTGATATATTCCATTTTTACCCATAGTGATAATATGATCTATCCCTTTATTATGTTGTATTATAGTATGTTATGAAGAATGTTTTTATATAGGATATATATATGATGGGTTCTAGTTAGGAATAATGTAGTTACAGATGGTGTAGTTTACTTATTAAACATTTTTTATATATCCATGTTTTTATGATAATAAACCTTTATGTTTTTCATGCATGTTTCTGGTAATATGAAATTAATATTCATATATTGAAATTTTATATCCAAGTATGAAATGTGTGGGTTACTATATATATTTTATGTTTTATCAAAAGTAAAGAAAAAATTTAATTAACATTAAATAGGTCTTAAACACTAAAATGTCATTCTAAATATCTTTTATACCATTAACATGAATATAGATAACAATGAATATAATTATAAAATATGAAATTAACTTAAAATAAAATGAAATATTATGAAAATTATAAAATAGATAATAATGAAAATACATGTTTCGAACTGAATGAGTAATTTAAATAACATATTTTAAGAATATGGCATGATAATATGGTTGAAGAGTAAATGTGATGTATCAACTACTAAGATTGCATAAATTACAATGAAAAAAACTTATGATCATTGTACATAACATAAAATAAAATTACTTACCAAGACGCCGTGAGGTCAATTTTTACAATATGTGGTCAATCTACATATAATTATTTCAGTATATATATTTAAATTATTGGATAATTATTCTTATAAATGTAATATTTCATACTATTTAGGTATCTTAATGAGGCATGTCATAGTGGGTTAAAAGTATATTGAATGTTCATTCGGTATGTTTCTGAGTAGGTTTATGGTATATTAAAAATATACACATCAAGTATCTTCAATCTTAAAACATGCATTTTGTTAAATATATGTGTGGTAGTTTAAGGTTAATGTAAATGTTATTTGGTCACATAAATGTCCAGGAAAAATGCTCTATATGATAGGTTGGTGGATTTGTATCATTTTACCTTTGGAAAGTTGATTTACCATTGTAATAACAAAACAAATATATAGTTTAAAATGTATTAAAAAATAAATAGTATTAATACTATCAAGAGATATAATGAAAATTAATGAAAAAACAAAAAATATTCCACAAATTAATGAAATAATATGGAAAAATTGAAATAAAAATATATTTAATATTTGAATATTAAATTATTTTTAATTTCCAGTATAATTATGTCATCTATAATTTCTATTAAAATTTTATGTTATTTTTAATATTCAAAACATAAAATATAAAAAAACATTTACTTAAAAAAGTCCAATGGAAAAAAATATTTTAAAAAATCTTACCAGATTAAAAAAAAATTGAAAAAAAATTACAAAAATCGATGAAGATTAGAGACATACAAAAAGCTATAATTGTTTATAAAAATTCCCCCTTAATAAATATAAATTAATTCAAGTTAAAAACAAAACAAAATATTTTGTTACAATAATATTCCAGCTTTTCAAGCTCAAAAATTAATTCTCAAAGATTTAAAAATCAAATTGTTATTTATATATATGAGCAATTAGATTTTCATCGTGAGTATAATCATTAAAAATATATATTTTATTTACATAATATATAAAACACTAATTATAATTTCATTATTCTCTTTATATAATGACATAAATGGTTTTTTCAAATTTAAATAATATGTTTATTTTTAAAATAAATAGTAATCTTTTATAGTATAAAATCATTTGGAGAACATGTTTTTTAAATATATAATGACTGAGAGAAACATGATGAAGATGATACATATTTACTTTCAACAATATATAGTGAAAATTAATTTTTTTTCAATAAATTTGACAAAAACTTATTTTACTAAAAAATTATGCATACATTATGTATTGTTTCTTCCTGGTGTGTATCATCCAAAATTTGATTCAGAGAAACTATTCATTGGAGGTAAATTCAATTTCACCCAAGAATTCTAATATATTATTACATATAAAAAATTTAAAGTGATTGATAACTTTTATTTTACACAAAACTATATGTAAATGAGATAAATTATATTATAATAACATTATTAAGTAACCTTATATTGTAATCCATTAAACATCTTTAACTTTAAAGTGTAGATAGTTAATATTATGACCTATCAAAACATAGAATTTTCAATAAAATTGTTTTTGTTTATATATTTGATTTTCCATTAAAAAATAAATTTTGATGTTATAGGATTTTTGTTATATATAATAAACCACTTTTTTAATTCATCATATCAGAATTTACATATTATATATATTTCCTCATTTTTTTACACTCTGTTTTCAGTCAAAATTGAAGTATTGATAGAAATTATATACTTTATTATTTTATCACTATGAAATCACAACCAAGAAGATTAAAAACCATTAATGTAATCAAATTTTAAATTATGGAATAAAATTTTTTATTTTAAAATATTCTTGGTTTATTAATAATTTATTCTAAACATTATTATAAAGAAATTTAAATGATAAATCCATATCCAAATAATTTTTAGTATCCTATTTAAATAAAATATCTTTAAAGAAGGGTTAAATTGTGGAATTTTATTCAATATTAATTCTATTTATTAAATTCATAATATATCTATTTATTTATTTAAACTCAGTAACCATTGTAATGTAATCATATTTGTTTATATATTTAAAATCTTAATAATGTAATTTTTCATAAATATTGTTTTATGTGTTTATGTTTAAATTTTTGAAACATAAAGTATAAAACCAATATAAATTATTTAATATAATTGCTTTTAAAATTGATATATCAATATTGAAATTATAAAATAATTTAAATCATAATATTTTCTATTAAAAGTAATTACAATGGTGAAAATTTAATTTTTGTGGAAAAATTAAAGTAAATTAAATTTATCCTCATGTTAATTTAATATCACATTTCAAACCATTAAATTTATTTAATAGTTCATCATTTTTTTTCTAAGATTTGAATTCACTAAAATTTTGTATGTATTGAAGCCTTGGGAACCAGAAAGGGACGTTAAATTGTTGAAAAAGGTAATGATTTTTTAAAAAGAGCCCTTACTATGACTTATAAAACATACCACATCTATTAGTCAATGGAACACTTCACATTTTAATTCTTCTTTAAAAAATCATATTTATATCATCCTATAACCCTATATTACATTTAAAAGCATCATTTAAAAATTATTTCGAATAAGGCTAGCATTTTGAAGGCGATTTTCATGGAAAATTCAAGTACCTGGAACTGGTGTTATTAAGTAATTTTTTTATAATTAATTATATTCATAAAATTTATACCATATATAACTACATAATTATATTAGTATTGTTTAAAAACTTAAATTATACTATTTTTAAAAAAAATTATAATTCATTATTCATATATCTCATCCATTAAGATGAACATAACCATTGTTCATACGTAGTGTGGACTACTAACTCTAGAGGGAAACTTTTTTTTATTTTCCATAACTATAATTGAATGATATATCTAATGAAGTTATTAATTTATTAATAAAATTTTTATTTTATCATTATGATTATGTTAGGTAAAATTATAAAACCAATTTATGATAAGATCAACACACACTTATAATTAATACAATCGTTTAAATAGAATTAACTAAGAGTAAATTGGTCTATTTTTCTATATAATGATATTAAAAGTATTATATTAACTTCATAATTCACTAAAAATAGGATATATGTATAATATTATGAAATACAAAATATTAACATTTTTCTTCTTTTATAGTGATATTACAACTAAACCATCTTGAAATATTCTATTAACTAAGGAGTGTTTGTCATGACCCCCTACCCACAAAGAGTACCCCACCTGGGTCGGCAATGTGAAAAGGGAGATAATGACCCCTGAGTCCTGCCTCCCGCAGGCCCCGGGTTGGTGACTAGCACCGATGGTATAGTAACACACAAATGGGAGGCATTTCCCTCCAAGAGAACAAATGCAGAAGAGAGAGATAAGATAGACACCAATAAACACCAACTCAAAACTGAAAATATAAAAGAAAACCATAGTGCACATATGTAATTTCATGCAAAAGTACTACAACTGAAAGGGAAAACTGCAAGTACCCAAAGGAAAGGAAAAAAAACTGATGCCACAGGCCCGAACATCTACTGCAACCCCAAGCTAGTAGAAACCAGATTGATCTCCAACATCCTCCAAGTGACCTGAAAAATAGTTTATATGTACGTAGGGTGAGTATAATAGTATACTGAATAGGATCCTCCTTGAAGCCTATTGATAAAAGCTAAATAAAGCATGCTAAAGAACAATGAACAACATGTGAAACTAACTCGTCACCTAAACAGGTATACTAAGTTCCCAACCTCACCATGGCTACCCTCTCCAAGTAACGCATACAAGAATATAACATATTTTAATGAATAACAAGGGTACCCCGCTACTACTTCCTGACTGGTTTTCCGCTTTTCCCCAACGACATAAGTCATGTGAATATTTCTCCAAAGGCTTGCCCACAGACACCTGGGCTAAGCTCTACAATCTTCACCCCGTGCACCACAAAGGCTTGCCCGCAGACACCTGGGCGAAGCACAACACCATCCTCACAAGAAAAAGTAACCAGGTAGTTTCCAGGAGCCCCCACAGCTCACATAACATGTATCATACTCCAGGTATTATACATCAAGCCATTACAGCCCATACACCAAGTAAAGATCCTCAAGCCATCACAGCCTATACACATTACACCTGTAATAGTCCATAGGATACTATATACAGAATATATACATGTGAATAACCACAAACCATTACATCCCTTTACACACATATATAGGGAAAACTAACCACTATGCCTAATGGCACTTATATCTACCAATATAATAGAGTTGGGTCAAAGGGGGTAGTCAGCCATTCATCCTCCCACTGGAATGTTGGGGAAAACACCCCCAGGTCTCAGAATCCCTGGGGTGTCAGTTTCCCTTAACTACAGGGTTGAGTAGCATATAGAAACACAAAACGTACAGAATATATTATAACTCACAACCACACTATGGGAATAACCTTGTCTTATACACAACTACAGCTAACGTCTCTCGAACTCTGGGCTGCCACTTCTAAGACTAGGTGTCCTATAAGCACACAATCATTTAAGGGCTTTATTAAATTACTTTGTTCCCTTTTTATCAATTCCACTATACGTTAATTAATTCTTCAAACATGTATTAACCATGAAAAATTCCACATTAAATTGTATTATCACCACATCCAAAAATTCCACTGTCCTTTCAAAAGTTCTCAACCTCATCATTATGTTTGATCAAACACCATCCCTATGGGTTAACATCATTTATTCAAATATTCATTACAGAATTACTTTCCTATATTACCAGTCATTTTAGAAAAGCATCATATGCTACTAAACACAAGGGGGATCAAAACAGTGAGTAGATGTACTACCCGTTGAGTCTTTTCCACCTATAGCTAGAGCGTAGACCCATTCTCCCTTGAGAGGCTAAACACAGAAAGCATGTGGAATACCCCACATGACTTCGATTCTTTTGGATGAAGGGTAAGAAAGACCAGTTTCCTTCAGTAGTGGGAAAAAGAAAAGAAAATAATCAACCAAAGAATCGACAAGATTACAACAACCACATCCATCCCATTTCATCATCCCTGGTGTGTTCCCCGACACTCACATGCATAAACCGATACATCTCACCACTCTAGGTGTCATCCGCTACCACAACCAAAAAGGACTATATGCCTCCACATATCACAACACCCCCTCTAGGGTCACATTTCAGCACAAGCAATAGAAAAAACAAGCATCCCATCAAATTGGGATCTTGGACCTTTTACAAGGCATCCAACCTTCAAACAACAAGAACAAACAGATTTCAGGTTTACCAACCAACTCAATTAAACACGTACATCACCATCAATTTGATTAACATAAAATGGGAACAACAACCACAACAACAACTGGATTCGTTTACATGCCTCTTTATCTTTAGCTAATTAATTAACAATTAATTCCATCTTTTTGTTCTTTATCAATTTCATCAAGAATAGAATCCTAACAAGCAAGGCATAGATATCACACTATCTAGAAAATCAAGAGGCAAACTATTATCATGATACAAAGCAACAACATGCGATCAAACCAATTCTTTTAATCCGGTTAAAGTATTTAATTTGGTCAATTTCACTATGACCCAAAAGGGCTAAATCATGTTAACTCTACAATTTCACATAAACAATTAGAGAGTCCACAAATCCCCAACCTCAATTGTTTTGGATGAAAACCACAACGACCGAGGAACACTCTAGGAACCTAGGTCGATTCTTCAAACCCCGCCTTAAATCACTCCTCCTAGAAAGATAATGACCAAAGCTCATCATATTTGGCATCCACTCTTTTAGATCTACCCATAATGGGCGTAGATCTAAGAAACCGACATAAGAGGAGGAGTATATCTAAGTAGATCCAAGAAATCAAGAAATAATGATCACATACCTCAAGAAACCGGCATCGATTCACCAAGAAAAGCCTCTGAATCGCCTCCAAAACACTTGGGAGATGTTCTTCTACCTTCAAGGGAGAGTAACCTTGAGTTATGGCCACTTAAGGGCTTCAACGTGGTGATTAAAGTCAAAAAAAAGTTAGATCCACAATTTTAGGATCTAACTTTAAGTGCATGCATGGTTAGTCCGCACGGTTTAACAAACTGTGTGCTAACTGTGAGTTAGCTTCTGCCTCATAAAAAACTCCTCGCACGGTTAGTCCGCACGGTTAGACAAACCGTGCCCTAACCGTGTATTATCCATTTCCTCCAAGACCAACCTTGCACAGTTTGGCTGCACGGTTTAGGCAAACCGTGCTCCAACCCTGCGAAAGATATTACCCTTTAGCTTTCATTAATAGTCCACCCAAACGCACCCCAAGCCATCTTAACTTTCCAGAACACCTCTAACACCACATTTTCACAATGGAATGGACCGGAGAGGTCCGGGCCACTACATCAGATACCTCTCAAAACATTCTTGTCCTTGAGAATCCAAAACCCACCTAAAGTGAAAACAAAATAGGGTCTAAACAACCACCCCTCGAGATACCTCTCAAAAGAGAGCAAGCCACCAAATCAAAAAAGGAAGCCATCTCATAAACATGAATGTTTTGAAACCACAAAAGTTACAATGATACATGAAAAGATTCAAATTTCAAAAAAATCTTGGTATTAGACACACAACTATGACTCATGTTCCCAGGTACTATCCTCCAAGACACCGTGTCGCCACAAGACAAGAACTAATGAGATAGAATGCCCACGCAACACCTCTCCCTGCGGTCTTGGATCTCCATAGGCCACTCTTCAATGGTTGCATCACCATCAACATTGATCTCTCTCCAATCGATGATGTGAGAGTCATCATGAAGATAACGTCGGAGCTGGGATACATGGAAAACAGCATGTATCTGAGTCATCTGCGGGGGGAAGTGCTACTTGATATGCCACTACCCCAACACGAGATAACAGCTATAAAGGCCCAAAAATCTAGGGAGAAATATTACTCCAACGACCAAACCTTCACTACCCATGATAGGGAGTAACCTTCAGAAACACATGATCCCCAACATTAAACTCTAAGGGTCTCCTTATTTGATCGGCATAGGATTTCTGATGATCATGCACTACCTTCATCCTCTCACGAATCACATGAACCATCTCTGTTGTATGCTTCACTAGTTTTAGTCTGAGAATTGCTGACTCTCCAACCCCAGTCCAGCACAACAGAGAACGACAAGGCCATCCATACAAGGATTCAAACGGCACCTTGCCAATGGTGGAGTGAAAACTATTATTATAAGAAAACTCCACAAAGGAAAAGTGCCTTATCAATGAGCCTCCAAAATCTAGAACACAAGAGCAGAACATGTCTTCAAGAGTCTGGATGGTTCGCTCTGTTTCAGCATCCGTTTGATGATGAAAATCAGTGATAAGGCATAGTAGAGAACCAAAAGCATGTTGGACAACTCTCCACACATTGGAGGTAAAACGAATGTCTCGATCAAAAATGATCATCCTTTGGACTACATGAAGTCTCACCACCTCCTCTAGATACTGCCTCAAAAAAACTTCCACTGAGATTGACTCTTTGATTTCTATAATGTGGGCCGATTTTTTTAAATGATCCACTACCGCCCAAATAGCAGCATGTCCTCCCTGAGCTCGAGGTGAACAAGTAACGAAGTCTATTGAGATTTCCTCCCACTTCCACTGAGGAATCTCTAATGGTTGGACAAGACCACCTGGAACACGGTGTTCAGCCTTCACCTTCTGGCAGACTAAACATCGAGACACAAACTCCGCAACCGCAAGCTTCAGCCCAGGCCACCAAAACCGACTCCTAAAGGATCAGTACATCTTTGTCACGCCAAGATTTACCTCTAAATGTGAACTATGGAACTCTCTAAGGAATGTAGCGCACATCATAAAAGGAAAAAAAGCCTTCCACAATACAACACTCGGTGTTGTTCATCCTCAGACCAACCATCAGGGGCCTCACCACAAACAACTCGGTCTCTCTAGACTTCCACCAATAGATCCCCCAAATGGGTCTATTTTACCTTCTGCATCAGGGCTGACTGCACCATCATCTTGAAAAGACAACCTCTACCTCCAACTTCTTCCATATCAAGATGCAAAGCTGACAGTTCTTCCATCACTCTCCAGGAATCACATAATTCACGCACAACATCACTATGATACTTTCGTCTCAGTGCCTCAACTACAACTTTTCCTTTTATAATTGTATATGATATTTCATGCTCGTATTCCGGTATAAACTCCATCAATCGACGTTTTCGCGAGTTAAAGTCCCACTAGGAGAAAACATACCACAAACTCTTATGATCGGTGAAAACCACAAAGTGCTCACCAATGAGGTAATGTCTCCTCAACTTCAGAGAAAACACCACGGCTGCCAACTCAATATCGTGGGTGGCATAGTTGTGTTCATGGGGACGCAACTGCCGAGACCCATAAGAAACAATTGACCGTTGCTGCATGATAACACAGCCTAACCCCAGATGTGAAGCATCTCAGAAAACATCAAACTGAACTCCCTCAGCTTGAAGACAAAGTACTAGAGCACTTACTAACATCTCCTTTAGATACTAGAAAGCCTCCTGGATCTGATCAGTCCATATGAATGCCTGATCATTCATAGTTAAATCTGTTAGAGGTGTCACAACTCGTGAGAAATTTGCTACGAACCTCCTGTAGTAGCTTGGGAGACCAAGGATACTTCACACCTCTGACATAGTCTTGGGGGATTCCCAAGACACAACTGCTTCAATATTATGTGGATCCACAGCTACTCCCAATTGGGACACAACATGCCCCATGAAATGGACTTCTAGAGCCCAAAACTCACACTTAGACAACATCCCAAATGAACGATGTTGGCGAAGAACTCCCAAAACGTCTCATAGATGCTCTGCATGCTCCTCTTCATATATGGAGTAAACAAAGATGTCATCAATGAAAACTACCATGAAATTGTCCAGGAACTCATGGAACATAACATTAATCAATCCCATGAACACAACTAGAGCATTATTCATGCCAAATGGCATTACACCAAACTCATAATTCCCATTATGACAACGAAAAGGAGTCTTCGGAATATCCTCATCCTTCACAGGCATCTGATGATATCGTGACCGCAATTCGATATTTGAGAACCAATTTTCCCCCTTTAGTTGATCGAATAAGTCAATAATCTGTGGAACAGGATAGCGATTCTTTATTGTCAATTTTTTTAAGAGACGATAATCGACACATAACTGCCAAATGCCATCAGCCTTCCTCACAAACAAAACTGGTGCACCCCATGGTGACACACTTGGCCGAACAAAACCGCACTACAACAGACCATCAATATGTACACATAGCTCTCACAACTCAGAAGGGTCCATCCAATAGGGACACATAGTGATAGGAGACGCTCCTAGCTATAGCTCGATCCCGAATTCGATCTCTCATCGATGGGGTAAGACTATAACCTCTTCTCGAAAGACATCAGGGTACTCCACTATGACCCAAGGAAACGCCAACTGATGAACCTCTGAAGAACTCAGTATCATCTTGGCCATTATAGATGATAAGGATGGAACACGCCAATGACCCATCCGAGGATCTCTCTCACCAACAAACACCACTTGCTCTCCATCCCCACCAATGAAAATGACCTTCTTCTTGAAGCAATCCACGATATCCTGCACCAAATACAACCAATCCATGCTGAGGATGACATCATATGGTTGTATCTGTAAACATAGAAAATCTCCCCATGCGCGGTGTTGCCCCAACACCAGATCACAGTCTATACATACTTCAAACAAGCTATCTCAACCTCCAACTGGCATAGTCAACGCCAAGGGCACTAGAAGACACTCCACCTCAAGTCCCAAAGCATGGACAAGGGTAGGTGATATGAAGGAGTGTGTCGATCCTGAATCAAAAAAGGAATACACCAAGGTAGAAAACAAGCAAACGGTACCTCGAACGACATCTTTCTCGTATGGCATTGGCAACGCTAGAGCATGAAGCTGACCATGACCTCCTCCATGACCTCTATGACCCTGATGAAAACCACCACCATGACTGGTCTCTGATATCTGAGGAAGGGGAGCATCATGTGGATATCCTCTACCTGCCCCATCTACCCTCTGCTGATCTAAAGCTCGTGCAACTGGCTGCTGCTACCTCGGCTGGAACTGCCTCAGCGGAGAAACCTGGAGCATAGCGCCCCGTGCATGATGACCACTCTGAAAGGTCCGGCACTCCCGCTGCTGATGGCCATGATCACTACAAGAAAAACAAGTGCATGATCCCTTGACATAGGCCTGAGAGTTGCTACCTCTAGAGAAACGAGATGTGAAGGCCTGAGACCTACCCCCGGCTGAATAGAAACTATTCTGTCCTAAATACCGTGAACCTCATACCAATATCCTTGCTATGTGAGGAATCATGAAGATACCCCTCTCATGATGATCCTATCTCGGCCAAAGTTCTCTCGACAACTTCTGCCCTCACCAGCACCTCAAGATATGTCTTCAGCATAAATGGGGTGACTTGTCGCTGGATCTTTGGATGCAAAGCCTCCTCGAAATGCCTCACCCTGGCCACCTTAACTTGTAACAGGTCCAAATCATATCGTAAAAGTTTCGTGAAATGGATTCTAAACTATTGAACAGTAGAGCTCCCCTATCGAAGGGTAAGAAGCAATTGGAAACTGGAGGCCTTCATAGTCAAGGAAAGGAACTCGACTCTAAACTTGTATCAGAACTCCTCCCATGAGATCACTAACTCCTCATGATCCCTGAGGAACAAAAACCACCACTGCCTTGCTGCTCCACACAGCATCGCCACAGATAAGGACACCCAGTGCTCATTCCGAGCACGGATCAAACTGAAGCCTATCTCAACCTCCTCCAACCAGTCTTCCATGACTGCATCTGAAACAGAGCCCTCGTACTTCTAAAGACTTTGGTGCTGAAACTATTGGAGTTTCTTCCTCCAAGTGTCATCATCGTCAACCTCTTCCTTGCAACGATCTTCTAGAATAGCCTTCTGGACATCTTCAATTCGATCCTGACGAGGATGTCGACCTTGATCCATACCTGCAAAATAACAAACACTTAGGGATGCTAAAACTGGAATATGGAATATTCAACATTAATTATTTATTTTTTCCCTTTTTTCATTTTAGGGTAACCTATCCCAGGGTCTACCCATTCAAACACATGCTCAAAAAAGAATTATGCATGATCCTTTCCTAGGTCTCTTCCCTGAAACCAGTATCACCTTTTTAGTAGCCATTGTAAACCTAAAGGTCCACACATCAGATCATAGGGGGACCTAAATGCCTATGTCTCGGCCGGTCTCCAGTGTTTACCTCACCTTCCAAACATGAATGAATTTGTTTCCCTATCAACCCATGAAACCACACCTGTTCCTAACTCCAAACTCCAACTTATCCCTAAACCAGACCTCTGATACCACTCGGTCACGAGCCCCTCCCCACAAAGAGTACCCCTCCTGGGCCGATAATGAGAGACGAGAGATAATGACCCCTGAGTCTCGCCTCCAATAGGCCCCGGGTTGGCGACTAGCACCGAGGATATAGTAACACACAAATGGGAGGCATTACCCTCTAAGAGAACACATACGGAAGAGAGAGATAAGATTGACACCAATCAACTCCAACTCAGAATTGGAAATATAAATGAAACCCCAAGTGCACATATGTAATGTAACGCAAAAGTACTACAACTGAAAGGGAAAACAACAAGTACCCAAAGGAAAGTAAAAATGGATGATGCCACAAGCCCGAACACCTCCTACAACCCCAAGCTTGTAGAAACCAGCTTGATCTCCAACCTTCTATAAGTGACCTGTAAAACAGTTTATGTATAAGTAGGGTGTGTATAACAATATACTAAGTATTATCCTCCTTGAAGCCTCTCATGCAAAGGTAAGTAAATCATGCTAAAGCACAATGAACAACAAGTGAAACTAACTCGTCGCCTAAACAGGTATACTAAGTTCTCAACCTCACCATGGATACCCTCTCCAAGTAATGCATAAAACAATATAGAATATAGGAAAGAATATCAAGGTTGCCCCTCTACTACTTCCCCAATGGTTTTCCACTTTTCCCCAACAACATACGTCTTGTGAATCTCTCTCCAAAGGCTTGCCTGCAGACACCTGGGCTAAGCTCCACAATCTGCACCACGTCCACCATAAAGTCTTTTCCATAGACACCTGGATGAAGCACCACACCATCCTCAAGAAAAAGTAACCAGGTAGTTTTTGGGAGCAACCACAGCTCGAAAAATGTGTATCATATGTCTGGTATTATACCTCAAACCATTACAGCCCATACACCGAGTAAGGATCCCCAAGCCATCCCAGCCTATACATGTTACACCTATAGTAGTCCATAGGATACTATATAAAGAATATATGTGTGTGAATAAGCACAAGACATTATAGCCCTATACACACATATAGAGGGAAAACTAACTGTTGTGCCTAATGGAACTAATATCTACCCTAAGAAAAGAGTGGGGTCAAAGGGGGTAGTCAGCCATTCATCCTCCCACTGAAATGTTGGGGAAATCACACCCTAGGGCTCAGAATCCCCGGGGTGTCAGTTGTCCTTACAAACAGGGTGGAGTAGCGTACAGAAACACAAAAGGTACAGAATATATTATAACTCACAACATTACTATGGGCATAACCTAGTCTTAGACACAACTATAGATAACATCTCTCGAACTCTGGGATTCCACTTCTATGACTAGGTATCATATATGCACAAAACCATTTAAGGGCTTTACTAGATTACTTTATTCCCTTTTTATCAATTCCATTGTATGTTAATTAATTCTTCAAACATTAATTAACCATGAACAATTCCACATTAATTTATGTTACCACCACATCCAAAAATTCCACTGTCCTTTCAAAAGTTCTCAACCTCATCATTAATTTTCAACAAACTCCATCCCCATGGGTTACCATCATTTATTAAAACATTCATTACATAATTAAATTCCCATATTCCCATGCATTCTAGAAAAGCATCATATGATACTAAACACAAGGGGGCTCAACACGGTGAGTAGATGTACTACCCATCTAGTCTTTTCCGCATATTGCAAGAGTGTAGACTCGTTCTCCCTTGAGAGGCAAAACATGGAAAGCACATGGAATACCCCTCCTATCATCGCCTCTTTCGAATGAAGGGTAAGAAAGACCAGCTGCATTGAGTAGTGGGGAAACATAAAGTAGATAATCAACCAAAGAATCGATAAGCATCCAAAAAAAACATCCATCCCATTTCATCATCCTTGGTGTCCTCCCCGAAACCAACATGCATAAACTGTTGCATCTCACCACTCTAGGCGTCATCCGCTGCCACAACCAAAAAGGTCTCTACGCATCTACATATCACAACACCCCTCTAGGGTCACATTACAGCACAAGCAGTAGGAAAAAAAATCACATCAAATTGGGATCTTGGACCATTTATAAGGCATCTACCCTTAAAACAAAAAGTACCATCAGATTTCAGGTTTACCAACCAACTGAATTAAACATGTACATCGACATCAATTTGATTAATATCAAATGGGAACAATAACAACAACAACAAAAACCAGATTCATTAAAATGTCTCTTTATCTTTATCCAATTAATTATCAATTAATTTTAGATTTATGTTCTTTATCAATTTCATCAAGAAAAACATGCTAACAAGCAAGGAATAGATATCAAACTATCTATAAAATCAAGAGGTAAACTGTTATCATGGTACAAAGCAACAACATGCGATCAAACTAATTCTTTTAATCCGGTTCAAGAATTTAATGAGGTCAATTTCATTGTGATCCAAAATGGCTAAATGATGATAACTATACGATTTCACATAAACAATTAGAGAAGTGAAAAATCCCCTACCTCAACGATTTTTGATGAAAACCACAACGGCCAAGGAACGCTCAAGGAACCCGGGTTGATTCTCCAAAGCCCCACCTTAGATCTCTCTTCCAAGGAAGATCAAGACCAGAGGTTGTTATATTTGGAATCCACACACTTAGATCTACCCATAACGGGCGTAGATCTTTGAAACCGAGAGAATATGAGGAGTAGATCTAAGTAGATCTAAGAAATCAAGCAAGAACAATCAGATAACTCAAGAAACCATCTTCGATTCACCACAAAAAGACCCTAGATCTCCTCCAAAACACATGGGATAGTTTCTTCTACCCTCAAGGGAGAGTAACCCCACGTTATAGACGCTTAGGGGATTAAACGAGGTGATTAAATTCAAAATGACATAGATCCACAATTTTAGGATATTACTTTAAGTTCCTGCACGGTTAGTCTGCACGGGTTAACAAACCGTGTGTTAGCTTCTACCTTATCAAACAATCCTCGCACGGTTAGTCCGCATGGTTAGACAAACCATTCGCTATCTATGCTTTAGCCACTGCCTCCAAGACCAGCCTTGCACAGTTGGGCCACACGGTTTTGGCAAACCGTGCGCCAACCTTGCGAAAGTAATTACCCATTATCTTTCCTTAAAATTCCATCCAAACGCACCCCATGCCACCTTAATCTTCCATAACACCTCTAAAAACACATTTTCAAAATGGAATGGACCAGTGGGATCCGGGCCATTAGAGTGTTCACATTTAGGTAAATTTAATAACCTATTTGAAGAATAATATACATTAATGTATTTCATGAAAAAGATGAATTTTATATTAGTATAAGATTATATCTACTTGTAAATAATTTTTTTATCATGAATATGTTATATCAATATAAAATACATAAATAAAAATCCACACTTCGGTCATCATGAATAACAGAAACATGCTTGTTATCGATTTCATCTTCATGGATAAAGTCTAACATACTCAAAAAAGGAATCTGAAACATCATAAATAAATATTATTAATCGAAAAATTTATTCTTAATGATATATTGATTATTAATAATTACTTAATAACTAAAACTGATATTTTAATTATAGAACTATTATAAAAATTAAAACTATACACACCTAATGTGAACATATAAATAATTAATATACAAAGGGACTATTTATGATGAGTATAAATGAAATTGTAAATGAAAAATATTATTAATATTGTGACTATGATATATATGTTAATGATATAGTAGGCTAATATATGTTGAGGTAATCTTATATAATAGGTAAGGGGTTTCTCCTCAAATTTCACTAATTGAAACATGTTTGGTATTATGAACCAAAATTCATTTTTATTGTATAAATATTACCTACATGAGATATATTTATATAAATTATATTTTAATCATGGTATTTTAGTCCTAATTATAAATCCATTTATTTACTATGGGGTTGAATCAAATGTATCTAAATCCATAAGGGTTTTTTCAGGTCTCAATTATGATTCAATATGACATAATACATTTTTTACACAATGTTTTCTTTGTATGTTGTATTTACTAAATATGAAAAAAAAAAATCATTTCCGTTTATACGTTATTGGATTTTCTAAAAAGCATGTTACCATATTCATGTGGATATTTATTATGTTTTTCCCAATTAAATTTTAATTTTGGTAACTCATCTATCATTTATTAAGGTATGATTATTCACATAAAATTATATCTCATAAGTTTGGTTGATTTTTCCATTTGATTTTATTAAAGGCCTTTCACTCATTATTTTCAAAGATATAAATTTATACCACATAAACTCCTTGAAAATTGTTTCCAACTTCTTTGTATATGTTATTTTAAAACCACCCACATTATTTAAAAGGATAAAATATGATAATATTATCTTATTTAATTTCCGGGGAAATGTATTATAATTCATGGTGTTTAATGTATACTAATATAGGTTATTTATGTATCTGATTTCTGTATATATGATTATGTGGATAACCGATATTATATATTTAAGAGGTTACTCAGGGAATTGAATGAAATATCTTGATGAATCTTATGGATATTGAATTGGAACTGTTCAAGTTATGGGGTGGCCTAGAGTTATATGGCCATATGAGGAATAGATAGGTTTAATGTGGATAAATAGGTTTGGGTAATTATTATTTTTATTCCCACTTAAGCATGTTTTATTGGATTCATTCTCAATGAAAAGTATAGTATCATGGAATAAGGAATTGAAAACATTTTTTATGTTCAAAATATTAATTACATCAGTATGTGATCATTATTACTGATATACATCAATTTATCTCTTTTTATAGACATAGAATTCATTTAGTTTCAATATGATTATTGATTCATGTTGTCTGAATATTCCATATTTTTTCATAATTTCATTTGTCACATGTTTCCCCTATTGAGTTTTTGAGCTCACATCTTTCACGTGAACCTTTTAAAATGATATAAAATTTGGAAAATATTATGGGATATGTTGAATAATTATAATGTAACACCTTGACCCAAGAATCCAAGAGCTGGTGTATTATTACATTACATTGGAATTATTAAAATTATTAAAATTCTAATGTACCATTCAGTTTATAAACCATAGAAATCAATATTATATAAATGATAACCATATTACATTGGAAAAATGGAAATAGAAACATGATACATAGAAATAAAATGAACAGTTTCCTTGAATGATTATTCAATGATCTCTTCTTCATAACTAGAGGGAAAAAACAAAATAGGGGTGAGGAAAAATGATCAGTAAGGGTATGTAAAGAGGAAGTAATAATGAATTGATGGAAATAAACTAACATGGAAAGGTAAATAACTAATAACACGGGTCATTTAATATGTAGATAATAAAATTTTAATATAGAAAGGTAAGAAAATAGAAACACATTCCATTAAATTAATGATTAGAAAATGTAACTCATACATAGATATGTAGACACAAAATATCATGCATAATTAATAGTTGAAATATTAATAAAGGGAATACTTATTTTTTAGACATCATGCTTCCCAAGAACATGATACATTTACCATCAAAACACATTTTAAATTATTTGGTCAACTAATTCTCTTCAAGAGAATACTGATGCATTGAGGGGATTTCATTCACTAGCCTCCAACCCATAGGGTTTTCCTTAAACAATCCCCAAACTGTGTATTTCATGTACAAAAAATTCCACATATAACAAAAAAATAATGTTCCTTATCAAATATAAATATTTAATAAAAAATATTTATCTATCAATAATACCTAATAGGAGAATAAGTTCAAAAATCATTGTTTACATTAAAACATTCTTGAGGAAAAAATAATATTTAAACATTGCAATGTGTCCCACACAACACTGAAACATTTAAATAATAATGTGGATTGAATTAAATGAAAATTATAATTTAATGAGAATTAGTGGATCATGATATAACATGTAAATGGGCAGTATATACACCAATTAAATGTTAATTGGTGCATAAGAAATAAGTCTCAATGGAACATAATTTTAGATGAAATCCCTTACCTTAAACTTTTCTTGTTTTATGGTCATTTACCTCTTGTATAGTGGTCTGAAATATGTAACATACTAGTACCAATACCACACTGATTTTTATAGTATCATATATAAACTTATTAAAATATTTTATTACCCATTTCTATAATAATATTTCATTATTTTGACTATTTCAAGTGTTAATTACCTAGTTTTTTGAGTGTCTTTTAACGTATTATTTTTTTGTTATTATAAAATTTATCATGGTTTCATCATCTCCCTAATTTATACCATGAATAAATAATCTTTAATATTCAGTACATGTGTAGTATAATAGTTCATATCATTTGGAGGTTTGAAATTTAGTGCACCATTTATGGAGTGAGTAGGCCATACATATGCATAAACACTACATTAAAATTGTTGTTGAATTAAAATAATTAAAACTAAATGATATAAATGTATTTAAAAATTTAGAATATCATATTTATGTTATATATGTTGAATAGGTCTATTAAAACCAACCTTTATTTTCATGAACAAGCCTGGGTACCTTGGTAACCCAATAGTCGTAACGGTCCTGACATAACTCTAAGGGCCTTCCCAATCTCCACATGTTGGAAACTAGAACCTGGAATTATACAAAATACAAGTGGGAATGATTTTTTCCATAAGAACATGGAAGAAAAAGGTAAAATATAGTATGCATATTAAGAAGAATACTCTATAGGGAGTAAAGATAATATAATACATTGAGGTTTAAGATCTATTATACTAAAAACTGAATTACTAAACAAGAAAATATCCCTAAGGTCTTTATGGACACAAATCAACATGTCTAAATCTCAACTGCTAGATCCACCTCCAATATATCTCTTCACATTGCTCGATCCTGGAAGAAGAAAGTATACAAACTCCTGAAGGAAAATGTATTGTTTGAGCCTAATCCTATTAGGACACCACCAAATATTTCATAAGATATTATAAATATAGATTAACCAAGTAAAAGATTTCAATTTTAAAATTATGTGGGATTGGATATTCAGATGTATATTTACACAAAACATTATACACATTTTCAAAATGATGGAAAATACATTCAAAGCTCATTCTTTACTTTACATGTGATGGAATATTTCTAAAACATGGTCTTAAGAAAAAAAATATATATAATAGTTTATATAAATTCAATAGGAAGGTAATTTAGTTCAATAAAACATTGGAAATAATTTATATCTCAAATATAAAAAAAACAAGCAAGCAACATGGTCATCTGTAAAAATATATGATAGTAATTACCTATTATAGGATTCTGAACACTCTATGTGAACTTAGAAAAATTTCTATACACACATCCCTATAACCCTGGCCAATGGAGACTCATCGTTAACCTGTCGGGGATGTGACCCACCAAATGTATGTTTTAGAACATTGTTGTAGTGTACAGTGTATCCAAATAATTCACTAACTACCTAAGGCTTTCATGTAATCTTAAATAATGGGAAATCTATTTTAATAATGATTAAAATATGATCAATCCCATTCTTCCATTTAAAAAATGAAAATTTATTTTTATTTAAAACCAAAACAAATTTTATTCAAAAACATGAATTATTTATAAGATAAATCCACTGGGTTTATATAAAATGATTTTAATCCATTCTCTTGTTTGAAATTCATTTAAAACCAATTCCACCATTTTCACCATTTCTTTTCTATATTAAATTAAAAAATTAAATTGAAAACATTTTCATCAAATCCATAATTTAAATACAACAATTTAAATTTGAAAATCTTCATAAACCAACCAAAATTCAATGAAAATGTGGGTTTTCAACATCTTTTTGCTGAAACCATTTCAAATCTCCCAATTCAATGGAATTGGGTTCTATAAATAAAATTGAAATAAAGGTTGATCATTTGAATTTAAATTAGAAATTGAAATCAACCAAGTAATAAAATGGTAATCAATTTGTAAAAACTGGACGAAACAACTTACCTCATTCCTGAAGAATGACACTCGCAACGACACCCATCAACAAGAACAAAGGTTTATAAAACCTATATACTCAACCTAGTATCAAGATATAACACCACAAGACATGGATCCATCAATCCCGATATGATCTATTGAAAAACTAAGAGGATGGAAGGAGAGAAACTTGAAGAAAAGGGGAGAACCCATACTCGAAATTCACACTTCAGATGAAAAAAATATCTGAAGCCTATCAGATCGAACAGGAAGGTGGGGAACCTCTAAAAATTTCCTTGGGAGAGACTAAACTTTACACAAATAAGGTCTGCGAATAAAAGACTTAGCGGTACTTACAATTATGTGGCTTTAACCTGGGTGTGTAACATGTCACAATGTGTACAGCCTGGTCATCACGTGAAGGCCACTCTAGTTAAGTACACCGAAAAACCAATCGCATTCGCTTAAAAATCGCTATTTAACCACTACAAAATGTGTACCTTAGGTTCAAGATGTGTACTAACTCACGACATGACATCCCCATTCACAACCTAAAACCAGCCCAAAGTACAAGGTGTGTACTTTAGGTACAGGGTGTGTACTTCAAGTACATGGCGTGTACATATTATGCAGTCTGTAGTAAACCCAAAAAATTAACATAAAAGTATTTTTAACAAAAAGGGGACTTATAATAGCTATAAACTTACGCAGTCAGGGTAACGGGTTGTTACAACCTCCCCTCCATAAAAACATTTCCCTCCTGAAAGCCAATGAAGATTCTTCCAAACCAAAAAGATGAGGCCACTGATATTTCATCTATTCATCATGTTCCCATGTCTTGAGACTATCTACACCATGTTTCCACAACACACGATCCAAATTTATTATCTACCCACAAATAACATTGGTCTTAGAATCCACTATCCTGACCAGTTGCTTAGTGAAAGATAAATCAGTCCTGATCTCAAGACCACACTATCTCAAAAAATGAGATGGATCAGATAGATACTTTCTCAACTGTGATACATGGAACACAATTTGTATCGATTTCAGTTGTGCTGAATTTTCCAAATGGTATACAATATTCCCCACCTACTCAACAGCATCTAAAGGTCCCATAAAGCATGGAGAAAGCATCCCTTTATTCCCAAGACATCAATGATGCAACTGTGGTGAATCCTTTATGAAAACCTAGTCAACAACTGAAAACATTAATGGTCTATGAAATCCATTAGAATAATACTTATATTGGATTTGTTATGTCAACATCCTATGACATATTGACTAAATCTTTGTTGTTGTCTCGTACACCAAGCTTGGTCTAACCAAAAAACATTCACTGACCTCTGACCAACAAAATAAATATTTACGATCCCATACATAAAAGGCCTCAAAAGATTCCATTCCAATAGAGGACAAGTAATTGTTGTTATAATATAACATAACCATTTCCAGGTGATCACTATAAGCCCCACAAAAAATTAGGCCATAGAAAATAATCATATCCTCATGAATATGTATTGTTCTTTATGTATGGCCATTCAACTATAGATGGTAAGTCATTCTCAAACAAACCTAAGATCCCAGTACCTCATGACGTCCTCTCAAAAAGACAGAAGTAAACTGACGATCACTATCAAAGACAATAGAATATAGAACTTCGTGCAAGAAAACAATATCATTCACATAGTGGTCTCCCAACTCCTCAACTTTGGTCGTATCACGAATGGGTATAAAGTGAGCTGACTAGGTCATCTTATCGATCACAACCCATATTGAATTGTTCTTCCTCTAGGTATGAGGAATCCAAAGTAAAAATTCCATAGAGATCTAATCTCACTTCCAAGTAGGTACTTGAAGCGGGTGAACCAAACCCTATGGTTTTTGGAACTCGACATTCACTTTCAGGCATGTATTGTAATGGGAGACAAACATAGTAATGTCCCGCCTCATACCTGGACAACACAAATGTTGCCTCTGTCATATAACATCTTAGTGGTTCATGGGAGAAACTTCCATTGATAATTATGACAATCACCCATCACAACCTATCTTGACACTAATGGCACAACAAAGCAGTTCTGATAGCAAGAACACCCTCTTTGGAGAACGACCACAGGGAAGCTAACTCCCAACCATAATGAGATTCTCTAATCCTGTGGAACTCATCATCATGCTCTTGATAAAGTGGAATAATTTCATGAATGGTAGACATCAAGTGAACACTGGCTAACGAAACATTAACCCCTTCCTCTTGAACTATAGTATGAAACTATGCAAAAAAGATCCATCAAATGCAAGTCTTCGGAAGATTATTTCACTACCTCAGTTGGAATTTTCCTACCCAAAGATTCAAAAATGACATTCCATTTACTTAGGGTATATGAAATTTCAATGTCTAAAGAATGAAGTTACTCCACCAAATTCCATTGAAGAAGATTAAAATCTTTTTTTTAGATGATATAACTCAGTATTTTGTGGTCTAAATACACCATAAACCATTCACTGAGAAGGTAGTGCCGCCAACTCTTAAGAGTGTGCATCACAACTTCAAGTTCTAGGTTTTGGGTATGGTACTTCGTCTCATGTTTCCTATGATGACGATATCCATATGATACCACATGATCACCCTACATATGAATTCATGGAAATCATGAAACCGATGAGTCACATAAGACTGCGTAGCCCTACCCAGCTTCTGGAAGATTCAACACCAGCATAGTAGTCAACATATGTTTCAACATGACAAAAGAACTCTAAAATTTATCATCCCATGAAAACATCACCCCCTTTCGAGTTAGAGAAGACATTGTATAATCCATATTTGAGAAGTCCTTCTCGAACATTATGTAATATCTGGCTAAGCCGAAGAAGCATCGGATCATGAATACATTTCATGGTTTCTTCCAATTCATAACAACCCTTACCTTCTCAGGATCAACTGATACACCATGTTCAAAAACCATTTGTCTCAATAAGTTCACTTCTCGAATCCATAAATCACACTATGAAAGCTTGGAATAAAGGGGGTGATCTACTAGATGATTCAGAACTATTATTAGATGTTGCATATGATCCTCCTTGGACGTGGAGTAAAAAATAATTCCATTCCCAAAGGCAACCACAAAGGTATCCAGATACATGTGGAAAATCTTGATCATTAAATTCATAAAATTAGTAGTAGAATTTTTCAAACTAAAGGGAATAAAAAGGTACTCATAGTGCCTATACATTCTCCAAAAGGTAGATTTATGAATGTCGGATCCTTCTATCCTCAACTTATGGTAACCAGATCGAAGGTTGATCTATGAAAATCACTTATCCCCTTTTAGTTGATCAAAAAGATCACCAATCAATGGAAATGGTTATTTTTTCTTTATCGTAACTCGATTGATATTTCAATTATCAACACATAAGTGAATAGAACCTTCGGCCTTGTTAGTAAAGAGGAGTATTGCTGGACATGGTGAAACACATGGATGAAGGAAGCCTTTCTCAAAGAAAATCATCTAACTAAGACTTTAACTCTTTCATCTCAGCCGGTTCCATGTGGAAAGTGGGGATATAGACTATTTAATTTCCAGGGATTAATTCAATAGAAAACTTAACCTCTCTCACTAATGCTAGAAAAATGAAATCCAAAGGAAATGCATCAGACAACTCGACGATGATTGTAGAAAGATAACCACCCATTGAATCTATCCCAAGGTCAAATCAAACACTAACATTACTTTCCAAAACACTGCATAGGAAGGTATGGCTCTACTTGAACTTGGGCCCCATTCTCTTTTAAAAACAAGAAGCACACCACTGGGTGTTGTAAAGTAGACACGTTGAAGATAACAATAAATTCAGTATTTTTTGGAAATGAGCTAATACATCTCGAATATGAAATCAACATATTTTATATCAAGAACCAAAAAAACACCAAGGTAGCTTGACATATGATAGATAAGCGACACGATAAAGACTATAGTGACCCTTCTCTCTTTTTGTACCAAGGGGTGTAGTAATATCCATTGCACAAGATAGTTTCATTGTACAAAGTTTAAGCAGGTTAACAATACATGTTGAAATAAAATATTTTGATGAACTTGTATCAAAAAGAATAGTCACTAATGATGAAGAAATGGTAATGATACCTCTCACAGTCACTGGACCCATGTATTCTTCCTCTCAAGACTCTTCCACTATGCGAAGAAGCTTCATTCCAGATTTCTATGGCTAGAATAATTTTGAACATGAATAATTTTATATCCTCATATTGTTAAGAGGATATGATGATCTTGTCACACTACATGGAGTAGAGAAGTGATGGAAGAAACTCTGTAAGTGTCTTGAATGTACACAAGAGATACAGTTCCTGGGTGCCTCAGTGAAAACCCTACTATAATGTCGTATATTTCTACACTGGTAGCAAGTCAAATAGCTTCCTCCTGGAGCTGTAGGAGGTCTGGAATGAATTTTATGTCAAGAAATTCCATGAGGACCATCATGCTTCCATTTCCTTTGAAGGAACCAATGCTACCACTAGGAGAAAAGGGACCTCCCGTCAACCCTAACTTGTTAGCCAAATCCATATCAATCAGCACCTCCTTATCCATCACATCAGCATAAGTGGGTGGCTTCAGTAAGAAGACCTATGAAATAATATTAGATTGATGTCCTAATTGAAACTATTGTGCCTTCATCATCTCATTAAATTATATCTCAGGAGAAAATAATACTAGCTCAGAAAAGCGATTTGAATACTCAGTCAAGGAATTGTCAGCTTGCTCAATATTAAAAACTCCACATCCTTAGCCAATACCATGAACTCTAAATAAAAATGATTTATGAATAGAAACTTTAATTCTTTCCATTGTAAGCCTCATGTTTCCATGTTGTCACCATAGTTTCCCACCATCTCTTGATCGGTCCATCGAGCACGAAGGTGGAACAGTTCACCCTAATTACTTATCATATCTCCAAGCACTCAAACATACATTCTATCTTGCCCAACCATTCCTCAACATGTTCAGGATAAGTGGAGACTTTAAATAATGGTGGCTTCTAGTGAAGGAATGATTCATAATTATTTCTAAGAACAACCCCCCCCCCCCCTCGGATCCACAGTTGAAGCCAATGTGGGTATTGGGGGTGGTTCATGTCCTAGATCTTGGACAACATGCACAATCACCTCAACCAAATTCGGATCAACAATATGATTTTATTTCTGAGAATCAGTAGTTGAAAATTCTTGTATCTGATTTCCATGCCTTCTTGGAGGTAAGATGAACACAACATCATCATTTAATAGACAAGATTATGTTGAGACTAAAATTGAGTATACAGGGAAAATATTCTCAACAGAAGGGACAACAAATATTTGGATTTAAACCTATCCAAATATCTATAGTGAAATGACTAGAACTAATCCAAAAATAGTATTTCCCTAACCACCACTAGGGACATAAGGTTCATTGTGGTCAGATCTGGCTAGGCACTCAATAAAAACAGCCTACTTTGTCTTGATAAGATTTCAAATATGCATACTGACTTCAAGAATAAAAGAAGAATCAACAGCCTTCCCTCTAACACCAGTTTGTCACAAACCTGCCATAATACCCTGGTAACCCCATAACCGAGCCCATACTGAAATAAACTGAAAAGATTTCTTGATCCCCATGGACCGGTGACTAGAACATGGCATCGTACAACATACAAGTGGGAACTATTTTCTCCACAAGAATGTGGAAGAGAAAGATAAAAGATAGTATGCATATCAAGAATAAAACTCTATAATGAGTAAAAGAACTAGAATACAGTGAGGTATAAAATCCAAAGTACTAAAACCAGAAGTAATAAACAATAAAACATCCAAATGGTCCCTAAGGACACAAATCACCAATTCCAAATCTCCACAGTAGAATCCATCTCCAAGATATCCATTGCATTTTCTCGATCCTGGAAGAAGAATGTCTACAAGAACCCGAGGGAAAAAGTAGGTTGTGAGCCTCAGCCTGGTAGGACACCACCAACGATTCCATAGTAGATTTAAAATATAGATTAACAAAATAAAATCTATCAATTTTTAAAATTAATCAGTTTGGAAATTTAAAAGAATATTTATACAAAACATGCGAGATATTTTCAAAATGATGGATAATACATTAAAAGCACCGAATTTACATTAAAAGTGATGGAATATTTCTAAAAAATGTCTTAAGAAAAACCATTATATAAAATAGTCCATATAAAATTCACAGGCATGTAATATAGTTCAAGCAAACATTGGTATGCATTTACATCTCAAATATAAATAAATAAGAAAGCAACATGGTCATCTGCCAAATGATATGATAGTATTAACATGTCATAGGATTCCACACTCAATATGTGAACATATAAAAATGTTTATACACATGTACCTGTGACACTGGACAAAGGAGACTCGTCAGCAACCCATCGAGTATGTGGCCCTCAGCATGTTTGTTTTTGAATAAAGTCATAGCATAGAGAGTATCTAAATAACTCACCAGCTACCTATGGATTTCATGTGATCCTACATTTTTGGATAACTATTTTAAGACAATATGAAATGTGATCAATCCCATTCTTCCATTTCAAAAATTCCAATTTCATTTCATTTAAAATCAAAATAGTTTTTATTCAAAAACATGACTTTTCACAAAATAAAACCATTGAGTTTATATCTAATCATTTTAAGCCCTTAACAAGTATTAAATTAATTAAAAACCAATTCCATAATTTTCACCATTTATTATATCAATTATTTTAAATAATCTAATTGAAAACATTTCCATCAAATCGACAAATTATATTAAACAATATAAATTAGACAATTTTTGGAAACCCACCCCAATTTAATTGAATTGGGGATTTTCCAAATTTTTTGACCAAAACCATGTATAATCACCCAATTCAATGGAATTATGTTTTATCAATTCAATAGAAATAAATCTTGATTATTGGAATTTAAATTAGAAATTGAAATCATCAAAGTAATATAATGGTAGTAAATTTGTAAAAACCTGATGGAACCACCTACCTCTTTCTTGCATAATGATACTCACAATGACACCCATCAACAAGAAAGAAGGTGTAGAAGACCTCAAACCTATAACTAGTAGAAATATCCATCACTAAAATACATAGATCCATCAATCCTGATATTATCCAATGAAAAACTAAGAGAATAGAAGGAGAGAAACTTGACGAACAAGGGAGAACCCTTAGCTGAGAATCACACAACTGATGCACTAAATATCTAAAGCCGATAGGATTCAATCAGAAGTCGAGGAACCTATAAAGATTTCCTAGGGGGTGTCTATTGTTTAGATCCATGATTGTTGGGAATAAAATACAAAGAGGTAATGCCAAACACATGGTTTTCACCTAGGTATGGGCCGAGTCATGACATGTACTGCCTGTTCATGATGTGAAGGCCACGTTGGATAAGTATGATGAAACCCAATCACATCTGGGTAAAACAACTATTTAATTACTATAATATAGTTACCTTAAGTACAAAATTTGTACCAACTCACGACATGACCTCCCCAATCACGACCTGAAACTAGCACGATATACATGATGTGTACTTCAGGTATATGTCATGTGCCTGTTTTGTAGTCTGTAATAAACCTAGAAAAATCACATAAAATTATTTTTAACAAAAATGGGACTTAGAAAATGTGGAAATATAGTCATTAAGGGTAACAAGAATTCATATTTATACATTCCATGTATGTCATGAATGTGTCATATCGCTTTGAGGGGCGGTAATCCAAACTTCCTCAAACAAAATTATTGTGATTACACATGGTGGAAGCATAAATTTATGATATAAATAAAAAACCCAATCATAATGAAATTATAAATGACATAAATATTATATATAAATATATTTTCAATCATAATAGACACCATGAGAGGTGGAAGGGAAAATTGAACAATCATCATTTCGTGAGGAAGTATTCCATTATACACAAAAAATAATATGGTTGTTACCCATTAAATGTAGTTGTGTGTAAGTGTAGGTTGAACCCATAACATAAAAACATCATAATATATTTTGGATAATTTACATTTTATTAAATTTTAGAAAAATAATTTTATAGGGACTGTATAGTGTAAATGAAACTAGAAGGCACAAGAGAAGGCGTTACCTATTAATCGAGTAACTGATTTTGGTTTGTACCAAAAGACATTATTGAAAATCTTTATGAACAAAGGGTGGTGTCTAGGTTATGGGGACTTATGTTGGGAGAAAAATTGGGTATGTCTTGGTAGAAATTAAGATTCTTGAGAGGTGTGAGGAATGGGTAGAAGTGGTGGTCTTTTATATAGAAGGGGGAGTGGCACTTTTTTAAATACCAAATGATATTCAATAATGGGTGGTCTATATTACATAAATAGCCTCAAAAATGGGAATATAAAAGATTAAAGGATAATAATGATCTATATAATCCTCATCCGTACAAAAATATGTGAATTTTATAATTTTTATCCTTAACTTATAATATTCTTCAATTTTATCATTTTGGTTTTATTAAAGCATCTAGTTCTGTATTCTAATTAGTAAAACCATTAAGACTATTTTAAAATGAGATTTATTATAAAATATAGATATAATTAATTATTAGTATGATAGTTAAATTTTAAAATAAAATTCCCAAGTTTTTTAGAAATTAATTTTAAAAAAACCGCATATGACACGCTAAAAGGCTACTTGAACCCGGACTGTGTTAACAACTTATTTACATAATATGGGTAAATATGTTAATTATAAATGATTAATTATTCCATTAATATATCACATTTAATATTTATTAACACATTCAAATCACTTATCATAATATAAGACTTTTATTAATTTTAAATCATTTAATAATATTCATTTACTGTAAAATAACAATATTAACAATTTTGACATTATTTATTTAATGTTATTTTTAAAATATATATATATATATATTATATTTTAATTCATTTATATCTGGTTTAAATGTTTGTAAAATTATATATTATCATAAAAAAATACAATAATCCAATCAATTAACTTCACTTTTTATATTTATAGTATCATTTATTTTTGTTAATTATTTACTAAATTGTCAATATATTGACATTTCTTAAGCATTTTAAGTACCTAAACCATCTCTAAAAATTATTGATAATTTATTATGATAAAAATAACCTACATATATTTAAAAATTATATCCATAACCGAATGTATGATATTTTGTACGTATCAGAATGTTTTATAAATGTTAAAGGTAAGGAAAGTTCCATTTTTTATCTTTTTCCTTACTTAACCTTTTATATAGGGAACATTCATTTAATAATATCCCAATAACCATATGTTTCAAACCATGTGGGGAAATGGTCATATTATTGGAATCCATTGGATTTTGGACATGTTTCCAAGTCATTCTGATACTTCATATTAATGTTTAGACCCTTATTATGCTTATTCATACAGTAATCAACGTAATTAATCTTAATCACATTCACTAATCATTTTGGTTAAAAAATTAATTTCATCTTATTAAAACATAAATATTGTACTAATTACATCCATGTTTGTCAAATTTTGAAAATTAAAATCAATAAAAGTGGATAATTTAAGTCTAATTTGTATCCCATGGATGGAGGGAAATAATGGGTTTTTATAGTAGAAAAACATTCAAATGTTTGTTATGTTGTTATATTCAATTTGAAAGTAAAATTATTTATAATGAACATAAATGTATAAATTTATGTATAATTGATCTAATATGACTCTAAATAATTCTAAAATATAATATATAATTAATAATTATTTAAATTAAAATGTTATTTTTAACTAAATTTTAGTAATGTTCAATATTCACCATAAAATGATGTTTCTCTGACAAATCCCACAAATTTCCCCTAAAGTGATTCGGATATTATAAATTATAAAATTTTGATTATTTTTAAATATTAAATTCATAAAATTGTCAAAATATAGTTTTAAAGTAGGTACTCCATCAAATAGTATTAAATCTCAGTCTCACGTGTAACACAATATAATTTAGTTTCGTATGTAGCATAAGTTTAACATTGTGTATAAATAATTCCAACAAAAATATTATGTTTATTCTAAAAGGAAAATATTTTAAAGTCTTGGGGTATTACATTGTCCCCATATTAATTAAAATTCTTCCTTGAAATTTAAAATTGACCACAACAATCAAGGGATTTAAAATAAACTATTATTGAAAGGCCCACATTGTAAAATGTATTAATATCACAAATTCTTAATATGAGAGAAAATAAAGAATAATGGTCACGTAACTAGGTTCCCTAGAATTATAATGTAGGTGGTAAATGGAATCGTGGATATGAAAGAAACATTCAATAATTAAGTTCTAATGTAGAGTGTTAAAAAATGTTCAGATGAATGTTGTAGCCCAAAAGACCATAAAATATAGGGGTTAGTAAAGGTAATTAATATTATAAAAACTAATGATAATAAGACAACATGTTTGTTTCAAAACCATTTTTTTATTTAGGTAAATATTTCATTAATTGTATAAGAATATAATTAAAAATACATAAACACAGTCTTTTAATTTCATTACACCTTGAACTATTTCTACATATTCTCTTATCACATGATGCGATATATAGTGAATTAATACATTACGCTCTAAAAAGTCATCCTATGATCTTTTTAAACCATTTTATAAATTGTTAACATTTCCGGCTGATTTTGATTGAATCACTTCTGAATTATTGTCACTGAAATTCCAAAGTAAACTTATAATTATACTTTAATCAATATGAAGCATCTTTAAATTTACACATTCCAAACATGCCAGTTACTTCAACGTATATCCATTTGAAATATGGTAATAATTATAATTAACATAAAACATTATTGGAAACATTCATTCTTCCTTATTCATTAAGACACAAGTTATTGAATATATTCATTAAATCCAAATGTGTTTTAAACTCCATCAATGGTCTCATAGACCACTAGTTGACAAATAATTAACCAGTCCCAAGTTAATTATCACTCATCCAATAAATAATTTATTAATAATTATCTTAAAATCATGAACAAATTAAGGGTTGTATTTCCCTAAATCATGTTTTTTCAAAAAATAAAATTAACATTATACTCAATAACTTTCCTTGGTACCATTCCACACATGGTTTCAAATCCTTAATGAAAGTTTACTATAGTACAATCCTAACATTTTTCATACATAAAAAAGATTAGATAAAGAAAAATAAATTAATTTTAAAACATATTTCATAGATAAAAATACATAATTATATTAATCATTCCCCTTCAGTTGTGTCAATCACATATTCTTGACCTTGATACCTTATCTTCTTTGGAGTTATTTTTTATTGACGTTTGGGGAATTAGTTTTCATAGTGACCCATCTCCTTGCAGGTGAAAAACTAAATAGTATCATTCTTATTCATCCCTTTTCATTATTTTTTTTAGTTTTATTTTTCTCTATAGTTATAATAGACTCCCACACCTTTAAAGCATTTATTAGTTTGATTCATTCAATAGTTATCAAAATTTAGAAAATCCTTATTTCCATTTATCTTCTTTGACTCATTTTGTTTTTCATGGTGTTCAGAATATCTATTCTTTTCTTGGTTTCCCTTGAATACTTAGGATATTGAGAATTCCTTCTCTATCATAATGGGACATAAAACAATCTCTTCGTTGGATGATAATGTCTGAGAAAATAGTTCCATTATAATATTAGGCTTAATAACTTCAAATAAGTGATGAATCTTGCACTCCATGTTATGAATGTAATCCATATAATACCTTTCTGACCATTCAAACATAGCCTCATAATCTACAACACTTTCTTCTTACTTCTCCTTTAAGATATGAAAATCTCTCTTCATCTCAATTTTTCATCACAAGGGAAGTATTTATCAAATAATGTCTCCTTAAAAATCATACATTCCATGAGTTCTCTTTTATTCTGGAATAAAGACCCCTACTAATCTGCATCGCATTGAAGATAATAGAATGGAATTTTGACCTTTTATCCATACATTACAAGGTTGTAAATATCTTCTCCAGATACTTAGTCAATTGTTAATCTACAATTTGATTAGTAGTCCTACTAAAATATGGGGGATTCTATTCCATAAAAATATCCATCATAGGATATTCTCTTCATGGAACGGGTTTATCCCTTCACACAAGGTTATTTTCCATAACCTAACAAATCTATCCAAATATATCCCCCACTTTATCAGTACTAATACCAACTTCATTTACATTCCTAGTCGGGAAACCACTACATTGGCCACAATTATTGATATCATTCTTCCTTCCATGCACCATTTCTAAATAATGGAATTCACTATATTAGCTCATAATATATAATTCCAAATATAATATAGCCCGTAACATAAATTTATGCATTATAAATCCTAGAACCGTAAACATTGTCTACTTTGGGAAAATCATTACTTATAAATCCTTTATAATGATAAATAAACAAAATGTCAATTATCCTAAGAATATCCTCTGGGATTGTCAAAATAGGTGCATAATAAGGCCCATTTTTATGTACCAGGTAATCCCGGGTCAGGTCCGGAACACCTTTTCGAAGTTGTTACTCCTAGGTAAATCAGTTTTAGAACCACATCCACTTGTTTTATCTATATAGGGATTTATTTCAATGAAATACCCCATTATATTTAATCTACCAAAATTCTAGGATGTTATTTAATAATTATCTTCAATGTCTATCTTATGGTTATTCTCCCTAATATATGTCTTCTAAATTTAGTTTCTTAGGTTGTTTCTAAACATCCTTTGATATCAATTATATTGACCCATATCTAGAATCCTGGAGCTAGTGCATTATTACATTACATAGGCATTATTACAAGGAAGAAAATATTGAAGGACAGTTCAGTTTAGTAGTGTTGGAAATCCATATTACATAAATGATACCCATAAAACATTGTGAAAATATAAAATACAAACATGTATCATATAAATAAAATAAATTGTGTCATTGAATTCATATTCAAATATCTCTTCTTCATAACCAAGGGATAGAAACATAATAACGATGAGCTCAAATACATAGTAAGGATAAGTAGAAGAAAATAAATAATGAATAAATGGAAGTAAACTGACATGGAAATTTATGTAAATGATAACACATTCAATTTAATAATTAGATAAGGAAATTTCAATATGGCATATTATGAAATGACAAACACATGCCATTAAATTAATGAATTGAAAATGAAGCTCATCTGTAGATATGTCGACACAAAATCTCATGGGTAATTAATAGTTGAATTCTAAATAAAGGGAAGACTTATTTTTCAGACATCATGTTTCCTAATAACATGATATTTTTACCATCAAAAGATAGTTTAGAATTTTTTCAAACTGATCCTCCTCAAGAGACTAATGATGCATCGAGGATATGTCATTTACCAATCCCCAAGCCATAAGGATTTCCTTAAAAATTCCCTAACATGTGTATTCAATTTACAAATAATTACACATATATCAAATAAATAAGGTGGATTATAAAATACACATATTGAAAAAAGAATATTTATTTATCTATAATACCTTAGATAATGTTAGGTACAACAAGGGTTGTATAAATTAAAACATACATGAGGAGAAAATAAAATATATCACGGTTTAATCATCTACATAATGTAATACATGACAAAATTATATTATATCTTCATTACATATATTGTTAGGGCCAATATGGGCCTATATACCCTGATAGGGGCGGTGAATCGGGGTATGGATATTCTTTTTCAAAATTCTTCCAACCCCAATAGATCATGACCTATTTATTATAAGGGTCACATTGTTTGTGATTGTGTGTTTATTATGAACACTTATATTCTTCTTTATCTGATGATGATGCTTTAAATTCAATGCAGGAAAGTAAGTAGGCAGACATAGAGATTTTTACTTGGTTCACCCTCACTAGGCTATGTCCAAGGAGCATACAACGATGATGTGCCACTGTACCAAATACACTAAAGCACATTTTTGTTTAAAAGGTTTAGGTTAGATCACTTCTATGCACAGGCTCATTGTCTTTACAAGGTTTAGGGTCAGGTCACTGCTTTCCCAAGAGTCACTCCCCTGTTTCTCTCTCTGGCTCACTGCCTGTGGAGAGGATCACCTTCTTCCTCTTCCTTTGCTCACTGCTCTGGAAAGCATCCACTCACAGATTATAGACCAGTAGGTCTATTTATTATCACTAATGAATACATCCTCTATTGTATATAGATGCTCGGTTTAAGTCTATCTTTCACCCATAGATGAAACTCTCTTTGCACCTAGGGTATCGTGCAATCTTCCAGCTTCCACGCATCCCTGAACCAATGTCGTGAATCAACCATACTTGGAACCCTTCTCTAAGTCAGTGCGCAAGTCTCAGCATGCAAGTCAAAACTGGCATGCATGTCCTCCTCAACCACTTGCGCGGCATAAGATTCTGCAACTCTATACTTGCGCGATGCACACCCTTTTACGCCCAAACCAATATTGGCGCGCAACCAACAAATTTCACACTTCTTCAAAATATGGCACACAAGTGTCACCAAACCACTTTTTCAATGCCTTATTCTTCAACTCAAAATTGCGCGACTCACTTATTTTCATGCCCAGACCACCTTAGGCGCGCAACTATCACCTGGTACGCAACTTATACTTACGCGACCACACACCACTTGCGCGACCACCACACATGCACGACGGGAGCTCTGATTTTTCTAAGTGTTGAACTCTGCACAGAATGATGAGGGTTTGAACATTATTTATAGGTATTTGGATACCCTACGTGACGGTGTGCAAGTCTCCCCTCATCGTGCAAGTTTCGGTGTGCAAGTCTCTGTCGCGCAAATCACTTGCATGACCAACTCTAAAACTTGAGCACCCCTTATCCCGTTGCCATATTTTTATGTTCTGATCTTGAAAAAATATTAGGTGCACAATTTTCATCTCCCTCAAGTACACGTCATGAATGTCCCTTTTCCAAAAATAACTTTTCTTCATTTGTCGATTTTCAGGCCCAAAAATGTGGAAAACACTGGAAAACAGTGCCACCTTGTATCTTATCTTTTTGTACCACCTCCAGATCATCCATTCCTTTGTCGACGTTCTTGAATCAAACATGGATTGTTGACCACAGCCCTCGAACTCTACATGCCAATATGAAATCCCCTTTTTCAACAAATTTTTATGTCATGGTTTTCTTTGTCAACAATCACAACACAGATGACCACTTTGTCAAAAAAACAATAACCTCAAAAAATGCTTCAATGATAACATGAGGGGTTTTTCATAAACAATCTCCCCCTTTGGGTTTGTGGAACACTATTGCATAAAAATATACATTGTTAATTATTCATCCACCCTTCATCTATTGTGATTATGATAGCGATTAAGGATTTACTCAACACATACATTAAGCCCACATGAGCGATGCTTGGCGTGAGAAACAAAAGTAAATGAAAAGTTCATCATTGAATCACATCAACTCGGACACTCACTGTTGACAAAAAACTGAAACCAATTTTATGAAATATTCATACCAAATTCCAAAATCACTCTTCTGCTTTTATCACAATCCTCATCTATCATGATATCTATTCTTTGATCGATCACTTATAGCATCGTCAGATTTAATATGCTCCCCCTTTCTCATTGCTCCCCCTGTAAGATACTAGTTTTTGTATAGGTATGTTTTTATTGTGTTTTGGGTTGAACCCTTTATTTTTTGGGGCTTTAAAACGTTTCCTAAAAGTGTGAGAGGATTAGGGGGTGTTCCGGGGGCTTGGGGCACGGAAGAAAGGGAATCTGGGCAAGACAGGACAGGGCGCACGGCGTGTGCATGGCCAGGTAAATCATGCGGCCTGCACAAGCTGAACCGTGCAACCCATCCTCCTCTGGACAGAAGCATGCATACGTTTTGCGCATGGTTTACCAAACTGTGCGGCTAAATCATGGGACCCCGCATCCTCTGGATAGTGGCATGCGCATGGTTTGTGCATGGTTTTCCAAACCGTGCGGACAAACCATGAGGCCACTTAATGTTGGGGAAAATTACAATTTCTCCACTTTGGGATTTTAAACCCCACTCGGGATATTTCCCCATTCCTCTTCTCTCAGCCCTAGTTATGAACTTGGCCGGCCCAAGCTTCCCAAGGGCGGTTCTCCTTCGATTCTAAGGCATTTTTGGTGTTGTTGGTTGTGGATCGAAGGTCTGGGTAAGGCTAATCCCATCCTTGCTTCTCTTTTTGGTTTAGGGTTTGTAACTTATCTCCCTCTCGTTATGAATCCCTAAAACCCTATCTTTTGGGTGAGTTCTAGGTTGAAGCTCCAAAGGTTGGTTGGGTCGAGTTCTAAGGACTCGATTGAGAGTGTGTTCAACCGCGGTTTTTAGGTAGGTGGTCTACAAGTGACATCCCATAGTTATTTGGGTATTTGTGCATGAATAGTTGTGTTTTGCTTTCCATTGGTTATGTTTTGGATAACCATGGAATGTTTGTTAATAATAGTGTTTAAAACGACAATTGGGAACCCTCACGATCCCCTTGGGATGTGTTGGGATAGACTTGACCTAATTGGGGCCATCCATGGGATGTGATGGCTTTTCCCGGGTTTAGGGATTGTTGTTAAACAAGTAACCTGGTGGTAATGAATTGTAGATCCCTTGATAAAATATATTGGCGTGGTTGGTTGAACTTATAATAGAAGCTAGGTGATGAACCTATACTTGGTAATAACCTAATGGTTATTTGGAATGGGTTGAATGGTTGATTCATGGGAATGATGAATGGGTTAAATGGGATAACAAGTAAACTGAATAAAGACCATACTGTGACGGATTATGGGTCTAGTGTTGAATTCTTAGTGATATAGGCACAACACATGGGAATTGGGTGAACGATTAAATTATGTGAAATGGTAATGTGTTAATGGGTTAAGGCATAATGTGAATTCCCAGGTGGGTTGTTGTGAATGGTGTTGAAAAAGGGCAATGGTTTTGATGGTTTATGGTTACTTATATACATATAAGTATGTTCACATGGATCGATAGTGTGGGGTACGACTTGAGGATCTACGCCCATGGGTTGAGTGAAGACTGATTCTCTGAACTCCACCATAAATGCACGGCTTAGGAATGGGGGCTGATGATCTATTATCCTAATGGTTGCATCCACCCGGACTGAGGCTTCGACGTGAGGATATGATTATTATTAGGGGGTTAGTCCTAGTGATATAGGATGACATTGTGGTTACCCTCTTGCATGTGATTGTTGTCCTTAGACCCGTGTAACATAATGTATGTGATTAACCCATGGAAATGTGATGGAAGGGTAAATGGTGATAATGGGTGTGTAATGAATGGTAATGGAAATGGAAATAGCTTGGCCCTAAACTTGTTAATGGTACCTTAAATAATTACATCACAATTATGTTTCATATTCCCTTGCATTCTCAATCTGTTTATACTGGATATTTTGTAGACACCGTTGATGGTGGCCTACTGAGTTATACTCACACCCTGATCGGGCCACCGTTGGGTACATGAGAAATCTTCATGTTTGCAGGTCAAGAGAAGGGCAAGGGTACTTGCTAGATAGTGAGTGGACATGGGTAGCACTTGGTGTAGGATCCATACATGGAGTCTGGACCATTTTGGGGATATTGGTCATTGTCCTTATTTCGGTATTTTGTTCACTTTTTCACTTGTAGTATTACATGACACATTTTATTGTCGGAAATGGTTATACATGTTCCATGATTATTGGTTATTGTTTCTGCTATTTGGTTATTTCTGTCGTGTCTTACTCTGATAAAGAGGGGGTATAGTTTCCCCACTTGACTTCGTAGACCCCCGCTACTAGTCAGCAGCCTTTGGCATATGGGGACGTGCACTTAAGGTCATGTAACCAACCGGAGCAGGGCACCGGTTTAGTGGCTTCTGGGTCGGAGACATTACAAAGTGGTATCAGAGGAGGTATTTCTTCTCCTTCTATGAGGTCTTGTTATTTGGGATTGGTAGCCAAGGTTTAAGATGTGTCGGGCCTTGGTAATGATCTCGTGCTTGGGAGTAGCTAACCAATGTATGAGAGAAAACCCAAGTTATCCTGGGTGGGAAATGTTCTTCTTGGTTGTGTGTTGTTATAGTTGATGATATTTCACCATTGGGTGATGCACATGTGGTTTGATGTGACTATTTTATGATATTTTTCTCGTGGCCTTAATGGCACGAGGATTTTCATTCATGCATCATTGTAGTCACCTAGGAATATAGGTGTCATGCATCGTGTTAGGTACACGCACGGGATGGGTGTGTGAGGCAGGAAGGTAGGGTGCCTCATGAATTTCAGGAAACCAAGAAATGATGAGACGAATGAAATAAAACAAGATGGTAAAGGATGTTTAATGAAACCTAAGGTTTATAAATGTAGTGGAAAAATATGTTTTGTAAAACATTGTGTGAGTTTGGTGGTAGTGCATGGTTTTTTACCCCATGTGGACCATGGCCCACGGTAGGGATGGTCAGGGTGGTGAATTTGGTGTGTTGATGTTGTTAAATTAGCAGCTGAAATTGGGTTGTTATAGCTAGTAAAGTGCTTTTGGAGGAAGTTGTGAATGTTTTATGGTATGCATGCTAAATCTCGTGTTTGACAATGTAGAGAGATGCCACCACGACGTCGATTGCCAGTTGGGAAACGGGAGAATGTTGTTTATAACACTCCTCCGGTAGAAGATCAAGAAAATGTGGTGATCAATGAAGGTAGATATGACCAGTTTTGGGAGAACATGGCTCGCCTTATGCAGATGATGGATTGGGACACATGACGGGTTGCACCGATTATGTTTGAGCTGACCAGGGAGTTCTAGCTGCAGCACCCTCCGACCTTCGCTGGAGCGGGTGGGCCAGAGGCAGCGGAGTTCTGGTTAGAGTCTGTCCAGACGATACTTAATCATCTGGAGACCCCTATTGAAAAGTGAGTAAAGCTGAACATTTATATGTTTCGAGGCCAGGAAAAGTGTTGGTGTGACATTCAGGCTCAGACTGAGAAGGCTGAGGGGATGTTGTTGAAGGTTTTTCAAGAAATGTTTCTGGAGCATTTTTACCCAGAGACCTTGAGGCAGGAGTGGGCTGTAGAGTTTATGAGCCTGACTCAGGGATCACTATCGGTGATGGACTATGATAGTCGCTTCACTGATTTGTGATGCTTAGTCCCAGTGTTATCTGGGGATGGGGCAGCGATAGCAAGGTATTTCAGGGATGGGTTAAGACTTGAGATCAGGTCTCAAGTGAATATCTTCTGCTTAAAGAGGTTCGTCAAGGTAGTATATCAAGCACTGATCTCATAAGGAAACCTAAAGGGAACTTCGGGTTGTGGGCTCGTGGTGCCAGTTGGGCAGATGAGTAGTGCAGCTACCGAGGGTCGGAAGTGACGCCACGAGGGATCTGAGCATGACAGAAGTGTTCAAAGTAGCTGGAAAAGAGGGTCAGCCTCTTAGAGTGGAAATAACGTGTTCTGCTATCAGTTCAGTAGGTCAAGGCATATGCGTGGTCAGTGTCCTCGACCTATAGTTGAGTGTCTTTTGTATAGCAGGATGGGACATGTACATAAGTTTTGCAGGAAACCTCAGCAGTTGGGCAAGTATGATGGTGGAAGACAGGTACCAGATATGGTAAGGGGATCATTTTCCCCGTATTAGGCAGGAAGTTGGAGCTCCACAGGCCGTACTGGTAGGGGTGTTGGACCTGGAACTCTAGGGCATGATCACTCACGCCAGTAGGGATGTGCAGCGCAGGGCGTTCAGGCTGGAGCCTAGGGTAAAGGGGAAAGTCAGGTTCAGGTAGTTCAGTTTGCACCTGGTGATGGCGAGGCTAGAACATCGACTGTTTGAGGAATGATCCTTTTTTATTATAATTTTTCTAGTGCATTGTTTGACATAGGTGCCACACACTATTTTATCTCTACTCAACTTGTGGTAGCATTGGGTTTACCTATTGAGGGGGTGGGTGGGTGATGTCAATCGGCACTCTGTTGCGGGTGCGGGTTGAGGATATCAAGCAGTGTCGGGGATGTGACTTGGAAATTGGTGGGTATTGTTTTCTATGGGACTTGTTCATTCGTGAGATGTTAGGTTTTGACCTAATCTTGGGAATGGATTGGTTGGTGTTGTATCGGGCACACATAGAATGTAATCATCGCAGAGTATCGTTCAGGTCCCTTGAGGGAGACGCTTATGTCCACCGTGGCGAATGGGATATTCGAGTCGGGAGTGCGGGGCTGTTTTGTCAACAGATGAGTGGACTCACGGGTCAAGTGGCCTTTCTCATGATTGATGATGATGATGGAGGGGAACAAACTAATTTTCCTCCTATGGTGGATCGGTTTCAGGATGTTTCTCTTGATTATTTCTCAGGGTTACCCCCTAAGATGGATGTTGAGTTCAAAATTGAGTTGCTACCGTGAGCTGAGACGGTTTATATTCCACCATACCGAATGGAACCATAAAAACTCCAGGAACTGAATGTTCAGCTTGAGGAGAAAGAGCATAAGGGTTTTATCCATCCTAGTACGTCTCCTTGGGGATCTCCCGTTCTTTTCGCAAAGAAGGCCGATGGGTCGTTGAGGCTATGTTTTGACTATCAAATATTGAATCAGATGATAGGGAAGAATCGGTAGCCTCTTCCTAGAATTGATGACCCGTATGATCAGTTGAGTGGTTCATCATTGTTTTTTAAGATTTATCTGAGGTCGGGTTATCACCATATGAGGGTGAGGTCTTCTGACGTACTACAGACAGCTTTCTAGATTTGGTAAGGGTTGTTTGAGTTTGTGGTGATGCCTTTCATCTTGACTAATGAACTGGTGGTTTTTATGGCTTTGATGAACCAGAAATTTCATCCCTATCTAGATCGGTTTGTGTTTGCCTTTTTTGATGATATCTTAGTGTACTCTAAAACTCACGATGATCATGCCCAACATCTTGACATCGTCATGGGTATGCTTTGAGAGCACCAGCTATATGCCAAGCTATAAATGTGTCAATTCTGGATAAGTGAGGTTCATTTTTTGGGTTAGATCATCTCAGAGGTAGGTGTGTCAGTGGACCCAGAGAAAGTGTAGGCAGTTGTATCTTGGGAGCATCCCAAGAGCGTTTCTGATGTTCAGAGTTTTCTAGGTTTGGCCGGGTATTACCGAAGGTTCATTCAAGATTTCTCTCACTTGGAAGCACCACTCTCGGGCTTAAACAAGAAAGGAATCGGGTTAAAATGGTATGATTCTTGTGAGAATTCCTTCCAAGAGATGAAAAAGTGGCTGAAGACCACACCTATCTTGATCATACCTGAGCCGAGTAAGAAGTACATCATGTTTTTTGATGTGTCTGGAATCAGACTTGGGGAAGTGTTGATGCAAGATGAGCAGGTGGTGGCATACGGGTCAAGGTAGTTGAGACCCCATGAGCATAATTACCCAACTAATGACCTTGAGTTCACTGCAGTAGTGTATTCCTTGATGTGCTGGAGGAACTTTCTGTTGGGAGAACGATTTACCATGTTTACCGACCGTAGGAGTTTAATGTACATCTTCTCATAGCGAGATCTGAATATTTGGCAGTGAAGATGGGTTGAATATCTCCATTATTTTGAGATTGAGTTGGTGTACATGCTAGGAAAGGGAAACAGTGTTGCTGATGCTCTGAGCAGGAAGGTTCAGAATCAAATGGTTTAGGAGTCCAGCACCGAGTGGAAGCAGATGGCTTTGTTTGCAGAAATGCACCTGGAGGTACAGAAGGAGAGTAGTCTGGTCACTCATGCTTCCTTAACGATGGATTTGATGCTTTTGAGATGAGTTAAAGAGGGTCAACATGATGATCCTGAGTTTTTGATCATGAAGTAAAATCATAAAGGTGGGGAGCTACCTTTTGGTTGGGTCGTCGACACGGAAGGTGTTGTTTGGGTTCCAGATCGTGTGGTTGTGTCAAAGTGTGTGCGGGAATATTTGATGTGTGAGTTCCATGCATCGATGTGGGCAGTGCATCCTGGTTTGACAAAGATGTATCGTGATCTCTGAAGGCAGTTTTGGTGGCTTGGAATGTAGAAGGATTTTGCGGGCTTTGGGGAACGGTTCCTTACCTATCAGCATGTGAAGGCTGAGCATCAACGCCCAGGTGGTTTGTTGCATCCATGTCCCATCCCGGAATGGAAGTGGGATGATGTGATAATGGATTTTGTCATGGGTCTTCCGAGGATACCGTGGAAGAGTGATGCAATATGGGTGGTTTTGGATCGGTTAACGAAAGTGGCACATTTCTTACCGATTTAGGAGACCCATATAGTCGACCAGCTGGGTGAGCTGTATGTTTGGGAAATAGTGTCGTTTCATGGTGTTTTGTGAACCATAGTTTCGGAACTAGATCCATGTTTCACATCGCGTTTCTAGCAAGGGTTGAAGAAGGCGCTTGGTACGTAGGTTTTTTTGAGTATAGATTTCCACCTGTAGATAGACGGGCAGTCATAGCATACGATCCAAATATTGGAAGATATGTTAAGAGCTTGTGTCTTAGACTTCGGTGGTTCTTGGCAGAGATACCTATCGTTAGTTGAGTGTGCCAAAAACATCAATTTTCAGGTTACGATTCCGATGGCACCATTTGAGCTGCTTTATGGGAGACCTTGTAGACCTCTGTTGTGTTGGCTAGAGGCCGGTGAATATGAGTTGTTGGGGGAAAGTCTTATGCAAGAGACTTTAGAGAGAGTTAAGTCGATCAGGAAGAGAATGGCTTTGGCTCAGAGTTGGCAGATGTCATTTGCAGATCGGAGGTGTAGACCTCTTGAGTTTGCGGTGGGTGATAAAGTGTTCCTTCGGGTGTCGCCAAGGTTAGGTCACTGTCGGATATGAAATCATGGTAAGTTGGCACCCAGGTATGTGGGACCCTTTGAGATTGTGGAGAGGATAGGACCAGTGGCTTACCGATTGGATCTTCCACAGCGGTATGGTGGGATTCATGATGTGTTATATGTGCCGCAACTTCGACGATATCACACTGACCCATCTCACATGGTTGATGTTGAGGATGTGGAGCTTGAGGCTGATGCGTCCTTTGAGGGGCATCCGATTCGTGTGGTGGATCATAGTGAAAAGTTCTTGTGAGGCAAGGTTGTGCCATTACTCTGAGTACTATGGCAGCATGGGAAAGTTTAGGAAGAAATTTGGCAGCGAGAATTGGATATGCGGGTTCACTGGCCAGAACTCTTCTCTTCGGTGGAGCAATGAGGCTTGGGAACTCGTCTCAAGGATGAGCCATTATAATGTGGGGAGGTTGTATGATCCTAGTTTTTGGAAAGGTATGTTTTTGTAGTGTTTTGTGTTGAACTATTTGTTTATGGGCCTTTAAAATGTTTCCTGAATGTGTGAGAGGCTTAGGGGGTGTTATGGGGGCTTGGGGCACAGAAGAAAAGGAATCTGGGCAAGATAGGCCAGGGCGCATGGCCTGCGCATGGCCAGGTAAACCGTGCGACCCATCCTCCTCCGGACAGAAGCATGCATGTGGTTTGTGCACGGTTTGCCAAACCGTGCGGCTGAATCATGTGACCCCTCCTCATCCAGACAGTGTCATACACACAGTTTGCGGACAGTTTTCAAAACCGTGCAGAAAAACCGTGCGACCACTTAATGTTGGAAAAAATTACAATTTCACAACTCCGAGCTTTTAAACCCCACTCGGGATTTTCCTCCATTCCTCCTCTCTCAGCCCTAGTGACGAACTTGGCCAACCCAAGATTCCCAATGATGGTTCTCCTTCGATTCTAAGGCATTTTTGGTGTCGTTGTTTGGGGATCAAAGCTCCGGGTAAGGCTAATCCCATCCTTGCTTCTCTTTTTGGTTTAGGGTTTGTTCCTTCTCTTTCTCTCGTTCTAAAGCCCTAAAACCCTATCTTTTGGGTGAGTTCTAGGTTAAAGCTCCAAAGGATGGTCGGATTGAGGTCTAAGTACTCAATTGAGAGTGCGTTCTACCTTGGTTTTGAGGTAGGTGGTCTACAAGTGATATCCCATAGTTAATTGTGTATTTGTACATGATTAGTTGTATTTTTCATTACTTTGGTTATGTTTTGGATAACCATGTCATGTTTGTTAATAATGTTGTTTAAAATGGAAATTGGGAACCCTTATGATCCCCTTGGGATGTGTTGGGATAGACTTGACCTAATTGGGGCCATCCATGGGATGTGTCAGCTTTTCTTGGGTTTAGGGATTATTGTTAAATAAGTGACCTTATTGTAATGAATTGTAGAGACCATGATATAATATGTTGGCGTGTTTGGTTGAATGTGGAATATAAGTTAGGTGATGCACCTAGACTTGGTAATAACCTGAGGGTTATTTGGAATGGGTTAAATGGTTGATTGATTGAAATGATGAATGGGTTAAATGGGTTAATGTGTAAACTGAATAATTACCATTATGTGATGGATTATGGGTCTAGTGTTGAATGCTTAGTGAGATAGGCATAACACATGGGAATTGGGTGAACGGTTAGATTATGTGAAATGGTAATGTGTTAATGGGTTAAGGCATAATGTGAATTCCCAAGTGGGGTGTTGTGAATGGTGTTGCTGAAGGGCAATGGTTTGGATGGTTGATAGTTAGTTATATACATATAAGCATGTGCACATTTCTCTGTAGTGTGGGGTATGACTTGAGGATATACGCCCACGGGTTGAGTGAAGACTGATGCTCTGAAATAAACCCTAAATGCATGGGTTATGAAGGAGGACTGATGATCTATTCTCCTAATGGTTGCATCCACCTAGACTAAGCCTTTGAGGTGGGGATATGATTATTATGAGGTGGTAAGTCCTAGTGAGATAGGACAATGATATTGTCACACTTTTTCATGTGATTGTTGGCCTTAGAACCGTGTAACATAATGTATGTGATTAACCCAGGGAAATGTGATGGAAGGGTAAATGGAGATAATGGGTGTGTAATGAATAGTAATGGAAATGGAAATAGATTGTCCCTAAACTAGTTAATGGTACCTTAAATAATTACATGGAAATTATCATTCATATTCCCTTTCATGCACTGTCTATTTATACTTGATATTTTGTAGACACCGTTGGTGGCGGCCTACAAAGTTATACTCACACCCTGCTCGGGCCGTCGTTGGGTACCCGAGCAGAATTCATGTTTTCAGGTCACGAGAAGGGCAATGGTACTTTATAGATAGTGAGTGGACATGGGTAGCACTTGGTGGAGGATCCGGACTTGGAGTCAGGACCATTTTGGGGATTTCGGACGTTGTCCTTATTTCGGGCTTTTGCTCACTTTTGCACTTGTAGTATGACATGACACATTTTATTTTTGGAAATGGTTATACTTGTTCCTTGATTATTGGTTATTGTTTCCACTATTTGGTTATTTCTATTGTGGCTTACTCTGATAAAAGGGGGGGTATAGTCTCCCCACTTGACTCCGTAGACCCCCACTACTAGTCGGCTGCCTTTGGCATATGGGGAGGCGCGTTTAAGGTCATGTAACCACCTGTCTCGGAGCACCGTTTTAGTGGCTTCCGATTCGGGGACGTTACACCCCCTATATCACTACTCCACATGTCAGCTTCTCCCCATATCATTCATGATTTTTCAAATAGACACACTTTATTTACCTTGAACAATCACTATTTTCTCCCCCTTTGTCAACGAACCCAAAGGTCACTACTATGCAGTCAGTAATAGAGTAGAGAACACAAATCAACACATTACGGAAAACACATAATACCTCGGAGAGATGGAGGGCTTCTCCAAATCCACAATTTTTCAAGTGCGTGGAGTCAACTGGACCACCAGAGACAATCGATTCCTCTCAAAATCTTCCTTGGGTAAGGCCTTTGTCATAATGTCTGCAACCGGTAGCTCTGTAGGCACATACTCCAACATCACGATTCCCCACTCAACTTTCTCCTTGATAAAGTGATAATTTATCTCAATGTGCTTTTTCCTTGAGTGATGGACATGATTTTTTGCTGAGATTTGTAGAACATGAGTTATCACACTGAATTCCAATCAGATACTTCACTTCAACTCCCATATCTTCAAGCAGCTGCTTCATCCATAATAACTGTGTGCAAGCTTGAGTGGCTGCAATATACTCAGCCTCCATAGTGCTCAGTGAAATGCAATCTTTCTTCTTGCTCAGCCAAGAAATACACAATCCAGTAAGATAGAATGCACATCCTGAAGGTGATTTTCTATCATCTGCTGATCTGGTACAATCTGCATCTGTATATCCCAATAACATTGTCTAAGAATTTTCATTATATGTCAAGCCGAATTCCACCTTGCCCATGATATATCGAAGTATTATTTTCACTACAAGAATATGGCTTTCTGTGGGATTACTCTGATATCTCGCTGCTTGGCATGTGGCGAATACAATGCCAGGCCTTATTGTAATCAAGTATAGAAATCATCCAAGGATTTGCCTGTATTCTGTTATATTAATTGCCCTGCCACTATCATCTTTTGATAATTTCATCTAGGTAGAAACTGGAGTCTTCATTTCCTTATAATTTTCAATTCCAAATCTCATCATAAAATTCTTTTCATATTTTTCGAAACCACCTTCATTTTTGTTCATTTGAAACATAAATTCTTTAAATATTGATCTAGCATCGAATATCATTCTCTCGGTGCTTGTTTCATCCCATATAATGCCTTCTTCAACCAAAAAACATTGTACTCATCCTCATGAATGAGAAAACCATCTAATTTCTCGATATACACTCCTTCCTCCCGAATCCAATTCAAGAATGCAGATTTGACATCCATCTGGAATACTTTGAACATCCATTGCACTGCAATGACTAAAAATAATCTGACTGTACCCAACCTTGCACCTGATGAAAATGTCTCATCAATATCAATACCCTCTATTTGGGAGTATCCATTTCACACCAGTCATGCTTTTTTTCGAATCACTGTGCTGTATTCGTTCATCTTGTAGCGAAACACCCATTTAGTCCCGATTACGTTTTTAACTACTAGCCGCGAAACAATCTACCACGTCTGATTCTTCTCAATCTGATCTAGTTCTTCATTCATGGACTTAACTGATTTTTCTTCTTTAGCTACATCATAAAATAATTTCGGCTCAACCATTAGTATCTTCTTCTGAATCAACTTTATCCACTTTTTCTCTCCCTAAGTCTCTTACCACAACCTTACTTTTAACAATAAACATGTCACTATTTCATTGTTCAACGGCGTAATTTCTTTGAACTTCTTGTCTCAGATTTTTGTTGACATAACATTGATTTATCTCGTAGCTTATTGATATCCTATGTGTTGCTACTTATTCCCCAAACATTCTTCATGAACTTAAACATTCATCCTTCATATCACATTGTGATCTTTCATCTGATTAGGATATAGAATGCTCCCCATGTGTTATGAAAATCTCCCTGTTGTTAGGCCCAACTATTTGGACCCATAACCATTCTTATCCTCATGCATATTTTATTATCTTCCACTCATCATTAATCCATTAGTAGAATCTCTAAGCCTACTGAGTTGGAACTCGGTGTAGGAAACAAGAGATAAATCTAATAAGACAATCACTTCCTATTGTGCCCTTTTGTTCCCTTTATTCTTTAACTCTGATACCTGATTTGAATCATTTGAAACTCTTGAGCATATAACTTCTCCACTTTGCATCATTAGATGAAACTTCCCCTTAGATCGTATCTACCAAAAACCAGAAACACTTGAGTAATCAGTTAATGTCATTTATATACATAGAGAGAGGGGCACATCTGGAATCCTCAAGATGAGGATTGTGGTTTATCCTGAAGGGTCAACTCTTTGATTCTTTCTTCCAGAACATCACACGCTTTCATTGCTTCTTCTAGCTACCTTGCCAACTTTAGCTGCACTGGCCTTATGACTAAGCATTCATTACCTACATGCTGAGTCTTTTTCTGATATGATGATTCTGCATGCCTGGCCTTTCTCACCATTTGGGGTTTAAACCCATGAGTAGAAATTTCTATCTTTGATGATACAAAAAAATTCTATTTCCCTATGATTCCTTCTCTTAGAAGGAATATCTTTTCTTGTCATCCTCCCTTGCTCCTTCTTCCACAATAGGAATCTTCCTCTTTCCTCCACTTTTTTGGGTGGCACATGACAAGAAACTTTTTCAATGCTTTCTTTTTTTTCTTTCTTTTATCATATTTCTGAGGTACCACACTATTTTTCATTGGTGGTGGGTCCTCCACTGAACGTACATTCTTCTTACTCACAACTTTAGTGTTTCCTCCCTTTTTCTTCAAGATGTGTTCATTTTCTTTCATAGAGGGTAGTTGTGAGTGTGATAGAGGAGGTGATAGATACACCTTTTTTTCAGCTCTATGTGATTCCCTAGAGGCTCTAAGCCAATTCTCCAACTTTCCACTTTGTCTCCAAATGTATGATTTATCTTTATACATCACTGGAGTCAAGAATATCATTCTAGGCTCCTTTTCCTTTCTCACATTCTTCTTGCTAGAATATCTTTCCAAATTCCCATGATTAGAACATATGAAACATCTACCAATAAAGGCATACCTCATTTCATCATTTCTATATCAAGATGTTGATGCATCTTGAGTTATTACTCTGACATTGAGTTTCTAATCTTCCTGACACATACTCCTAGTGTGTCCCATTGTTCCATAGTAATAGCATCTAATAAATTTTTTCCTCAGAGAGACTCTTCATTCAGATTTCTCATAACACTTATTCTTATTCTTAGATTTAGTGATATTTCTATTTTCACAGCCTGAAATTTATTCCTATGTAGATACCGTAAAATTTCAATGAAATTGTTTTCCATAATTCTTTGGAATTTTGTGAGTCCTCAGTTTCTAACGGCACCTGATTCTGAGGCTCGGTGTTCCCGGAATAAATTTCTAAAGATTTGTTTGGGTATGTTCAGTAAACGTACATGTGGTTTTTTCTATCTTTTGAACTGGTGATCAGAATTGAAATACGAGGGCACCGATGAACTCCGAGCATCAGTATTATCTTATGGGGACCTTTACCATAGTTTTGTTTTTTCGGGAGGAGAAGTTAATTTTTTGTAATTTATATTATATTTAATAAAATTTTTGTACACAATTTTATTGTTTGAGAGTTGGTTATTTCCTACAAGAGAGAGTAAGAGGTGGGGCCCGCACCCACATAACCTCCCATGAGAGGATAATGTGTGGTGGGGCCCACACGATCCCCTAACCCTTCAAATCCCATAAACTCCCCATTAACACCCCCTTAATTATTTTGACACCTCCCCTCATTAACGTGGAGCCTTTCCACCTCCCTTCCTTAAATTATGCCAACTTAATTTATTAATTAGTTGGCATAACATTTTAAATTTATTTGAATTGTTTTTCCAAAATTAAAATAAGTAATATCCATTATTTCTATTGGTTGGAATAAACTCGTTTTGTTGGGAGTTGAGAGGATTTAGAAGGATGTATTCCTCTCTTCGAAGAATGATCCACGACTCAAAGAATGGGATGCAATTTCTCTCCACTTTCCTTTTCAACCGGAACAAGGTTATGAGGAATTACTTCATCCTGTTTTTCCTCCATGTCAACGGAGAAGGCACCGCCCACGATAAACACCATCTATGACAATGACTTTCAAAGTTGACGGGACGACACCGTTCTCCGCAACGCCGTCTTCTGCAACGCCATCTTCTGCGGCGCCCGACTACTGCGATGCTCATCTTCTACAGCTCGTCGATGAACAAACCTCAATTACAAGGTAGGGGGTCTGATATAATTTTAAGTGAATATTTTTTACCTCATTCTTCGTTGAATTTCTAGAGTGTCATTGTGCTTATGATATTGCCTAACGCGGAGGGCACGGGCCGAAAGAACATGACCTAATGACCCTCTAATTGTTCTTGAATATTTTGACGGCGACGAATGGAGGCGGCGAAAACCGGAGGAAGAAGCGGCCGCGCGTCGGCCGCTTGTAGAAGAACCACGGCCTACTCGGCCAAAGAAGAACCAGCCGACTATAGCCGTCCTGGCTTGAGGAACCGCAGCGCTCCATGGCACCGCACTGCGGAGGACCACGACCCGCACTTCGCGGGCCGCTTCGACTGACAAACCGGTCAGCTAGTCAGCCGGCCAGGTTAGAGAAGGTGGCAGCACCCACAGGTGCCACGCAGGAGGACAGCGACCCACTATGCGGGCCCCTCATGCTGGGAATACCGGCCGGCTTTGGCTGGCTGGATAAGAGAGGTGGCGCCACTCGGCACCGCTCGACGTCTTCAGTTCAGCAAACCGGGTGGTCACCCCCCCCCACCCCCGCACACCGCTCGGCCAGCTGCGGGCCAGGCCACGCCTCGCTGGGCTGCACCGTGCCATGTCAGGCCGGGCCGACCCCCCTGCCGGGTCCGACCTGCCGAACAAGGTTGGGCCAACCCGCTAGCCCACTGGGCTTGACGGGCCTGGCCCATTTCACTTAAACGTGAATAACATTAAGACCGTGCATCTGATCGATGTGTCGTCTGCGGTACTAGGATCCTCGTGACGAGATGATCCATTTGGGATACTATAAGTGAGTTTTTGATGACTTTGTAAAATGGCAAGGTTTGGAACGAGCGTAATTCCAACCGAGCCCCTGGAATAGAAAAGCCAATATCTCTCAGACTGGGCATCCGATTGACATGCGGTCTATCACATTGGCTTCTTTTGATGAGACGGAACATTAAGATACATAAACTCTATACTTCATGATAGTTGATGTATCGACCCCCTTGGCTCGAGGAGCGGACACTCCCAGAATCGAGCGTGATGTGTGCGGGAACCCTAGAGCTGGCTGCAACTGCTATTGCTACCGTACTGGAATCCTCCATGGGTTCGACGATGAAGAAAATGGTACTGGAATCCTCCATGGGTTCGATAGCGATGACTACTATAATTGTATCCTATGTGGGTCTGACGGTTTGACTTCTATACTAGTATCCTGAGTGGGTCTGATAGAGTAGCTGGTCTAGTATCCTACATTGGTCCGACAGCTTAGCTGGTCTAGTATCCTACATTGGTCCAATATCTTAGATAAATCAATGACTACATCTGATCATCTCTATCACTATACAAAAGATGTATACCTGTGTTAGCTGAGTCTTGAATTTTAATCAATATCATTGATGTGATTAACTTTCTTTCCTGTATGGACTGGGTTGTGCTTGGGCTCAAGAGTTTAAGTCGAACTGTGATTGACAACATATGTATATGTATGGTCATATATCTAAGTTGAGTTGGTTGATACTTCATGAATGTATTTTTCTTCTATTGTTTATCCTTCGTGGATTCTGGGAGGCCTTTGGGGGTCTCAGGGTCCCTACTGAGTATCGTTATACTTACCCCTGCAAGGTCTATACCCGCACTTCATTGTGTTGGTTGCAGATGACAGACATCGTTGACGGAGGTCGTGAGCAAGCCAGGACCGGACGGTACCCAGAGGTGGACCACATGGCGAGATGGAACACAGAGCGGACCAATATACCTGGAGTGCAGAGGTAGACATCTGTACCTACCCGTCAGGCAGGATTCTCATTGGACGTTCCAGGAGCTGCCCTTTTTAGTTGTTGTCCCATTTTTATTTGTACTTTCTTTTCAGTTGTACTATACTTTACTTTTGGGCTTGTATTTCCGGCCCCCTTCCTTTCATCACTTACTCTTGTACTCAATTTTACTTATATCTTACTTCAGTTGCATACTCAGTAGTGTTTTATTACTTTTTAAAGAAAATGCCTTCCCAGCATAGGGATTTACGCCTTTCGTGCCAGTTGCTAGCCCCTGGCCTATGGAAGGCAGGCTTGGGGTAGTCACAGTACGAGCCCCGAGGATGGGTTGTGACATCCTAAGCATCTAACCAAAAGATTGATATGTGGCCATGAATCCCACAGAAGTAGCACATGTCATCACTACTTCTTGAAACTGTTCTCTTCGGCCTATCTCCAGCACCTACAAGATTTTATCTACTTCTGGAACTATTCACATCTCTCTTTCTATCATGCATGGGATGGAATTCATCAAATCCAATACAATTTTTCCCAAACTATATTGTCTTTGCGCTGAGAGAATTTGTTCATGGCTCTTTTCATATTTATCAAATTTTCTTTTCACTCCATCATCACCTGTCAGAGGATAGTAAAATAGTAAGTGCAAGGTATCCTTCATTTTAGGCTTTCCTCTATTATTGGATTTCTCCACTTCCTTCTTCACCAATTCTAGTTCTTCTTCTATCTTTTGAATCTTCATATCATTTAATTCAAGTAGGGAATTTTGTTATCTTCTGAGATTCATTACACACCTCATCTCATCTTCCAGTTCTGGTGTGAGCTTCTCTACCATGTCACCTTCCTCCTATACTTTCAATTTTTCCTGAGAAACAAATTCAGAGATCGATTTATTATCTTTTTGTATCAATTTATTATTTTGAACTTCTTTAGACAATTGTGTTACTAGATCATCATTTCTATCTTTTAGATTCTAAAATTCATCTGACTTGTTATTCTATTCATAATCATCATCCTTTTGTTTTCCTTTCATTCTAGCCATCTTTTTTCTATTTCATCACCTCGAGAAATATTCTTCTCCCTTAGGTTAGTAGCCACACCAATAAGCCTTTGATTTAATCCTCTTAGATTGTTGACCTCAATTTCCAATACTTGGATTCAAATATCATTAGATTTAACTTCTTCATCCAATTTCTGATCCAATTTCATTTTCATGTTGACAACATCTATTGGTGGACTCCTTAAAAATTCATCATCATCATTTGTTTCGGTATCACTTTGATGGTCAAGTACTTCACTCATTAATACATCATGATTGAGTGAATAAATCTTTTCCCTATCAGATTCATTCAGGCCTTCCTTTAGTATATTGTTTGATTCTTTTAGTTGAATCACACTTTTTCCATAAACACTTCCACACTGAGTGATATCACCTGACTCTTGATTCTTCTGTGATGTTTTTCTCCTCTGCAATGGCACACCAAGATTAGAGCAGACCGATTTAACCATACAAACAGACTACACCAAGTATGAGCAAAAATTATGATAAATGCAACCTTCCTTCTAATACCAACTGTTAGGGCCAATAGGGGCTTATATACCCTGATGGGGGAGGGTGTGAATCGTGGTACGACTATTCTTTTTCAAAAATTTTCCTGCCTCACTAGATCTTTACCTCTTTATTAAAATGGTCACTTTGTTTGTGCTTTTGTGTTTATTATGACCACTTATTTTCTTCTTAATCAAATGATGATGCTTTAAATGCAATACAGGGGAGTAAGCAGGCAGACATAGAGTTTTTTACATGGTTCACCCTCACTAGTCTATGTCCAAAGAGCATAAAACAGTGATGTGCCACTGTACCAAATCTACCAAAGCCTACTTTTATTTACACGGTTCGGGCTAGATCACTTCTATGCCCAGGCTCACTGCCTTTACAAGGATTAGGGTCAGCACACTGCTTTCACAAGGGTCACTCCCTATTTCTCTCTCTCTGACTCGCTACCGGTGGAGAGGATCCCCTTCTTCCTCTTCCTTTGCTCACTGCATTGGAAAGGATCCACTCACAGTTTATAGACATGTAGGTCTCTTCATTATCACGAATGAATACATCCTCCATTGTATGTAGATGCTCTGTTGAAGTCTAAGTTTCACCCATAGATGAATCTCTCTTTACACTGAGGGTATCGGGCAATCATCCAGCTTCCACGCAGCCCTGAACCACTCCCGTGAAACATCCTTACTTGGAGCCCTTCTCTAAGATGGCGCGAAAGTCTCGGTGCGCAAGTTAAAACTGGCACAAAATTCCTCCTCATCCACTTGCGCGACACAAGCTTCTATAACTCAAAAATTGAGTGATTCACACCCTTTTACGCCCAAACCATTATTAGTGTGCAACCAACAACTTTCGTGATTCTTGAAAATCTTGCGCGCAAGTTTCACCAAACCACTTGTGTGATGCCTTCTTCTTCAACTCAAACTTGCATGACTCACTTACTTTCATGCCCAAACCACCTTAGGTGTGCAACTATCACCTAGCGCAGAATATATACTTGCGTGACCAAACACCACTTATGTAACCACCACACCTGTGCGATGTGAGCTATAATTTTTCTACGTGTTGAACTCTATGCAGAATGAGGAGGGTTCGACCTGTATTTATAGGCATTTGGACACCCTATGCGATAGCACGCAAGTCTCCTCTCGATGTGAAAGTTTTGGCGTGCAAGTTTCTAATGCGCAAATCACTTGCATGACCAACTCTAAAAGCACAATATTTACATTAACAGTGATGGAATATTTCAAAAAAAATGTCTTAAGGAAAACCTTTATATAAAATATTTAATATAAATTTCACAAAAATGTAATTTAGTTCAAACAAACATTGTCATGCATTTATATCTCAAATATAAATACATATGAAAGCAACATGGTCATATGCCAAATGATATGATAGTATTAACAAGTCCATGGATTCCACACTCAATATGTGAACAAATAAAGATGTGTATACACACGTCCCTATGACACTGGACGAAGGATACTCATCACCAACCCATCGAGGATGTGACCCTCTACATGTTTTTTTGAATTATTTCATAGCATGGAGTGTATCTAAATAACTCACAAGATACCTAAGGCTTTAATGTGCTCCTGCATTTTTGTATAAAGATGATATAAGATCTGATCAATCCCATTCTTCCATTTGAAAAATTCCAATTTCATTCCATTTAAAATCGAAATAGTTTTTATTCAAAAACATGACTTTTCACAAGATAAAACCATTGAGTTTATATCAAATCATTTTAAACCCATCACAATTTTGAAATTAATTCAAAACCAATTACATAATTTTCACCATTTCTTTTATCAATTAATTTAAAGAAATTAATTGAAAAGCTTTCTGTCAAATCCACAATTTAAATTAAATAATATAAATTAAACAATTTCTAGAAACCCACACAAATTCAATGGAATTGGTGGTTTTCAAAATTTTTATACCAAAACCATTTATAATCTCCCAATTCAATGGAATTAGGTTCTATCAAAGTAATATAAAGAAATCTTGAGAATTGGAATTTAAATTAGTAATCGAAATCATCCAATTAATATAATGGTAATCAATTTGTAAAAACCTGATGGAACCACCTGCCTCTTTCCTTCATAATGATACTCACAACGGCACCCATCAACAAGAAAGAAGGTTTAGAAATCCTCAAACCTATACCTAGTAGAAATATCCAAAACCAAAAGACATGGATCCATCAATCCGGAGATTATCCATTGAAAAACTATGAGAAAATAAGGAGAGAAACTTGATGAATAGGGGAGAACCCTTACCCGAGATTCACACAACTGATGCACCGAATATCTGAAGCTGATAGGATTTAATCGGAAGGCGAGGAACCTATAAAAATTTCATAGGGTGTATCTATAGTCGATATCCAAGAGGTTTGGTAATAAAAGACAAAGAGTTACTACCAAACGCATGGATTTAACCTGGGCATGGGCTGAGTCACGACATGTACTACCTATTCATGATGTGAAGGCCATACTGGATAAGTATGATGAAAACCCCATAACCTTAGGGTAAAACCACTATTTAATTACTATACGATAGTTACCTTAGGTACATGATGTGTACCAACTCACGACATGACCTCCCCAGTCACGACCTGAAACCAGCATGATGTACATGGTGTGTACTTCAGGCATACGTCGTGTACACGTTTTGTAGTCTCTAGTAAACCCAGAAGAATAACATAAAATTAGTTTTAACAAAAAGGGGGATTAGAAAATTAGTAAACATAGTCATTAAGGGTAATAATATGTCATATTTATACCATCCATGTATGTCATGAACGTGTCATATCACATTGAGGGGCGGTACTCCAAACTTCCTCAAACAAAATTATTGTAATTACACATGGTGGAAGAATAAAGGTTTATTGTAAATAAAAAAATAGAATCATAAAGAAATTATAAATGAAATAAATATTATATATACATATTTTTTCCATTATATGGGATACCATGAGAGGTGGTAGGGAAAACTGAACAATCATCATTTCGTGAGGCAGTAGTCCATCATACACAGAAATAATATGTTCGTTACCCAGTAGATGTAGTTGTGTGGAAGTGTAAGTTTAACTATTAACATAAAAACGTCCTAATATATTTTGGATACTATATTTTTTATGAAATTGTATAAAAATAATATTATAAGGACTGTATGGTGTACATGAAATTGGAAGGCACGAGAGAAGGCGTTACCTCTTAATCAAGTAACTTATTTTGGTTTATACCAAAAGGCTTTATTGTAAAGATTTATGACCAAAGGGAGGCGTCTAGGTCATGGGGAGGTATGTTGGGAGACAAATTGTGTAGGTCTTGGTAGAAATTAAGATTCATGAGAGGTGTGAGGAATGGGTTGAAGTGGTGGCCTTTTATATAGAAGGTGGAGTGGTACTTTTGTAAATACCAAATGGTATTCAATAATGGGTGGTCTATATTACCTAAATAGCCTCCAAAATGGGAATCTAATGGATTAAAGGATAATAATGGTCGATATAAACCTCATCCCCACAAAAATATGTGCATTGTATAATTTTTCTCCTTAACTTATAATATTCTTCAATTTTATCATTTTGGTTTTATTAAAGCATATAGTTCTCTATTATAATTAACAAAACCATTAAGACTAATTTAAAGTGAAATGCATTATAAAATATAGATAAATTGAATTTTTAATATGATAGCTAATTTTTAAAATAAAATTCCCAAGATTTTTGGAAATTAATTTTAAAAAAACCGTATGTGACCCGGTAAAACAGTACATCAACCTGGACTGTGTAAACAACTTATTTACATAATATTGGTCAATATGTTAATTATAAAAGATTAATTATTCCATTAATATATCATATTTAATATTTATTAACACTTTAAAATCATGTGTCATATTATAAGACTTTTATTAATTTTAAATCATTTAATAATATTCATTTACTGTAAAATAACTATATTATAAATTTTGACATTATTTATTTAATGTTAATTTAAAAATATATATATTATATTTTAATTGAACTATATTTTGTTTACATGAGTGTAACATTATATATTATTATAAAGAATAAATAAATACAATAATTCAATCAATTAACTTCACTTTTAATATTTATAGTATCATCTATTTTTGTTAATTATTAACTAAATAGTCAATATGTTGACATTTCATAAGAATTTTAAGTACCTAAACCGTTTCTAAAAATTATTTATAATCTATTATGATAAAAATAACCTACATATATTTAAAAATTATATCCATGACCGAATGTATGATGTTTTGTACATATCTGAATGTTTTATAAATGTTAAAGGTAAAGAATGTTCCCTTTTTATATTTTTCTTTACATAACCATTTATATAGGGAACATTCATTTAATAATATCCCAATAACCATATGTTCCAAACCATGTGGGTTAATGGTCAATTTATTGGAATCCATTGGATTTTGGACATTTTTCCAAGTCATTATGATCCTTAATATTAATGTTTAGACCCTTAATAAGCTTATTTGTACATTAATCAATGTAATTAATATTAATAACATTCACTAATAATTTTGATTAAAAAAATTGATTTCATCTTATTAAATCATAAATATCTTACTAATTAAATCCATGTTTTTCAAATTTTGAAAATTCAAATAAAAAATTTGGATAATTTAAGACTAATTTTTATCCCATGGATGCGGGGAAATAATGGGTTTTTATAGTAGAAAAACATTCAAAAGTTGGTTATGTTTTTATATTCAATTTGAAAGTAAAATTAATTATAATGAACATAAATGTATAAATTTATGTATAATTGATCTAATGTGACTCTAAATAAATCTAAAATATAATATATAATTAATAACTATTTAAATTAAAATGTAATTTTTTACTAAATTGTAGTAATGTTCACTATTCACCATAAAATTATGTTTCTCAGAAAAAACCCAAACATTACCCATAAAGTAATTTAGATATTATAAATTATAAAATTTTGGTTATTTTTAAAAATAAAATTCATAAATGAGTCAAAATTTAGTTTTAAAATAGGTACTCCAACAAATGGTAGTAAATCTCGGTCTCACGTGTAACATAAGATAATTTAGTTTCATATGTAGCATAAGTTTAACATTGTTTATAAATAATTCTAACCACAATATTATGTTTATTCTAAAAGGAAAATTTTTTAAAGTCTTGGGGTGTTAAATTCTCCCTATATTAATTAAAATTATTCCATGAAATTTAAAATTGACCACAACAATAAATGGATTTAAAATAAACTATTGTTGAAAGCACCACACTGTAAAACAGATTAATATCACATATTCTTAATAAGAAAGAAAATATAAAATAATGGTAACTTAACTAGGTTACCTAGAAGTATAGTATAGGTGGTAAATGGAATCGTGGATATGAAAGAAAAATCCAACAATCATGTTCTAATGGAGTGTTTTAAAAAATGTTCAGAAGAAAGTTGTATCCCACAAGACCATAAAATGTAGTTGTCAGTAAAGGTAATTAATATCATAAAAACTTATGATAAAAGGACAACATGTTTGTTTCAAAAAAAAAATTTCTTTAGGTAAAGATTCCATTCACTATATATGAATATAAATAAAAATACATAAACACAATCTTTTCATTTTATTACAACTTGAACTATTTCTACATCATCACTTAGAACATGATGTGACATCTAGGGAATTAACACATTACTCTCTAAAAGCGCATCCCATGATCTTTTTAAACCATTTTATAAATGGTAAACATTTCTAGCTGATTGTGATTGAATCACTTCTGAATTAATGTCACTGAAATTCTAATGTAAACTTATCATTAGACTTTAACCAATATGAAGTAGATTTAAATTTTTACATTTCAAACATGTGAGTTACTTCATCATGTATCCTTTTCCAATATGGTAATAATTCTAATTAACGTAAAAAATTATTGGAAACATGAATTATCCCTTATTAATTAAGAAAGACATGTGTTATTGGATATATTCAATAAATACAAGTTGTTTTAAACTCTATCAATGGTCTCATAGACCACTTGTTGACAAATCATTAACCAATCCCAAGTTAATCATCACTCATCAAGTAAATCATTTATTCGCAATTATCTTAACATCATGAACAAATTATGGGTTTTACTTCCCTAAATAATGTCTTTTTTAGAAAATAAAATAAAATTCTACTCAATAACATTCCTTAGTACCATTCCACACATGGTATCAAATCCTTAATGAATGTGTACTACAGTACAATCCTTACATTCATCATACAAAAAAAAATTACATAAAAAAATTAATTTTAGAACATATTTCTTGGATAAAAATACATAAATATATTAATCATTCAACTTCGGTTGTGTAAATCACATATTATTTACCTTGATACCTTATCTTCATTGGAGTTATGTTTTATTGATTTTTGGCGAATTCATTTTCACAGTGACCCATCTCTTTATAGTTGAAAAACTAAATAGTATCTTTTTTATTCTTCCCTTTTCATTCTTTTTCCTAGTTTCATTTTTCTCTATGCTTATAATAGGCTCCCACACCATTCAAGAATTTACTATTGTGATTCTTTCAATAGTTATCATAATTTAGGAAATCCTTATTTCAATTTATCTTCTTTGACTCATTCACTTTTTCATGGTGTTCAGAAGACCTATTCTTCTCTTGGTTTCCCTTGAACACATAGGATATTGAGAATTCCTTCTCAATCATAACGGGACATAAAACATTGTCTTCGTTGGATGAGAATGTCTGAGAAAATAGTTCCCTTATAACATTTGGCTTAATACCTTCACATAAGTGATCAGTCTTTCACTACATGTTACAAATGTAATCCATAGAATAGCTCTCTAACCTTTCAAATATAGCCTCATAATCTACAACACTTTCTTCCTACTTCTACTTTAAGATAAGTAACTATCTATTCATCTCAATTTTTTATCACAAGGGAAGTATTTATCAAATAATGTCTCCTTAAAAAAATTTCATTCAATGAGTTCAATTTTTTCTTCTTCTCTTTTATTTTGGATTAAAGACCCCCACTAATCTACATCACCTTGAAGATAATAGACTAGAATTGTGACTTTTTTTCCGTACATTCCAAGGCTGTAAATATCTACTCCAAAGACTTAGTTAATTGATAATCTACAATTTGAATAGTAGTCCTACTAAAATATGGGGAATTCTATTGCACAAAAATATCCAGCATAGGATATTCTCTTCATGGAACAGGTTTCTCCCTTCACCCAAGGTTATTTTCCATAACCTGACAAATCTATCCTAACATATCCCCCACTTTATCAGTTCTAATACCAGCTTCATTTACTTTCATAGTAGGGAAACCACTATAGTGGCCACAATTATCGATATCAATCTTCCTTCCATGCACCATTTCTAAATAATGGAATTCACTATATTATCTCATAATATATAATTCCAAATACAATATAGCCCGTAACATAAATTTATGCATTGTAAATCCAAGAACCGTAAATGTTGTCTACTTTGGGAAAATCATTACTTCTAAATCCTTTATAATGATAAAAAAAATGTCAATTATCCTAAGAATATCCTTTGGTATTGTAAAACTATGTGTATAATAAGTCCCATTTTTATGTACTGGGTAATCCCAGTTCATGTCTGGAAAACCATTTTGGAGTTGTTACTCCACGGTATATCAGTTACAGAACCACGTCCACTTATTGTATCCATACAGGGATATATTTCCATGAAATACCCCATCATCTATAATCTTCCAAAATTCAAGGATGTTCTTTAATAATTATCTTCAATGTATATCTTATAGTTTTTCTCCATAATATAGGTCATCTAAATCTAGTTTCCTTGGTTGTTTCCAAACATCCTTTGATATCAACTATAATGCCCCATATCTAAAAGCATGGAGCCAGTGCATTATTACATTATATAGGCATTATTACAAGGAAGAAAATATTGAAGTACAGTTCAGTTTAGAAGTCATGGAAATCCATATTACAGAAATGATAGCAATAATACATTGTGAAAATAGTAAATTCAAACATGTAACATATAAATAAAATAATTTTTTTCCTTGAATTCTTATTCAAAAATCTCTTCTTAATAACCTAGGCATAGAAACATAATAACGGTGAGCTCAAATACATAGTAAGGATAATTAAAATAATATAAATAATGAATAAATGTAAGTGAACTAACATGTAAATGTATGTAAGTTATAACACATTCCATTTAATAACAAGATAAGGAAATTTCAATATGGCATAGTAAGAAATGAGAAACACATGCCATTAAATTAATGAATAAAAAATGAAACTCATCTATAGATATGTCAACAGAAAATATCATGGATAATTAATAGTTGAATTCTAAATAAAGAGAATACTTATTTGTTATACATCATGTTTCCTAATAATATGATAATTGTACCATCAAAAGATTGTTTAAAATTTTATTCAAATTGATTCTCCTCAAGAGACTACTGATGCATCAAGGGTCTTTCATTCACCAATCCCCAACACATAAGGATTTCCTTAAATAGTCCCCAACATGTGTATTCAATTTCCAAATAATTACACATATATCAAATAAATAATTTGGATTATAAAATATACATATTGAATAAAAAATGTTGATTTATCAGTAATACCATAGAAGAGGTTAGATACAACAAGGGTTGTTTACATTAAAACATTATTGTGGAAAAAATAATATATATCACAGTTTCATCATCTACATAATGTAATACATGAGTAAATTATCTTATATATTCATTACATATACTGTTAGGGCCAATAGGGACCTATATACCCTGAGAGGGTGGTGATTCTGGGTATGGATATTCTTTTTCAAAATTCTTCCTACCCCACTAGATCATGACCTCTTTATTACAAGGGTCACTTTGTTTGTTCTTATGTGTTTATAATGACCAAATCCTTTCTTCTTTATCTAATGATGATGCTTTAAATGAAATACAGGGAATTAAGAAGGCAGACAATGAGATTTTTACATGGTTCACCTTCACTGGACTACGTCCAAGGAGCATATAACAGCGATGTGCCACTGTACCAAATCCACTAAAGCACACTTCTATTTACAAGGTTTGGGATATATCACTTCTATTCCCAGGATGACTACCTTTACAAGGTTTAGGGTCATCTCACTACTTTCCCAAGGGTCACTCGCTGTTTCTCTCTCTGGCTCCCTGCTGGTGGAGAGGATCACTTTCTTCCTCTTCCTTTGCTCACTACTCTAGAAAGGATCCAATCACAGTTTATAGACCTGTAGTTCTATTCATTATCACTAATGAATACTTCCTATGATGTATATAGATTCTCTGTTGAAGTCCAACTTTCACCTGTAGATGAATACCTCTTTGCACCAAGAGTATTAGGCAATTTTCCAGCTTCCATGCAGCCCTGAACCACTGCCATGAAACAACCGTACATGGAACCCTTCTCTAAGTCGGTGTGCTAATCTCGGAATGCAAGTCAAAACTAGAGTGCAAGTCCTTCTAAACCACTTGCACGACACAAGATTCAGCAAATCTAAACTTGCACGACACACACCCTTTTATGCCCAAACCAATATTGGTGTGCAACCAACAAATTTCACGCTTCTTCAAAATCTGGCGCGCAAGTGTCACCAAACAACTTGCGTGATGCCTTATTCTTCAAATCAGACTTGTGTGACTCACTTCCTTTCATGCCCAAACCACCTTAGGCATGCAACTATCACCTGGTTCACAACTTATAATTCTGTAACCACACATCACTTGCGCGACCACCACACATGCACTACAGGAGGTTTTATTATTCTAAGTGTTAAACTCTACATAGAATGATGAGGGATTGACCTATATTTATTGGAATTTTGACACTCGGCATGATGGCGCACAAGTCTCCCCTCGGCGCGCAAGTTTCAGTGTGCAAGTCTCTGCTACACAAATCACTTGCGCGACCAACTCTAAAACATGAGATCCCCTTATCCCATTGCCATATTTTGATGTTCTGATCATTTTAAAAACATTAGGTGCACATGTTTCCTCTACTTCAAGTACATGGTGCCCAATTCCCTTTGCCAAAAACCACTTTTCTTCATTTGTCGATGTTCAGGCCCAAAAATTTGGAAAACACTGGAAAACGGCGCCACCTTGTATCTGCTTTTCTTGTACCACCTCTAGATCATCCATTCCTTTTTCGACGTTCTGGAGTCAAAAGTGGATCGTTAACCACACCCCCTGAACTCTATATGCCACTATGAAATCCCTTTTGTCAATAAATTTGTATGACATGGTTTTCTTTCTCAACAATCACAACACAGATGTCAACTTTTTCAACAAACACAATCACCTCAAAATATGATTCAATGATACCTTGGGGTATTTTTCCCCAACATATATATTTAGAATATTCTATAGCATTTGTATATTAGAAATTAAGTGCACCGTTCATGGAGACAATAGGCTGTACATACACATGAACGCTACATTCATTTCTTTGTTGAATTAAAATAATTAAAACTATTTGATACATATATATTTTATACTTTCCAGTATCATAATTATGTTATATATGTTTCATCAATTTACTATAACCATCCTTTATAAATTCCATGTATGGCATGAATGAGTCATATCGCTTTGAGGGGGCTGTAGTCCACACTCCCTCAAATGAAATTATTGTATATACACATGACAGATGTGTAAAGGTATGTTATAAATAAAAATTACATAATCATAAAGACATTATAAATGACATAAATATTATATATAAATATATTTTTCATTATAATATCCACTATGAGATGTGGTGGGGAAATTTTAACAACCATTATTTCGCGAGGTAGTAGTTTTATGTACAAAGAAAGAGTATATTCATTTTCCATTAAATGGAGGTGTGTATAATTGTAGTTATAACTCTTAAGGAAAAGTCATCCTAGTATATAGAAGATATTTTATTTTCTATGAAATCATATAATAAGAATATTATATGTATAAAGAACTGACATTAAAATGGTACTTAATCTTGAATTTTACTCAAGAATAAACATTATTACAGATTGAGAATCCTTTCCGCATTAGAGTTTTAGAGAATCAGGATGCCTTACATACATAACATTCCACATTCATATAAAAGGATGCTACTAAAAATAGTATCAATTTTTTTCAAAATATAAAACATTAATGATTAAAACCTGATATCTATGAAAACCATCTATATCTTTCATCAGGACTTCCTTATTTCTCTTACCCATCCCTATATCTTGTGAAAAACATTTTAAAAACATGTGATGAGTATAAAACTCAGTAAGGGATATAAAGAAAGAAAGAATTATTCAGCTGATAACATAAAAAACGATAAAACCAATCTCATACAAACTCAAATTCATTGAATACTCATGTTTTTGACTTGGGACATATTTACCAGGTCAATATTTCATTCACTTTTACACATGGAATAACCTTTTGGTCAAAATCCATCTCTAGATTACCCAATGCATTAGAGTGCTATAATGGGGCTCACCCATTATATCTTGAGCTATAATTGGCTCAACCTAACATTTATTGAGATAAAAAGGGGATCAACCCAACATAAATAATGTCCATGGAACATATCAATGTAATAAAGTATCTTGAAATCCTGAGAAACCTCTCATGCCATACACATAAAAAACAACCCTTTTGAAATTTATTAAAGATAGTTTTAAAAGGATTTTAAAATTAAAGTACGTAAAAATATAATTGGTATGTGAATTAATAGAATGGATTGGATATATTTATAAACTATAAATACAAAAAAGAAAACATAATATAAAAAAATTTATCCCACCATTAATCTTAATACCACATAATGAATAAAGAAAAAGGTTAACCCATAGAATGGAAATTGGGTTAAGAATTCCCTTACCTCAGGTTTTTCTTATATCAATTGTGATTAAAAATACTGTATAATGGTTAAAAGTGTGTTATTATTAACTTATAGAAACATATTAATTTTTATAACACCTTATATGATCATTTAGTAACAACATTTCACCCTTTAATTATTAGAATTTTGTTCCTTGCTTGGTTTTTGGTGTGTTTCTTTACATGATTTCCATGATTAGTTAATGATGGATATTCATGGTGTTTTGAAGTGAAACGCCAAAATTGGAATAGAAAAGTATTTACATATTTCCCATTAATAAATTATACCATATATAATTTTTAATTTTGATATAATGATGATTTATAAGTTAAAAAATTAACTATGTTCATTTATCATTTTAGTGGTTCTTTGATAATAATAGCCACATTTTGTTTTATAAATTAAAACCATGTGTAAAAAATAATTACATATACATGGATGAGAAATAATACATATATTATAACCTATTTCAACCATAAAATGGTTTCATGACCATACTTGAAAGAATTAATGTAAATTGAAATCACATTGTTCATGATGTCGGTAATTCGACTTATCACAAACAATGTTTTTATTCCTTGAATAAGTGGGAGAGGAGAAGAAGAATGATGATGAATATCCCATGTACATTAGAACATCCAGAATATACATGATTTATGGAGATTTAATGCCACATGGGTAGAATGAGTTGAGGAAAGAATAAGAAAATTTAAAAAAACTCAAAATAAAAGAATTGTTGAGAAATCCCTTACAAAAATTCAGCAGCCTAAGAGCTACGCATCATAGTTTTAAAAAACATTAAAAAAAGTGGGGGAAAGGGACACCACTCCTAGAATTAACCATAAAATAAAATAAATCATGAATTATATGAAAATAAGAACATGGTATGGATTCTTGAATTATATACCACATAAAAGATAACTTGAAAGGAAGAAGAAAGAAGTTGATAATTTTCTTCCCTTTGAGAGTAACTCCTAGAACATGAAGGTTGGGAATGTTGGGGATTTAGAAAACAATGAGAAGACTAATAGATAGATAAGGAGGTCAGAGCTTTGTGGTTGAGAAATTTTGGATTAATTTAATGGAGTAATGGGTTTGTATTTATATCAAAAGTGGGAGAATTTTATAATAATTTCCAAGGGACACCACATTAGTTGTATTTTCAAAACCATGGGCTTGCCCATTGTATTTGTCCATGGTATCGTTCACATGGGACACCTAAAATATTATTTTACTATTAAAAATTAGACTAGATTTATTACCTTATTATTACATCATTAATGATGTCATTAATACACCGAAACTCAAAACTATATTTTTACTATTCATCAAAAATCAATTGTTTTAGAAAAATCTCAAAAATTAGCCCTAACTATTTTTCTACATGTACAATTTAGAAATGAAGAACATTTTTTAAAAATAATTTTTTAAATATTGTTAATTTAATTTTTAAATAAAATCATACTTAAATTAAAATTCAACAATTTGAATTCTATAACTATTTTTATATCACATTGAAAATCAACCCAAAAGTCAATATCTTAAAGGATTAAGAAAATAAAATAAGAATACAATTTACCATTCATTAGGGTCATAATACTATTCATATTTATATTCATAAGGGTATGTTACTATTCACCAAAAAAGTTGCTTCCATCAGACTCCAAATAACATACTGAACCCAAATGTAGATGAGCGTTTTTTGGAATTCAAAACATAGTAGCTGCTAAATTAAGTTTAAAGGATAGTTATAAATATCTACATTAAAAAATTAAAGAATTAAATTTATTTTGAAATCATTATGGTGATACATTATCTCCACCTTCTAGAAATTTCATCCTTATAATTTTATCTACTCATTAAACAAGTAAGGGTACATTTCCCTCATATCATTTTCAGACTCCCATGTTGCTTATTCGACCATGTGTTTTATCCACAACTGTTACTTGGTGGATTACCTTATTTCACAATACATGTTCCCTTCGATCAAGAATCTGAACTGGTTTCTCTTCATAAGAATTGTTCTCTTACGGCTAAACTGCTTCTGGGTGCAAGGCATTTGATGAATATGGCATATATTTTCTCAACATCGAAACATGAAAAACATTATGTACATGAGATAAACATGAAATAAAAATTACTTGGTATACAACTAGTCCAACTTTCATAGGATTTAAAAAGGACCGATGAACTGTGGACTTAAAATTACTTTCATACCAAAAAACATAACACTTTTCCAAGGATAAATTTTAAGGGAAACATAGTCATCAAACTCGAAAGAGAAGTCTTTCCTTCTGTTATCTGGATAAATTGTTTGCCTGCTCGGAGCTTTCCTTATGCGATGTTGGATCACCTTCAGTTTCTCAAACACTTCCTCTACTAATTTTTGTCCCATTAACCTATTTTTCCCAACATAATCCCAAAAATATGGAGTTTGAAACCACTTCACATACAATGCCTCAAAAGTTTCCATCTATATATTAGAATGAAAACATTTATTATAAGAATACTTAACTAAAGAAATATGTTGATCCCAACTTCCCTGGTAGTCCATTTAACAATCTCAAGGCATATCCACCAAGGTCTGAATCATTTATTCTGACAGACCATTTGATTGAGGATGAAAAGTTGTAATGAAATTTATTTATGCTCCTAAAGACTTCTGAAGGCCCTTGAAAAAAGTTAGAAGTGAACCTAATATCCCGTTTAGATACAATAGAAAGAGGAACTCCATGTAACTTGATAATCTCTTTGAGGTACTTTCGAAAAATTTGATCCTATGACATTGTATCTCAAATAGAAAAGAAATGTGCATATTTTTTCATCTGATCAACAATACCCCAAATCGCATTGTTACATAGAGATTTCATAGGTAATCCCACCACAAATTCCATTTATATATTCTCTCATTTCCACTCTGGTACTGGAAAATGATGAAGCATCCCCATTGGTAACTGCCACTCTACTTTAACCTATTGACATGTCAAACATTTCCCAGTAAATTCTAAAATATCCCCTTTCATTTCATCCCATTAGTAATACTCCTGAAGGTCTTTGTATATCTTACTACTTCAAAGATGAACTGAAAATGGAGAACTATGAGCTTTACAAAACAAATATTTCTTCAATTGGAAATCACAAGTTACACACATCCTTTTTCCAAATCTTAAAACATAATCTGTATCATGGTTAATTTCTAGAAACATACCCATTTTTTCCATTTCTACCTTTTTCTGTAGCTCACAGTCTTCCTTATGTTCTTGTTTAATACATTCTGATAACGATTAATACACTGAAACCTGAATAAAAAAAGATGTATTCCATGCACTGACAACTTTCAAGCCAAGATTCCTAAAATCATTAATCAAGGGATCATGTTCCAAATGTAACATGGTTAATGATGAATGATGTTTTCTACTCAAGGAATCCTCAACTTTTTTTGCTTTTCCTGGATGATAATGGATCTTGTAGTCATAATCCATTATCAGTTCAATACATCTTCTCAGAATCATTCTTAATTTATTCTGAGTGAATATTTACTTCAAACTTTTATGGTCAGTATGTATTTGACATTTGACTCTGTATAAAAGGTGCCTCTATATTTTTAAATAAAAATCCACAGTTTATAATTAAAAATCATATGTGGGGTAATTTAACTCGATAGGATTTAGTTTTCTTGAAGAATAAGCAATTACCTGATCAGTCTGCATCAGAATACAACCAATTCCCTTCAATGAAGTATCATTGTAGATGACAAACTCACTATTTTGGGAAGTCAAGGCCAAAACTAGAGCATTCACTAATCTCTTCATCAGTTCATAAAACAAACATCACATTCTTTTATCTAAACAAATTTAACCCCTTTTCATGTTATCTTATTTAGCGAGCTAGATATCCTTGCAATGTTTTTAAAAAACTGTTGTAAACTACCTTCTAATCCAATAAAACTACAAATCCCTATAAAATTTGTAGGTATTGTTCATTCATAAACCACTTTTGTTTTGGAAGGATCAACTATTATTCCATCCATATTTACAATGGTCCAAAGAAAATAAATCTGTTCAATCCAAAAATCACACTTTCTGAATTTTTTATATAGTTTATTTTTTTAAGGTTTTCCAAACCACCCCTATATTTTTTTCATGCTTCTCTTTACATCTAGAATATACCAGAATGTGTTCAATAAACACAACCCCAAACATATCCAATAACTCATGAAATATTCTATTCATAAGATCCATGAATACAACAGGTGAATTAGTTAAGCCAAAAGTCATAACTACAAATTCATAATGGCCATATCTAGTATGGAACACAGTCTTCGGGATGTCTTCATCTTTTTCATTCAACTGATGGTACCCTGACCTTAGGTCATCCTTCAAAAAATACCTTTCTCCAAGGAGATGATCAAACAAATCATCAATATGAGGAAAAGGACACTAGTTTTTAACCATAATGTTATTCAATGCTCTATAATCAATACAAGGTCTCATTGAACCATCTTTCTTCTTAAAAAACTAGACATTAATTCCCCATGGTGAAGTGTTAGGTCAGATGAAGCCTTTATCTAATAATTCATGGAACTGATTTTTTAATTCCAGAAGTACCATTTGGGCCATTAAATAAGGAGGTTTATAAATTGGATTAGCATTAGGAACTAAGTAAATAGTAAACTAAACCTCTTGGTTAGAAATAACACCAGGAAAATCATCAGGAAGAAAATCTAAGTATTCATTTACCACTGGTACATCATTAATCTGGATAGTTTCTTTATCATAAAAAATATGAGAAAGATAAATTTCATTTCCATCCTTTATTAGTTTCATATATTTCAGATATGTTATTAATGGTATGTGTTCATTCTTGTACACAAACTGAAATTCTTTCTAAAAAATAGCTTCTTTTTCCCAACAACGTATCTTAGTAGGATAAAAAGAAAGTCAGTCTATACCCAGAATAAAAACAAACTCTACTAGAGTCAAAACCACAACGTTTGCAAGTAATCTATTTCCATAGACAAGGGTAGGTAGATTCTTATATTTTATTTTTTCCACAATATTTTATCTAGGGGTTTTTACCATGAGATCTGGTATCATTTCATGAGGTTGAATTCCCAATTTTTCTGAAAATTTCTCCGAAATGAAGGAATGTGTATACCCTTAATCAAACAACACATTTGCGAAATTTGTAAAAACAACTAATGTACCTGATACCACCTCATTTTATGGATCAAAATATACTGATTTATTTGAAAAGGATTCTACCAAACCCACGTGCTTCAAATGGTGCTGATTCCCTACTTGAGTAACTAGATTCGGACAAACATTAGCAAAATTAACCAATTTCTTATAGTTAAAGCATATCCTCATTGGATTCTCATTAATTTTAGGATCATTTCCCAAGCACTAACTATAACACCCCGACCCTAGTTACCCAGAGTCGGTGCATTATTGCGTAACATTGGCATGATCACAATGATCAAGTCTCGAAAGACCAATTAGTTTAGTATCCTTGAAACAATAGATACATTCATAAAAGTTACATTACATCATAAAGTAATACAAAACTATGACAACATTTTGTCTTCATATCCCCTTATATTATCCCTTCAGGTCATTTATAAAATACTTCTTCACATACTGGAAAAATAAAAACATTGAAAGGGGTGAGCTCAGATTCTCAGTAAGGATAACAATATAGCGGAAGCTTTCATAAATAAACATAAACATTTAATGAAATGTATAACTAAACAAAAGCCTTTTAAACATGAACTTCATCATAATATGGAAAAATAAAATGAAATAATTCCATTTACTTATTCACATGGATATTCTACTGGTCGAATAATCACATGCAATATCAATAACCACTTTCATAATGATGGAATGCATAATGCCAGACTATCATAACCACGTAGCCAAGGCCTCGTGCCAAGACTACAAATAAGATTTTGTCAAGGCCTCGTTCCAAGACACTAGTTTGTCTCATGAGACCTGCCGATGCATCGAGGAGCTATAGCGGGCTCCACCTGTCACTTATTATGTCCAATGCATTCCTTATATGAAAAGGTTTAAACATATCATAAACCATAACATAATCGTATCACATAAAAAATTCATATAGGAAACATAAAATTTCCACATTTAAATCACAAGATATTAATACAACACATTTATATGATAAAACCATTATCAAAACCATTTTCAATACTAAAATAAATGAAAAGTAGAACATGGTATTTATTTTTATTTTTTTTAAGTTATGTCTTGTAGAGAAAGCCGAAACTCAAATAATGGTATTGGGGACAGAGAAGTCATTTTCGCCGCATACGAAAGAGAAAACAGTCCTTTTGTCATTTAGTAAAAATGCTTCATATAAAAATATTCCTTCTGAATAAAATTAAAATTCAAAGGGGTTTGTACACCCTATAAAAGAAAGTTGTGTATAAAACAAAATATGCCTCAATGAAAGGAGATTGAGACGAAGTCCCTTACAAAGATCATTTTTTAAATAAAATAGATCTATTAGGTGTATCCACTATAAGTGCACATAATGAAATTAAAAATACACCATATGAAATAATAATGTCATGACATAATTTGAAAGTATGAGATTAACCCAAAGAACAAAAATTTGGTTATGAAGTTCCCTTACCTTGTGTCTGACTTGACTCGACCATTCTTTAACCTCCTTAATAATAAACTAGAGTTAATATATAATTTCTTAAGAAACATTTTCAAGTTCATTAATCCTTTTATATCACTTATTACCATGTTATGAACATTATGTAATTATTTATGTTAATAATGGTCGTTTTGTCGATATTTGGTACTTGAGTCAACAATAAAATTATTATAATTACAAGTTGTTTATGTGGTAGAATATTCATTATATCCAGAATTATATTCATGATTTAGATATCATATATATCATATATATCAAGTATATACATTCATTCATAATCATACGTAACTTTTAGAGGTAAGAAATGAAATGCACCGTTCATGGAGACGGTAAGCCGTACGTACGCATGAACTCTACTTTCATTTATATTTCATATTTAATGGAATGAAATCATGATGATATAAAGGTGTATTATAATTCCAGTATAATATCAAATATAATATCATTTACTCCATCCTTTATACGTCCCACATATGACATTAACGATTCAAATCACTTTGAGGGGGCGGTAGTCCGCACTTCCTAAAATGAAATTATCGCGTTTACCCATAATGGAAATCATAAAGGTATGCCATAACTGAGAAATGAAAAAGCATAAGGAAAACATAAACATAATATATATCATATATAGAAATAGTTTCATCTTAATGGCCACCATTAAAGGTGTTAAAATAATATCGAACAATCATCATTTTGTGAGGCCGTATTTTTTCACCCACAGAAACAGTATGTTCTTTAACCATTAGACAGAGGTGTGTGTAAGTTTAAATCAAATCCTTATCATAAAAAAATCATAGTATATTTTAGATACTGGTGTTGTTACAAAATAATGTAATAAAAAGACTTTAAGGGGTTGGAGAAGCAAAATAAAACAAAATAACATAAGAGAAGACGTTACCTTAAAATCGTGTAACTCTTTTTGATTTGAGCCGAAGGCTTCCCTGGGAAGAATTCTACCCAAATTGAGGATTCTAGGAGTAAGAGAGGGAAGTTTAGAGAGTATTTGGGCAGAGTTTGGCCGAGCCAAATTTCTTTGATGGTGTGAATAAGGTGGTAGAGGTGGGGCCTTTTATAAGAGGAAAGGAGGGGCACTCTTGGAAAGTCATGAAATGTGACGTTATTATGAAATGATTTTTGGATTTTAAGGGTCCCACAGTGATATATTTCGAGGATAAGGTGATAAGGGTTCTCAATATACTCATCCAATATGTTTCTGACATGTGTAAGTCTTAGATTTTACATTATCTTTTCGTTTTATTTAAAGCGTTAATTAATGTGGTAATCGCTGCATCATCATGATGTCATAACGAATTTAATTTATTTAATGTCTAAAAATTATAAAAAAATATAATGATGTAGGAAATATTTTTAGATTTCCAGTGAATATTTATAGTCTAAATGTTAACTTATATAACCCCATGTAATAATTGTTTTATTAAAACAACACGTGTTTGTGACAATTTTATTTTTACATTTATTAAAAAGTTATTAATGTCATTATATTACCCAAGTGGCTCCATGGGGTCCCCAAGTTGGCCCATATATTGTATTGGTCGGACATGACTCATCCAATAAGGTTAGGACAAGTGTCAAGGTATTCTTATATTTTTATAATATCATTTTTACCTTAAATTTCACTAATTACCTTTAATCGTGATTAATTAAACTTAAAAGTTACTATTCACCAAAAAATTATTTTAATCCCATTGAACCACATTTTACTTCCTAATGACAACCATGTATGTCAGATTTTTGAAAATAAAATCACAGAATTGGTAATGTTTCATTTAAACGAAAGAGCAGTTTTTTAGCTACCACTTAATGGTTTCACTATTTATCAAAAATTGAAGTTTTTCAGAAAAATGCCAAAATTTCACCCTAAGCTATAATTGATTTTCAGAATTCAAAAATGATGTCTATTTTAAAAAATTAAAAACATATATTTTTCAATAATTAATTTTATAATTAATTCCCACTGTCACAATAAATAGCTTGTTTTTAAAAACAATATATATCAAAAGATTGACAATTATTTATGTCCAACTTTGAAGTCAAATTAATTCTAAGAACCACCATTGGATAAAATGGTAAAAATATATTCTAATTATAATTTAAAATCACCCAATAGTATAATTTATCACTATAAATTAGTTTGATTAAAAAAAAATTAGTATTTTTCACTATTCATAAAAAATTTGAAGTTCTCAGAAAAATACCAAAAATTCAACATAGGCTAATTTCGATATTCCGAATCCAAAAATGAAGTCCACTTAGAAATATAAAAAATATATATAATTTCAAAAAGGGGGTATTACTATTCATCATGGCTATTTTTATTGGTCGTTGTGTGTTAGAATCTCGAACTTGCATACAATGCAAGATATTGCATTATTAAAAGAGAAGCGTATTGTTGAAGCTCCAGGTGTTACATTCTAACCTCCTTCCATAAATTGCGTGCTCGATATTTGAAATTTTTCTTTGAAAATAAAAGGTTGAAAATAGAAAATACCTTTGTGGAAAACCCACATCAGAAATAAGATTTATAAAATTTAGCCTTAATAAGAGGGAAAGGGAAATGAAAAAGTTACCACCAAATTATGATCACGATAAGGAGAACATTTGTGGAAATTAGAGACATATAATTGGATGAAAATGTAAATATTTGTAGGGAGTGATTGAGGTCATCAGTCACAAACAAGTGTAAAATTGAGGTCCTTGAAGCCTTCAATCTATGTTGATTTAAAATATTATCAGTTCAACAGGACATAAGGTATTAGGATAACACATTCTTTTGTTTTAATATCCCTTCACTAAAATTTAAGAATTAATTTATTCATAGAATAATAGATAGGTATATATATATATTTATGCTTGACAAGTAGAGTTTCAACCTTCAACTAATTTCTACCACAAACTCATCTTTCACTCAAAAAGATAATAGAACTCAAAAATATTATATTTATCCTAATCGTACAAGGTTCAAAATATTAACACATACCATTTAGATAAGGGAAACTATTTTGTCATAACCAGGGACTTCATGTAGGCTAATGGTATGTAATATATTCATGTCTCTCTATGGTTGTGGGTTCGATTCCTACAGATTTTTCCAACGCGATGGGTTATCCCCTGACTTATTGGTTGTCTTTTTCCTAAAACTATAGTATTATTATATTCCAAAAATAATATTCAGATATGTTTTAACCTTAAACAAAACTATCCAAGGGTCAACGTAATCCATTCCATCCATTATAGTTATCCAAAATACTTATGTCCAACTCACAGTCCAAATTTTATAAGGAAGGTAAACATAATGATGATCCTTTTTTCCGCCTAACAACATGTGAACACCTTCATCATGTATTCTATTAAAACACCGCAACATCTTGAATTACCATAAATCCTTATTGATTACATTCATGATCCCTTTTTCCTTATAGAATACTACATATACTCCTTCTATCCAAAAAATGCATACAAATCATTAATCAGTTTAAAGTAAGTTAAGAATATCCAATATAATTTATCCAAATCAATCATGTATTATTCCAAAGTCATTATCTCAGTATCAGAACCATATTATGGTTTATCTTTATCTCAACCATATATTTTCCAAAAATTTAACCTGATGTGGAGTCCCTTTTCTTGGTTCCACACATTCTCATGTCCTTGATGAAATAGTACTGCAGTACAATCCTTATATACTCCATAATTATTATAAACAGTTCAACATTGATACAACACTCAAATGACAAAATTATTTAATAACAACATAAGAACTCTAATCATTCCTCCACATCTGTGGTAGTATCATAACTTGATTATTATCCAATGACATCATTTAGGGAATACTCTGATGATTTGGACATTGGTTTACGTAGTGTCCCCACTCCTTGCAGATGAAGCAGTGTACATTTGAAACCTTTTTCTTACCCTTGCAGTCACGCACTTGGTGTCCTTCTTCTCCACACATATAATAAACTCACATTCCATTCAAGAAAGTTCCAAGGTGTTTCTTCCCACAGTTATCACATATTGGAAAATTATTCTTTTCCCTCATCCCTTTATCCAGCATTCTCTCTTCCATCCTTTTCTTCTCTTTCTTCCCTTCAAATCTATAAGACTCAGAAAATTGTTTACTTATCTTATTAACACATGATACTATTTCTTCATATATTTAGAACACATGGGAGACTATTTACCTTCTAAATGTTGTCATAATACCATGAAAGAAATGATCCTTCTTACTCTTTGGATCATACGTATTGATGGATTTTACATTCCTTCTTTTGGGTGCCATTTCTATACAATGGCATAAACTAGGCTAGTTTTTGAATTACAATGAATAATTCCAAACATGTAAAATACTTAATGTAAATTGGACGGTTTATGGATATAATCCATAATCATAAATAAAAATTCTTTGAGAAAGTATATACTCATAAACCCTTCGTAATGGTTTGTAAAAAACTGAGAATTATCCTAAGCATATCCCACTATAGTGTCGTAACCAATAGTGCTGCAAGGACCGTTGTCGTGCACCTGTTCCCATTCGAGTCTAGCTCAAAGCGGTGTTTTCGGGTTTTACCCCTAGGTACATCTGTGCTAGAGCCGCCTCTACCTGCTCGTATCCAAACAGGGCTGTATTGCTCAGAAAACTCACAAAATCTCTATAATACCAAAATTCTAGGAAGTTATTCTATACAAATCCTCAAAGTCTATCTTTGGGATATGTGATCTAATTATAGTTTATCTAAATCTAGCTTCCATGGTTAGTACTAAACTGCCTCTGATACCAACTGTAACACCCCAACCCCAGTTACCTAGAGTCAGTGCATTATTGTGTAACATTGGCACGATCAGAAAGAGTAAGTCTTGAAAGACCGATTAGTTTTGTATCCTTGAAACACTAGACACATTCATAAAATTTACATTACATCAGAAAGTAATACAAAACCAAGACAACATCTTGACTTCATATCCCCTCATATTATCACTTCATTTCATTCATAAAATACTTCTTCACATCCGGGAAAAATTAAATCATTGAAAGGGGTGAGATCAGTTGCTCAGTAAGGATAAAAATATTGCAGAAGTTTCCATAGATAAACATAAACATTTAAGGAAATTTAATACTAAACAAAAGCCTTTCAAACATGAAATTCAGCATAATATGGCAAAATAAAATGAAATAATTCCATTTAATTATTCACATGGATATTCTACTGGCCGAATAATCACATGCAATATCAATAACCACTTTCATAATGATGGAATTCATAATTCCATACTATCATAACCACGTAGCCAAGGCCTCGTGCCAAGACTAAAAATAAGATTTTCTCAAGGCCTCGTGCCAGGACACTAGTTTGTCTCATGAGACCTGCCGATGCATCGAGGAGCTATAGCGGGCTCCACCGATCACTTATTAAGTCAAATGCATTCCTTATATGAAAAGGTTTAAATATATCATAAACCATAACATAATCGTATCACATAAAACATGCATAAAGGAAACATAACATTTCCCCATTTTAATCACAAGATATTAATACAACACATTGATATGATAAAACCATTATAAAAACCATTTTCAATACTAAAATAAAAGAAAAGTAAAAGATGGTATTTATTTTTCTTTTTTTTAAGTTATGGCGTGTAGAGGAAGCTGAAACTCAAATAATGGTATCCGCGACAGAGAAGTCATTGTCGCTGCATACGTAAGAGAAAAAATTTATTTTGTCTTTTATTAAATATTCTTCGTATAAAAAGATTCCTTTTGAATAAAATTAAAAATCAAAGGGGTTTGTACACCATATAAAAGAAAGTTGTGTATAAAAAAAATTGCCTCAATGAAAGGGGATTGAGATGAAGTCCCTTAAAAAGATCAATTTTTTAAATAAAATAGATCTATTATGTGTATTCACTATATGTACACATAATGAAAGTACAAATACAATATAGGACATAATAATATCATGACATAATTTGAATGTAGGAGATTAACCCAAAGAATAGAAATTTGGTTATGAAGTTCCCTTACCTCATGTCCGACTTGACTTGACCATTCTTTAACCTCCTGAATAATAAACTAGAGTTAATATATACTTTCTTAAGAACCTTTTTCAATTTTATTATTCATTTTATATCACTTATTACCGTGTTATGAATGTTATGTAATTATTTAAGTTAATAACGGTCATTTTTTCGATCTTTGGTACTTGAGTCAACAATAAACTTATTATAATTACAAGTTGTTTATGTGGTAGAATATCCATTATATCTAGAATTATATTCCTGATGTAGATATAATATATATCATATATATCTATTATATTCATTGATTCATAATATTACGTAACATTTAGAGGTATTAAATGAAGTGCACCGTTCATGGAGACGGTAAGTCGTACGTACGCATGGATGCTACTTTCATTTCTACTTCGTATTTAATGAAGTGAAATCATCATGATATAATTGTGTATTGTAATTATAGTATAATATCATAAATAATATCATTTAATCCATCCTTTATATGTCCCGTATATGGAATTAATTATTCAAATCACTTTGAGGGGGCGGTAGTCCGCACTTTCTAAAATGAAATTATCGCGTTTACCCATAATGGAAATCATAAAGGTATGCCATAAATGAGAAATACATAAGAATAAGGAAAACAAAAACATAATATATATCATATATAGAAATATTTTCATCTTAATGGCCACCATTAGAGGTGTTAAAAGAATATTGAACAATCATCGTTTCGTGAGGCAGTATTTCGCCAGCCACAGAAACAGTATGTTCTTTAACCATTAGACGGAGGTGTGTGTAAGTGTAAATCAAATAAATATCGTAAAAACATCCTAGTATATTTTAGATACTGGTGTTGTTACAAAATAATGGAATAAAATGTGTTTAAGGTGTTGGAGAAGAAAAATAAAAGAAAATAACATAAGAGAAGACATTACCTTTAAATCGGGTAACTCTTTTTGATTTGAGCCAAAGGCTTTCTTGGGAAGAATTATGCCCAAAGTTAGGCTTCTATGAGTAAGAGAGGGAAATGGAGATAGTATTTCGGTAGATTTTGGCCGAGACAAATGGCTTTGATGGTGTGAATAAGGTGGTAGAGATGGGGGGCCTTTTATAAGAGGAGAGGAGAGGCACTCTTGGAAAGTCATGAAATGTTACATTATTATGAAATGCTTTTCTGATTTTAAAGGTCCCAAAATGATATATTTCCAGGATAAGGTGATAAGGGTTCGAAATATACTCATACAATATGTTTTTTATATGAGTAATTCTTAGATTTTACATTATCTTTTTATTTTATTTAAATCGTTAATTAATGAGGTAATCACGGCATCACCATGATGTCATAAAAAATTTAATTTATATAATGTCTAAAAATTATAAAAATTTATAATTATGTAGGAAATCTTATTAGCTTTCCAATGAATGTTAATTTTTGAAATTTTAACTTATATAACCCCATGTAATAATTGTTTTAGTAAAACAACACATGTTTGTGACAATTGTTTTTTTACTTTAAATAAAAAGTTATTAATGTCATTTTCTTACACAAGTGGCTCCATGGGGTCCCCAAGTTGACCCATGGATTGTATTGGTTGGCCATGAATCATCCAATAAGGTTATTACAAGTGTCAAGATATCTTCATATTTTTATAATATCATTTTTTACCTTAAATTTCACTAATTACCTATAATCGTGATTAATTAAACTTAAAAGTTACTATTCACCAAAAAAAAATTTAATCCCATTGAACCACATTTTAATTCCTAATTACAACCATGTATGTTGGATTTTTGAAAATCAAATTATAGAAGTGGTAATGTTTCATTAAAAGAAAAATCAGTTTTTTAACTTCCACTTAGTGGTTTCACTATTCATCAAAAATTATAGTTTTTCAGAACAATGCCAAAATTTCACCCTAAGATATAATCGATATTCCGAATTCAAAAATTATTTCTATTTTACAAAATTCGAAAAATATAAGTTGAATTAATTAATTTTATAATTAATTCCCACTGTCATAAAAAATAGCGTGTTTTTAAGAAACAATATATATCAAAAGATTGGTAATTGTTTATATCCAATTTCATTGTGAAACTAATTCTAATGACCACCATTGGATAAAATGGTAAAAATATATTCTAATTATACTTTAAAAGCACTCAATATTATAATTTATCGCTATAAATTATTTTCATTAAAAATGCTATTTTTAAGTATTTTTCAATATTCATAAAAAAATGGAAGTTCTTAGAAAAATACCAAAAATTCAACATAGGATAAATTCTATATTCCGAATCCGAAAATGAAGTCCTTTTTGAAATATAAAATATATATATAATTTCAAAAAGTGGGTATTACTATTCATAATGTCTATTTTGATTGGTCGCAGTCTGTTAGAATCTCGAACATGCGTACAATGCAAGCTATTGCATTATTGAAAGAGAAGCATATCATGGATGCTCGGGGTGTTAAACTCACATGACATGTGTCCAAATATTCCTCATTGGTTTCATTTCATAGAATTTTTAAGACATTCACTAGGATTATTTTTACCACACTTTTCACAAGATGGGAAATTCATTTTCTTACCTCCAAATATCTCTGACAATTTCTTCCCCATTTCCTACCAACCTGACCGCTTTGTATTCTTGTCATCCCATAGAACATATGTGTCAAAAAACTCCATATCAATTTTTTCATCACAATGAACAAGCATCTCATAGCTTTTAAACTCTCATGAAGCCAAATCACTTCACATAAATGGTTTCAAAGCAGAGTAAAATCTAATAATTTTACTTCCAAAATCTTGAGTAAAGTCTGGTACATAACGAGATAGTCTTGTAAAATTTTCTTCATATTCTACCATAGAATCGTCATATATCTACTTCAGTTCCATGAATTGATCCTCTATTCTGATTCGAATAGTTTTGGGAATGAATTTTTCCTCAAAAAGACTCTTTAAATCATCCCATTACCGATTGTGAAGATCATCTCTTTCTCTCTTATTCTTAAATAGAGACCACCATTGATTAGATCCACATTCCAAATGACAAATGGATAGTATTAAATTTTTACATTCTGAATATCCCATGACATCAAATATATTTTTTAGAGCATTGATCCATCCTTCAGTTATCACTAGATTTACGGTTCCACAGAATGTTGGAGGATATTGCCTCATAAAATTATCCACAAAATACAAGTTTCTTCATGGTAGATCATGTTCTTCTCTTGCATGGATACCACTCTCATTTATTTCATGAGTCAATAGATTCATTGTTGTCACAAATAGCTCAATTCCTATTCCCAAAATTTCGGTCTGGTGATTCAGACAGGAATCAGCCTCATGGTGCATTCCTTCTTCAGCTTCCATATTTCTTCTGCAGAAAATCAGTCTATAAAAACATGAAATATGTGAATAAACATGATAATCCTTAAATTCTATAACATTTCAAATTAACAAAGAGTAAAAATCAGTTATGGTATGCTTTAAATATTATCCCAACACCTAAAGTTATCTAAACCATCCTCTGATACCAACTATAAGGGCCTATCCTTAAAACGGTACTTAATCTGGAATTTTAGTCAAGAATATACATTATTAGACATTGAGGATATTTTTGGGTTTAGAGTTTTATATAATTAGTATACTTTACATACATAACATAACACATTCATACAGGAGGATACTACCAAAAACAGTATCCATTATTTTAAAAATATAAAACATTAAAGCTTAAACAAGATTTCATTAACAACCATCTATATCATTAATAAGGACTTCATACTTTCTTTTACCCATCCCTATATCCTGTGTTTTTTTAAACACGGGATGAGTATAAAACTTAGTAAGGGATATAAATAAAGAAAGAGTTCATCATGTGATAACATAAAAAGCAATAAAACCCATATCATAAAAACTCTAATGCATAGAATACTCTTATTGTTGCCTTGGGACATATTTTCCATATCAATCTTACATTCACTCTTACACATTTAATAACCTTTCGGTCATCTTACATCTCTAGAGTACCCAATGCATTGGAGAGCTATAAGGGGGCTCACCCATCGTATCTTGAGCTGTAATGGGATCAACCCAAAATATCATGAGTGATAAAGTAGATCAAACCATCATATATAATGTCCAAGGAACATATCATGGAAATAATGTATCCTGAAATCATGAGAAACCTCTCATCCTATACACATAAAAACAATCCTTTTGAAATTTGTTAAATAGTGTTTTAAAAGGATTTTAGAAGGAAAGTACTTTAAAATATAATTGGTATGGGAATTAATAGAATGGATCCAATATGTTTATACACTGTAAATACACATAATACCAGATAATATAAACAAAAATTAATCACACCAATAACCATAATACCACATAATTAATAAAGGTAAATGTTAACCTAAAGAATGGAAATTTGGATAAGAATTAACATACCTTGGGTTTGTCTGACTTAAAATGTGTTTAAACCTCCTATATAATGGTTAGAAGAGTGTTATTAATATGTTACAGAAACATATTCATGTTTATAACACCATATATGATCATTTCATATCATCATTTCACTCTTTAATTATTATAATTATATTCCTTTAATTGTTTTGGGTGCTTTTCTTTACATGATTTCCATGATTGTTTCATGATGGATATTCTTGAATATTCGAAGTGAAACTACATAATTTGAATATAAAGGTATTTAAATATTTCAAGTAACATAAATTATACCATTTATCATTTTCGAGTTTTATGTAAGGATGATTCATAATTTAAAACATAAATCAAGTTTGTTTATATCATTTTAGTGGTTCTTTGATAATAACGACCTCATTTTGTTTTATAAATTAAAACCATGTATACAAAAGAATTAAAGATCCATGGATGATATAATATATATATATATTTATATTATAACCTTTTTCAACCATAAAAATGGTTTAATTACCATAATTGAAACAATTAATGTTAATTGAAATCACATCATCTACGATATCGGTAATTCGACACATCACGAAAAACGTTTTTATTCTTTGAGTAAGTGGGAGAGGAGAAGAAGAATGATGATGAATTTTCCATGAACATGAGAACATATATAATATAAATGATTTATATAGCTTTCATTAATATTGGGTAAGAGGAGTTGAGGAAATAATAAGAAACTAAAGGAACTCAAAATAAAAGAATAGTTGAGAAATCCTTTACAAAAATTCGGCAGCCTAACAGCTACACAACATGGTATTAGAAAACATTAAATAGAGAAGGTAAAAGTCTCACCCCTTATAAAATGAATCATAAAACATAATAGAGAATGAATAATATGAAAATAATAACATGTAATGGATTCATTAATTCTATACCACATAAAAGTGAACTTGAATGGAAGAAGGCAAAAGTTGAGAATTTTATTACCATATAGAGTAACTCCTAGAACATGATGGTTGGGACCTTGGGGGGTTTAGGAAACATTTGGAGGACTAATAGGGAGGTAAAAAGGTCAAATATTCTTTGATGAGGAATTTGGGATGAATTTAATGAATGAATGAGTTGGTATTTATTGCAAAATTTTGGGAATATTTTAATATTTTTCAAAGGACAACTCATTAGTGGTATTTGAAAAACCATGGACTTGCTCATGGAATTTTCCCATGGTATTATCCACATGGGACACATCACATATTATTTTACTGTAAAAAAGTTGACCAGATTTATTACATCATTATTACATCATTAATGATGTCATTAACACACCGAAACGAAAAACTGTATTATTAATATTCACCAAAAAATAAACTATTTTTAAAAAATCTAAAAAATTCACCCTAACGATTTTTAGATGTGTATAATTAAAAAATGAACTCCATTTATTGAAAATAATTTCTTAAATATTATTAATCTAATTTTTAATTAAAATTATACTTAATTCAAAAATTAACCATTTTAATTTTATAACTACTTTCATATCACATTGAAAAATCAACCCAAAAGTCATTATTATAAAACCTTAATGAAATAAAATAACAATACTATTTACTATTAATTATGGTCATAATACTATTCATATTTCTATTCATAAGGGTATGTTAGTATTCAACAAAAAAACAAGTTGGTTTCATTAGACTCCAAAGAACTTACTGAACACCGATGTAGATTACCATTTTTTGAAATTCAAAACATAGAAGATGCTAAATTAAGTTTAAAGGCTACATATAAATATCTAATTAAAAAACTGTCTCATGAATTTAATTTATTTTTAAAACATTGGGGTGTTACAATATGGAGTGGAGAATGGAAATAAAATTAGAAGGCATGAGAAGAGGTGTTACCTCTTAATTAGGTAACTTTTTTGGTTTACACCAAATGTAATTATTGGAAATATCAAGGATGAGTGGGATGCTTCTAGGTTTTGGGGAGGTATGTTGGGAGATAATTTGGGTATGTATGGTCTGAAATTAAGAGGTTTGAGAGGTGTGAAGAATGGGTATAAGTGGCGCCCTTTTATAGGGAAGGGGGATTGGCACTTTTGTAAATACCAAATGGTATTCAAAAATGGGTGGTCTATCTTACCTAACGTGACTCAAAAAGGGGAAACTAAATAATTAAATGAGAATAATGGTTGATAAAACCCTCATAAACCAAAAAATATCTTCATTTTAAAAATTTGGTTACATAACTTTAAAGATTCCTCAATTTTTTCATTTTGGTTTTATTAAGGCATCTAGTTTTCTAATATTATTAACCTAACCATTAAGAAATAATTAAAGTGTGATTTACGAGAAAATATATATCCAATTAATTATTAATATGATATATATTTGTAAATAAAATTCCCAGCTGTTTTGGAAATTAATTTTAGAACATGTGCATGTTACACGCTCAAACACCGCTTGAACCCATACCATGTCAACACTATATTTACATAATATGGGTCAATATGTTAATTATAAAAGATTAATTATTTCATTAACAGAAAATATTTAATATTTATTAACACTTAAAAAATCACATGGTAGAATATAATATTTTTATTAATTTTAAATCATTTAATAAGATTCATTTATTGTAAAATAACATTAATATCAATTTGTACATTATTTATTTAATTTTGATTTTAAAATATAGATATTATATTTTAATTAAAATATATTTGGTTTACATTTGTGTAAAATTATATATTCATAAAAAATAATTAAAGATAAAAATTCAATCAATTAAATTCACTTTTAATATTTATAGTATAATTTATTATAGTTAATTATTAACTAAATTATCACTATATTGATGTTTATTAAACATTTATATTCATAAACCATCTCTAAATATTATTGATAATTTATTTAAATAAAAATCACCCATATATCTTTAAAAAAGATACATATAACCAATTGTATTATGTTTTGTACATATCTAAAAGTTTTATAAATGTTGAAGGTAAGGAAAGTTACCTTTTTTGTATTTTTTTTCTTAATTTAACTTTTATATAGAGAAATTTCATTTACTAATATCTCAATAAACATATATTTCTAACAAAGGTGGTAAATAGTAAAATTATTGGCATAAAATGGATTTTGGACAATTTTCCAAGTCATTTTGGTCCTTAATATTATGTTTTAGTCCCTTGTTAAGGTAAATTATACCTTAGTCAATGTAATTAATATTAATCAGATTCACTAATCATTTAGGTAAAAAAGATAAGTTGAGTTTATTAGAACAAAAATACCATATTAATTACATTTTTTGTATGTTATATTTTCAAAATTCAAACTAGAGAAGTGGGAAATTTAAGATTAACGCTAATCTCGCAGATGGGGAGAAATAACAGGTTTTTATAGTAGAAAAACATTCAAAAGTTTGTTATGGTTTTATATTTAATATGAATGTAAAACTTATAATAATGAATTTAACTATAAAAATATATGTATAATTTATCAAATTTGACTCTAAAACAAAAATATAATATAATTAATAATTAATAATTAATTAAACTAAAAGGCTATTTTTAACTAAACAATAGTATTTTTTAATATTCACCAAAAAATGATGTTTCTTAAAAAAATCCAAAAATTCATCTTAAGCTAATTTAGATATTCAAAATTCAAAAATTATGTTTATTTCTAAAAAATAAAATTCCGAGAAGTGTCAAAATGTTATTTTAAAATAGGTTCTCCATCAAATGGTTGTAGAACTCGGTGTCGCGTATTACGCAAGCTAATTTTGTGTCGTATGTAGTGTAATTTTAAGATTGTGTATAAATAATTCTGACAGGAAGATTATATTTATTCTAAAATGAAAATATCCTAATGTCTTGGTGTGTCACATATCTTTCACTAAGAATATTATATTTATATATATAATTAATAAAATTTCACAATTTATAGAGAACTTGGTATTTTTAGATTATAACTTTCCATTATTATCTAATTCTATAATCTTGAAAAGATCCTATAGAAGATAGAGATTCAGAAAAAATTAATTATTTTTAAATTATGTTTTGTTATATACATGATTTTATAGTGGGTATTAATGAATGTATGTAATATATATGTCTATGAGAAATGAATATATGAGGATGGGTTCATGGAATCACAATTGGTATTGAAGTAAATGATCAGTTAAAATTTGATTTTTTGAATTTTTTTAATGATAATTTAATGGATGATATGTTTTTTTGACACTTATTTCATGGTATTCATTTTCAATTACGCTATTTATATGTTTTTTTAATTTTATGGAAATAATTCACATCTTATTTTGGGATTAGGTTTAGAGAACCCTATTGAAATACCAATATTTGAGTCTGTGTACATAATGATATACTAATGTTTTAGTAAAGTATTATATATATATTATTCCATGAAATTATATCCTTTTATGGATAAAATAATTGGATTAAGGATCACATAAAAATATATGTAGGGGTAATGACCCCAAAAATAGTGAATTGGGAATTAACTAGTTTTTACTAGGTTTGTCTCAAAGAGGCCAAATTGGACACCTATTTTGACACACCTTGGTTAAATTCATTGAGAAAGAATATTGGATTTATGAACCATGATGAAATATTAATAAACAATTATAATTTTTTAGAGAACATTTTTTCTAAATATACCATGGAAACCCATGGATTGAGCAATGATTGTCAATGTTGTATCCAACAAGAATCATATTCAAAGAAAAATTATCCCAATGGAAATAATATTCCAATGGTTATATTCATATCCATATTTTTCAGATTATTCAAACTATTTTGGATTTAATATATGGTTGAAATGAGATCAGAAAGAAGATGTTGGGAAATGAATTTTTCGAGAAACCATTCTGTCTCAAAAATGAGTAAGGGAGAATTAGTAAATTGTTATGAATTATGGTATATTCATAATATGTTGGAAATGGATAGTTTCAAATTATTAACTATTATATTGACTTTTATACTTTAATATAAATTAAATAGTAAATAATTTAGATATTTTCATTAGTGAGTGATATTTATCAAATTACATTTTTGAGTTTTCTAGATGTTAAAGAGAATTATACGAAACATCTAAGGACTATTCATCAGTAGTTTGTTAAATAGTTTGGAAAAATTTATTAAATTACATTAATAACCTTGAAAAATTATTTTACCAAAATTTTAAATTTTTAGGCATAAATAATAGAGAACATGTAGTTGATGTATGGATAACTCTTAGGATTAAAATTCCCTTGATGTTGATATACTAATGTTCGGTTTGATTTTGAAGAAGAATTTTATATAGTGTTTGGAAACATGTCATTGTTTATCGATCAATTTTTTATGAATATAGTATAAAAAAGTTATTTTGGGACCTTATGATTTATTGGTTAAAACCATTTGAGTGTTAATGATATAGTTATTTTTAATAGAATATATCATCTCAGTATATATTATTACCATAGAGACTCAAAAGGGTTTCTAAACAAAATTTAATTTATGGTATATGATTTTGTTTTATACATACTTGGGTATATGATTATAGGAAGGACTAGTGTTCCTTGGGGGGATAAGTCATATTTTGTGAGAATTAATTTCAATTATTATTGAGTTTCAAATATTTTATGAATGTTCAAGGTAATTTAGGATCATTATTTTATGAATTAAGTAAGTAATATTGATGTAACTGAACTAATAGAAACCTATTCTAAATGAATACAGTCATATGTTAAAATGAGGGTGATATAGGTTAAACCATTCAGATACATGTTGAGATGTAAAAATTATAGGCTAACATGATTGTGTTATAATGTGAGATAGAATGTTGATAAATATTCATTTCATTTTTTGATATAATGATATTATACTGATCTTTCCTCCCATTAACTCTCTTGATTTTAGTAATAGTAGAAACGTGAAGAATCCTAGCTAAAAAAAGATGTTATACACAATGAAAAAATTTTCCTAACAAAAACATAATTTGATAATATATGGAGTGAATTTCTGTTGGGAGGCAGTGATGTAGGCATGATGCATGAAGGCGGTGATACATGCATGACACAGGCGTGCAGTGATGCAGGCATGACACAGGTAGCTGGTGATGTGCACACGATACAACCCTAATGGCGTTGATAGTATGATGCATGCATAATGATACAACAGGCCTTTAGACCCATTTTTGGTTCTTTGGTCCATGTAATGGTCTTCATGACCACTAGTCCTTTAGGCAGTGTACTGAATAAATAAGTCTTGATGGATGAGATATCCCTTGGGGGGCTATGGCATGCCTTTACATCATGTGTGTGTTGTGTGTGTGTGTGCCTTTTTTTAATGTAGTTATACCCCCAAAAAACTAATATATAAATATAAATTAAAGATGAAAAACAAAAATTATTGTAAGGATATAATTTCACAGAAATTTAGGTGATAAAGATGATGGATGAAAAATGATTTGGTTTCCTACACGAAAAAAAGTATAGATAAATCATTAAAACGTTTCCATAAATTGAAATGTAAATGTTATAAGTGTGGAGCTATAATTCATAAAACACAAATATATAATGGAAATATAAGATCAATAAAACTATATTACTTTAAGTACATGATATACAAGCATTATGAAACTCAATATCCCATGATAAGGGAAAATTATGAAGATAGTCACTGACAACCATTTGAATAATGAAATGACTATACAATGAATCATAATGAATCAGATAAGATTATTTCTTTATATATGTTATGGTATTTATGTCATTTTACTAATCACTAATTACTATATATTGAGTTATAAATATAAACCATATTGGTATGGTAATCATAAATATAATTTTCAGGTTTTGGGGGAAGTTATTCCATAGGTTTCTAAATCAACATCCCTTATAAGAAATCTATCAAAAATTATGAATGTGTTAGATATCTATATAAAGAAAATATAATAATTTATCATATATATAAATATCCTTCCACATAATAAATATTCCCATTATCATCTACTATTGTACGTTTAAATATGATTTCCCTAGAGAAATGACAATAGTCATATTAGTCAAATTCTAAGAACAATATTTACAAAAGGGAGAGAAAGTAACCCCTTTAAAATTTAAGATGTATAATTACATAAAATAAATAATTTTTTGAATTCATAATAGATAAATTTATATACTATGAATTTTTTATCATTTTCTAAAAAGGTTGATTTTTTGTCAAAAAATAAAAGATTTGAAAAAATAATAATTTCTATTATTTTATCATTATGTATGACTAAACTAAATTATTTAAAAAAAATATATCGTAATAAAATATGATATTATGTAATAAAATTATATATATTGTGACATTTATTTTATATAGAAACCCTATTCCGGATATTTTATAAACTAAATTACAATGTTTCTTTAATATGAATACAGATTCTACAGTCATATTTAAAAAATTATTCTGAAGGTTATGTTCATTTTATTTATAAATTTAAATCCTCCATCCATTTATTTACTTTAAAAAATGAATTTATTCATAAATCATTAACCATGACTATTTTATCATATATTGATTTAAATTTTTAATAAAATTATTTTCTAAAAAATGGTTTACATGCTTATGTGTTTTTATTTTACACATAAAATATCGAACTAGTAAAAAAATTATTTCACACTATTGTTTTAAAAATTGAAATAAAAAAATTAAATGAGGTAATACAGTAAATGTTAGTATTTATTTATTAAATTTAATTAGTAAGGTTAAAAATTAATTATCAATGTAAATTATGTTTCCCATGCTTAAAAATATAAACTCATTAAGAATAATTTTTTATAATGAATGGATGATATTTAGATTTCCCAATACATGATCCCATACACTTATCCATGTTTTTAAATATTTGAACCTTTAAAATGTTGTTGAATTATTGAAAATGTTCTGGTACTTCCAAAAGTTCCATACAATGACTTGTAAAAACATACTAGTACCACACTTCAAAGATATACTTCACCTTCATATTACACCTTCAAAATCCTTTATTATTTTCTTTATATTATAATCTACCATTTTATAAATCTTCATTTAAAAATATTGAGCATAAGACCATCATTTCAAAATGGTTATCCATGGAAAATTCATGACCCCAATTTCTCCATTATCAACTACATAGATTTTTATATTAAATATATTCAATAAATTATAATATATTCATAATAAATAATTATATTATTGTGATATATATACTTTAATGTTACTATATCAACATATTTATCATTATTTATTTATATAACCAACCCATTAAGAGGATCATAAATGATGTTCAATCGGTTTTCAGACTACCCAATCCCAAATTAATTATTATTCACTTTTCTTCACCACCATACAAAAAGAAATATTAATATTATAATAATGGGTAGCTATTATTTTTATGATAACATTAATGATCTAGTATGAAAAATTGAATAATATATCAATTATTGTATCGACAAACAAATATCATATTTAAATCGGTTAAAATGAGAGAAATGAAAAGTAAATATTTATTTTTATAAGTAATGGCCCTATATAAAATATCTTCCCTTTATGATTTATTAAAATAATGATAAATCAAAATAAAAAACTACATTATATCCCAATGAATTATTTCTAATGACATTTGTAATAAAATCTCTCAAAATAACCAATAAATTAGGGTAGGTTCATGTTTGGGATGTTTTAACAACTTAATTGAGCAATAATATATATATTTTTCATGTATGGCTAAGTCAATTGATTTACTAGATTGATATGATATAAATTTTCAAATATTTTTTTTTTCATAAAATATTATATCAATATTAATTTCATTATTTAAGAAAAAAACACTTTGATTATCAAGAATCACATAACAATTCATTTTGACGATTTCATCTTCAAGGATAAAAACTAACACTAATTAAGGGAATTTTAATTATCATATGTAATTAAAAATCACCATAAAAATTAATTTTTGTGATATTATAATTATTTACATTTAATTAATAATGAACTCATACCCAACTATTATGAATCTAGAACAAAAGATTAAACCTATAGACACATGATGTGAAAATTTTGAATAATTCTTGAATAAAAATATTAATTATGAAGAATATTAATTAATATGGATATAATTATGGCTTTTTAATAGATTATATATATATATACCTTTATGATATGTGATTTCAATGTACTATAACATAATCCAGTACATTATCTAAGGTTTTTCATCTCAAATTATTCACTATGAGCTATGTTTCGTATTATGTACCAAATTTCATTTATGTGGTTCATATAGTATTTATTTGAGAAATACCTTAATAAATTATATTTTAAACTTGTTATTTTATTTTCAATTTAAATCACACTCATTCATGGGTTTTTGATTCAGATGTTTATAAATATATATGCTTTTTATAGGACCCTATTCTATTTTTTTTCATATTACATTTTGTGGAACATGTTTTATTTATACTAATTATTAAATACCTAATGATATATTCTTATAATACTCTTTTTATTTCATAGGTTGTGGTGTAAAAATCATGTTTTATAATTCATGTGGGAACAAATATAGTGTTTTCCTAATTATAAATGATCTGTATAAACTCAACATTCATTCATTGAGTTATATTTATTGCATTTAAATTATTTCATATAATATGGGTAAATTATTCCATTTTATTATATTATATGGTATTTTCTAATTGTATTTTTGGATATACATTAATTCCGGAAAAACCCTTTGAAAAACTATTCTCACTTATTGGGAGATGTTCTTTTGAAACCATCCAACTTATTAATTTAAATGAATTTTCATTATGATTATTATTAAATTAAACTAGTCGTATATTCATTTTTATGTGTGGTGTGGACATCGCATTTTATAAATTTCATATTGGTGATTTTCACTTATAAATAATTTTTTTATATTTACATTGGGAAATATATTGACATTATGTATGTTGTAATTCCAAAAACGATAATCATATTCATGATGACTATATATTTTTTAACCATATCCCCTATACAAATGGTTATGATATGAACATGTTATAAATTATATTGATATGTTATATAGTATTGGAATTTTATATATTGTGGTTCAAATAAAGAATATTATTAGAAAGTTGGTTGAACATTCTCTGACCATCCAATATCATTCATTATCTTGGTTACGATCATATTATCCATTTTATTAAAAGGGGAAAATAATTAGAATTATTATTATTATCATCTACTAATGAAGGCGGTTTATACATTTGATATCTATATTTAAAATTATATGGATAGCTAATAACTATAGAGTTATAGGTTCCCCCTAATATGGTATAATGGTATTTATAAACATTATGTTGAATTAATTAGACATAATCCGGTGATCTGTGGGCCTCATGATTACACACCACATAAATGTATTGATAGGAATCACGTGGAAAATAATTTTTGTGTATTTTTTGTATTCAGACCCAATTAATAATGATTTCATGACTTCCATCTCATCTTATTATGAATTTTATTATCTCCGATCCTTAAAAATGATTTTCATTATCCGATATCATGAATTCCAATAGTATGAGACAATTATTATTAGTATCCATGTTTTCAATTGTGATCATGGATAATGTATTCTCTCTATTTTATTTTGGTTATCGATTCATGTTCTTTTCCTTTTTATTTCTATGTTTTATTCCATATTTATGTCAGGATTTCTTCAAATATGCTTTTTTCTTATCGTTCATCTAATCTCACAATAATCTATGGTTTTAGTTATATGGGTTATAAACAAATTTAGTGCATGATGCATGTTTTTCATGAAAAAACTATAGAATAAATTATTAAATATTTTGAATACATTCTATCAATTAAGTAGTTTCATATAAATATAATAAAAGTATACATTTGTTAAATAGAACATGATCATTTTAAGTTCATGATTTTTCCTAATTTTTATTTCTCTACACCAAAGAATATCATATATATATATATATGATTCAAAAAATGTAAATGATTTTCTAATAACATATCACTATATCAAGGCATTCATAACTTGTATCGAACTATGTATGTAATATTTTGGTCTCTGAGAACTAAATGTAAGTGTGCGAGCTTGAGTAATTACAAATTTAGAACTAAATAAAATATTCCAAAATTAACATTTCCATTAAAAATTAAATAATTCGCTAAACGTCATTAAAATGAGATTCCATAGGATAATATTTAAATCACATACAAAAAATAGTAAACTGAATACCTGATCTATATATGTTAAAATATAAAAAACTAATGATTATTCCAAACCGATTTTATTGTATACATACAATTATATTTTGTCTAAATATAATTTATAATTATGACTCATATGGTTTTTAATTATTTTACTAAAATATATAAAAAAATTTCAGACACTTTAGAATATATAATTTTTTGAAAGATATTATATCATTAGTTGTACAGATTTTGGTACCTAAAATTATTTTTTGTTCACCCATTGAACTCAAATGAGATTCACTTTATATAAAATTAAAAAAACTGATTACTATGTAGTTCACTTGCAGAGTCAAAAAAAATATCATAATCCTAAATTTTAATTGTTAATATATTGATAAAAATCCATTTAGTAAAAAATGTAGGATCAAGATTTAATTTTATAAAAACAATATTTAAAAACAATAATTATATTCTATCATAAAATTATAGAGGTGCAAACATAAGACCTTATAAGGCCTTTTATAACATAGAATCCTTATTATTAAATTTTCCAACTTCAAAACATGGTATTTGAGATATAGAAAATTATCTATAAATAAAAAAATATATTATAAATAACCATTAACATAAATTTGAAACAACATAAAACAATGATTAACTATAAAATATAACAAAAATATAATAGAATAAATATTAGGTTTACACCAAAAATAATCATCAAAATGTTTAAATCCTTATTTAAAACACCCTTGAGAATCAATATTTTCATTTTTCTGTGTTTTTTTATTACATACATTATTTTTAAATTCTAAATATCAATTTACCGCCCATATCATGATTATTTATATTATGTTCAAAAAGTAAAAAAAAAATAAAAAAAATTAATTATATTTATATTGAATATAAATAAAAATTTAGCACTATTTAGAGAATAAAAAACAATATCATTCACAAAATAAGATACATAAGACGAATAAGGTTAAATATTTAAAATAGATTTTCATTTTTTTTATAATATAATCAATATTACAAATATCATTTCTAATATGCTGGTATTTATGAATTTTACAAGAAAAATAAATAGAATAAGAAGGATTAGTTTACAGCTCAACCAATAAATTATGGTCTTGATCATTTTTATTACCATAAATTAAAATATTTCATTTTTTAAATAAATATTTATATAATAGAATAATTTATTAGAAAAAATTTAAGAATTTTAACATAAAAATTCATCTGCATCCATATGTCATCTATCATATATTCTAAAATGATTAATCTTATTATAATTTCCTAGATATATTCGATTATCACTTCTTAAATAAACATTTTATTTGCATCATTAGAAATAATATAATATATTTATACCCAAAAAAATTAAAATAAAAAATTATATTTTATTATTTTAAAAATTGGTTTTCTTTACAAGTGTTCTCTATACAACATAATAATAAATTAAATATGATAATTTAAATGATTCATCCCAAATATATTTTGGTAAAACATTACCATTTAAAAAATTTTGGACCTGTTAGTAATTCTTCTATTTTTCCATTATAAAACACCATTTTTTTAGGTTATCAACGAGTATAAATTTTTCCAATATATCCATTTTTTTCAAAAAAAACATTCCATGGTAAAAATTTACAAAATCTCCTCCATTATCAATTATAAGAAACCATTAAGTAAATTTATTGATATTCAACTTCCTTAAATTTTAATTAAATTATCAGAAGATTCACTTTTATGAGACATAAATTACCTCTATATAAATCATCCAAAATCATAATCTATAATAAAGACATATTTCTTTCCTCGTCAGTAAGAAACATTCATATGACCAATGATATATAAATTAATAGGATCTAATGATACAAATTATATAAATTTATTATTATATTTTAAAAAAATATTATGATTATTAAATTTTATTCAAGCATCACAAATAAAATTACTTTTAATTTTCATATTTGGTAATTATTTTAAATATAATTTAATTGTTATCTTTTAACAGCTGAATGTTCAGATTTTGAACCCTTTAATTTTATAATATATGATAAATTTCAGTACAGTTAAGAAAATTGAAATTTTTATTACATAATATAAAAAAATAATAGAATAAATTTTCACATTCTTATTGTAATAAATATATCATTTTATTTTCTATTAATAAATGTTTATTATCTTCAAATTTAACACATCTTCTATCACCACATAATTATTTAATAAAATTTATTTTTTAACTCAATAAATATTTAGGACCCTCAAAATCAAGACATTGTTTGATAAACATATATCACTAAATCACTTATCCTTTATTTTTATATAATAGTGAATGATATATAGATCCTATAACATTGATATTATTATATAGAAATAATTGTATCTCTCAACATATATTTAGAAAATTCACTTTCAATAGATAAAAAATATATAAAACTCTTTTGTAATTTTTCAAAAAAAATATAATTAAGTTAAAATAATTTTTTTACCCTAGAATTCTTTAGTGAAATTGTGTTATTATATAAATTATTATGCACCCAATGTTATTTTTGATTTTATGGGATAGAATGGTCCGGACTGATTTTTCAAATTTGAAGAACATGACTCGTGTTCTCTCCTCTTTACAACTCAATTCAACCATTTCTCTAAATGTTTTATTTGTAGAACCTTACCAAGAGATAACATCACCCTATTTTCCAAAAAAATCAGTCTCCAGGTCCCATATATGGTTTCTTCACCATCTTCAAGATCCCCTCCTGGTAGGGTTGGGTATTTTAAAATGTGATCCTTCAAATATGGTATTTCTAGTCCACCTTATTTGACTCCCCTGATCTGATTTCCTTTCATCCCGTACATTCCTCTTTTTCATCAGTCACCAACTCACGTGAATGGATGATAAAAAATGGATATCTTAATGACTACTCATGGAATTAATTAATGTTATAACCACTAGACTTTGGTGTAAAAATTATCATGTGATAAGCCATTTATTTCCTTATTCGAATCTTTTTTGGGCTTGTGGGTCTAGTCTTTCCAGTAATGATGTCATCAATATTCATGTATGTTTTTTATTTCCACCTTTTCTCTGGTAATGATTTCATAAAGTGTTATTCCTTGTAAGTTTATCTGAGTGGCATGTACATATTCTTTCTTTCACAGTGGTCTTGGGATGCACGCTACAGGAAGGATTAGAGATCTATGGTTGGTTTGTTCAGGATGTCATGTCATTCATTTCTACCACATAATCAATTGAAATTAAAAATTATAAAAAGTTCATTAAGTATTGGCCTCTATTCAAATGATGAAAACCAAATTATTCTGATGTCATGTTTATCCCATGTTTTTTAGAAAAAAATATGTTGTCATATTATCTATAATGATTTCTCATTTAGTGAAGAGATTTATTTTTTCTGGTGGTAAAGTGTATTCTATTGGGTACTCCCTCGGTTTCATGTGTTACATCATATTAATTTCATTTAAGTCATATTTTTAGATGCATTCAATTTATATTCATGGTGGAATATCTAGTGTACGATGTCAAGTTTTTTAAGTCCTCTATAAATATAGGTTCACTTTTGGTGGTCAACTAGGAGCCTGCTCAAGTGTTTCTTATTCCATATTCAGAACCTTCATCCTCTCTATGTATTCAATTCCTATATTATATATCATTTAATGCTCATTCCAATTATGTTTTAGCCTTCTCTACGTAAATTCATGATCTTAATCCTCTAATGGATGTCCTCTAAGTATCATGAATTATGAAGATGGGTCCCTTTAGAGCATGATACATAATTATCTTGAAAAATCTAATCCTAGTCATAATGGTTCCTTATGATTCTTTTATGTCTCTCCCCAACTGATATTTGATGTTTCTTAATAAAAATTTGCGGTTTCAAATGACATCTCTATGGAATTGATCACCCTAGGGTGGGGTTTTCTAGCTTCTACATTCTAGTTCAGTTGTACTGGAAACTGTTCAACTACTCTTTGTGACTATGGTGTGGTGGTTTAGATTTTGGATTCCCCAGTTTTGAGGAATGGAATTCATAAAATTGAATTAGAATCATCAATTTATGGTCTCCATATCACTCATGATAAATATAATGATGATTTTATTCCTTTTCTATAGCCAAAAAGTTATTGATTTGGTAATATGGTCACAATACTTGATTTAAAATTCTCTCTACCTTGATATGGAATTATATGGGCTATGGGTTATGAGTGAAGAGAACCTTACTCTATAACAATGTTTAACAGAACCATTTTTCTATTAAGGTCATTCTGGAACCCATGCAGAATGTGAAAATTATCAATTACATTATAAAGAGAACTAGTTATTTAGATTTCATGAATAGAATCCCACAGAATTCTCACAAATGTATTTTCTAGAAGACAATAATTCCTAGGGATCAAGTGGATTGTTATCCTCCACATATATCCAAAAAAGGAACATCTGGAGGAACTAAGTTTATCATATTATTTATATGTGAAAAATATGATGTAACAAAAACAATATTTTTATGGTAGTACCTTTACAATTTCCAATAGGGATCTTGGAAGTGTTTGTTGGTAGATATTTTTTCATCATAGAATAATCATCAAAAAGCAATGGTGTAGGGGTGTATTCCAAAAAGGAAATGTGGGATTATAGAGTGTTTGTAAAACTCAATTAGCTTATGTAAAATGTCCAATTTAGAGAAAATTTCCCCATTTTTAATAACTGAATAGGATATAGAATAATATGGACCTAACTATACCATGTTCTATAAAACATTTAACATATCACCTATTTCCCAAAATCCTTCATTGAAAATCATACATGTACACTGTTAGACCATTCTACTCAAGTAGTGAATTTGATGTGGGGGTGGATATGAGGATCAAAAACATATTATATTAAAAAAATTGGATGAGGAAAAGTGCTTCATGAATAGAGTGAAGATATATTTTTAGATACCAACAAATGATTTCCCAATGACGAGTTAACCAATTATAACCAACAATTGAAGAAGGAACTATAAGTGTAGAATTTAAATAGATACTATAGCGATTCCAACATGGAAGAGAACATAAATGAAATCAAGATGATTTGGGATAGGATATATAAGGGTTGGAATGATGATTCCTTTATCAATTTGGTCAATAAAAAGTGTTACCTAAAAAAAGGAAATTAAAAGAGTGAGAATGGAAAATTTATGGGATATTTGTATTATGGATAGTGGTTGGTAAAAAACCAATATTTAGGTGATTTTGATAGAAATTAGGTGTACATGTAAAACAATTTTCTTCTCAATGATGGCTTATATATGTGGTATGTGAAGGTTCTAGTAAATCTCATTACAATTATCATTGAGGTTATCCTTTTAGTTACATTTAGAATTGATGGAGGGAGGAAAATTAGTCTGAATAAGGGGTAATATTTTCTATGTAATTTACTCTTATAGGCCGAGGATGCGTTAAATAATGTAATGGAGGTCATTTTGGATGAGAACAAGATCAAGGAGTCCATTTCCATCACGAACCCTAAAATTTCACCCAGACCAAACCTTTTTCATAGTTCATTTTACAAGGATGTTTGATATATCATCAAGGATCACGTTATTCATGCGATGAATGATATTTTAAAATGTGGGGAGCTCAAAACGGATGTTTGTGATTCCCATGTCATTTTGATTTTGAATGTTATGGAGACCACTTATCTCATACAATATCGACCAATTCTCCATTAAAAATTTTCCTACAAAAACATCACACAATTCATGAATTGAATTCCTGAAAGAATTATTCCAAGGAACATATTGGACAAACAATATGAATTCATTCAGTTCGAGAACATTAATATGATATGGGGATATATAAGATATGCTTGATGATATTAATATCATAACACATGAATCAAAGTTTATGATCTATGTTGATGTATAAAATGGTTATTTCTAGTAAGAGTTGGGTTTCATTGTGTGGGACATTAAATGATTTATATTCAATGAATGGATTAGCGACTTCTTATTCAGATGCTATTCATCTATATGGATTTCAATTTCAATAGTGACAAGGGTATTAGGTTTCATAAAAACTATGAAATTTTTTATATAGTGATATCCAATTTCTCCATTCCTTTTGTAATCCTATAATAAGTGGCTCTCACCAAGAAATTCCAACACTATTTGGATGAGGTAAATCTCTATTCATAGATAACTTGTTCCCGAGATGGAATTATTTCCATAACAATGTTCATGAAAGATATATTATTCGTTATTAGTATAATGCAATGATAAATAAATTATTTCAACATGATTATGGATTTCATAGATAAATGTGGTTCACAATATTTAAAATAAAACAAGAACAATGTTTTCCTTTCAATAATAAGCTCAATTGGGTGTAATAAAATGATGAAATGAAAATACAGAAATTAAAATGTAAAAATATTTTATGTATTTTGTTTATAAACCCATATCAAATATCAAATAAGGAAGGTTTTATTCAGTGAATATATAAACCATGTCTCAAGGTGTATCTACAACATGGTGACCCACTTCCTCTCACATAGAGTAAGGATTAACTAGTGAAAAGCATCCAAAAAGCATTTCCAATTCACATTATATCAGTCATAATGTCACATAGGGATTCATAATTTAGTTTCAAACAATCATGGGGCCATTATATAGAACACCAATATATGGTTTAAATTCCACTATGCTTAATGGAAGATAATGAAAAAATTTATCAAGGAAGGTTGTATTAATTTAAAATTTTTGGTAGAATCCATGTACGTTATATATGCGAAGCTAGATTGGGATATAATCGAAAGGGAAATCCTTATGGGTGATATTTTTAATGAATATAAATAGATAAATATTATATTTAATATGAATAAAAAGTAAGGATAACATCTAGGAATGTGAGATGTATTATCTAACAGATGGATATTCTAAAGCTAAAAATAATGTGGGTAGTGGGTGATAGTGATATCAGCTACTATAAGGATAACAGGGACATAAATACACTCTTTTTAAAAAAAATTCTATTAATAAAAATTTCACTCAGTGAAGTTGTTATGAATATTATACTTACCAGTACGATCCTTCGCAAAGGGAAGAAGATTCTCATGGGGGAGATAATTCTGTTGGATGATACCGACATGTGTTTTTTAAATTAGTTGTTTGAATTATTAAATTTATACGACTTTATCATTATGATTCATGAAAATAATGATTCCAATTAGTGGGAAACCATAATAGTAACAATTTTATCAGTGAATAAGATCATTTAGGTTTATATTTTTATGAATAATCTAACAACCACAAATGATAAAGTATAAAAAATAAAAAAAATTGGTATTATGTTTTCATTTTTGGGAATCCAGTAGTTTAAAATCTTCTTTAATACACTTATTCAATGGAGAATGGGACAATAACATATTATAGAATATCATGTGGTTCTTAGGGATATGTGTTTAAAGGGAGGGATTACTTGTTTTGATAAAATTAGCTAGCATGGAAATGAAATATAAATCCATGGCATGGTCTTTATAGTGGTGTGTTAGGTTAAATAAAAGATATAGAACAACATTAGAGAAGGAAGGTGTTTATTGCACTTATGCATTCTAGTTCTCATGAATTTGATGGTGGTGGGGTTTGGGGTTCTCATCCCCATAATGGGGTCATCATTTTCCTTAAGGTAATAATTTAGATGAATTCCGTACTCATATATGGAATAAGAATAACTCCCCTGGGAAGGAGGTTAAATGTTGGAGACATGATTTGCTGCTGAAGATGGTTATTGATGGTTCTAGTATTTTTTGGTGGATTGGAGGGGTACACTATTGCGGAGTGATATGGGATTTTTGATATTTTGTTTCAAAACATACTATGGTCTGAGAATCTCTATTTCATTAGATATATGGTCTATTTTTAGTGGACATTCCCAATGATGGATTTATAACATCTACATTTTAGTGGTAGATTCTAACTCAATAGTTATAGTTTCATTTCTCAATGAAAAGATAATCACACCATGTACATTACCCACATTTTCATGAATTGAAGGATGATCACTGAATGGGTTGTTGATGTGGTTCACACATGGAGATAAGTGATCATTTCATCTAATATATTAAATATTAAATAGATTTATAGTGAGATTATCATTTTTTATCAATGTACAGGGTCTTTACTCCATGCTATTAACCTCATTTTTTTTGGAAATTCCCTTGGTATTAAATAGTTTTGTCCCCTAAGAATTAGGGATATATTGATTGAATAATTAATTTTGTGAGTGTGAGGTACCCAAGAACATTTTAAATATTAATTATATCAAAGAATATATGATTTAGACTTATGTAAAAACTTATTATAATGTTTATTGATGATTGTTTTTAAAAAAATTGTCATCATAATTTTATTTTATACCACATATAATGTTTGTAACAATATATAGACATCCTTCAGTACTCTTATCAAATGTTTTTTTTTGAACATTTAGAAAATTAGGAGGTTTATAAAAACCTTTTTTATCATTATTTTCATTCATCATGACCATACATAATACATATTTTCAATTAAGTTGATCAAATATTGAAAAATGATTTTTCAAAACTATCCACTTCATTCATGAGATTATCATTCAACTTTTGAATTCAATCAAAATAATAAAATATATTTCAATTTAAATAAAAATAAAAATTCTTCAATATTTAATTTCCCTCCTTAACTTCACCATTTTTATTCCTAACAATGTCCAAATTGTTGGAATGAAAATTCATTTAAACTTGAAAATGAGTTTTCCTACTTTTCATTTTATTTTTTAACATTCTCACATTTCTTAATAAGATTATTGTTGAACACTTTTTATTGCTAATATATTTCAATAACCCATTAAACATTAGTTTCAACTCTTTTAATTTCTTCATATATGCCATATGACATATAGCTATCATTATCATAAACATAACTAGAACTATAATATAAATTAGTACAATCCTCATTTATATTACACTCTCTCAAACGTAGGTTAACAATCCAAATTTCACTTCAACATTCATCCCTTGAATCTAATTCCTCAGGGTATATCCATCCAACATTATATAATAATAAATAGTTTTATATTTATTATCTCATTGGTCGTATTTTTACGTTTTCAATATAATTTTGTGTGTGTATATATTCTACATTCAAAATAGGTTACTTTATAAAAATTATTATATGTTATTATGTTACCATAAATTTAATTTCCACCCTCATTCTTATATTTTCTTATTATCTTTTTGAAATTTATATTCTTCTATGTTATATTTTAAATACATTTCATATATTCACTATTTCTCATCTATTACATTCTTATGGATAAGATTGAGAAGTGTTGGAATAAGAATTAATATGTGATTTTAATGTGCTAATTTTAATTCCAATTGATGCTTCTTCCAGAATAATCCATAACATGACATAATATTGATGAAGTGAGATGATGAGTTTATATATGGACCATTTTAGTAGGTATTAGGTTCTATATCATTTCTCTGATAAAATTCATTCTATTTAAAATTATTTGGAATCAATATATAATTTTATTGATTCTTTAAACCTATCCCATTTTAAATATCGTTAATCGATTTGATGTATTTAATTTTTGTTAAAAATCAGTTTATCTAGGCCCAGTTCAGTAACATGAGAAATAGACCAAATATCAATAGATGTCATGTAGGTTGGAAATAAGATAAACACATTCCTATTAGTAGCATAATGTTAAATATTCAATAATTTTTAATTAAATACATAATTCATTGAATCCTTAATAATAAGATTATATGGGATTTATTTTGGCTATTTCTATGGTTCAAAAATTATAGACCATTGATCTATTATTAAATGAATGTGGTATTTATCTCTTTTTTATTTCTATTAAACATAATCATTATAATAAAAATTATGTTGTTTTTTGAGAATCCATTCATCATTTACATTCTTTCCTACTAATATAAAGTTATATTTTCCCAAATACAATGAGTTCTTTGATAAACATGTGAGAAACATTAAATATAAACAACAATAACTATTTCCATGAAAAATAATCTTTGATACAAATTATTACATTCTAAATAGTGATGAAATATCTTCAAGAGATGAAATAATAAACAATAAATTATTTACTGATATTAAATTACTTAACATATTAATAATCAATTATTATTATTAGAGTTATTTATCAAGTCATGGATTCATTGAATGTAACACCCCAGAATGATAAAGGGATAAATGGTAAAATGATGTGGCTTATGTCCACAAGCCGCACCATCCTTTTTGGGAGAATACCTGATTATAACTCCATAGTAAAGCATTCTTGGCCTGGAGTGGTGATCATGATGGGTCACCTTCTGGAAAGTTTTTCAGGGTGTGTGTGAGTGGGGAAATAACAAACTATAAAGGACATGTGTTGGCCTGTGGAGATAGTAATTAGTCAGCTGAACTATGCGGTCATGTGGGTGGGACCCAAGGTGGGGACCACGTGTTTGCAGGGCAACTAGTGGTACCTAGAAGGTCATAACCCGACATCCATGCTAAGGTGGGGGTGTATGTACTGTCACCGGGGCCCGATTGTCACATTTGGTATCAGAGGTGGTACCGAGCCTTAAGTGTAGTGCACTGCCTGGGTTGAGATAGAGGGCCCACAATGAAGACATTGTTCTCTAAAGGGGGTGATTCTAATACTCCAAAATGGTAAAGGGTAAAATTGATAAATGATATGGCTCATGTCAACATGGTGCACCTTAATTTTCGGGAGCCTACCTGATTAGAACTCCACAGTTAAGCATGGTAGGCCTAGAGTAATGATCGAGATTGGTGAACTTTTGGGAAGTTTCTCAGGGTGTGTGTGAGTGAGGACGAAACCCACTGGAAAGTAAATGTGTTGGCCTATAGGGATAGTAATTAGTCAGATGACCCGTGCAAGGACGTGGGTGGGCCCCAGGGTGGGGACCATGTGTTTGTGGTGCAGTTGGTGGTACCTGGGGGGCCAAGACCCGACTAACATATTAAGGCAGGGTGTATGTACTGTCATCGGGGCCTGGTTTTCAAATTTCATGATTCGTTCCCCTGGGGGCCCATGTTGTTACTACCCCAATCCTGCCATGCACATCCCAGGGGCTGACGATTAGAACGAAAAGGGGTATTCCCTAAAACTGAGAAGACATTTCCTTTTTAAATTATAAACTCATACAACTAAGAACAAAGTAACCTATAATGTAAACAGGGTTTATAAAGAAAGTAAAAGGTTTAGAATACAATCCCAACTTAAAATTACTTGTAAAACTGAAAATTAAAAGTAAACTAAAAAGTACAAGTATAACTTAAAAAATATCCTATGAACACCAGACAAAGATCCTACATGAAGGGTAGGTACAGCTCTCGAACGATCCTCTTTGCGGTACGCATCGTCTAATGTCCACCTCAAAGATACCTCTAGTCCTAGTACCCTCATCCTCAGTTAGTGATGTCCGTCGTCTACACCAAACACAACAAATTGCAGGCATAGCCCGTGCAGGGGTGAGTATAACGATACTCAGTAGGGACCCCGATAACCTCTAAGGTCTCACAAAATCCATAAAGTATAAACCAAAAAACGTGAAAAAAAACTGACAACCCTTCTTAGGTATATGCCCATATATATACCTAAGTTGTCGAGTATACCCATCTCAATGATGAGGAAACACAAGGCCCAACTCAAATGACCAAAGCACAACAGTTCAATAAAGTAAATAATACCACAAAGTTAAAGTCATAGATCACACCAGGTATACAACTCTGAGAAACATAATTATGAAGCTAAGCCACATAGGATCGCTAAGGAAGTTGATAGCCACCACGAGATTCTCATGAAATAGAAACTACTAACATTCCCAGTCACAACGTCAAACACCTCGGCTTCTAGAGAAATCCTCCTCAATCTAGTATAGTGGGTCTTTTACATCACATAGAGGTACTTCCCACTAACCTTCGACTGGTATGGTACTCCTCCTATCAAGTATTTTGTGTATACCGCGTCACAAAGTGGCACTCCCCACCATGGGTCTGTCGTGTGACAGAGAGGAGCTCCACCTCGTGGCCTTCTTAGGTACCCCTCTTGTCGAGTACCATGGGTCTTCCATGTCAAAAAGTGGTTCTCCACACTGTGGGTCTACCGCTCCACACAGAGGCACTCTACTCTAGGCCAGTCGAGTCACTCCGAGTTGAAACTGTCAGCAGTCGTCGTGTCTCAGCCAGTCGTAGGGTTCCGTAGATATCGTTCTTGGGAGAACCACTCCCCAAGACATAGGTCATACCTCACCTACACCAAAATACCATGAAAAAGTATCCCAATGGTCAGTCATGTCAAAAGGGACCCAATGCAACTGACTGCACATTAATATGGCCCCCGGTCTGTAAGTTATTAGCATTTCTACTCCGAGGGCCCGGTTGGATTCGGGGTCTCATCCAACGCAGACATACTCCAACCTTATCTAATACTCATGTGGAGTATACCAAAAGGAACATATTGATCCAAGTATTCTAGAACCACTGATGGTTCGTCAAACGGATGCTCAGATCACATGTTATGGCCAAAAAGGCAAAACAGTGACCCGATGGGTCCGGGTCCAGCGCATATGGCATTGGCCTTGGCGGGATCGGTGCACAGGGCCATAGTTTGTCCTGACCCTCGAAGAGGTAGCTCGGCCCAGCCTGTTGGTGTGGCCCGTTCGGCAGGAGGGTGGCCAAGGCGTGGTCTTCCATGACCGACACCCGAGGGGAGGCACCCCCTGGTCTTCCCGAACGGTCAGTGGAATGTTCGACTATTGGAACGTGGGACCTACCAAAGGCATCCAACCCGGTGTGGCGCGACCGGCCGGAAGGCCGGCCAGACTTCGTCCTATGCCACTGCCCCGTACTGCACCAGCGGCGTGGACACACGTCGCCACTCCACCACGCAGTCGGCCAGTTGTTGGCTACCACCCCGCCCTGTCGATCCAATGAGATGCGACTTCCTCATCAACCAGTTGCGTAGATGCGCACCACCCTATATTCCTCACGGTTTGATGGGTGCAGGCTGCTGCCTTCTTCCACAGGCCATTTCAGCTTTGTTTTAAGCCCAAAAAATTAAACGATTGCATATTCGCGATCCTTTCATCGAGGGCTCCGTGTCCATATATCGCTCTAAGAAAAACTTTGTGCTTATAGCATCAATAAATAATTTTTCTTGAAGAATGCATGAAGAATGCATGAAGAACGAATGGAGGATAAAATAAAGAGGATCAAGGTTTATGTGCGGAACGATGTCCATGTTTGTTTGGTCATCGTCATTGTGAATTTAGGATATGAAGAATAAATAAAATAAATCCAAACATATATAAAACCCCTACCTAGTTTAACCATAAGATATGTTTTGAGGAAGAAGACGAAGTCAAATTGGTGGTGACGTCGGTGTTCGTCGCTTCCTCAAAATGCTTCCGACCTAGGCTCAGCGTCGGTTCATCGTTCTTCATTGGGGGTGGTTCTTCATTGGTTAATGTACTTTCCAACTCTCCAAAGCTCTCCTCTTTTTCCAACTATTCTCTAGTGAGAGGCGTGGTTCTAATTTAATGAGTTAAGTATTAATGTTGGCACACCAAAGTTGGCACATTAAATTAGCACAATAACTTGGCACAATAAATTGGCACAATAAAATGGAACAACAAAGTAGAAGGCTACCAAGTGTTTCCCTACATTAAAGAAGGGTTTGGGTGGTCCCCACCACCCGAATTAAAAAAGGAGGTTTCAAACAAAATAAAATAAAATATTTTTATATTATTTTTTTTATTTTCCCACAAAAATATGAAAAACCAACTTCTACCCTCGACCTACTGCTATCGAGGTGAAGGTATCCTTATGAGCATATCGACACTACAACTCCAATAGTGCCCTCATATTTGAAGTCTGAGCACCAGTTTCAAAGTTACAAAAACTTGATTGCATGTTTACTAAACGTACCAAAGAGAAGTTCATAAATTCATTTCGGACACTCCGGGCCTTAGAATCACATGCCATTATTTTTTTTTGGAATTTTGATATTACATATATTTTTAAAAAAATACATGGAAAAATTCAGGTCTTTACATTCTCCTCACCTCAGTGCTTTTCATCCCCAAAATCCACAACACAAACTATAGAAACAAGTGTGGGTAATGAGCATGAATATGAGCCACTGCTCCTAGGTGCTCTCTTGGAGGTTCTCGTGCTACCAGCGTATGTGCACTAGAGGTATTGACCACCCACGAAGAACCCTCTTCTATCGATCAACAATCTGTTCTAGGACCTCTGAAAATGTTTCCCCGTCCTCGATGTTCTGCTCACCCCAGTCAATGATGTGAGAAGGGTCATGCATGTATCTACTCAGCTAGGATATGTGGAATAAGTCATGAACCCGGTGCAATTGAGGTGGAAGAGCTAAGCGTTAATCCACCTCACCAACACTTCTATGGACCTGAAATGGTCTGATGAACTTCGGAGATAACTTTCCGCCTGGCCAAATCTCTGCAAACCTCTTCGAGGTGAGACCCATAGAAAGACATGGTCTCCATCCTTGAACTCAAGAGGCCTCCATCTCCATTTAGAATAGGAATTATACCTACTTAGTACAGTCTTCATCCACTCCTGTATGATCTTCACCTTCTCCACGGTAGCTTGTACCATCTCTGGTCCCATAAGAGACGACTCCCCTTGGTCAGTCCAGCACAATGGTGATCTGCAATATCACCTGTACAATGCCTCAAATGGTGCCATACTGATAGTGGAGTGATAACTATTGTTGTATGTGAACTCCACCAATGGAAACCGGTCCTTCTTGCTATAACCAAAATCAAGGATGCGAGCACGTAACATGTCCTCGAGGGTATTAATGGTCCAGTCTATCTAAACATCCATCTGTGGATGGAAGGCGATGCTCAACCAAAGTTGTGTCCTGAACGCCTCCTGTAACCCCTTCTATAGATGAAAAGTGAACCTTGCATCACGGTTAGAGACAATCTTAGATGGAACTCCAGGAAGTCGTACAATCTCCTACATATAGAGGTGTCCCAAACTCTCTACTGATCCCTACTCTCTGATAGGTAGGAAATGGGCCGACTTGGTGAGTCAGCGAATGATCACCCAGATAGAATCATGTCTCCCGGACATGCATGGAAGTCCTATCACAAAGTCCATGGAAATTCCATGTCACTTGAACCCTAGAACCTCTAATGGATAAACTATTCCTCCTGTAACCAGATGCTTTGACTTCACTTTCCAAAAAGTGAGGCACCGAGATAAAAACTATGCCACTACCTTCTTTATTCCTTTCCACCAATGGTGACGCTGGAGGTCCTGGTACATCTTTGCCACTCTTGAATGTACTGCTAGAGGGGACGTATGGAACTCTTTCAACACATCCTCTTGTAAATCCACTGGTACCATAGTACGTCCTCTAAAGAGGATAATGTTCTCCCCACCTTACGAAAATCCATCATGTGCATTCCCTTTGGATATCTGAGCACGTTGAGCCTTGTAGTCAGTGTCCCCAACTGAGCCTCCCTATCCCACTGAAGGAGTGTGAGAGTGAATTTCCACAATTGAAGATAAGTTGTTCCATCTCGATCCACATAGGATATCTGCAAAGTGGCTAACTTATCTGTCGCTTCAATCAACAACTATATACCAGAATTCCTGCTGAGTGTATCTCCTACTAAGTTCTGCTTCCTAGGAGTATAGACTATTTCAAATTCATAGTCCTGGAGGAACTCAAGCCGATGCCACTGTCTTAAGTTTAGGTCCTTGTGGGAGAATGTATACCTAAGGCTCTTGTGATCGGAGTAGACTATAAAATGCTTGCCCATCTTGTAATGTCACCACATCTTCAAAGAGAAGACCACTTCTTCTAACTCCAGGTCATTAGTAGCATAGTTCTTCTAATGTTTTCACAGTTTTTGAGAACCATATGCAATCACTGCTCTCTCCAACATCAGGACACATCAAAGCATGTTCCTTGATGCATCGTAGTAGAATGAGTACCCAACGCCTTCATCTGGTAGTCTTTAGATAGGGGCACTCGTTAGTCTCTACCTCAACTCTGGGAAACTCCCCTAGAATCTGTCTTACCACATGAAGGGTATCTCCTTAATCATCAATTCTAATAAGTGTGTCGCAACACTGGAAATCTCAGGCCCAAACCACTAGTAGTAACTAGCAAAACCCAGGAAACTACACACTTCTGTCACACCCCTGGTGGCTCTCAAGCAAGCACAGTCTCGACCTTTGCTGGATCCCCCACAACTCCAGCCTATGAGATGATGTGTCCTAGAAAGTGAACCTCTCTAATCCAGAACTTTCACATTGAGAGCTTACCATAAAGATGGTGCTCTTGGACTGTGTCCAGAACTATCTAAAGATGATAGGCATGCTCCTCCTCCAACATTGAGTATATCAGGATGTGGGCTATGAATACTACCACAAAGTGATCGAGGTATGGCTGGATGGTCCTATTCATGATTCCCATGAACACTGCTGTGGATTTGGTCACGCTGAAAGGCATAGCCAAGAACTCGTGATGGTTATACCATCATATGAAGGTCGTCTTCTGAATATCCTTGTCTCGTACTCTGAGCTAGTGATAGCTTGATCTGAGTTCTATCTTCGAGAAGCATCATGCTCCCTTCAGCTAATCAATGAGATCATAAATCCTCGAGAGTGTGTACTTGTTCTTCATGGTCACTTGGTTCAGGCGCTGATATTCTATACAAAGTCTCAAACACCCTTCTATCTTCTTGGCGAAAACAATTGAGGCTTACCAAGGAGAAACACTAGGCCTAATGAACCCATTTATCTGCAAGTCCTCTAGCTATACCCGTAGCTCTCAAAGATCAGCGGGAGCCATCCGATATTCTTTTGTAGATATCAGTGTCATCTCAGGGGACAATTCAACATAAAATTCCACAACATTGTAAGGAGGTGGACCCAAAATATCATTTGGGAAAACATCTGCATACTGGTCCACCAGTATAGGATATCTCAGACTCTCTACATCAACCGCTCTGAGGATAAGGCTAGCCAACTGATGCGCGATCGGTTTCACCCTCCACCCAGTAAGTCCATCATGTTCTGCAAAGGTTCACTTCTTGTTGGTGAAGGAAAACCTAGTCTCATCCGTGAAGACACACAACACTTTTCACCTAATACAGTCAATCTGAGCATAGACTTTATGTAACTAGTCCATACCCAAGATAACTTCCTAAGGCCTCAACCCCAATACTAGTAGATCCCAGCCGAAGTTCTTGCCTCCTAGAGTAAGCTTAGACTTTCAAAAATAGAGGGTGATCTTTGAATCTGCTCCTGTAGGAGTCTCTAGCGGTAAGGATCGAGCCAATGGATTCGTCAGAATCTCCGAGCTCCGAACAAGGGTTATGGAAATAAAAGAGTGATTGTCACCTATGTCTATAATTACAACAGCTAAGGTGGAGTATACACATCTCTTACATCGTATCTTCTTTAGAGCTCCATGATCGTAAGACTCAGTTGCCTAAAGATGAGCTCACCCATGTCCACCTACTCTCTGTGGTCGGGGTGGAACACCTGGTGGTGATGTTGGTAGAACCTCAAAACATCGCCCACCGCCTGCTGACTGGCCTGCTTCTCAGCCACGTCCACCACCTGCTTGTGGACCTCCACGATCGAACCTCTATCTCTGGCTTGGTGGTCCCTTGACCATCTTCTAGTCATCAGTATGGCGGTTTGGGCAGTCACGAGCCATGTGACCCAACCAATTGCAAGAGTAAAACTTCATGATCCTCATCTGTCCTACTCTACCTCAAGGGCCCCACACCACCGACCATGTATCTTACAGTGTTCTGCCTATAGTTATATTGCTCTTATGTCTCTTCATAATCTCTCTACTTCTAGCAACTGATGACTCTGCTGCGTGTCGTCCGATGGTGTGTCTCACTGCTGGTGACTGATCAACAAAGAAGCTCTCCACTGAGAGTGCTCACTCTAATACCCCCACATGCGTCGGGATGCTGAGAGAACCCATTGAGGCTCTAATCTCCTGTCTGAGCCCCTTCTCGATGGTCTAGGCCAAGATGAAAAGGGTCCCACACCATATCAGGGGAGTAGCGTGACAGGTTGCTGAACCTCGGTGAATACTGAGCCACAATCATGCTACTCTGATCCATGTAGAGAAGCTTGTGTATACACACTAAGCGTAGGGTTACTAGGATGAACTATACCTTGCAAAAAATACCGAAATCAGCCCATATGAGAGTGAAATCATTGTGAACATAGAGCATCAGGATCCACAATCTTCCCACTACATCCAGAAGAAGGCTGGCGGCAAGGATCACCATGAGATCAGCTGGTGTCCCTACATGTCGAGAAACAATAACCACAGCCTCCAGTGAATCCTCAACTCCATATAGATCTATTTCACCATGGTTCCTCAGTGGTCTGAATTTCTAGAACTCATGTAATTCACTCAAGAGATGTTCACCCGCTAAATTTGGGTCCAGTGGCATCAGATACCCAACGAGTAGTGGTGCTGCTGGTACACCACCCGGTGGTACAACTGTCATAAGGGGGCCCTACACTGAAGCCTCATTGCTCGGTGGGCTGTAATCACATACTCTAACTGGAATCCTGGCTAGCTTTCTGTGTGGGGGAATCCTAAAAAGAAACAGGTGTTCCACAGTCATTAAGTTTATACCTGGTGAGCTTACTTAATGAGACCACAAAGAAAACATTTCAAAAACACATACACAATCAGTGTTTTCATGCATTGAGTCAGAAATCAGAAATCAGGGTCCTGGTGTATAGATATGTCATCAGCCGCACCAACACTGGACTCCTCGAACTTAAAACCACACTTATAACACATAACACTATTGTCACATAAAAAAGATTAGGGTACTAGTTCATCGGTAGAACCAAACTCGTCTGATACCAATTTGTCACGACCCGTCCCCCCGGGGCCCATTCCGTGACTACCCCAAGCCCGCCTTCAATATGCCAGGGGATGGAGACTAGCACCAAAAGGCATATTCCCTAAAACCGGGAATGAATTGCTTTTTTAACCTGTAAACTCACACAACTTGGCATAAAGAAACCTATAAAGTAAACATGGTGTGTAAAAAAAGTAAAGGGGCTAGAATACAAGACCCACTGAAAAGTACAAGTAAAATTGAAACATACAAGTAAATGAAATGTACAAGTATATCTGAAAATATCTCTTATGAAAACCCGCCAAAGATAATAGCTAAAGGGTAGGAACATCTCTCAAATGGTCATCTCTGTAGTACACCTCGTCTAATGTCCACCTCCAAGCTACATCCAGTCATGGTACCCTCATCCTCAGTCAGCGTTGTCCGTCGTCTACACCAAACACAATAAAGTGCAGGCGTAGTCTATGCAGGGGTGAGTATAACGATACTCATTAGGGCCCTCGAGACCCTCGAAGGTCTCACAAAATCCACAAAAGGATAAACCACAGAGCATGAAAACATCTGACAACCCTACTTAATATTCCTATAAATATACCTAAGTTGTCGAGTATACCCATCTCAATCATGAGGAAACACAAGGCCCAACTCAAAAGCACAAAGATCAACTATTTCACGAATGAAATAATACCACAATGGAACAGAATCTGATCACACCAGGTATACAACTCTGATAAACAAATTTATGAAGCTAACCCACACAGGATCGTTATGGAAGCTGATAGTCAGCCACAAGATTTTCAAGGGATAGAAACTAGTAACATTCCCAGTCATAGCATCGAACACCTCGGATGCTGGATAACTCCTCCTCTATTGAGTACATTAGTTCTGCCATGTCACATAGTAGTGCTTTCCACTAACCTTGTACAGCTAAGGTAAATCTCCAATCGAGTGGTGTGGGTCTCCCATGTTACACAGAGGCATTACCCACCGTGGGTATGCCGCATCACACAGAGGTGCTCCCCCTCGTGGCCTGCTGAGGTACTCCTCCTGTTGAGTATTGTGGGTTTTCCGCATCACATAGAGGTGGTCCCCACCATGGGTCAACTGCATCACAGAGAGGCCCTCCCCACTAGGCCTATAGAGTCACTCCGAGTCATAACAGTCAGCAGTCATCAAGTCTCAGCCAGTCGCAGGGTTACATACATATCACACATTGGAGAACCACACCCCATTCCATATTTCATACCTCAACATCCCCAATGTTCCACAAAAAAGTATCCCCAAAGGTCTATCACGTCCAATGTGACCCAATGCAATATATGGTACTTCAATTGGATTCCCAGTTTGTATGCTATTAGTGTTTCCACTCCGAGGGTCCAGTTGGATTTGAGGTTCGATCCCAACCTCTCATACTCAAAACCTTATCAAAAACTAAAGTGGAGTATACCAAAATTACCATCTCGATCCCAAGATTCAGACTCCACTAACGGTTCGTCAAACAGACGCTCAGATCACAAGTTATGGAAAAAAAGGAAAAAATGGGTCCAGCTGGGCCCGAGTCTGGCCCGAATGGCCTCTGTCTTGGGGGGTTAGGCCCGCTGGGCCGTAGTCAGGCCCGGCCCGTGAAGGAGTGGTAAGGCCCAACCTGCTGGGTGTGGCTCTTTAGGTGTGGCCCGCTCAGTTGGTGGTCGGCCAAGGCAGGGTCTGCCTTGACGGACACCCACGGGGAGGCGCCCCCAGTCTTTCCAAATGGTTTGTGGACCGTTCGGCTGCTGGAACATGAGACCCACTGGAGGGGTCCGGCCGGTGTAGCGTGGACGACCGGATGGCCGATCGGACTTCATCATCCACCGTGTCCCCCTACTCTACCGGCGAAGCTTGCACGCGTGGCCTCTCTTCCATGCAGTGGCCAGTTGTCGGCCGCCACCCTGCCCTGCTACGGATGACGGGCTACGACCTCCTCATGAACTAGCAGAAGGGACATGTGCCTCCCTTCCTTCATCACGGTCGGTCGGGTTCCGGTAACTAACTTATTTTGTGGGCCATTGTGGCTTCATTCCAAGCCTGAAACATTACACAATCACATATTCGTGATCCTTGCATCGAGGTCTCTATGTCCATATATCGTGCTCAACAAAACTCTGTGTTTCCGCAGTCAATAAATAATTAGCGTCGAAGAACTCATGAAGAACGCACGAAGGGTAAATGAAATAAGATCAAGGTTTATGTGCAGAAAGATTGCCATGTTCGTTTGGGCATCACCGTCATGAATTTAGGATATGAAGAATAAATAAAATAAATTCAAACATTTATAAAACCCATACCTCATCTTCCCATTAAAGATTTCATGAGGATGAAGACGAAGTCGATGAGATGGTGACATCATCATTCGTCTCTTCCACAAGATGGTTCTGATCTGAGATCAGTGTCGGTTCCTCGTTCTTTATTGGGGGTGGTACTTCATTGGTGAATGTTCTTTCTTACTCTCCAAAGCTCTCATCCTTTTCCAAATATTCTCCTGTGAGAGGTGTGGTGCCAATTTAAGGAGTTATGGATTAATGTTGGCACATCAGTGTTGGCACATTAAATTGGAATAATAAATTGGCCCAAAAAAGTGGAAGGATCCCAAGGGTTTTCCCACCATTAATCAACGGTGCAGGTGGTCTCCACCACCATAATTAAAAAATGAGGTTTCAAACAAAATAAAATAATTTTTTTTATATTATTGTATTTTTATTCTCCCACAAAAAGCTGGAAAACCAACTTCTACCCTCGACCTACTGCATTCAGGGTAATGGTCTCCTAAAGAAAATATCGGTGCTGCGAGTTCAACAGTGCCCTCAAGTTTTAATTCCAATTAATGATTTCAAAGTTACAAAACTTACTCACACCTTTAATGAACGTACCTAAAAAAAGGTCATAAATTAATTCTGGGCACTCTGGGCCTTGGAATCACATGCCATCAATTTTTGCGGACTCATGATTCTCTATATAATTATAAAAAATTACATGGAAATTTTTGGGTCTTTACATTGAAATAGTAATGAATAAATTTAGGTATTATTTATGGTAGTTCTTCTATTTTTTTGTCTAGTATATTCGTACACCTTCTGACTCCTTGATAAATGAAAATTTACTAATAGCCTATTTTATTTTGGAATTATAACTAGTTACAATCCCTAATTTTATATAATATGTAAAAATAAACACTCTATCTTTTTTTTGGGAGTCATATACCATGCAAAAATGACATTAGACTGTGGGAGTCATAGTATAAACAACCCTTCATTCAAAAACATGATCAAAATCCAAATTATTGTGAATTATTTCGTGTTTGAATATAATCCATTGATATGGTAAAATACATATAGATTGATAAAAATATAATAAAATCAAATTGAACCGGGGAGATGAAATTATAGATGAATAACAATGAAAAGGAAATTGTCGTCGAGTAAGTTATTTGAATGACTCTTTAATGTTTTATAAGTTATTTTATGTGTTTTAGTTACTTGTATGATCACCAAATATATGTAATTTATTTTTACATGATCATAGAATCATATGAAACTTAAATATTTTGAATGTAAAAACTTATTTTCAATAGAATTTATAAAAATAATTGAATAGTTTATCACATATGATGTATCATTGAAGGAGTCAAAAAACCAAACTAATATTATTGTAATACAATAAGAATTTAATCACAGAATCTGTAAAAAAATCATATTAAAACAACATAGTTATTAGAAGAGATAAAAAATAATTTTAAAAATATCACAATGAATCGATCTAATTCCAGAGTGAGTAATTAATATCACCATGAAATAATTTTTAATAAATCTCAAAGGTAAAAATAATAATTATTACAAAGATATCCAATAAATATTTCAAATTTTATTTCAGCAAAAATGAAATTAATATTTCGAAAAGCACATCACATATTAATAACAATACATAAATAAATAGAATATTGTAGCACTATATTAAATATAACAATTAATGTTTGAATTTTTTTATTATCACTAAAAATATATATGGAAATTAATAAAATAATGAAATCTAATAGAGATATATGAATTTGAATTTTCAAAAACGATTATATGTAGGTTATCATAAAAAAAGATATTTAGCATTAAAATTTGATTAAAAATCTTATAAATCATCCAATAGAGTATTTATAGTATTTAATGTAATTTATTAAATGATGAAATTAATATAAAATGTTGAAATTAATATATTCAAAAAATAAAATAAATTTTTTAATGATGAGAATATTATTAAATTTCGTTATTAGAAAAATAAGTATTGTAAAGGACATACCATGAGAATAATACAGCCTATAGTGAGTACAAAGTAACGATGATCATTTAACATGTGAACTAAAATTAATTTCCATAAAGAGAACATGTCAAGAACTTACTTACCTTAGAAGGAAATGACTTATTGTGTGGTCATTTGGTCGACCAATATAGGATGTGGTATCCTTGCATATCTTATCCCTAGTCTATATATAATTTGGTTAAAAAATATTCTTGAAAATATTAAATAGATTGATAGAGTAGTGGATTCATTTATATAGTCAAAATTGGTTCACAATTTATTGATTCCTCTTGTGGTAGTTTTCAATGAAGGAATACGATAGATTTAAAAATTAGACATGTGTTTGTTTTCTCTTAATAGATGATGTTGGTTTGATGTTCATATATTAAGTTAAAGTTATTCTATATTTCATGCAATAATATAACTGACTATGAAAATTTGAATATTTCACTACATGAAAAATGGTTAATTACAACAGGCTATTTTCATCGAGAAGGATTCCCTTTCAAAATAGTTCCATAATGACACATATTTTTCATGGAAAATATTTCTTTGTGAAAATAATGATTTATTTCTATTATTTTGTATTGGAAATGTGTCCCAGCTCAAATTAATTTCAAGAAAATTTGTGCCAATTATTGGTAAGAATTATGATCAATAGTTAAAATCAAAAAAAATATATAGTTCATCACTAATAGAAATCATATAAGATTTATAGTGATGAATTTCACTATGACTCACAAAACATTCTCACAATTTACTTTTTATGACTGATAAAAGCATGTTCTTGTTAAACCATTACAAAGAAAATTTTAATAAATTCATGAACACCCATTATTTGAATCCCTTCAATGATTTATTTCTCCATCGTGTATTTTTCTCACTAAACCATCCACCCCACCCCAAAAATCATATGTTGCAGGTGATTTATTATAGAATAAGGTTTGAAACTCCCACATTTGTACTCCTCTTCTTTCCTACATAATTATTTTTTTATTTCCAATTTTAATGTTGTTAAATTTAGTTATGTCAAACCCTAAACCCGATAATTTACCAGATTTTTATTGTTTATTTGTTATTTACGGTTACTGAAAATTATTATTCTCTATTTAAGAGTCCACCATTGAATATTTTTTGTTTTATATCTGTATAGATTCATTCCAATTGATTTTAGGTAACTTATGAAATATTTATCCTATATCTATAAGATATTTTTTATTTGGGTGTTATTCAATGTTTATTCTAAGATATACGATCACTTTTCAAAATCATAATACACATGCATACATCCTTACACATCTAAACATGCATGTATTCCTTCACACATCTACACGTTTCAATGCCTAATAACATTTCACACATTACAAGTATATGTATATGATATATATATATATATTATTGAAAAATATATCTAGTTCTATATCAATATATATAAACAAGTAAACTATATGAAACTATACATGTGATGAATTTTTATTAGTCCAGTATATAGATATATTGAAATATGTAAAATGTATTTACCTTTATATATATAATCTAGTCAAATGTGAATGTTCTTGACATTATTTAAGGATATTTTTAAAAGACATTCTTTATTTTGATTATTTTTAAAGCTTGTGTATGATGATATAATTTTCTTCATTCATGATAATGTTAGGATTGTGGTTATGATGCTAAACCTTATTTGACAGTTATATTATGATTAGTTTTCATTCATTTAAAATAAATGAATATAGTGTTGTAAACATTTTGATTTATATATATATTTATTAACTTGTGAATATACATATATACACATTAAAAAGGGTTTAATGTTTCTATGTGTGTGTGTGTGTGTTTAAGAATATATAGATTTTATATTTATATTTGTTTAAGAAAAGTGTAAAAAATTTATATATATATATATATATATATTTAAAAAAATCTTATAATACCAATATATATATATATAACTTATCAAATAAATAGGAAATGAGTGTTTTATATAAATTAATGAAAAATAAATTTTTTGAAAACATTCAAATAAATATTATTTTATAATAAATTTTTTATAAAAACATGTTAAAAATATTTTAATGAATAAAAATATAATTAAAAAATAGTTAATATTTATCAAAAACATAGTTATTTATAATTATTAAAAGAAATTTTATACATTTAAAAAAAATTAAAATACTTACATTTGTTACAAAATCGAAATAATTAGTAATTATGAAAGATGAAGAAATAATTTAAATAATATTCAATAATTATGATAAAATTTTTAATAATTTTTAAATAATTTTTAATAATTATGAAATAATTTTTAATAATTAATAAATAAGTACTCAATATTAGAAATATTTAATAAGTTTTAGAGTTAATTAGTAAATATTTTAAATAATATTTAACTGTGATAAAATTTGAATAGTTTATAGTAAATTATAAATGAAAATATATGAAATAATTTTAATTAATAAAAATTAGGTATGTTTATTTAAATTTTATTTTTAATCAATAAATAATTAACATTTCAAAATAAACAATCTTATAAATTATTAAATAATAAAAAATTTAATTAATAACCCAAAAATTTAAAATCCCATTTAAATATATAGAAAAATAAATATTAAAAATTAAAATTAATTTGTATAAATATATTCTTAGTCTAAATAAAAAGTAATAATCCTTAATTAAATTATAATAATAATAAAAAATTTCGATAATATTAATAATTAGTAAGTGTTATTCATAATTAGTAAATATTATTAATAATTTTTAAATAAAATGAAATATAATTGTTCTCAAATTAATGGGAAAAATACATGGTGTCAGAATGTAAAAATATACCACGAAGAGGTGACTTCTTATTACATATTTAGCTAATTTTATCATCATTTTTAATAAATTTTTTTGCTATTTTCCTTCTCTTATTTATCTGATACTTATTTTTTTGAATTTTTAGAAAGATAATGATGAAATGACTTCATCTATAATTTATTATCTTTGACCATTTTTTGTACTACTAATTTCATAAAATGATTAGGCAACAAACAATTATACATGAATTCTTCAAAGAGGATAACAAATTAATGTATTATATTCCTGAACTCAATAAGGATGATGCACTCATGAGGATGTACTTTTATTTTAATTCTTCTACACATTCAACATTTTAGGTTATCAAATCGAATATTGTTATATAACCTGAACTATTAAGTAAATTATAGAATAAAAAGACAATTTTTGATGTGTTTGAATCAACTTCCCCTTAATCTTATACATGGTAGGCCCAATATGACTCAAAGTTTTTGTTTTCTTTTTAAAGTGACATTTTAGTTCAAATTCATGCTCTATACACAAATCAATTAAAACATATTCAAATTGCATTGATATTTTAAGAAAATGATACATAATTCATTAACTTGTTATAATATTATAGTATTAATTATATTAATTATATTTTATATTTTATATCTATATTAAAAATTATTAATAGGTATGATTATTATTTTATGGAATTTAATTTTGGGTAATTATTATATTTTTGAATTTATAGTTTTTTATATTTAATATATGTATTTAGAATTATTTACTTTTAAAATTATTATATTCTAGTATTTATTAGTTTTTCTATTTAATATCTATATTATTAAATTTTTAAATGTACAAATATTAGTTTCATATTGATAGAGATGCACCTAAGGATTTATTTCATTCTCTCAAAAATGCTGGAATTCCTAATGATAAGACTGATTCATCTAACATTCATGATACTTATATCATTTTATTAATTAATTTTAGGACTTATGTGTATATTAATTTGATAAAATTATTATCTATAAAATGATGTAATAATTTAATTCTTATTTTTTTTAAATCATGTTGTTTAATTATTATTTTTATATATTTTTAAATATACTAAATTGTGATGGATTTATACATATTTCATAGTTTTTTTATTGAATTGTTTTTTGAATTATTTGTGACAGAATCCTTATCCTTTAAAATTAATCATTTCAAAATTTACCACTAATTTTTTTGAAAAAATTTCTATATGATATAAATTATAATTATTTGTCGTAGATAATAAGAAAAATATATTCTAATGTTGTTATCTATAAATGATCATTAACGATGAATTATAATCATTAATGAACATTAATTATTTAAATCCAACACTATTCATCCTTAAAAAATACAGAAAATACAATAGTTTTGGGTCGGTTAAAGGATTTGTTTCGTAGTAGCATAGGAATCACTAGTAAAAATAAGAGATTTAATGTCGAAGTAATAAAATCAGTATTTTCTAAACCAATGAAAATGGTATGTGAGAGAAATTTTTAGTGTCGGTTTTAATAAAAAACAATGGAAAAAATTTGTAAGAGTGGTTTCTGGGGTCGATTTTCAGTAGAAATGCCACCAATAACCTCAAATCAAATGCAATACGGTGTCGATTTTTCAAAAAACTGACACCGGAAATAAATTTAAAAATGAAATATTGTTAATTTTTAAAGACACCTACACCATTAATCCCAAACTAAGGATCTTTTGGTGTTGATTTTTGTAAAAAATGATTCCATATATTAAAAACAACATATTTACAGCGTCAATTTACAGGAAAACCATTTCCATATATTAAAAATATATATATTCAGCTTTGGTTTTCTTGAAAACCAATGCTGAATATATTTTTCTAAATCTTCAGTGTCTATTTTTGTAAAAATCGATGCTAAATTATTTTAAAATTATTCGGGATCAAGAAACCCTCATGTTTTTTTGATCTTTGAAATCTCAACTATAGTGGTTCCTCTAAACTCATGATGACTTCGAAGGAGTATTTGTGATATCAAACCATAATTTTTCCAATTTTCTTCTATTTTCATGATCTACTGGTTGATTTAATGATTATATCTCTTTTTTCATCATTTACGGGTTATGTTTTCTTCCAAAAATTATTTTAGTAAACATTCAACTGGTGTTTGATTTTAGTTTGTTTTTCATCATTATTTTTAATTTTTATACTTATTTTTTGTATATATCATTCATTTTTTAATCATAAAAGGCATTATACAAAGCAAATTCTGGATTTGGATCTATTTTCATGTTAAAGTACATATTTTTTAAGATTTTTTTTACTTTTGATGTTATATTTATTATCATTTAATTATGTTTTTAATTTTAATCAATTATTAGTAAATAGTTGATTTTAAATTTTTTAAACATGGTTAATAGTATCCCAAAAATTGATCTGCCCATATAAATTTACATTATTAATGTTTAATTTATTTTAGTCTAATATTGTTCGATTTGGTTCAAATATGGTTGAGCTTATTTGAAGTCTATGTTATTTTGATTTGGTTCAATTCAATTCAATTCATCTCATGAAAAATAAAATGCATGGAATTTTTATTTTTATCCAATATTTATTTTTTTATAAATTAAAGTCATATTTTTTTCATCGTACCACCTTCATTCATGTATATTTCATATTGTCTCTTCACTATTATTTTGTGTATTTTAACACTTTTAAAATTATAAATAGTGAAATCACTCAATTGGATAAATTCACAATGTTTTACTTCCTTCAATACATAAGATTATCACTTTCTGCAATACTATATCTCTGTTGTTGTATGATGCATGAAAAAACTTATTAGTTTCTCAACATCACATATAATTTTGGAAGCATATACTCACAATCCATGCATTTCTCATGAAAACCCAATAACACATAATTTCTTTTGTGCAATGCTCACTGACATGAAATATTCATATAATATTGATGAATTCATATTGCATACATTATGATTTTCTCCATATTTGACCTGGGATTTTACACTGTTTTACTTGCATGAGCTTATGAATATAATATCAAATGATTATTCATTTATGTATCGATGAAATTATCCAAATATTGATTTATACAGACCCTTTCACGCATTATTCTATCACACAAGACACAATTTCATTATGTGTTATTCCTTTACATGATATAATATCACAGTACCTCATGGAATCATAGTATGTGAATGTAATTAAATGAATATCTTTACACACGCACATAGTCGCCATTCTTTACACAATAATAAACTCACTATTAAAACCATTGCATAAATATTTTCTTCTCTGTTTTTAATTCTCATCTCAATACATAGCAAACATTTTCACTGATTTGTGGTTTCCAAAAAAACATTGCATGAACTAGTGAGAATTCATAAGAATATTTAATTTCTAAATTGCTTCATGTAATCTAGTGCATCGTGATGCTAAACTAGTGTTATAAATTCTTATATTTTTTATCATGATATTTTCTACTTCTTTGGGGTTATTCTGATTGATTTCACGTATAATATGAACATTTAGTTGAATTATTATGTCATATTACTGATAATAAGGGTTTTATTTTTCGTTAAATAAATTCAATTTTCAATAATTTTGACACACAAAACATCAAGATAAAGAAAAAACTATGTAAATTGAACTAATAAATTTTAAAAGATTGATATTATATTTAAATTATAATATCAATATAACAAATGCATATAATATAAAAATATAATGTTTACTATTTGTAAATGTGATTCATATCTAATGTTTTCTGTCTGATTATCAATAGTTTTTATTAAATGTGTTTTTATTTACAATTTATCTGTATATATAGATATATGTGTATATGTATATATGTTTTAATATATTCGCCAATTATATCGTGATATCAGGTATTGAATGGATCGTAATTGGATACATTTAAGAAGAACCACTAGTGACTATAAAGAAGAAGTTGATGAATTCTTGGAAGTTGCTAAATGAAATCTTCAAAAAAAAATCAGGTGTAAATTTTCTGAATATGAGAAAGTTAAACTATAGAGAAATCATTTATCATCTTATTTGTTATGGTTTTAGCCATAAGTGTACACATTGGATCTCACATGGTGAATGAACTGAAAAATTCAACATCCAATGTTGATGAAAATATTCATAATGAGGAATAGGATTGTATTGAGTAATTAACTCATGATTTAGGTTTTAAAACTCTAAAGGAAGTAGATACTACTGAAAGAGTGTATAGAGATTTTGATAAACCAATATTCCCAGGTTGTAGTAAATATAAAATGTTATCAATAGTATTTATATTAGTTACCTTAAAAGAAAAAATGGGTGTAGTGATAAATGTTTCTTTAGCTTACTTGATATTTTAAAAGAGATACTACTACAAGGAAACCGGATTTTAGATTACAATTATGAGGTGATGAAAGTATTATGTCTAGTGGGATTTGGGTATAAAAAGATACATGATTTCAACATTTATTGTGTACTATATATGATAGAATATGAATATTTATGAAGTTGTATTACATGTTCGACATCATGCTATAAGATAGATGGGAAAGTCAACTCAGATTCATTCTTAGGTACTGTCATCTAACGTTATGAAAAATTAATTTTATACATTCGAATGATATCATCCAATATTTTTATGCATACAATTTTGATAATTCAACTATGATTCATTATTAGGTAGCTAAATCAAAAATACGAGTAAATCAATTTGATACCTTCTAATAATTTCTTCTTTAAAGAATCTATTTTCAAATTAAATTAACATAAAAAAGTTAATTTGGCATTCAGATGAGCGCATCTTGGATGTTAACTTACATAACCCTACCGATTCACCATAGTGGAATATTTTTGATAAAAAGAATCCGTGATTTTGGAAATTATGTTAGAAATATCATAATGGGATTGTGTACTAATGGAATGAATCCATATCGGAGCCTCAATATCCAACAAAGTTCATGGCCTGTTTTGCAGATAGTTTACAACTTGTCCCCACATCTATGTATGATGAAAAAAAATGATATGATGAGATTGATGATTTCTGGATCTAAACAGCCAGAAAATGATATTGATGTTTATATTTAACAATTGATTGATGATTTTAAAATGCTATGGGAGGAAGATGATAAGGTTTTCAATGAATAAAATAATAGGAATTTTAAATTTTGTGTTATGATAATGTTCACTATAAACTTAATTCCTGCATATATAAACATATCTAGATTTACTGTTAAGGGACAAAACCATGTCCAATTTTCGAAGAACATACTTCATATTATCAATTTCACAATGGAGGAAAGATAGTGTACATGTGACATCGAATATTCTTGTGAATTGGTCATCCTTATCGTATATTGAAAACATCATTTAACAGTTTAGAAGAATACAACTTTTCCCTTCAGCCATTGTTCGATGAAGAATATTATGACAGGGTGAAAAATATTGATTCGATATTTGGAAAGAAAAGAAGTTGTAGTATTCATAGAATATCTGGAAGAAACAGTATATTTTTTGAACTATGTTATTGGGTATTATTAGAGATAAAACATAACACTGATGTATGCATGTTGAGAAACAAATACGTGATAGTTTGATTAGAACATTGTTATATATAAAATGAAATACAAAATATGGATTTCATGCCATGTTGAACTTCATATTATTGAGAATACATTTGTATTTAGCTCCCACTGTAAAAATAAATAGAACATATTTACCTCCAGCTTGTCACACATTAAGCCATATTAAAGAGAAAATGTTTTGTTAATGTCTTCATGGTATTAAAGTACGTAGTTGTTTTTCATCAAATGTGAAATATTTGTTGTCATTGAATGATTGTAAATTAATAGGTATGAAATTTCAGGATTACCACTTATTGTTGCAAAAACTTCTACCAGTATCAGTGCATGGTATATTGCTGACATCTGTTAGAAAGACTATCATTAGTTTATGTAATTTTTTCTAATCCATTTGTATCAACGTCATTGATTCAAATTTGATAGATCTGTTGGAGAATAAAGCAACTCGTATTCTTTTTCAACTAGAATATTATTTCCAATATATGTTTTTTGATATAATGGTTCACCTACGGATTCGTTTGGTGTGTGAGATTTGAATATGTGGGTCTATTTATTTATGATGTATTTATCCTTTTGAAAGATATATGAAAATTATGAAGGGTTATTTTAAAAATCCGTATCAACAAGAGGCATATATTGATCAAAATATATATTGGAAGAGTTTATTGAGTTCGGTACTGATTACTTGTATGAGGTGGAACATATTGGTCTTCTTATATCTCAACATATGACAGTTGATAGTGAAGTTAGAGGGGTTCATGGTTTAAAATAAAATTAAATTCCACGTGATGAAGTGGTGAAGGAACATTTATATATTTTGAACAACATATATGAGGTTTAATAATATATATCCTGACATATTACAGAATTAAAGTTATTATATAAGAAAAGAAATGAAAAGTGTTTGATGATTGATCATAAGAAGACATTTGGTTCATGGTTTGAAGAGAATGTCACCATAGATGTATCAACATCAGAAACCTTGAAGTGGTAATAAGGGAGACCATCTCTTAATGTGATCACATCATCTGGTTACTCATTTTATACAACAAATCTAGGTGACAGGAGTAAAATTTAGAATAGTGGTGTGATTGTTTTTGCTGAAGCAGTGTATTTTTTGAGTGCCAAAGATAAAAACGAAATTTATGCATCAATTCCATACTTTTAGTTCATGAATACATATGGGAAGTTGATTATATGAAATTTTGAGTCATCGTTTTTAAGTATAATTGGGTATATAGTAAGAGTGGTGTGAAACATGATGAATATGGGTTGAAACGGGTTGATTTGAAAGGATTTAATTACAATGAGAAACCATTTTTCATGGAGACCCTTGAAAATCAAGTATTTTATGTCATCAATCCATCAAATGATCAGTGGTCCATCATTTTAAATGGAAGAAAGATATCATTTTGCTGATGAGGATGATTCTAATGATGTTATTGATTTACATGAGCCTTATTCATCTATTACACACTTTCTAGATGATTATAATGAGTATAAGATAGGCATGGTCCATGAAATAGATAATGATCGTGATGAAGGAATGTGGTAAAACACTAAATTAGTCTTCTAATTTTTAAGGTAAATATTTATATTTTTTATTTTTTTGAAACATACCAATTCATTCCCCTTTTTTACTTATTTTAATTCATTCTTGTTTCCTAATATTCAGTTTTCAAATGATATATAGGTATACAAAATTTTATTAACTATTTAGGTATGATAATTATTTTATATTGTAAAATTTATTAACTATTTTTATAATTACTTAGTAGATTGTTTTTATATAATAGGCCTATAGGAGATCTCATCAAGAGATTCAGTTGATAAATGTATACCCTCATACTTTATCAGGTAAAGGGTATCTATAATCGGAGCAGAAAATGATTGAAGAAAAATTTAAAGTATTAAGAGCTTGATCTAGTAGTGGTTCAGAAGAGGTTCGACATGGATTTATATCTCCTCCCACTCTCCATGAAAAATTAAAATGAATAAGAAGAAGGAAGAATGAATAGTATCATATAGGGGAAGCATAAAAAGTAGCAGATAAAATTATAAGAAAAAATTATTTATTTTTCAACAAGTTTTATATTTTATTAATATTAAAAACTAATATAACATTTACATTTTAATTTTAGTAAGAACGTTTAGAGAAAGATACACAGGGCTATTTTATTCTTTAGGGTAGGATTGATATCCTAAACACTACTTTGGGAAAGGAAAAAACAACCTAGACATGTTAGGGTATATCAAGTAGGTATTAGTATTCAGATGGTTTTTGGTCAGAGTGAGCAATCTAGAGACGCTGAATTAGAATCATTAAAAGTTGAGCAGAAAATTATGAAATAGTCTATGGGTGATAAAATTCAAATATCAGTGCATAAGGTGTTGTTAGAACACTTGGAAAAATATTCACAGTCAGCACATCCTTCATAGTTATATTATTTATTTTTGACAAATTTTTCTATTTTATAAATTATAAACACTAAGATAACTTTTACATTTTTTAGCCTTCTCAGCCTACTCACAAGGACTAACCTGTCCCATCTGCCTACCCTACCCCGTATGAGAAGCCTTCCAATGTATATTATTTATTTTTCATCAATTTTTCTACTTTATAAATTATAAGAAATAATATAACATTTTCATTTTTCAATCCTCCATCCTGCTCGCACAGACTACCCTGCCCTATCTGCCTACCCTTTTATATAGGAGCAACCTTATGAGGTATAATATGTATTTGTCATTAATTTTTCAATTTTATAAATTATAAACACTAATATAACTGTTTCATTTTCTAGCCTTCAACCTACACTACCCTGCTCCATCTGTTTACATTGATCCTCCACTAACTCTCTTGGACCAAAACGCATATTGTGATGTTTTTGTTGGAGATCATCATATACATATTGTTGCGTTAAAACTCATGAATATTTTAGAGGATTTTGTACCCCACTTGCCTATGCATATGGGTTAGGATCGATTTTTAGTACTCGATGTTATAGATATTAATGCTCTAACACCATTTCCTACCAACGAATATCACTAGAGTTGGGGATTGTCTATGTCATTTTTTACTTTAGAAACCTTGTTTTCTTTGTTATATTTCATATGAGGAATGTGTTTTCTGAGATATTAATTAAAAATGATTCAAAATAAATTATGATTTTTTCTGACATTTAACTTATATAGGATTATCTGAAAGCAAAAGAAGCTGCACAAATGAAACAAAAAGTTCAAGAACAATCAAATGTAGATAATTGAGATATTTCTTATGGGATACAAATTCTCTCAGGCATCTTCTTTATTTAATTATATCTATGAGTTTTGTCTAACATCCGATATATAAAAAAAGAATATCCATTGAGATTACTCAAGAAGATATCATGCATCTAGTTGATTTTGATGAGCTCAACCTGAATGTGGTGCTGTTTTTTTCCATGTCTGTAAATTGAAATTTGAATTTTTATTTCATTAATATAAGATTATTTTAAATTGAAAAACTATATTTTATTTTTAAATTAGGTAACTACACATGATTCTAATACAAAATGATAGTATAGACATTTATTTATTTATAGATGAGAATTTATTTCAATAGAAGTGAAACATGGGAATAATCCAGATAAAGTAGCATATATATGTGATAGATTATCACATATGATGATTCGGTGTTGGTTTCTGAGATTTCTTGATGAGTATGAGAAGAAACATAATTATTAACCAATGATCATTATAATGTCATTAATTATGAACTTTTAGCATTGTAGGGGGCATTGTATGTTAGGAATATTATAACCAAGTGAATGCGCCTTATATTGGGTTTTCTCTTTATTTTGGAATTTTCGTAAAATATTTTCCATCTTATTGGAAAGGTAATTTTTTCTATTTTCATAATCTCATTATGTTTAATTATAATTATTTAAATATGTATTATAAGTTCTTATATATTAAAATGAAGATCAAGGAAAAAATTTAACAACGAATACATGTCTGAAAAGACACCAAATAAAATAAAAAATGTGGAAGTACAGGTAATTAGTTTTTATAATAGAATCTATTTTGATTATTATTTATATATTAATTTTTGTTAACAATTTAATGTTTTATAACTATAGTGTCATCATAAAAAATGACTTGTTGAATGTGGTTATTATATTCTATGACTCATGTATGAGATAATCACAATTGGGGAAACTACTCAATTTGATAAGGTTAGTTGTATTAATTTTCTTATATTTTCTACCATATTATAATATTTTTATCTCATAACATTCAATGTTATTTTAGGCATTCAATGATTCCTAGTCTTATTTTCAATCTAATCTTACCCATATTCAATCTATTTTTTTCTAACTATTTGTTATGTTTTATTAGGAGTTGAGGTATGTATATTATAATGTTTATGAATAATATTAAATATGGATTCAATAAACTAACTATTTTGATATAATAGGTGTTTGAACATACTGATAATCCAATGAATGATTCAACAATTAAAAAAATGAGCATGTTGTAAATTTCAGGTATGTGTATTTTAATTCTACTTTATAATAAAAATGTGTAGATAGTTTCTTGATTAACTAGAAAAAATCATGTATGTTATATATTTATAGTCAATGATACATACTGTTTGATTATTGTATATTGTGTTTTTATTATAGGGGTTTCGATATTTTTGGAAGTGTAATATTTATAATTTTCTAAAAAAATTAATCTTTTGATGTCAATTTTTTAAAAACCCACGCCAAATATGTTTTAGAAAAATATTTGATTTCTAGCATAGTTTTTTAAAATAACCAACACGGAAACCTATTTAGAGAGGATTTTCGGTGTCGGTTTACCCAAAACGGATGTCGAAACCTTTACGCATGATCATTTTAGGCATTGGTTTTTGAAAAACTAATGCTGGAATTTATTTTTTTAAATCTCATTTATAAACATCACTTAAAAACTAATGACAAAAATAAAATAACCGTCATTAAATCCAGTTTTTTCACTAGTTAATGTCGATTGACCTATGGAATCAAATAACAAACTCATCATTGGTATATAATTAGAAACCAAACAATATATGTAGTATTATCAGGTGTAATAAAAATTAATAAAAAATAATAATTCGACATTGAATTATAATAAAAAAAGAATTAAACATTTATAAAATTAAAATTTATAAATTAATGTGTATTTAATTATGATTTCAAATAAACTATTGTTAATATGAATTGAATTTTTTTTTTTATTATTTGTACAATTTAAAACATAGAAAATAAATGAATTCCTAAAATAGATTACCTCATCTCCCAATCCAAGGAAAATTGAAAAATATTCATAATATGTTTAGAAAACATATCACAATTATCATACTAATTACCAGAAAATATGATATCATTCACCAAAATAATAAACATGAGAGATACTTGATTGTTTTCCTAGAAGTAGATATTTATGTCAACACATCCCTTTTATAAATTAATATTCATTTTATAGGTTTAAAAATTCAAAAACCATTCCACTATGAATCATCCTAGGATTTTGTTATATATTTTTTAAAATAAATCTAATTTCCTTGATATCTTTCAATTCATGAATCACCGAGTTTACACAAAAAGAGATATATAACTAAATATTATTATTTAATGTGATATATATCACCAAAAAATTTGATTGGTGTGTATGAATAAGAGTATCTATATTGTTAAAATTTATTATTTATACTTTTATAAAATGAATCAACTCTTTATCAATCAGATAGAAATTAAAATAAAATCATTTTAAGTAAAAATGTTGTTTTTTGGAAAAACAATTTTTACTCACACAATGAGTTTTTATCAAAACTATTTAATGTAATATAAATTATTGAATTATTTTAATAAAATGTATATATTTTATATTCAATTAAATTTTTTAATAGTCATCTAATGATTTTTTCTCGGCGTGTGATAAGAAAAAATCTAATTTTCTATATAAACATTAGTATTATTAAATACAATTTTCATTGCATTATTAACATAGATTTTAATATGAATTTATACCTCTTATATTAATTTAATCATGAAAAATGTATTTCATATTTTTAATAAACCTAACTGTTATAATTTAATATTTTAATATTAATTTTTTGTCATTTTTTATTGTATCCTTTGTAAATATTTACCACCTTGATATCGGCAATGTAGGTAAAACTAAGTATAAATGGCGTAAAACAACAAAATCTTTGTAACAACTTAATTTATTCAATTTTATTAGTGTTGTTCAACTATATATATTTTAATACTTAAATTTAATGTATTTGAAAGTATTATTTTGAAATATTGGTCCTAGGATTGAATTTTTTGAAGATAATTTATATTTTACTAAATTTAAAATCTATCATTGGGTCTTTGAATTTAAAAAATGTTTGTAATATTTCATTTGGGTTTTCCATCCCCTAGAACACAAAAACTAGCATTTTTTATTGCATATCCATATAAATTCAGTCAATACAACATATTAATTTTTTTCAACAGGAAATATGTTTTACTCTTCAATGAGGTATTTTCATAAAACCTACTTTTGAATCTATTTTATGATAACTATTGAAATTGGATATGATAAAGTGAATTCGACAATTGAATTTGAATGTAAAAAATTAAAATCACCCTTTTTGTGAAACCTTGACATTTTAAATGATTAATATTGTGTTTGATAGTGTATATGACTCATGACATTAAGAAAATATGAGATTGAAAAACCCCATGAACTCATGATATATTTCATTTTTAAAAAATTCAATATCATTTATAGTTTACAAGGGACATATCACCTTCTATAAAAAAGCAGTACTATATTAAAATATTTTCATTTAAAACATAGCCATTATAATCTAGTCATTATGTGAAAATTGTAAATAAGACACAGTAATTTATAAAAATATATGGTTTAAAATGTTTATTTGTTATTTATTTATTATATATAACAATAAAAATCATTTAAATGAAAATGTATTGTCTTCTAAAAAAACTGTATTTTTCAAAAGAAAATGGTTTCCAAGGTTCTTATACAGTTATAATAAAATTAATTTTTACTGTTATAAAATTTATTTTAAAAACTAAGCATCATTGTTTTTGTTTATATGCCAATATTATCTTTGTTTTAATTTTTAAAAATTTTAAGAAATGAATAATTTTTACTGAATAGTAAAAAAATGATTATTAATGAAAAGTTAATTTTCAATTAAATTTTATAAAATGTAAAATTGTATTATAAATTGTATTTAATTAAAAATTAGATTGATTATAATTCCATAAATAAATTTTATTAATTGGATTCAATTTCATATTTAATTTTGATAATAAAATTTCATATAATTATGAGAATATTTTCTTTATAATTCTTTTTCCATTGTATCTATGGGTATATGTTAAGTTTAAATTAAGCCTCATCCGTTCATTGAATATTGTTAAATAGATTTCTCAGTTGGAATCTGAATAATTTATATTATTTGCAAAGGTAATATTATTTTTTCTCATTATAAATGGTAAAGCAATTAAATATTAATTAGAATGGTTATGGTAAAAAAGGATTTAGCTGGGGGTGAAACTAAGAGAAAATTTGTAAAAAATTATGTGATACTCATCCAAAAATATGTTTTGATATATTTAGACCATATAGACTATATAGTTCTAAAATATCCCATTGTAGATCCTTGTGGCATGTGAAACTATGTGGGTATTGAAGAAACATAAAATGCGGTGGAAGCATACAAGATGCAAAAACTAAAATTTTGGTCTAGATTCATGTTAAAAACATTGAATCAAAAAAACCTCATTTTTAGTATCTCTAAAAGGATTGTGTTTTATTCAATTTAAGAATAAAAAATAAAATTTATGGAAAGCATAAATGGTACCTTGTTCTATTTAATTTTTCTTTTTGATTAGATCATTGTTTATGTGTCATGGTAGAAAGGTGCCAAAAAAATTCATCCTCTATCTTGTATGCACGTGATCCACATTCATGGATCATGAATCGGTGTTTCATGGTTTCAATCATAGAAAGTTGGAGATATTTATGACATCCATAATTTTTCTTCAAGAACATGGACTCGTTTGAGAATGAGGGGTTGATCTAGCATAGTTCATCTGTTATAATATCTCTATATTAACATGAGATCATAGGTGAAGATATCGTCCCACATTGAATTCTTGAAAATGGTTGATCATACTACTCAAGAGTCTAAAATGATCTTTTATACTTATGATATACATTCTAAAATTTTATTTTGTTCCTTATAAGGTAATTCACTTCATTTTAAGACTTATTTCTTGTTTATGACTTAATAATCATGTCATAATTGTCACAAATATTTTAGAACACACTTTTAACACTATAAAGACTTCTATGATAAAATATGAACCCATTACATAGACAATAAGCTCCTGAAATAATTTAACAACCAGTGAATTTCCTATGTTATTTTGAAAAAAAATATATTTTATTGTGTTCACTATTATAATCAAACAACATGTCATTACCATAAAAAATAAATTTAGTCATCATTATTTTAAATATGAATAATATATTTGAATTTTATTTAATTCATACCGATCATACTTAGATTTTCATTGGCCCCTGTACGTGGGTTCAATTATTCCTAAAAACTTATTAATTATAATGGGTGGATCTTTTGGATGCACTTAATGCCTGATCCTCTAAGTCCTTATCGCATTAGTAGTGGGTTCAATCCACTAACTGAGAATATAATCTATTAACCTATTATGGTCCCTAAGGATATATTCAATTACATAGCTATGTTTACATCCTACAAAGATGTTTTGTGTAATGTAGTCTTTTTGTCTCGCAATATCTCATTAATCATGATGCACACTTTTGTAATCATCCTTATTTAATTATAGATTTTATAACCTTACTAGATTAAATTATTTAAGTGTTCCATGGCCTTGGATTTATGAAGTAACAACCATCCTAGTCAATCTATTCCCAAAAGATATATTTTCCTTGAATCTGAATTAAAAATTTATATCATTACCATTTAATCAATTACAAACCACCCATGATTCACCCAACAGAAGATAAATCTCAATGATTTCATTATAATTTTTTTCTTTTATTGAAGTATGTGATAAAATTGTACAAATTGATAACTATCTCATTTCTGGATACCAATAAACATATTCATAGATAAGAACCACCAAATGTCCCCCAAAATAGTTGGTGTTACTATTTGTGAGTCTATCCCCAAGATCTAATCTTCTTGAGATCAAAAATTGTTAAATTCATGAGAAGAAGTAGCAATGATTATAATCCTCCAGCACCTGATAGTCATATATCATACATGTTATGTTGGTGTGATTTATCTACAAAATAAGACATTGTATTAATATTACTGTCATAGTGTATCTATGTTTTCATTTTTTATGGGAAGTTATAAAACCTTTTGATATGACATATATTAAAGGGATATTACCTTAGAAATATTAGATGTGGAAATATCAACACTGTTATGGTATTAATGGACACATGGATATATTAAATCGTATACATGTAATGGTAATTAAAATCATTGTTCATGATAAGATCACCCACTCTTACAAAACTCCATGTTTCACTAGAGCTAAATTCCTAACCATCATTCTTTGATCTCATAAGATGATATACTATTTTTGTTTAGATATAAATTTATTCAACGGTATACTATGTTTTCACTATGTGTGTATTCTTCGATCTTTAGCATTATCTCTTTGAGTAAGATTTCACACAATTGAATATCCCCATTTATATCAATTGTTTCCACTATGTAAAATTGAATTATTTAGTAGTACTAGTAATTGAATTATTATAATGATAAAACATTAAATACTTGTTGTAATTCCTAGAATTGAAAAAAAATCATTTTTTATTTTGGAATGCTTATTTAACTACCTCAGAATCCATAATGAACTCAGTATTTATATATATGGACACCACTAGATTTAATGATATTTTCTTGCACATTATCGCAGCATGACTGTGATATTAGATCATATTAACCTTATGGTGAATCAATTTGTTTTATTATTATAACTAGTATTCCTTTCTTTCCACATACATGGTATATATCTTGTGTTCATGATCAAGTACAATAAAAAATTGGACTTCTTTATATAGAGTTGTCTTAGATATAACCAATATTTTCCTAGAATAATATATATGTTTTCAATATCACATCCTATACATGTCATGTCATATTTGATAGATCCATTGTTTCCACAAATTTAATTCTAATAACCACACTAATATCCTCCTATTCACATGAATATATTCTTTGAGAGATTTAGTATAGGTGATACTGGTAATAATTCCCTATTGAATTGTTCCTAAATATATTTTAATAATAATATGCTAGTATAAGTACTATTGACTAGTTCCAAAGAAACCATTTGATCTACCTTAGTAGATATCATTACCTATAATATTGTTTTCTATATTAATTCAATATATAGAGAGTTTATATCATCATGTACTTAACTAAATGTAAGACCAATAGTTGTTTTCCATATGTTATCAAAAAAATATTACTCGGAAAGCAATGGATATCTCACATACTTTAGGTAGAAACATGGAATTGATTCATTCTAAATGAAAATTTGGTGATATAGTTCCATTATTTAATCCCAAACATTATTTTATTAAAATATATTTTTATTGGTATTCTATGATGGAACCATCCAATTATAATTGTTTCGTATAGACGTATTCCATGATTAGTGGTCTTGACATACAATTCTCAATTTAATAATCATAGAAAGAAGTTATGGAAAATAATATTCTAATGGATATAAGCACAACAATTTGATATTACCAATAGATACTTATTGGTTCCACGCTTGAACCATCCATCTATTATCCCATTTGAATACCCTCCATAATATTCAAAAATATAAGAATATTTTACATTGATAAATAGTATCCATTATTTAATTTTAATTTATCATGTCAAATTAAGATAACTTACATATACATCCTACTTGTATGGATTAATATTCTAAATTATTAATCTATCACCATCAATAGTGAAAATAAATTCCACGCCATGGTTTTATTTTACCTTGGAAGTATTTTTCTCTAGAATATCCCTTTTCTGAACAGTCTCTCGGAACACGGTCTTATGTAAACTATTTTTGTATATATGGAATTAACTAAACCAAATTCAATATTCCTTCTGTTATATCAAATTCTTATGTACAAATTTTTATATAAATATATTATATCACATTATCACATATTTTCTTTCAATTTTATTTCTATAATATCCTTGGAAAACATTAGGATTATTATTATAGATGCATAATGTTAATTTCTTAATACATATTTGATTATATCATTACACACTATTTTCATCGAAATGCCTATTATTATAATAATGGATTAATATCATAGTAAAACTCATATGATATCCATTTTTCATTATATTTGACATATGGTTAAGTGATGATGTTGATATTTACAAAACATGTCTGAAAAAACAGAGGCATCTACAAAACATGAGTTTTAACAATGATGCTTCTTTTACTTACATCATGAACACGATGTGTGTAAGAAAATGTGCCTTTAGTAATTTCTCTATGATACATTTTATTGATCATTGTTATCATTAAAAACATGTTATATATCCTCTTAATTAACATCATAGCTTTGATGTGTATAAGTTAATATGCATTTTGGAACAACTCTACACTACATTATATTGATCGATGAATGGTTGGTCAGTGTATTCTTTGACACAACAACCCAAAGAATCCTATGTCATCTAACCATGCACTTTTCATACATCACATTCTTGTTCATTAAATACTTAAATGAGTCTTATGAAATATACATTCCAATAGCTTACCCTTGAAATAGTTCATGATCTCATACTAAATGTATTCCTAATGATCGATGGATTTTCATTCATTTATAATGGTTTCTTTGTCCAAAACTAATTATAAATTTTTTTAAATAGTCAGTAAGGTATTTAAATTCAATGATTCAAAAACGATTATTGTTATGTCCTTGAAAATAATTTATTTTATCTTTAATAAGTATTATCTTTCCATGAAATGGAATATATGTCTTACACAATGTATTTATCAAGTATTTTCAGTCATTCTAACACCAAAAACAACATTCATTCCAGAATTGGAATAAAATATCCTTATATATGATTAATATGTGACAAGAACCATTTAATTTCCAATTTTTAGTTTTTTTCTTCTCACCAATGACTTAGGATCTGCCATATCTCATTATCTTAGAAAACACACCATACTTCTTGTGATATTTCACTACATACATGGCTTGTGTATTTTAATAGACATATGTGATCCACATACTGTATTGAATACCCATAAATTAGGTGAGAAACATCACAAATAATGATGAACATACCTAAATAAGAAGATAATTTTTTCATCTTTAATTCAGTACATTGAATTTAAATTCCATAAAATTAGTTCAATATATGTGAAGAAAATAACATCACGTTTTGTACATATTTTCCTTGAAGTATGTTCTAAAGTTATGTTTTTAATGAAAATTTTCAATATCCTTTTCACATTGTCTTTATAATTGTTCACCAAAAGAATTAATTAATATGATTTCTTTATGTTCTTAATTTCAAGAAAATTATTACCCAAAAGGAAATGAAGCATTTTTCACCATTTTATATCTGTTTGGTACTCTAAAATGAAACTATTGTATATAAGTCAATATGATATGAGAAATTAATCCATTAAATTGTTGTGGTCTATCTTTTAATCTACATATCTAGTGTAATCATCATTCAGTAATATTTCACAACACTTTCATCTTATTAGATTCTCAGAGGTGGGACCAAATATAAAATCATCCATTTATAGATGTTGTGTACACAAATCACATCGGAAAATGATGAAATCATTATTAAATAACCATCATATGTGTCATACATGAGTCTAATGTAAGCATGTTTACACCCTTACTTCATGAGGTATCTTAATACGTATTAGGGACACTAGCACCTTGACTTTTTTATGTCACGATAATTTCCTCAAGAACCTACACTACTCTTTGGAAACAAGATACAATTTCTAACATTTATATTTTTTGTTATCATTAATGAGTACTAGTGGTATTACATTCTTTATTATACAAAAAATATAATCTAACATATTACTAATTTATTTTGATTACTAGTAAACATTTTCAAATTATTAATTTTAAATTTCTCCCACAACTTTATCAAATTCTTTTAGCCCAAAAATTATATATGTGGAATACCCAATCACTTGAGTAATCTTTTGGAAAAGATCCATGATACCCCTCATCATAGTTATAAATCATTGGATATACCACTACCCAAAGTGTCCAACGTAGGAACTAATCTGGATATCCACAATAACTTGTGACTCCTTAGTGTAGCACCCCCAGTTTCAAGTAACCCTTTAATTATGTATTTTATGTATGTAATGTTTTTGGGTAATGTTTTGGATTGTTTGGAGTACTTTTGGTAATATTTGGGGATATTTATGTGGTGAACTCTTTTAGAATAGTTAATAGAAATTGTGTAATGCCTTCAGGGAACCGTAAAATGGTAGACATTGGGATATGGGTAGGTTCATGGTTAGGTGTATGGTTTGGCCAACCATCCATCAACATAGGAGTAATAATTAAATTTTTAGTTTAGGGAAAAATATGTCTGGTTTATGGTTTTCCTAATAATGTGAGCCAGCCAAGTTAAGGGGTTTTTTGAGGTAGTGGTTGGTTTGTGGTTGCTGCATGTTTTTCCAAATTATGTGACCCAAACATTCACAGTTAAAAGATAGATCCTAAAATGTATATATCACTCATTTTACACCTAAGACTCTTGTTTTTCACTTATATCAATCCTTCCTTAGTTTTGTTTCAATTAAATGATGTAGAGACTCTTTCCTTTGATCCCAAAGACTTCCATTGGAAAATCATAGTTAGTTGAAGGTGGAATTTCTTGGTGAGTCTTCAGTCTTGATGGTTTTCTATATATATATTATTATCCTCTCCCAAATATTCCTATATCTAGTCTCTTGGGGATAGATATATTATATTTGATTCCAATCAAGATAATATATAATCGTGTTTATGTTAGGGAAAACGATCTAAGGTAGGTTTTTAGATATTCAACCCAGTTTTATTAATTAATTCATATCATTCCTCATTCCCCCCATAATTTCCATGGTAGGTGGATTCTCTCTTGAATCATCTTTTAATAACATAAAGGATAAGCTTCAAATTTATTGAATCACATGAAATTGATAGTGAATACAATATTCAAAGCTTGGTAGAATTATTCTTTAGTAATATTTTGTGAATTAGTGGAAATTGGATATTCTGAAAAGTGATTTGTTTATAGATTTTAAAATAATAATTATAAAATGTGGATTTTTTATTGACGTAAACGGTTTGGTGGAATTTTTTTCAATAAAATGTATTTTTTATCTAAATGGATTGAAATGGTTGGTTTGGCATGGTTTTGTCATACATGTGTTGATATGTGTTCATGCTTTCAATGTAGTCATAAATATGGAGTGTGTACCATTAGGGAATAAGGGATGTGACCCTAGATAATGGGTTTGCTCTACTAAGGCATAATAATATTGGATAGTTAGTGAAAACATAGCGAGTGGACAATAAAGTAGACATGATTATGGAAACTTCACCAAAGCATGCAAGTGTAGGTGTCTGTGTTTATGTGAATCAAAAATTGGGTATGCCAAAAATTAATTTAAAGTTGTTTAAAAAGATATTTGGTTTTTTTACATTGGAATATATGTGGTTCAGAAAAACTATTTTGGAATGGAAATTTTTTATAATCAGATGTAAACTATTTTAATTATATATATATATATATATATATATATGTGTGTGTGTGTGTGTGTGTGTTCTAACATGTTATATCCTATTGGAATGACTAGGGAAGTCATTTTTTTAATACCTACAGAGTTTCATTGTTTATCCTACTTTTTTGGTAGTTTTTTCTTTTGTATATATCATTTATCAAGACATGGGAAAAGGAATACTTTTCCATTTCATTAGTGATGCATCATGATTCTTTGGGCTGTATTGTGTAGTTGGATCATGTATCATGTTGGGAGCGGTGGATTATTCCTTTAGAGTACTATATAGTTTTACTTTAGTCTTCATCTTAGGTTCTATGATTTTGGTTATGATATAGTTCTATTGTAGTTGTAATTTTTTTAGTTTGGTATTACGTTTATTTTTGTTAAATTTTTACCATGTATCATACAGTTGTTGTTTTATTTGGGTTTACAAGGTTGTGGTTGTTTTATTTTCAAAAGGTAAAATAGTCTCCCTATTGTATTAAAGACCTTTTCATTTATTTACATCCTTTGGAACAATAGGTATGTCTCTTAATTCCATGTATAAATTCCACCTTGAATTAGAGACTATGAATAGGGTGAGATATTACACGTGGTATCATCTTGGCTAGTCCTTGACTTGAAAATTTTATCAGTCTTGATCGGTCCAAATATTTTTGGACAAATGGTATTATTTATTAGTCATAGAGTTTAAATTCATTCTGTTTAGTCCCTAATTATGAATGGTATAATGGATTAGGATTTTTGGGATGTGAAATTTAAGGAATAAAAAGATGTAGCTAACATATTTACGTTGAAATTCAATTTACTACGGATTTGGTTAAATAAATTCTTTTGGAGACACTTATAAATTTCAATATGTCATTTTTATTGGTTTAGCCAATGAGAAGAGGATTAAATTCATTTAAAAAAATTATTTCCCACTACTAGTGCATATTTTATTTTGAGTAATGTTCTGTGATTTGGTGAAAAAATTCCAATTTGTAAAAATTGTTGAAATTGTATTCAAATGAAATTTTTTGAAAAGACATGACCATGATATTTTGAATATGGATAAATTTTGAAAATCATGGTGGATTGTTTATTAAAAACGGTTGTAAGAGCAAAAGAGTTGAATTTTGGGGAAGCCTTTTTTTGACAGTTTTGATACGATAGAATTTGAAATTGTTAAGCTTTCTGTTGCTATAGATTGATACAAATGGCCTCTAGTGTGTTTATAGAAATTGAACCTAGTAGGAATTGTAGAAATAAAATGGAACAAGCATCACACAATTGGATAAATTCACAATGTTTTACTTCCTTCAATACATAATATTATCACTTTCTGCAATACTATATCTCTGTTGTTGTATGATGCATGAAAAAACTTATTAGTTTCTCAACATCACATATAATTTTGGAAGCATATACTCACAATCCATGCATTTCTCATGAAAACCCAATAACACATAATTTCTTTTGTGCAATGCTCACTGACATGAAATATTCATATAATATTGATGAATTCATATTGCATACATTATGATTTTCTCCATATTTGACCTGGGATTTTACACTGGTTTACTTGCATGAGCTTATGAATATAATATCAAATGATTATTCATTTATGTATCAATGAAATTATCCAAATATTGATTTATACAGACCCTTTCACGCATTATTCTATCACACAAGACACAATTTCATTATGTGTTATTCCTTTACATGATATAATATCATAGTACCTCATGTAATCATAGTATGTGAATGTAATTAAATGAATATCTCTACACACGCACACAGTCACCATTCTTTACACAGTAATAAACTCACTATTAAAACCATTGCATAAATATTTTCTTCTCTGTTTTTAATGCTCATCTCAATACATAGCAAACATTTTCACTGATTTGTGGTTTCTAAAAAAATCATTGCATGAACTAGTGAGAATTCATAAGAATATTTAATTTCTAAATTGCTTCATGTAATCTAGTGCATCGTGATGCTAAACTAGTGTTATAAATTCTTATATTTTTTATCATGATATTTTATACTTCTTTGGGGTTATTCTGATTGATTTCACGTATAATATGAACATTTAGTTGAATTATTATGTCATATTACTGATAATAAGGGTTTTATTTTTCGTTAAATAAATTCAATTTTCAATACTTTTGACACACAAAACGTCAAGATAAAGAAAAAACTATGTAAATTGAACTAATAAATTTTAAAAGATTGATATTATATTTAAATTATAATATCAATATAACAAATGCATATAATATAAAAATATAATGTTTACTATTTTTAAATGTGATTCATATCTAATGTTTTCTGTCTGATTATCAATAGTTTTTATTAAATGTGTTTTTATTTACAATTTATCTGTATATATAGATATATTTGTATATGTATATATGTTTTAATATATTCGCCAATTATATCGTGATATCAGGTATTGAATGGATCGTAATTGGATACATTTAAGAAGAACCACTAGTGACTATAAAGAAGAAGTTGATGAATTCTTGGATGTTTCTAAATGAAATCTTCAAAAAAAATCAGGTGTAAATTTTCTGAATATGAGAAAGTTAAACTATAGAGAAATCATATATCATCTTATTTGTTATGGTTTTAGCCATAAGTATACACATTGGATCTCACATGGTGAATGAACTGAAAAATTCAACATCCAATGTTGATGAAAATATTCATAATGACGAATAGGATTGTATTGAGTAATTAACTCATGATTTAGGTTTTAAAACTCTAAAGGAAGTAGATACTACTGAAAGAGTGTATAGAGATTTTGATAAACCAATATTCCCAGGTTGTAGTAAATATAAAATGTTATCAATAGTATTTATATTAGTTACCTTAAAAGAAAAGATGGGTGTAGTGATAAATGTTTCTTTAGCTTACTTGATATTTTAAAAGAGATACTACTACAAGGAAACAGGATTTTAGATTACAATTATGAGGTGATGAAAATATTATGTCTAGTGGGATTTGGGTATAAAAAGATACATGCTTTCAACATTTATTGTGTACTATATAGGATAGAATATGAATATTTATGAAGTTGTATTACATGTTTGACATCATGCTATAAGATAGATGGGAAAGTCAACTCAGATTCATTCTTAGGTACTGTCATCTAACGTTATGAAAAATTAATTTTATACATTCGAATGATATCATCCAATATTTTTATGCATACAATTTTGATAATTCAACTATGATTCATTCTTAGGTAGCTAAATCAAAAATACGAGTAAATCAATTTGATACCTTCTAATAATTTCTTCTTTAAATAATCTATTTTCAAATTAAATTAACATAAAAAAGTTAATTTGGAATTCAGATGAGCGCATCTTGGATGTTAACTTACATAACCCTTCCGATTCACCATAGTGGAATATTTTTGATAAAAAGAATCCGTGATTTTGGAAATTAAGTTAGAAATATCATAATGGGATTGTGTACTAATGGAATGAATCCATATCGGAGCCTCAATATCCAACAAAGTTCATGGCCTGTTTTGCAGATAGTTTACAACTTGTCCCCACATCTATGTATGAAGAAAAAAAATGATATGATGAGATTGATGATTTCTGGATCTAAACAGACAGAAAATGATATTGATGTTTATATTTAACAATTGATTGATGATTTTAAAATGCTATGGGAGGAAGATGATAAGGTTTTCAATGAATAAAATAATGAGAATTTTAAATTTTGTGTTATGATAATGTTCACTATAAACTTAATTCCTGTATATATAAACATATCTAGATTTACTGTTAAGGGACAAAACCATGTCCAATTTTCGAAGAACATACTTCATATTATCAATTTCACAATGGAGGAAAGATAGTGTACATGTGACATCGAATATTCTTGTGAATTGGTCATCCTTATCGTATATTGAAAACATCATTTAACAGTTTAGAAGAATACAACCTTTCCCTTCAGCCATTGTTAGATGAAGAATATTATGATTGGGTGAAAAATATTGATTCGATATTTGGAAAGAAAAGAAGTTGTAGTATTCATAGAATATCTGGAAGAAACAGTATATTTTTTGAACTATGTTATTGGGTATTATTAGAGATAAAACATAACACTGATGTATGCATGTTGAGAAACAAATACGTGATAGTTTGATTAGAACATTGTTATATATAAAATGAAATACAAAATATGGATTTCATGTCATGTTGAACTTCATATTATTGAGAATACATTTGTAGTTAGCTCCCACTGTAAAAATAAATAGAACATATTTACCTCCAGCTTGTCACACATTAAGCCATATTAAAGAGAAAATGTTTTGTTAATGTCTTCATGGTATTAATGTACATAGTTGTTTTTCATCAAATGTGAAATATTTGTTGTCATTGAATGATTGTAAATTAATAGGTATGAAATTTCAGGATTACCATCTATTATTGCAAAAACTTCTACCAGTATCAGTGCGTGGTATATTGCTGACAGCTGTTAGAAAGACTATCATTAGTTTATGTAATTTTTTCTAATCCATTTGTATCAACGTCATTGATTCAAATTTGATAGATCTGTTGGAGAATAAAGTAACTCGTATTCGTTTTCAACTAGAATATTATTTCCAATATATGTTTTTTGATATAATGGTTCACCTACGGATTGATTTGGTGTGTCAGATTTGAATATGTGGGTCTATTTATTTATGATGTATTTATCCTTTTGAAAGATATATTAAAATTATGAAGGGTTATTTTAAAAATCCTTATCAACAAGAGGCATATATTGATCAAAATATATATCGGAAGAGTTTATTGAGTTCGGTACTGATTACTTGTATGAGGTGGAGCATATTGGTCTTCCTATATCTCAACATATGACAGTTGATAGTGAAGTTAGAGGGGTTCATGGTTTAAAATAAAATTAAATTCCACGTGATGAAGTGGTGAAGGAACATTTATATATTTTGAACAACATATATGAGGTTTAATAATATATATCCTGACATATTACAGAATTAAAGTTATTATATAAGAAACGAAATGAAAAGTGTTTGATGATTGATCATAAGAAGGCATTTGTTTCATGGTTTGAAGAGAATGTCACCATAGATGTATCAACATCAGAAACCTTGAAGTGGTAATAAGGGAGACCATCTCTTAATGTGATCACATCATCTGGTTACTCATTTTATACAATAAATCTAGGTGACAGGAGTAAAATTTAGAATAGTGGTGTGATTGGTTTTGCTGAAGCAGTGTATTTTTTGAGTGCCAAATATAAAAACCAAATTTATGCATCAATTCCATACTTTTTAGTTCATGAATACATATGGGAAGTTTATTATATGAAATCTTGAGTCACCGTTTTTAAGTGTAATTGGGTATATAGTAAGAGTGGTGTGAAACATGATGAATTTGGGTTGAAACGGGTTGATTTGAAAGGATTTAATTACAATGAGAAACCATTTTTCATGGAGACCCTTGAAAATCAAGTATTTTATGTCATCGATCCATCAAATGATCAGTGGTCCATCATTTTAAATGGAAAAAAGATATCATTTTGCTGATGAGGATGATTCTAATGATGTTATTGATTTACATGAGCCTTATTCATCTATTACACACTTTCTAGATGATTATAATGAGTATAAGATAGGCATGGTCCATGAAATAGATAATGATCGTGATGAAGGAATGTGGTAAAACACTAAATTAGTCTTCTAATTTTTAAGGTAAATATTTATATTTTTTATTTTTTTGAAACATACCAATTCATTCCCCTTTTTTACTTATTTTTAATTCATTATTGTTTCCTAATATTCAGTTTTCAAATGATATATAGGTATACAAAATTTTATTACACATTCTAGTAGAAAGGTCAGATACATATAGAGAGGAGTAGTTACCATGTTATATCTATTTTTTCATATTATTAAAAATATATTAATATACTTATTTAATTAATGAAAACTCATAATTTACAAAAAACAATTACAGGACTAGTGATGCATCTTCGATAGAGGATAATTCTCCTATTACTACTTAAAATCAAGTTCTCAAGTTGGTAAATGTGGTATTACATGTTTACCAAAACTATCACTTGATCACGATGGTGGAAGATTACACATCTATTTTGATTATAATAATAATGAACCTGGCCCAAATTAATTTCATGTTATCTATTATATATTGTTGCAGATCTATTGTCGGAACAATATTTTATATCATGATTAGAAGCTAGTGTAAATGATGGAGAAACAACATCATTAGGTTGTTGTGATGGTAAAATATATTAATTGGTTTCTTTTATCTAATTTTTTGAATATTAAACATTTTTAATGATATATTTAATTTATTCAATTATAGATGACATTCAATTTTTAGGAAACCAAAGAAATTAGGAAAAGACATCTTTTTTTAGTGGTTGTTCGATGAACATATTTAAAAAAAACTTTCAAAAAAATAATGTTTTTGGAAAGAGATGGTTTGAATACCCATGCCTCAATTTTTTTATAGATCAAGATACATGAAATCAATTGGTTGACAGTTATCATGGGGATAAATTTTAGGTATGATAATTATTTTATATTGTAAAATTTATTAACTATTTTTATAATTACTTAGTAGATTGTTTTTATATAATAGGCCTATAGGAGATCTCATCAAGAGATTCAGTTGATAAATGTATACCCTCATACTTTATCATGTAAAGGGTATCTATAATCGGAGCAGAAAATGATTGAAGAAAAATTTAAAGTATTAAGAGCTTGATCTAGTAGTGGTTCAGAAGAGGTTCGACATGGATTTATATCTCCTCCCACTCTCCATGAAAAATTAAAATGAACAAGAAGAATGAAGAATGAATAGTATCATATAGGGGAAGCATAAAAAGTAGCAGATAAAATTATAAGAAAAAATTATTTATTTTTCAACAAGTTTTATATTTTATTAATATTAAAAACTAATTTAACATTTACATTTTAATTTTAGTAAGAACGTTTAGAGAAAGATACACAGGGCTATTTTATTCTTTAGGGTAGGATTGATATCCTAAACACTACTTTGGGAAAGGAAAAAACAACCTAGACATGTTAGGGTATATCAAGTAGGTATTAGTATTCAGATGGTTTTTGGTCAGAGTGAGCAATCTAGAGACCCTGAATTAGAATCATTAAAAGTTGAGCAGAAAATTATGAAATAGTCTATGGGTGATAAAATTCAAATATCAGTGCATAAGGTGTTGTTAGAACACTTGGAAAAATATTCACAGTCATCACATCCTTCATAGTTATATTATTTATATTTGACAAATTTTCCTATTTTATAAATTATAAACACTAAGATAACTTTTACATTTTTTAGCCTTCCCAGCCTACTCACAAGGACTAACCTGTCCCATCTGCCTACCCTACCCCGTATGAGAAGCCTTCCCATGTATATTATTTATTTTTCATCAATTTTTCTACTTTATAAATTATAAGAAATAATATAATATTTTCATTTTTAATCCTCCATCCTGCTCGCCCAGACTACCCTGCCCTATCTGCCTACCCTTTTATATAGGAGCAACCTTATGAGGTATAATATGTATTTGTCATTAATTTTTCAATTTTATAAATTATAAACACTAATATAACTGTTTCATTTTCTAGCCTTCAACCTACACTACCCTGCTCCATCTGTTTACATTGATCCTCCACTAACTCGCTTGGACCAAAACGCATATTGTGATGTTTTTGTTGGAGATCATCATATACATATTGTTGCGTTAAAACTCATGAATATTTTAGAGGATTTTGTACCCCACTTGCCTATTCATATGGGTTAGGATCGATTTTTAGTACTCGATGTTATAGATATTAATGCTCTAACACCATTTCCTACCAACGAATATCACTAGAGTTGGGGATTGTCTATGTCATTTTTTACTTTAGAAACCTTGTTTTCTTTGTTATATTTCATATGAGGAATGTGTTTTCTGAGATATTAATTAAAAGTGATTCAAAATAAATTATGATTTTTTCTGACATTTAACTTATATAGGATTATCTGAAAGCAAAAGAAGCTGCACAAATGAAACAAAAAGTTCAAGAACAATCAAATGTAGATAATTGAGATATTTCTTATGGGATACAAATTCTCTCAGGCATCTTCTTTATTTAATTATATCTATGAGTTTTGTCTAACATCCGATATATAAAAAAAGAATATCCATTGAGATTACTCAAGAAGATATCATGCATCTAGTTGATTTTGATGAGCTCAATCTGAATGTGGTGCTGTTTTTTTCCATGTATGTAAATTGACATTTGAATTTTTATTTCATTAATATAAGATTATTTTAAATTGACAAACTATATTTTATTTTTAAATTAGGTAACTACACATGATTCTAATACAAAATGATAGTATAGACATTTATTTATTTATAGATGAGAATTTATTTCAATAGAAGTGAAACATGGGAATAATCCAGATAAAGTAGCATATATATGTGATAGATTATCACATATGATGATTCAGTGTTGGTTTCTGAGATTTCTTGATGAGTATGAGAAGAAACATAATTATTAACCAATGATCATTATAATGTCATTAATTATGAACTTTTAGCATTGTAGGGGGCATTGTATGTTAGGAATATTATAACCAAGTGAATGCGCCTTATATTGGGTTTTCTCTTTATTTTGGAATTTTCGTAAAATATTTTCCATCTTATTGGAAAGGTAATTTTTTCTATTTTCATAATCTCATTATGTTTAATTATAATTATTTAAATATGTATTATAAGTTCTTATATATTAAAATGAGGATCAAGGAAAAAATTTAACAACGAATACATGTCTGAAAAGACACCAAATAAAATAAAAAATGTGGAAGTACAGGTAATTAGTTTTTATAATAGAATCTATTTTGATTATTATTTATATATTAATTTTTGTTAACAATTTAATGTTTTATAACTATAGTGTCATCATAAAAAATGACTTGTTGAATGTGGTTATTATATTCTATGACTCATGTATGAGATAATCACAATTGGGGAAACTACTCAATTTGATAAGGTTAGTTGTATTAATTTTCTTATATTTTCTACCATATTATAATATTTTTATCTCATAACATTCAATGTTATTTTAGGCATTCAATGATTCCTAGTCTTATTTTCAATCTAATCTTACCCATATTCAATCTATTTTTTCTAACTATTTGTTATGTTTTATTAGGAGTTGAGGTATGTATATTATAATGTTTATGAATAATATTAAATATGGATTCAATAAACTAACTATTTTGATATAATAGGTGTTTGAACATACTGATAATCCAATGAATGATTCAACAATTAAAAAAATGAGAATGTTGTAAATTTCAGGTATGTGTATTTTAATTTTACTTTATAATAAAAATGTGTAGATAGTTTCTTGATTAACTAGAAAAAATCATGTATGTTATATATTTATAGTCAATGATACATACTGTTTGATTTTTGTATATTGTGTTTTTATTATAGGGGTTTCGATATTTTTGGAAGTGTAATATTTATAATTTTATAAAAAAATTAATCTTTTGATGTCAATTTTTTAAAAACCCACGCCGAATATGTTTTAGAAAAATATTTGATTTCTAGCATAGTTTTTTAAAATAACCAACACAGAAACCTATTTAGAGAGGATTTTCGGTGTCGGTTTACCCAAAACGGATGTCGAAACCTTTACGCATGATCATTTTAGGCATTGGTTTTTGAAAAACTAATGCTGGAATTTATTTTTTTTAATCTCATTTATAAACATCACTTAAAAACTAATGACAAAAATAAAATAACCGTCATTAAATCCAGTTTTTTCACTAGTTAATGTCGATTGACCTATGGAATCAAATAACAAACTCATCATTGGTATATAATTAGAAACCAAACAATATATGTAGTATTATCTGGTGTAATAAAAATTAATAAAAAATAATAATTCGACATTGAATTATAATAAAAAAAGAATTAAACATTTATAAAATTAAAATTTATAAATTAATGTGTATTTAATTATGATTTCAAATAAACTATTGTTAATATGAATTGAATTTTTTTTTATTATTTGTACAATTTAAAACATAGAAAATAAATGAATTCCTAAAATAGATTACCTCATCTCCCAATCCAAGGAAAATTGAAAAATATTCATAATATGTTTAGAAAACATATCACAATTATCATACTAATTACCAGAAAATATGATATCATTCACCAAAATAATAAACATGAGAGATACTTGATTGTTTTCATAGAAGTAGATATTTATGTCAACACATCCCTTTTATAAATTAATATTCATTTTATAGGTTTAAAAATTCAAAAACCATTCCACTATGAATCATCCCAGGATTTTGTTATATATTTTTTAAAATAAATCTAATTTCCTTGATATCTTTCAATTCATGAATCACCGAGTTTACACAAAAAGAGATATATAACTAAATATTATTATTTAATGTGATATATATCACCAAAAAATTTGATTGGTGTGTATGAATAAGAGTATCTATATTGTTAAAATTTATTATTTATACTTTTATAAAATGAATCAACTCTTTATCAATCAGATAGAAATTAAAATAAAATCATTTTAAGTAAAAATGTTGTTTTTTGGAAAAACAATTTTTACTCACACAATGAGTTTTTATCAAAACTATTTAATGTAATATAAATTATTGAATTATTTTAATAAAATGTATATATTTTTTATTCAATTAAATTTTTTAATAGTCATCTAATGATTTTTTCTCGGCGTGTGATAAGAAAAAATCTAATTTTCTACATAAACATTAGTATTATTAAATACAATTTTCATTGCATTATTAACATAGATTTTAATACGAATTTATACCTCTTATATTAATTTAATCATGAAAAATGTATTTCATATTTTTAATAAACCTAACTGTTATAATTTAATATTTTAATATTAATTTTTTGTCATTTTTTATTGTATCCTTTGTAAATATTTACCACCTTGATATCAGCAATGTAGGTAAAACTAAGTATAAATGGGGTAAAACAACAAAATCTTTGTAACAACTTAATTTATTCAATTTTATTAGTGTTGTTTAACTATATATATTTTAATACTTAAATTTAATGTATTTGAAAGTATTATTTTGAAATATTGGTCCTAGGATTGAATTTTTTGAAGATAATTTATATTTTACTAAATTTAAAATCTATCATTGGGTCTTTGAATTTAAAAAATGTTTTTAAGATTTCATTTGGGTTTTCCATCCCCTAGAACACCAAAACTAGCATTTTTTATTGCATATCCATATAAATTCAGTCAATACAACATATTAATTTTTCTCAACAGGAAATATGTTTTACTCTTCAATGAGGTATTTTCCTAAAACCTACTTTTGAATCTATTTTGTGATAACTATTGAAATTGGATATGATAAAGTGAATTCGACAATTGAATTTGAATGTAAAAAATTAAAATCACCCTTTTTGTGAAACCTTGACATTTTAAATGATTAATATTGCGTTTGATAGTGTATATGACTCATGACATTAAGAAAATATGAGATTGAAAAACCCCATGAACTCATGATATATTTCATTTTTAAAAAATTCAATATCATTTATAGTTTACAAGGGACATATCACCTTCTATAAAAAAGCAGTACTATATTAAAATATTTTCATTTAAAACATAGCCATTATAAGCTAGTCATTATGTGAAAATTGTAAATAAGACACAGTAATTTATAAAAATATATGGTTTAAAATGTTTATTTTTTATTTATTTATTATATATAACAATAAAAATCATTTAAATGAAAATGTATTGTCTTCTAAAAAAACTGTATTTTTCAAAAGAAAATGGTTTCCAAGGTTCTTATACAGTTATAATAAAATTAATTTTTACTGTTATAAAATTTATTTTAAAAACTAAACATCATTGTTTTTGTTTATATGCCAATATTATCTTTGTTTTAATTTTTAAAATTTTTAAGAAATGAATAATTTTTACTGAATAGTAAAAAAATGATTATTAATGAAAAGTTAATTTTCAATTAAATTTTATAAAATGTAAAATTGTATTATAAATTGTATTTAAATAAAAATTAGATTGATTATAATTCCATCAATAAATTTTATTAATTGGATTCAATTTCATATTTAATTTTGATAATAAAATTTCATATAATTATGAGAATATTTTCTTTATAATTCTTTTTCCATTGTATCTATGGGTATATGTTAAGTTTAAATTAAGCCTCATCCGTTCATTGAATATTGTTAAATATATTTCTCAGTTGGAATCTGAATAATTTATATTATTTGCAAAGGTAATATTATTTTTCCTCATTATAAATGGTAAAGCAATTAAATATTAATTAGAATGGTTATGGTAAAAAAGGATTTAGCTGGGGGTGAAACTAAGAGAAAATTTGTAAAACAATTATGTGATACTCATCCAAAAATATGTTTTGATATATTTAGACCATATAGACTATATAGTTCTAAAATATCCCATTGTAGATCCTTGTGGCATGTGAAACTATGTGGGTATTGAAGAAACATAAAATGCAGTGGAAGCATACAAGATGCAAAAACTAAAATTTTGGTCTAGATTCATGTTAAAAACATTGAATCAAAAAAACCTCATTTTCAGTATCTCTAAAAGGATTGTGTTTTATTCAATTTAAGAATAAAAAATAAAATTTATGGAAAGCATAAATGGTACCTTGTTCTATTTAATTTTTCTTTTTGATTAGATCATTGTTTATGTGTCATGGTAGAAAGGTGCCAAAAAATCATCCTCTATATTGTATGCACGTGATCCACATTCATGGATCATGAATCGGTGTTTCATGGTTTCAATCATAGAAAGTTGGAGATATTTATGACATCCATAATTTTTCTTCTAGAACATGGCCTCGTTTGAGAATGAGGGGTTGATCTAGCATAGTTCATCTGTTATAATATCTCTATATTAACATGAGATCATAGGTGAAGATATCGTCCCACATTGAATTCTTGAAAATGGTGATTCATACTACTCAAGAGTCTAAAATGATCTTTTATACTTAGGATATACATTCTAAAATTTTATTTTGTTCCTTATAAGGTAATTCACTTCATTTTAAGACTTATTTCTTGTTTATGACTTAATAATCATGTCATAATTGTCACAAATATTTTAGAACACACTTTTAACACTATAAAGACTTCTATGATAAAATATGAACCCATAACATAGACAATAAGCTCCTGAAATAATTTAACAACCAGTGAATTTCCTATGTTATTTTGAAAAAAAAAATATTTTATTGTGTTCACTATTATAATCAAACAACATGTCATTACCATAAAAAATAAATTTAGTCATCATTATTTTAAATATGAATAATATATTTGAATTTTATTTAATTCATACCCATTATACTTAGATTTTCATTGGCCCCTGTACGTGGGTTCAATTATTCCTAAACACTTATTAATTATAATGGGTGGATCTTTTGGATGCACTTAATGTGTGATCCTCTAAGTCCTTATCTCATTAGTAGTGGGTTCAATCCACTAACTGAGAATATAATCTATTAACCTATTATGGTCCCTAAGGATATATTCAATTACATAGCTATGTTTACATCCTACAAAGATGTTTTGTGTAATGTAGTCTCTTTGTCTCGCAATATCTCATAAATCATGATGCACACTTTTATAATCATCCTTATTTAATTATAGATTTTAGAACCTTACTAGATTAAATTATTTACGTGTTCCGTGGCCTTGGATTTATGAAGTAACAACCATCCTAGTCAATCTATTCCCAAAAGATATATTTTCCTTGAATCTGAATTAAAAATTTATATCATTACCATTTAATCAATTACAAACCACCCATGATTCACCCAACACAAGATAAATCTCAGTGATTTCATTATAATTTTTTTCTTTTATTGAAGTATGTGATAAAATTGTACAAATTGATAACTATCTCATTTCTGGATACCAATAAACATATTCATAGATAAGAACCACCAAATGTCCCCCAAAATAGGTGGTGTTACTATTGGTGAGTCTATCCCCAAGATCTAATCTTCTTGAGATAAAAAATTGTTAAATTCATGAGAAGAAGTAGCAATGATTATAATTCTCCAGCACCTGATAGTCATATATCATACATGTTATGTTGGTGTGATTTATCTACAAAATAAGACATTGTATTAATATTACTGTCATAGTGTCTCTATGTTTTCATTTTTTATGGGAAGTTATAAAACATTTTGATATGACATATATTCAAGGGATATTACCTTAGAAATATTAGATGTGGAAATATCAACACTGTTATGGTATTAATGGACACATGGATATATTAAATCGTATACATGTAATGGTAATTAAAATCATTGTTCATGATAAGATCACCCACTCTTACAAAACTCCAAGTTTCACTAGAGATAAATTCCTAACCATCATTCTTTGATCTCATAAGATGATATACTATTTTTGTTTAGATATAAATTTATTCAACGGTATACTATGTTTTCACTATGTGTGTATTCTTCGATCTTTAGCATTATCTCTTTGAGTAAGATTTCACACAATTGAATATCCCCATTTATATCAATTGTTTCCACTATGTAAAATTGAATTATTTAGTAGTACTAGTAATTGAATTATTATAATGATAAAACATTAAATACTTGTTGTAATTCCTAGAATTGAAAAAAAATCATTGTTTATTTTGGAATGCTTATTTAGCTACCTCAGAATCCATAATGAACTCAGTATTTATATATATGGACACCACTAGATTTAATGATATTTTCTTGCCCATTATCGCAGCATGACTGTGATATTACATCATATTAACCTTATGGTGAATCAATTTGTTTTATTATTATAACTAGTATTCCTTTCTTTCCACATACATGGTATATATCTTGTGTTCATGATCAAGTACAATAAAAAATTGGACTTCTTTATATAGAGTTGTCTTAGATATAACCAATATTTTCCTAGAATAATATATATGTTTTCAATATCACATCCTATACATGTCATGTCATATTTGATAGATCCACTGTTTCCACAAATTTAATTCTAATAACCACACTAATATCCTCGTATTCACATGAATATATTCTTTGAGAGATTTAGTATAGGTGATACTGGTAATAATTCCCTCTTGAATTGTTCCTACATATATTTTAATAATAACATGCTAGTATAAGTACTATTGACTAGTTCCAAAGAAACCATTTGATCTACCTTAGTAGATATCATTACCTATAATATTGTTTTCTATATTAATTCAATATATGGAGAGTTTATATCATCATGTAATTAACTAAATGTAAGACCAATAGTAGTTTTCCATATGTTATCAAAAAAATATTACTCGGAAAGCAATGGATATCTCACATACTTTAGGTAGAAACATGGAATTGATTCATTCTAAATGAAAATTTGGTGATATAGTTCCATTATTTAATCCCAAACATTATTTTATTAAAATGTATTTTTATTGGTATTCTATGATGGAACCATCCAATTATAATTGTTTCGTATAGACGTATTCCATGATTAGTGGTCTTGACATACAATTCTCAATTTAATAATCATAGAAAGAAGTTATGGAAAATAATATTCTAATGGATATAAGCACAACAATTTGATATTACCAATAGATCCTTATTGGTTCCACACTTGAACCATCCATGTATTATCTCATTTGAATACCCTCCATAATATTCAAAAATATAAGAATATTTTACATTGATAAATAGTATCCATTATTTAATTTTAATTTATCATGTCAAATTAAGATAACTTACATATACATCCTACTTGTATGGATTAATATTCTAAATTATTAATCTATCACCATCAATGGTGAAAATAAATTCCACTCCATGGTTTTATTTTACCTTGGAAGTATTTTTCTCTAGAATATCCCTTTTCTGAACAGTCTCTCGGAACACGGTCTTATGTAAACTATTTTTGTATCTATGGAATTAACTAAACCAAATTCAATATTCCTTCTGCTATATCAAATTCTTATGTACAAATTTTTATATAAATATATTATATCACATTATCACATATTTTCTTTCAATTTTATTTCTATAATATCCTTGGAAAACATTAGGATTATTATTATAGATGCATAATGTGTATTTCTTCATGCATATTTGATTATATCATTACACTCTATTTTCATCGAAACGCCTATTATTATAATAATGGATTAATATCATAGTAAAACTCATATGATATCCGTTTTTCATTATATTTGACATATGGTTAAGTGATGATGTTGATATTTACAAAACATGTCTGAAAAAACAGAGGCATCTACAAAACATGAGTTTTAACAATGATGCTTCTTTTACTTACATCATGAACACGATGTGTGTAAGAAAATGTGCCTTTAGTAATTTCGCTATGATACATTTTATTGATCATTGTTATCATTAAAAACATGTTATATATCCTCTTAATTAACATCATAGCTTTGATGTGTATAAGTTAATGTGCATTTTGGAACAACTCTACACTACATTATATTGATCGATGAATGGTTGGTCAGTGTATTCTTTGAAAAAACAACCCAAAGAATCCTATGTCATCTAACCATGCACTTTTCATACATCACATTCTTGTTCATTAAATACTTAAATGGGTCTTATGAAATATACATTCCAATAGCTTACCCTTGAAATAGTTCATGATCTCATACTAAATGTATTCCTAATGATCGATGGATTTTCATTAATTTATAATGGTTTCTTTGTCCAAAACTAATTAGAAATTTTTTTAAATAGTCAGTAAGGTATTTAAATTCAATGATTCAAAAACCATTATTGTTATGTCCCTGAAAATAATTTATTTTATCTTTAATAAGTATTATCTTTCCATGAAATGGAATATATGTCTTACACAATGTATTTATCAAGTATTTTCAGTAATTCTAACACCACAAACAACATTCATTCCAGAATTGGAATAAAATATCCTTATATATGATTAATATGTGACAAGAACCATTTAATTTCCAATTTTTAGTTTTTTTCTTCTCACCAATGACTTAGGATCTGCCATATCTCATTATCTTAGAAAACACACCATACTTCTTGTGATATTTCATTACATACATGGCTTGTGTATTTTAATAGACATATGTGATACACATACTTTATTGAATACCCATAAATTATGTGAGAAACATCACAAATAATGATGAACATACCCAAATAAGTAGATAATTTTTTCATCTTTAATTCAGTACATTGAATTTAAATTCCATAAAATTATTTCAATATATGTGAAGAAAATAACATCACTTTTTGTACATATTTTCCTTGAAGTATGTTCTAAAGTTATGTTTTTAAAGAAAATTTTCAATATCCTTTTCACATTGTCTTTATAATTGTTCACCAAAAGAATTAATGAATATGATTTCATTATGTTCTTAATTTCAAGAAAATTATTACCCAAAAGGAAATGAAGCATTTTTCACCATTTTATATCTGTTTGGTACTCTAAAATGAAACTATTGTATATAAGTCAATATGATATGAGAAATTAATCCATTAAATTGTTTTGGTCTATCTTTTAATCTACATATCTAGTGTAATCATCATTCAGTAATATTTCACAACACTTTCATCTTATTAGATTCTCAGAGGTGGGACCAAATATAAAATCATCCATTTATAGATGTTGTGTACACAAATCACATCGGAAAATGACGAAATCATTATTAAATAACCATCATATGTGTCATACATGAGTCTAATGTAAGCATGTTTACACCCTTACTTCATGAGGTATCTTAATACGTATTAGGGACACTAGCACCTTGAATTTTTTATGTCACGATAATTTCCTGAAGAACCTACACTACTCTTTGGAAACAAGATACAATTTCTAACATTTATATTTTTTATTATCATTAATGAGTACTAGTGGTATTACATTCTTTATTATACAAAAAATATAATCCAACATATTAGTAATTTATTTTGATTACTAGTAAACATTTTCAAATTATTAATTTTAAATTTCTCCCACAACTTTATCAAATTCTTTTAGCCCAAAAATTATATATGTGGAATACTCCATCACTTGAGTAATCTTTTGGAAAAGATCCATGATACCCCTCATCATAGTTATAAATCATTGGATATACCACTACCCAAAGTTTCCAATGTAGGAACTAATCTGGATATCCACAATAACTTGTGACTCCTTAGTGTAGCACCCCCAGTTTCAAGTAACCCTTTAATTATGTATTTTATGTATGTAATGTTTTTGGGTGATGTTTTGGATTGTTTGGAGTACTTTTGGTAATATTTGGGGATATTTATGTGGTGAACTCTTTTAGAATAGTTAATAGAAATTGTGTAATGCCTTCAGGGAACCGTAAAATGGTAGACATTGGGATATGGGTAAGTTCATGGTTAGGTGTATGGTTTGGCCAACCATCCATCAACATAGGAGTAATAACTAAATTTTTAGTTTAGGGAAAAATATGTCTGGTTTATGGTTTTCCTAATAATGTGAGCCAGCCAAGTTAAGGGGTTTTGGAGGCAGTGGTTGGTTTGTGGTTGCTGCATGTTTTTCCAAATTATGTGACCCAAACATTCACAGTTATAAGATAGATCCTAAAATGTATATATCACTCATTTTACACCTAAGAATCTTGTTTTTCACTTATATCAATCCTACCTTAGTTTTGTTTCCAATTAAATGATGTAGAGACTCTTTCCTTTGATCCCAAAGACTTCCATTGGAAAATCATAGTTAGTTGAAGGTGGAATTTCTTGGTGAGTCTTCAGTCTTGATGGTTTTCTATGTATATATTATTATCCTCTCCCAAATATTCTTATATCTAGTCTCTTGGGGATAGATATATTATATTTGATTCCAATCAAGATAATATATAGTCGTATTTATGTTAGGGAAAACGATCTAAGGTAGGTTTTTAGATATTCAACCCAGTTTTATTAATTAATTCATATCATTCTTCATTCCCCCCATAATTTCCATGGTAGGTGGATTCTCTCTTGAATCATCTTTTAATAACATAAAGGATAAGCTTCAAATTTATTGAATCACATGAAATTGATAGTGAATACAATAATCAAAGCTTGGTAGAATTATTCTTTAGTAATATTTTGTGAATTAGTGGAAATTGGATATTGTGAAAAGTGATTTGTTTATAGATTTTAAAATAATAATTATAAAATGTGGATTTTTTATTGACGTAAACGGTTTGGTGGAATTTTTTTCAATAAAATGTATTTTTTATTTAAATGGATTGAAATGGTTGGTTTGGCATGGTTTTGTCATACATGTGTTAATATGTGTTCATGCTTTCAATGTAGTCATAAATATAGAGTGTGTACCATTGGGGAATAAGGGATGTGACCCTAGATAATGGGTTTGCTCTACTAGGGCATAATAATATTGGATAGTTAGTGAAAACATAGCGAGTGGACAATAAAGTAGACATGAGTATGGAAACTTCACCAAAGCATGCAAGTGTAGGTGTCTGTGTTTATGTGAATCAAAGATTGGGTATGCCAAAAATTAATTTAAAGTTGTTTAAAAAGATATTTGGTTTTTTTACATTGGAATATATGTGGTTCAGAAAAACTATTTTGGAATGGGAATTTTTTATATTCAGATGTAAACTATTTTAATTATATATATATATATATGTGTGTGTGTGTGTGTGTGTTCTAACAAGTTATATCCTATTGGAATGACTAGGGAAGTCATTTTTTTAATACCTACAGAGTTTCATTGTTTATCCTACTTATTTGGTAGTTTTTTCTTTTGTATATATCATTTATCAAGACATGGGAAAAGGAATACTTTCCCTTTTCATTAGTGATGAATTATGATTCTTTGGGCTGTATTGTGTAGTTGGATCATGTATCATGTTGGGAGCGGTGGATTATTCCTTTAGAGTACTATAGATTTTTACTTTAGTCTTCATCTTAGGTTCTATGATTTTGGTGATGATATAGTTCTATTGTAGTTGTAATTTTTTTTAGTTTGGTATTACGTTTATTTTTGTTAAATTTTTATCATGTATCATACAGTTGTTGTTTTATTTGGGTTTACAAGGTTGTGGTTGTTTTATTTTCAAAAGGTAAAATAGTCTCCCTATTGTATTAAAGCCCTTTTCATTTATTTACATACTTTGGAACCATAGGTATGTCTCTTAATTCCATGTATAAATTCCACCTTGAATTAGGGACTATGAATAGGGTGAGATATTACACGTGGTATCATCTTGGCTAGTCCTTGACTTGAAAATTTTATCAGTCTTGATCGGCCCAAATATTTTTGGACAAATGGTATTATTTATTAGTCATAGAGTTGAAATTCATTCTATTTAGTCCTTAATTATGGATTGTATAATGGATTAGGATTTTTTGGGATGTGAAATTTAAGGAATAAAAAGATGTTCTAACATATTTACGTTGAAATTCAATTTACTATGGATTTGGTTAAATAAATTCTTTTGGAGACACTTATAAATGTCAATATGTCATTTTTATTGGTTTAGCCAATGAGAAGATGATTAAATTCATTTAAAAAAATTATTTCCCACTACTAGTGCATATTTTATTTTGAGTAATGTTCTGTGATTTGGTGAAAAAAATTCCAATTTGTAAAAATTGTTGAAATTTTATTCAAATGAAATGTTTTGAAAATACATGACCATGATATTTTGAATATGGATAAATTTTGAAAATCATGGTGGATTGTTTATTAAAAACGGTTGTAAGAGGAAAAGAGGTGAATTTTGGGGAAGCCTTTTTTTGACAGTTTTGATACGATAGAATTTGAAATTGTTAAGCTTTCTATTGCTAGAGATTGATACAAATGGCCTCTAGTGTGTTTATAGAAATTGAACCTAGTAGGAATTGTAGAAATAAAATGGAACAAGCATCTAATAATGTAATTGAACCTAATCCATATGTGAATGAAACGGTGGTTCAATGTTTAGTCCAAGCCTTTCAGGCTATGTATAAGGGTAACTGAATGGATGAAACAAGACAAGTGGAACATTCTTCTCAGTTCCAGAAGAATAATCCATCAATCTTTTGGGGTAATTTGAAACCAAAGAAGGAAGAGGTGTGGATAAATATTACGAATCAAATGATTTATTTTATAGTCACAGCAGATGATCTGAAAGTCAAAATGGAACATATATGTTGTATGATCTAAAAATCTAGTTGTGGGATTTAGTGGTTCCAGATAAATTACACAAATTCATTGCATAGAGTATTTTGAAGAATTTTTCAATAAACGATTCTATCCATATACTTTTAGTATATCAATAATGACTTATCTTTTTCAGACACATGATAATTGTTCGTTGACATAGTATGCAGATAAATTAATGAATTTTGTCTAATTTTTACCTAATTTTACTTCCAGTACCTCCTTGATGGAATTAATTTTATAATCAAGACCGAGGTGGGAGACTTTTTTGAATATTTTCATGGTTTATATAATGTATTACAAAGATATTATCAATATAGAGATGGTGGAAGATATGTAAATTTAAGAATCTATGGGTATAGGTGTCAAATTTATAGCTATGGGAAATGGTGGGACTCTAATTCTAGGAACAAGTGGAAGACGGACTCCTATTCCCAATGTAGTGGAAAAATGATAATCAGATGGTTACATTAGTGGATATTTTTCCAAAACCCAATTGTAATGTTGGATGTTTCCAAGCTGATTTATTTGACCACATGAAGAAAGATTTTATAGAATCAGCTAAATCATGGAACAATTTCAATCATATGGGGAATCTTCATTTCTATTTGTAGGATCCAGGAATAGCAGAAGCGTGGTTGGGACAGAACCCAACCTTGATTTTTACCATGATCAATGATTATTATGGGATCAAAATGATGATGAATTTAAGTCTTCACATCATATAATCAACGATTTAGATAAAGAACAAAGAGGCCCAAAACCATCATATAGGATCTTTCACATCATGTTTATAATAAATTTAATTAATTTCATAAATAAAATAATACCTGGATCTTCATTATTTTCTTCTATGATGATGTTGATCATCCGGAATGACCCTTCCTGATTATCTCGTTGCACTTGTAAGGATCCAAAGAAGAATCCCTCTAGTGGTCATCCACACGTGCTCTAATGGCCTCCGATCGACACTGCTTGTTCTCTGGGTGCTAGCATGGTGAAGTGAGTGTCTTGTGTTGGTCGTTCTTGATCACTTGTTATTTTTCCATGAAGAATGTCTCTCTTTATTGAGAGGGGGATAAGAGGATTCTAGAGAAAAATTGTTTGGCTCAAAAATTCACGATTCACTAAGCTTGCGGTTTCATGTGGCGTTTGGCACAATAGGCATAGCTGTCCATTTAAATTCATAGAATTTTAGTTACAATATTTAATTGTATAACAACAATTAAATAAATTCCTGATCTTAGATAAACCCCATTATCATAATAATAATACTGATACATTATTAATGGTGCATGAACTGGCGCAAAATGAAATTATAAATTAAATTCTGCATCACAAAAATAATAGAAACGTCATTGTTATTTTAACTTGTGCCAAATGGTTAAATAATTATTTACTGTCTTGCAAATAATTATTTTTATACCAGACCGGCTTTGGTCTGCTCAAACTCCACTTCCATTTATTGAACACTAGAATAAATAAATAAATAATTTATTCTGTTAAATTAATATTTAATTTACAAACTAGTAAATAAATATTTATTAAATGTACAATAGAAAAACAAATATATTTTATTTAATTTATGCGATCATTTTATCACAAATAAAATTATTCTGCGGTCATCAGAATTATAATTATTTCATTAATTAAATTCAAATAGAATTTAACCAAAACCACCCAAAAAACATAGTGTGTGACCCTTTAGGATTATTTCTCATTCGAATTAGGAAGGCCTTCCTAAAGTCCAAGTGTACTATCTAGTAATGGTTCAAGGAATCTAAGAGAATGAACCTAAAGTCACAAAAATTTCATTCACATACGAACACTCACTGTGTAATATAATCCCTTTGTCACAATTTCTCATCAAGCGGGGTTCTTGATAGTGTCATCAACTTTTATGATTGATACTTCGTTCTTTGAAAACCTAAAATAAACACATCATTACACCATGGCCATTTAATTTCACTAGACTGTTCTATTTCAATCAAAGGGCCAAGATATCAACATCCATTAATTAAAGGGGAAAATCCTTCCTCAGCTAATCCATTAATAACATGCCACTTATGATGCACCTAACATACCATTATTCTCACCAACTGTCTACGTGATGGTTTTTGTCAGTAAATCAAAGTGCGTGAGTCGTGACACTTATTAATGATAATATTAATGTTTAAGGATCATTACACACACTCATAGATAGATATATCTTATGCCACCAAAACATATGGAATTCCTACTAGCGGGTCTATTGTCATAATCTCTTATCTTGGAGATTACCAAGTGCAAACTTCATGATATGAAGTATCATCTTCTTACGAGTGCTCGCACCTGACGGTCTTCATTCCATGTTTCCCATCATATAATGTCATCCAACCACAATACAATATTTAAGAATATTATTATAGAATTTCATGGTTCTCATCATAGTAGAGAAAGGCCCTGACCTTATCAATTCAACAAAGACTCTAGGACATTATTACATCATAGTCACAAAGAACAATTAACAATATGTAATAATACAATAATTATCCATGTAATCAAATTAAAACTAGTTGGTTCTAAGAAACCAACTCTTAAAAACTCCCACTTGGACTAGAGACAACTGCCTAAGACATTCAGTCTACTAGACCTGGCATGGTGATCATGTTTTTGTTGAGCTAAGGCTTTAGTCAAGGGGTCTTCTATGTTGTCTTCCATGGAAATACAACTCACTATAACTTCACCTCTCTGAGAAAAATCCCTCAAGAGATGATACTTCCAAAGTATTTGTTTCATCTGCAGATGTGACCTTGGATATTTTGCGAGAGACACCGTTGCAGTATTATCACAATACAATGTGATGGGATCTTTACTTTTAGGTATCACATCTAACTCTTGGAAGAAGCTTCAAATACAAAATGCTTCTTTAGTTGCCTCAGAAGCCGAGATATACTCAGACTCTGCCATAGAATCTATGTCCACACACTGTTTTGAGCTCTTCCATCTCACTGTACCTCCATAAAAAGTGAATATTTATCCTGTTTGCGACATCATGTCATCTTGATCGGTCTAGAAAGTAGCAACTGCATATCCTCTGATGACTAGTTCTTCATCTCCTCTATAAAATAAGAGAATATCCTTATTACCCCCTCAGATACTGTATGATAGTCTTGATTGTCATCCAATAGTGGTCACCTGGGTCCGCTTAATGTCTACCTACCACACTCTATGTATGGGCGACATCTAGCCTAGTACATAGAATGACATACATGACTGAACCAATCACTGATGCATAGGGATTACTTTCTATTATCTTTCTTTTCTCATGTGTCTGAGGACACATTTTCTAGGAAATATGAATGTTATGTGACGCTAAAGACAATCACCTCTTGGATTTTTTTCATACTGAATCACTTCGGTATCTTATCAATGAATTTACTTTGACTTAGGCCCATAAATATCTTGGATCTGTAACAATATATTTTTATCCCAAGAATATATGTTTCCAAGCCCAAGTCTTTTATTGCTAATAATTGATTCAACCATTCCTTAATAGACTTCAAGACTGATATCTCATTTCCAATTAGTAATGTTTCATCAATATATACTATTAGAAAAACGAATGCACTCCCACTAAACTGTTTGTAGACATAAGGATCACATTAATTATTTACAAAACAAAATTATGTTGTGGATTCATCCAAATGAATATTCCATGACCTGGATGTTTCTTTCGTCCATAAATGGATTTTTGCAACTTGCATAACTTATTGGCATCCTTTGGAGTCACAAAACCTTCAGGTTATTTCATGTAGATATCTTCCTGAAGGTTCCTATTAAAGAATGATGTTTTGACATCCATTCTACAAATCACATAGTCATGGTAATCTGTAATGGAAAATAATGTTTTGATGGATTTTATCATTTCAACTGGTGAAAAGGTTTCATTATATTCAATTCATTTACACTGTTTAAACCCTTTTTCAACCAGTTGTGCCTTATTGGTATTGACTTGTCCTTCCATGTCTAGTTTCTTCTTGAATACCCATTTGCAACAAATAGGCTTTACATCAACTGGAGGATCTACCAAAATCCAGACATGGTTTTGGTACATGGAATCCATTTCAGAATTCATGGATTCTTTCCACTTAGAAACATATGTACCACTCACCGCTTCCTTGTAGATTAGAGGATCATTATTATGAACTAATAGTGAGCCACCATACTAGGTAACTAGAAAATAGTACCATTTAGGATCTATACACTCTCTTATACTCCTATGTAGTACATGTGTCTCTGGAACAGATTCCTCTTCCATAGGGCTTTGTGGAATCTGTTCCTGTACCAACTTTTTTTTTACCTTGATCCTCAACTTCTTCGAAGTCTATCTCGCTCCCACTATCTATTTTAAAGATATTATCCCTCTCAAGGAATATGGAATGTATTTCCACTATAACATTCTTGTCTGTGGGGTTGTATCAGAAATATCCCCTTATTTCCTTGGAGTATCCTATAAAGGAACACATTGTGCCTTGGGGTGTGATTTTGTTACCAGAAGATGTTTTAACAAACGCATTGATACCCCATACATGTAAATCCAATAACATGGATTTTCTTCCACTCTATAACTCATATTAAATTCTATCTATCAATTTAGTTAGTACCTGGTTTATTATGTGTGTCATTTTTTTGTAATGCATACCCCCAAAGGATAATGGAATACTCACATGACTCATCATTGATTGCACCATGTCCAACAGAGTGTGGTTCCTCCTTTCGCTCACACCATTATGCCGGGGTGTGTATGGAGGGTTGTGTTGGAATAGGATCCCAAACTCTCATAAGTATTCAATGAAGTCTTGATTAAGGTATTCTCAACCTCATTCTGAGAAAGGATTCTTAATCTTCTTACCATGCAGATCATCAGCATCATTCTTGTATTCTGTAAACTTATCAAAAGAGTCTGACTTATACCTCATTAAGTAGATATATCCATATCTACTAAAATCAGTGGTAAAAGTTACGAATTATGAGTACCCTCCCCATGGTTCAATGGGAAATGGTCCACACGAATTAGTATGAACCAATTCAAGATGTTATTTAGACCTTTCAGCTTTCCTAATAAATGGGGATTTGGTCATTATGTCTTGTAAAAATGCATGACATACACCATGTGGGTTTAGTTCAAAAGAATATAAATATTCATATTAATGTAAATTTGTCAAGTGTTTCTCATTTACATGACCTATCCGGTGATGCCAATTTTGGGTGTGGTATGAGTCATGTGAAGTATCTTTGTTATAAATTTCCATTACTTTGTTTATGTGATACAATACATAAAGACTTTTGTATAAATGTGCCCTACCACAACAAATGATTTGTTTGTAAAAGAAGAAACATTCATTTCCAAAAATGAAATAAAATACATCAGTTTCTAATCTAGATACAAAAATAATGTTTTTAGTAATAGACAACACATAATTACAACCCATTAATGCCAATATCGTCTCAGTTGGAAACATGAGGTGGTATTTCCTGACAGTTATAGCAGTAAGTTTGGCTCTGTTGGCTACTTGTATATCTACCTCCCCTCAGTCAATCTTACTGAATCTACTTGGTTTCAGTATTTGGATACATATGTGAGCACCAAAAGCAGTATCTAATATCAAATTTTTAGAAATAGATAGATTGCATTCGATAACGAACACACTTGAAGCGTCCCCTTGCATCTTAGCCTAGGTGCAGTTCTTCTTCCAATGGTCCTTCATGACACATGTGAAACAAACAGCCTCAAGTTCCCTTGCCTGCACATTGATCTTCCTTTTCTTTGGAAGGTTTTGAAGAAGCTTTGGGATTAAATCTCTTTACCTTCCCTTTCCTCTTATTAAACGTAAGGAAAGAATACCTTTTTCACTTTATATATTTGTCCACTTGGAAAATTAGGATAATAAGATCATATAGATATTTCTCAATGTTTCTCATATTAAAATTGACAAAAAGTTAGAGATGGTTTCAGGAATTGATGCGAGAATGAGATCGGTTCCTTGTTCTTCAGGGATTCTAAACCATAGAACTTACAGCCGCTTAAAGTAGCCAATGAGCTTGACTATATGAGGCCTAGCTAGGGCACCATGTTCAAGATTACTCTGAAAGAGCTCCTTAGAGATTGGAAACCTTTCTTTATTTATCTCTCATGGTAAAGACCATGGTGGTTCCCAAGCATGTTATAAGCATCCATTTTTTTATGTGACTTCATTAGCTCACAAGACATTGATGATGACATCAAACATTGATCTTCAACCTCATCATATATATGTTTCTCATAGACCATAAAATACTTATCACTCGCCTCTTTGTCTGGAGGATCGAGTAATATTGACTCCAGTATGTAAGACATCCATTCATGGTGTAGGATAATGTGAAGGTGTCTAAAACATTCCTGTAAGTTACCTCTGATGAGGATGTTGTCGTTATACAGAATTGATCGCATGGATAGTGTGTATGAAGATTTTTTCATATTTATTATTCAATTAAAAGAGAATATAATTAGTACATTATTTCTTACATTTTATAAGAAATAATAAATTTTATTAAGCCTCTCAATATTTTATCAAGTCCCAACAACCCCCACCATTGAACTCCGAATGTCCAGTTGTCATGACATTATAGTGGAAAGGATCCATATTCCCCATTTCATAACCCTAATAAGGGTTTGTAAAGCTATTAAATGTTATTTAGGTAGGAAGGTCTTTGCTAACTGTGGGATTTCATCTCCTTGATCTGTTTAGTGAACTCTCCAATCCTGAAATAACCATTTTTGATTTCCTCAACTCTTGCCTCCAATATTAAAAAAAATTCTACCAAGGGATACTCCACCTATTTTAATATGGTTATGTCAACACGAAACCTTTCATAAGGGCTTCCTGTATAAAAGTTAGTGTCCCAACAAGGGTTGGTAAAACACATAATTTTATTGAGTTTTTCCCTTAATCAAGTAATAGAAGTATTGGAGTAAGTTTATATTTTATTTGAGATATTTTTATCTCTTATGCGCGGATTTCTTATTATCACACGCTTGTTAATATTAATTGGAACTTACTTAAGTGATTAACCATGTCTTGATAATATTTATGCATAAGTCTGGATTATTTTAGTTCCATCTTTATTGCTTGTTTAATTCATTAATTATGTGATTGTGAAAACACATCCATAATGATAAACCATGAAAATGAATAAAATAAATTAAATTAAATGGCATGGCCATGAGTATTTCTATTGTTTAGTTCATCTAGTGGTTGATAAACTAACCCTGGCCAAGGGGAGAAACACCTTGATCCTTTTTGTTTTGTGTTTTCAACTACCACTTGTAGACCACTATATCTCCGCGGATTGGTTTCATCTCGACTCCAGCTTGAACAGCCTCCAATAGCTTGGGGGTTTAATCCATTACATATGTCTTTTTAAACTCACATACAGGTGAGGGGTAAAAAGGGGTTTTACGTAAAAGAAATCATGGACATGAAAGCCCTACATTTTAATGATGATAAGGCTCACATGACAACCAATATAATTTAGATAAATAAATTAAAAGAAACCATCCACATAAAAAGGTCTTAGAATAGATCATATTCATCCATACATGCAACAATATCTACACATAAGTAAAACTATAATTCAATTCTTTAATCATTATTGTTTAAGATAAATCACACTTTAATAAATTAATTATAATCTTTAATTAATCAATCATTTTATCTTAAACCCTTTTTCTGAATTTCCTGGAGATTCTCATCCATCCTAATTTTAAACAAATAAATTAATTAAAAGTTATCTTTTTACGTAACATCATCCTTAGAGGAAACCCAGTGAGTTCCTATTCATAACTTCCCAATGAGTAGAAATGAACATTATACAGATGTTAAATTAAACACATTTATATAAAACACCTATCACATGTTGTTCCTCATATTTTAACCCACACGATGGTACAGGTACTAAGGGTTTGTATAATATAATAATATATTTTAATAAATCTATGTAATTTGGATTAGTACAAGGCATGTAGTTCTAACTACAAGATGTGTACTATTTTTTCACCGTCCATCTAAAGTACATGCCTGGGGAAACGACAAGTGTGTGTACTTTGGAAATCATTAGACTACACAGTGTGTTCATTGGGACACACGTCATGTAGTATCTATATTTCATGGTTTCTAGCCGGGAAATCCATATACGGGGTACATTGTCCATCCCTAACCTGAAGGGACTACACGCCATGTCTAGTTGACTACACAACATGTAATCTCGAAACCATGTTCCATATGTTCCTGGTCAACACATGGAGTAATTTAAGAGTTAGAAAGACTTCAACACACAGCTTTTTTGGGAAGACCAGTCCGATGCATTGAATATTAACTACCCGGCGTGTACTACCGAATACATGCCATGTTATCTGGTGTTGTACAGACAGGATGTTTTGGCACCTTCAAATGATATCCTCTTTTTTATTTAGATCAAAATTAAGTTATATGATCATTTCTATAAGGTGAATGAGAAACTAAAGAGGAGGAATAGATCACAACATTCAAATTTGAAAAATGATTAACTTGAATTGAAACAACTAAATTATTAAATGTGTATGTCATCCATGAAATATTTAAATAATTATAAATAATGATGTAACATCTCTAATACCACTTGTAGGTTCTGAGCGCAGTGGAAGCATGGTTGGGATAGAACCCATCATTGATTATTTACCAAGATCAAGGATTATTATATGATCAAAATGATGATGAACTATAGTCTCCATGGAATATAATCAATGATCAAGATAAAGAAGGAAGGGGCTCGAAACCTTTAGAGATGATCTTGCACATCATTTTTATAATTAATTTAATTAATTTCAAGAAGAAAATAATACCTGGATATTCTGTATTTTCTTCGTTGATGATGTTGATCATCTAGAATGACGCTTCCATATTATCTCATTGCACTTGTAAGGATACAAACTAGATGCCCTCTTGTGGTGATCCACATGTGATCTGATGGCATCTAATTGGCACTGCTCATTCTTCGGGTGCTAGCACCTTGAAGCGAGTCTCTCATGTCGGCCATTCTTGATCACTTGTTCTTCATCCTTGAATAACATCTCTCATTCTAGAGAGCGGGAAGAAGAGGATTTGATAGAGAAATTTTTTTCTCAATAATTCTCAATTCACCAAGCTTGTGGTGTTGTTTGGTGTCTGGAACAATAGGCGTACTTGTCTATTTATATACATGGAACGTTAGTTATAATATTTAATTTCATAATATCAAAAAAATATGCATGAAATTAGAGAAAAACCATGCTCATAAAAATAATATCGTGTCATTATTCATGGTGCGACAAATTGCACAAAACAAAATTATAAATAAAATTACGCATCACAAAAAATAGTAGTTTCATTATTATTTTAACTTGTGCCAACTAATTAAATAATTATTTATTGTCTTCTAATTAATTATGTTACTACCAGACCAGCCTTGGTCTGATCAAACTCCACGTACATTTATTGAACACCTGAATAAATAAATATATAATTAATTCTCAGAAATAAATATTTTATTTAAAAACTAGTAAGTAAATATTTATAAAATGTTCAATAAAATAAATTAATATATTTTATATACTTTATGTGATTATTTTAACTTGAATAATATTATTTCCACAGTCTGATGAATAATATTTATTTTATTAATTAAATTCAAATAGAATTTATCCAAGACCACCAAAAGAACCTTGCGTGTGATCCTCTCAGATTATTTCTCATTGGCATTAGGCAGGCTTTCCTAAATTCCAAGATTACTATCTAGCAACAGGTCAAGGAACCCAAGAAAAATAACGTAAATTTTGAACAACGACATCCACATATCAATGCTCACTACGTAATATAATCCCTTTTTTACAATATCTCATCAAGAAGGTTTCATGATAGTGTCATAAACTTTTATTCTTGATACATCATTCTTTGACTACCTGAAATTAACTCATCATTACATGATGGACATGGTATTTCATGTGATGATTCTATTTCAATAAAAGGGCCAAAATATCAACATCCATAAATGGAAAATGAAAATCCTTCATCAACTTTTCCATTAATAACATGCCACTCATAACACACCCAACATACAATACTTCCCGCCAACTGTATGTGTAACGATTTTGGTCCGTAAATCAAAGTTTGCGAGTCATGACACATATTAATGACAATATTATTGTTTAAGGATCATTACAGATGCTCATAGATAGAAATATCTGATGACACCAAAACATTTAGAATTCCAACTAGTGGTTCTATTCTCATAATCTCATATCATGGAGATTACCAAGTTTGGACTTCATGAGAGGAACTCTCATCATCTTACAGGAACTCACACCCAACAGTCTGTATTCTATTTGTGTCATCATAGTATGTCATACAACTGTAGAACTATATTTAAGAATATTCTTATATCATATCAAGGTTCTCATCATAGCAGGGAACTACCATGACCTTATTAATGCAACAAATACTCTAGGACATTATTACATCATAGTCATGTAGAACAATGAAAAATATATAATAATACATTAAATATCCATGTAATCAAAGTAAAATCAATTGGTTCTTGGACACCAACTCTTACACTATTTTCATAGTGCTCTAAGATCAGTAGTTCGGGAAGCATCTCATCTTTCATAAATGTTGTATATTTCAATGAGATGAAGGAAGAAGAATGACTATCACTATCAGAATTGGGCTAGCCATTGTGAATCTAGTAATACCATGACTCCTTATTAAGGACAATCCTAATCGGGCCACAAATAAAAGAGTTCGTTGAGTAAGAAGTTATATAGAGAAAAGAAAGTTATTGTTGATTATCAATATAGATATTCAATAGTGAATCATATGATTCATGTCAATTATTATAGTAATGAATCTTTGTTTGATGTCAGTGAATCCCATTAATTTGTTCCTTCTCTTAGTGTCGATTTGAATGGTTTTCATGTTGATATGATGCCTTCTTTTTTAAAACATTAAACTCTTTATGGTCAATGAGAATGTCGTGCCTTTATGTGTAGATCATTTTCTATAACTATACATAGAGGTGAGTTGATATAGGATTTATCTATGAGTTTGATGGATTTATATGAAATAATCCTAGGTATGGATTGGCTGATAATGTTTAATCCTTACATTTATTTGTATACCAGATGGCTTAGTTTTAAAACATATTATGGTGTCAAGTATCCCCTTAAAAGGAGACTAGAACGTAATGATATGTGAAAAAAGGACTATTGGAACCATCAGTTTGAATGATCTCTACCATTTGGAAGCATTGAATTTGGAATTAATCAAAGATTTCATGAATATTTGTTTTCTTGAGATATTTGATCAGTTTTCGTATGTGTTTCCTGAAAATTTATCTGGGCTTCCACCCATAAGAGAAGTGCAGTTTACAATTGATCTCGTTCTATGGACAGGTCATATTTATTATTTTCTTATAGACTGGAACCAAAAAAGTTAAAATAATTCAATGTTTAGTTTTAGGAGTTACAAAAAAACATTGTTTATTCAGATTAACATATCTTTATGGGAAGCACTGGTCTTGTTCATAGAAAAGGCAGGTAAAAATATTTACCTCTGTGTCGATTACCATATGATTAACCATGTTATGATAATGAATCTATTGCCAATTCATGGTATTGATGATACGTTCAATCAATTAATGGGATCCTAGATATTCTCTAAAATTGACTTGTGATCGAGATATCACTAATTACAGGATTGGAAGGAGGATATTAGGAATACTTCTTTCAATAGTGGATATATCCATTACATGTACATAGTTATGAATTTAGGTCTTACAAATGATCTAGTATTAATTATGGAATTTATGATTTATATATTTCAAATATTACTGATTTACATTGTGTTTGTATTTTTGCATGACATATCGGTGTATTTTAGAACAAGGGACGAGCATGAGAAACACATGAAGACAATGTTGAAAGTTTTTACGGATCATCATCTGCATGAAAAAGTATAATGGTGTGATTTTTGGATACAATAGTTATATTTTAGTGTCCATGTAATATTTGAAATGTGTTTTTCTTTGGATCTAGAAAAGATAGAGGTTGTAACCTTTTGGAAACTGCCAAATTAATTTTTTTTGATATATGTATATTCTTATGTTTAGAAAGTTATTATTGACACATTTTTCATCACATTTCAAAACACTCTTGACCTATGACATATTTGAAAAGGAATAATGTTACATTCCAATTGAATAATAAATTTTAGGATTATTTTCATGAGCTTAATGTTTACCTTATATCAGCACCAATCTTGATATTAATGGAATCATAAAAAGGCTTTGTTTTGTATTGTGATGGTTTAGAATCTAGGTGGTGATGTGTTCTTATGCAGGGATATCAGGTTATTGTATGTGTCTCGTGAAATTTATAGTTCCATGAGAAGAACTAACCAACACATAATTTGGAGTAAGCTATTGTAGTCCATGCATAGAAAACATGGCATCATTACCACTTTCGTGAGAAATTTATGGTGTTTAAAAATCACAAGAGCATAAAACATATTTTATCATAAGGGGATTTGAATTAGAGAAAAATAATAAGGATGTATAATTTAAAAATGATTGAAATTGAATTTATGTTTACAATGGGTAAAGGAAATTTGGTGGATGTTTCATTGAGAAGAATTTTGTATAGTCAATTGGAAAAATATGTTCATGATCAGTGGTACATGATGTAGATGATAGCTAGAAAACACTTGTATAGTGAGGACAGATGCAGTTTTGTGGGTTTCATTCTAGATTAATTTTTTTCTAATTTAGTTAAGATGGTTAAAGAGGAACTTACATTGAATTCAAAAAGTGTTACAATGGGGTATAAACATAATGTTCGGGAAAACACTGAGTGATGGAAGCTGGATGGGAGTTTATTTTTGTTGTCTCATATTCAAATGGTCGTACCTTTGGTTTTTTAAGAACAACTAATTCATTCTTATGACCATTTGAGATGGTCCATTAGTCTTGGAATATAAATGATCTATAAGGTCACTAAAGCATAGTTTTTGTGGGATGGTAAGAAAAGTAAGGTAGTTATGTTTGTTTCGCGATAAATCACATTTTAAAAGGTTAATAAAAAGAATAAATGGTGAGTAAGAACATTACAGTCCTTATATTTTTCTATTTTTAAATGAAATTTTATAGCCATTGATTTTTTATAGGTCTCCCAATAGAGGTTTGAAAATATGATGCCAAATGAGTGATAGTGTATTAGATCAAAATGTCATCTCATTTCATTTCCCTTTCATGAATATCATATGGTGGAGTACATTTCAAAAGTATATATATCCCAAAAGTAGTAAAGTTGCATGGCATTGAAATATCAATACTATTTGATCAAGATATCAGGTTTAAATCTCATTAATATAAATATATACAACAATACCTTGGGACACAATTGAAAATTTGTATGGAATATCATCCTAATATGGATGTACATTATGAATGGGTGATACAATATTTGGAAGACATGATTTAATATTGTGTAATAGATATATGTGGATCATGGGAGCATCATTTATAGTTATTGAGTTTTTTGTACCATAATAATTATTAGTCTTCGATACATATGAATCATTTTGAACCATTGTATGGGAATTCTTTTTATTCACCATTTTTTGGGTGTAAATAGGTTATAAATCATAGGTTAGGGTGATCCTTCTCTAAGAGAAAATAGAGAAGATTTTTTTTATTCAAGTATAGAATGGTAATAGCTGATAGTTGTCATTAATCATATGTGGACCATCATCAATATCTTTTTAAGTTCACTGTGAGTGATCATGTGTTATATATAATCTATTCATGTTTTGGGAATCACCATTTTATAATGAAAGGAATGTTATCTCCTTGATACATTGGCCCTTCTCAGATACTTGAATGGGTTGGTGAGCTGGCATATAGATTGGATTTTCCCCCACGGTTCAATGTAGTTATCAATGTTTTTCATGTATCTCTTTTGAAAATTTAGTTTCTTAATCTTTCCCATTTTATTATATGCGATCACATTGACCTAGATATGGATTCTTATTGGTGTATGTGCTAGTGTAGATTTTGTATTGACAAAAGAAATTCATTCATGGTAAAATATTTAATCTATTGTGGGTTCTATATGGTTGGATTTATGAAGAGACAAGGGAATGAGAGAAGGAAATTATTGGGGGATTTCCTAAACTCTTTCGGTACAATGGAGGTTTTTTGATTTTTTTGGATGGAAATTCCAATGTGGGGGAGAATGTATCACCCTAGGTTTAAATTAGGTATCCCATTCATTTTTTATTCCAAGTATGTAAAGTATTTGAGTGATTTTTAGGAGGGTTTGGATGACATTTGGAATGTTTTTGGGACTTTTCTATAGGTGAAACATTTGAGTATGGTTAGTAGAATCCATGAACCACCTTCAGAAAAAATAGGAAAAGGTATAAAGTGGTATTTGGGAAGGCACACAATTAGGTGGAATGTATTTCCAAACAATGAATCCACATAGAAGAATTTGTGCAGAGTGGAACCGAGGGAAAACACAGTTGGTGATAGTTTGTTAAATCGTGTGAGGTAATTGTGAAAAGGGTTTTGAGATTTTGTTTTAAGCACACGGTTGGTGCACGGTTTTCCTAACCCTGTGACCCAGCAATTCCTGGAAAAAATTTAGATCATAAAAAACGTTATCCCACTTGGTTTACACATAAACCAATATTCTTTTACTTATTTCAACCCTAAATTAGTTTTATCTCCTCCCAAAAGCTCTTTAGTCTCTCCCCTTCAATTTAGGATGTATTTAGTGGAAAATCATAGTGCATTAAAGGTTATATTTCTTGGTAATTCTCTGTTATATATGGTTTTTATTAGATTAATTATAATTCCCTCACATAGATTCACAGATCATGTATTCTAGGGATAGATCTATAATATTTGTTTCAAATCATGCTAAGATATGGCTATGTTTATGTTAGTAAACAAACTCTATAGTAGTTTTTTTATATTCAACCCATTTTTGTTGAATAATTATCATTGTCAATAATTTTGTCCATAATTTCTGAGGAATGTGTCTTCAATCTCAACACCTGTTATGACAATGTGATAGAATAGTTTCCGATTGATTTAATTTGGAAAAAAATAATTGTGTTTTTTATGTGAAAACATGGTTGAAACCTTCTTTAGTGATGTTTTGTAAATTTTTGGAAATTAGTTTTTGTGAAAAGTTCTATGTTTAGAGATCATAAAATGGTGAATGGTTTTTTTGATTCATGGAAATGTTCAATTGAATATTTTTCAACAAAATAAATGTTTTATTAAAATGGATTAAAATGGTTTTTTTCATGGTTTTTGAATACATGGGTTTGTATATGTTCATTATTTTGACATGAACTAAATAAGGGGAATATATCATTGGGTTAAAAGGGAAGTGAACCCAGATATTGGGTATGTGATATTAGATAACAAAGAGATTAGATACATTGTGATGACATTGAGGATGGATGAGAAACATATAATGAGTATGGAACTATCAACAAAAAATTCTTCTGTGTGTGTGAATTACATATTTGGTATGATAAAAAAGAATATGATGTGTTTTGAATATCTATTTGGTTGAATTTTTTAATATAGTTTTGGTTTTGGTAAAAATGTTTAGGTGTGGAAATTGTTTATATTCTGATATAAAATGATTTAATTTTTTTATATATAAATGGTTTTATATAAATTTTATATCATTCCCTACCCTAGTGGTGTGAGTAGGGAAGTCATTTGGGGAAAACCAACTGAGTTTCATTAATCACCCCATTATTTTTTACATTGTTTCTTTTATTGATATTGTTTATTGAGACATGTGTAAAGAAAATGAATCCCATTTATTTATTTATTCACCATGAAACACTGGGATTTATTATGGAGTTTGATCATGGAACAAGACTGGTGTTATAGAGTTATGTCTTTGGCGTCCTATAGATCGATGTCTCCCTCTTTGTTACATTGATTTTTTTATGATGTAGTTTGGTTGTAGTTAGGTTTTTGTGTTTAGTGTGGTCTACTTTGATTTTGTTAAGATTATCATCATGCATCACAAAGATATTGTTTAATTATTGTATACATGGCTGTAGTTTTTTATTTAAAACATAAAAAATCATCCAACAACTGTATTGAATCCCTTGACCTTTATGTCCAGCCTTTATCTCTATGGGGTTTTCTCCAAAGGTTAGCTAGAAATATCACCTCGTCTCAAGCTAATGTGAGGGGGGGGGGAGGAAGTTACACATGATATGTTGTGTGGACTCCAATGTCCTATAAATAATTACTTTTAATTTCTCACCACTTTTCCTATAAAGTAGCAACAATCTATATTTGGATGCTTCTATCTTACCACATTATTTAATTGAATCCATCATTCTCATAAGAACACCCCGATAGTAATTTTCGCACTCAACATTTTCTAACAAGCACACTGTGCACCAATTATTTCTGAAATTTGAACAATGTGATGAATTTAATGAATTGATATTTTCTTTGAGGGATTTGGTAATTTAATATGAGTGAATATAATCCGAGTCTATTTAACATGAGTTTTCATTGTGATTGTTTGTACAAAATAACCATGATTTTAAAAATAAAGCATTCCCCAATAAATTTCATTTTATCTTTTCATGCTAGTTTATTATTATACTATGGGATAGAACATAATAAATACACATCATAAAAATAATAAAAAACGAATATGATAAAATAAATAAATAATGATTTAATAACAATTTGTTAACTATTGGATTATTCATCATGTAAATACTTGATTAACTGAACCCCTATGGTAATTCTTTAAGTTAATATCTAACATTAATTTCAGCACCCCCAAATCATATACACTTCACTTGATTGGTCTACGCCAGCTCTCAACTCAAAAAATATCACCATGAACTCTTTTTATCTTTAAAATGTCTACTCACATACAAGAGAGGGGAACTCATGTTGAAAAATTACATTTTATCACTTAAATGTAGACACATAATCCCTTGTATAAATTAAATATGGAAGGAATATGCACAAATTTTCAATATAAAATAATAATTATTTTTTTAGACAAAAATATAATAATTACATTAAATAAATAATAAACCAAACGTGAACATGTCAGTAATGGCTTGTAATCAGTCAAAATACATTTATATTGCATAAAAAATAATAATTTTTATAAAATTCAACTCGATGGTATTTAAAATTCATTAACATGCATTAAAAAAATAATTAATGATCTATCTAACTCGGAACACCCAATATAAATTTACTAATTCCCACATAGTTAAAATGTTATTTATAAAATCTATTCAAAAAAATCATGTCTTTATAGACCTAAATCAGATCCCCATAAATTAACTTAGGACCAGTGACAAGGTTAAATGTGTTAGGCCAATCAGGCCTAGAGAGAATTGTTTTGTCCCATAATGGGTTATCCATTTAGAGGACATATATCTTTATACAAAATAATAATATAAAATGATAAAAACCTTAAAAATTATGTTTCTGCCCTTTTTTATATTTTAATGAAGCTTCCGTGTGAATCTGTGAATAATATTCCAAGGGATGAATTGTTTAATTAATCAAAAATATATCCCTAGAGAATCATTAAAAGGGATTCCCATGAAATATTTTTCTTTTTCATTTTTCAATATTCCATGATAATATTTACACTATCTTCCATGGAAGTAAATATCCTTTTAATTAAATAAGATTCATAGGGAAGATTCAAACTGGCTTTGATGGGATACATTATAATGTTAATTTAACAATGATCCAAGAGAACCTTTAAACTAGATTACATGGGTAGCTTTATACTATTAATGAAACAATATTCCGAGGGAAACATTAAAATGTATTCCATGCAATGATTTGTCCTTATAATTAAACAATATTCAAGGTGTAGCATTAAACTAGATTCCATGGGATGATTTATCATTTTAATTAAATAGTCTTTCATGTATTGATAATATTTTCATCATAATACCACCAAATATTTTCTATTATATCCCATGAACAAACTACATACTCAAATAATGCTCTGCGAAAAAATAAGGCACACCAATAACCATTAAATTGAACCAAAATCAAATAATAATTTTCAAAGAATGTTTTACACAGACCCATAAAACTTTGATCAACCATATCATGGATGTATAAACTCAGATCGATGTGATTTCTATTTAAATAGGACTATATAAAAACCCTCTATTTGAATTATAGCAACTTTTATTAAAATTTTAATGAATTCTACATAAATAATTTTATGTTCACTTTGATACCAATTGATGGAATATGGGGAATAGAGAAAGCATAAAGGATGTATAATTTAATATTTTGGGATAGAATTCATGTTCAAAATACTAAATTAAAAAGAACTATTTCACATATTTCTATAAGGATCACATTAAATTTAATTTAGGAATGAAAAATAAAATGAAATTAAAGTGTAAATGGTACATTTTTCTATTGAATTCATGGGATTAATTAGCTCATTGTTGACGTGTTGCGGTTGAAAGGAACTAAACTATACATTTTATATATCAGCCACTTCTTATCCATGATTCACGGATCACCGATCAATGTTTCCTGGGATCCATAGTGTGAAATCATAGATTTTTTCTATGTCCCTTGGATCACTTGAAGAATTTGGACTCAATCAAGTGAGATAAATCGATCAAACCTAGTTCTTACTTGGGAACCTCTATATGAAAAATGATAAGAGAGGTGAAAAGTTATTATCTCACTATATTCTTTAAAATTGTGGAGATTAACATTCAAGATAGAAATTTTATTTTATATAGAGGATTTTATTTCTAAAATTTCAATTTGGTTCTTAGAAAGTAGTAGCCTTCATTTTATATCTTTTTTTACATGTATGACTTAATAAAATTTCCAAAAATAACACAAATATTTTATCACTTGCCTTCAACATAATAAAATTTTATGTGATAAAATAAAAAACATTAACTCTTTCTATATTCTCCCAAAATAATTTAAAAAACCTTGAACAACTAGTGTTCATTAAAAAAACTCTATTATATTGTATCCACATGTAGGATCAAATACCTTGTAGATAACTTGAGATATAAATCCAATCATCATTATAAAAAACGTGATTATTTTAATTGAATTCAATTAACTTCTGACTAGTCATACTAAGACATTCACATTCCCCAAATGTGGGTCTCACTTCATCATAGACTATTGTTCATTAGAATAGGTGGAACATATTGATACACTTAATTTGTGAACCTCTTGGTCAATATATTTATAGAAGTGAGTGTATCCCACAGAATAAGAGCTATGTCTAGGAGCCCATCATTAAACCTAATGTGATATGGAATTTAACAAATATGAATCCCTCCTATGAACACATTCTATATAATATAATATCTTTATTTCATGATACCTCATAAATAAGGATGCACATTTGTGTCATCAACCTTTTTTTCATTAAATATGTCATGACCTTAGTGGCCACACATACCTTATAATAATATGGAAACGGTTTTATTAATGTAATATCATACAGTTCAACCTAAACCAATGAGATATATCTTCATCATCTCAGAAATGATAAATTATATCATGGCCATTTATCAAATTCTATACCACTAGTGATGCACCAAACACAATCTACATCGCAATGCATTCATTATCAGAGTTTTTTCCATGTATAAATGTATGCGATGAAATTTTACACATTGATAATGATATAAACTTTTACGGACAATGAAATCATAGATAGGGACAACCAATTCCTCCCAAAACATGTGGTCTTCTTATTGGAGGGTATTTTCTCTGGATTTCATCTACTCGAGATCACCAAGTCTGAATTTCATGAGAAGAAGTATCAATGATTATGAGCCCCCAATCTCTTATAATCATACATCATATGAGTCATATAAATATGATGTATCTATACCATAGGAGATATGTTTATGATTGCTTTCATGGTATCTTAAGGTTATCTTTATACCTTGGAACTATTGTAACCATTTTATATGATAAGAAATCTAAAGATATTACTATATAAATAGTGCATGTAGAAATATAAACACTAGTATAGTAAGGATAAAAAATATATATATCAAACTATATATATGTAATTATAATTATTTTTCATGTTGGGTCAAGTTCACCAAATATTACAATAGGTATACATTATTCTTTTAAAAAATTTCTTGAGTTTCCTCTCCATCACTTATAAAAGGTCACCCCCACAATTCACTTCTTCACATCTCTAAATCCATTTATCTCGACCAAACCATGCCAAAATCATTGCCTAAAAATCTATAGACACATTATATATCTTCTTTTATTCCCAACAGACTAACCCTAGTGTCCTTAAGAGGATATCTGAATGAGGTTTCAAAATGAGAAGGTAATTTTATTGACGAATATCATTAGTTTTCATTATTATTTTTTTCCAACGTCAATTATGTCATAAAAATACAATATTAAAACACTAGTATTATCATGACCCGTGTTGGTGGGTCCAGCATCGTGACTCCCCAAGCTCGCCTCAAATATGCCAGGGGCTGGTGACTAGCACTGAGTAGTCATATCACTAACATGGGAGGAATAGCCTAAGTACCTATACACCCGCACACATCTCCATGCTCAAAAATGGTGAAATGTTAAACCACTAAGGAACAAAATTCTGGAATACAACTAAGCCCAATATACAGAGTACGATGGAAAGTAATATACTGAAAGTAACTGGGCTGGAATACAAGCCAATAAAAAACAAGGGTCTGAAAACTAAAAAGTCCAACCTATAAACACAAAGAATAAATGGGACTGTTGTCCGTAGTCATAGGAACACCTCAGCCTGTAGGGAACTCATAAAGCTTGGTATGGTCCTGGTCTGCCCTGGACTCCATTAAAAGGTCGTTCGATTGCACAAGAAATGACACGTGTGGGAAAATCCCATTCTGGGGTGAGTTTAACAATACTCCATAGAGGACCCTGAAAACCATAAATAAATACAAAAAGTAAAAATATAGTCATCACTACATAGTATATGTCTAACGAATAGATAACAAGTGAAACACAATCAAGATATAATCAAAACCCAGACCCACAGTCTGGGGGAATGTCGCACAACCGCATACCGCCACTAGGGATTCATTTCTATGATTCCACGAAGCACATGTACTAGAGAACTCACTCCATGAGTCTCATATCACTAATAACATATGTCCTAGAAGTACCGTTCTTCGGGAAAAGTCATAAGAGATAGATACACTCATTCCGGGAGAATACACTTCTGAGTGGGGAATGATCGAGATACAAAGATGAAGATCACTTCCACTGCCATGGTGGATACCACGACTCATCCGGATTCACCTTATTAGAATATGGTTGATGCCTTATGGGGATACTTATGTCGATACCTGACTCAACTAAGGGTAAAGAATGGATATAGGATCTCACTCCATGCCTCTCAGAGGGATACCTGACTCTATCTCGAAAAATCCTATTGAAGGGATCATACTCGTATAGATGGAAATGATACATGAACATCAGGGGAACAAGAAAAATGGGAACTAACCCAAATGAAACATGTCCAAGGAATGGTGGAAAACAAGATCAAGCCTTGTACTGAGAAGTACACGGTGTGTACAAGTGTCACACGCCATGTCTTCTGACCCCGGGTACTTTCCATGTAAAACGGACGGTATTGTAAAACTGGTCTTATAGAAGATGTTATACACAACATGTAATATAGAAAAAATCTATGTTCCTTTATCTGGGGAGGACTCCATGTAGTCTAGTCTGGTTCCCATACATGGCTTCAACCTGGGTGTTACAAACTGTGTAGCTGGTACACAGGATAAACCATGTAGTTATCCTGGTCTGGCAGTGTGGTGGAGTACACGACTGTGTTCTTCACCCCATGGCCATGCATCCCCTTGATACATGATGAGTCCTGAGTGAGGATCCACATGACTTGTTCTTTTTAGAGAATTCCATGTCATCTATTTACACACTGTGGAACCCTAGCCACCAATTAGCTTGACCTACACGCAGTGTTTTTCATGATATAGGCCATGTATTCTAGAAATTTCCAGAATCGTGAACCTCTACCGTTGTGCCTTAGGTGAAGCTCTGATCTTCATTTAGGTGATCCGATCACCACAAAACTGAAGGGTTGAGGTCATCAAATCATCCCAAATCCGATTCCATCTTTTTCGGGCCTCTGTTCGGCCCTTAAAAGGCATTCTGATTCACTTTCATTGAGAACACCCGTAGAATGAGAACTCCCAAACTGTGTCGATTTGTCTACAGCCATCACTGTTGAACCTCCACTAGTTCTTCATGATTTCGGTTCTCCAATTTGGGATCATTGTGTTGAGAGATATATGTGCAATGATCTGTTGTTCGTAACCTCGTGAAGATTGCGAAAAATGCGAGGTTAAAAGGGAAGATGAAAAATAATGACCAATGGAGGAACCTAACTCCGTCATCATTTGTCATGACGTCAATACACTGCCATTTATAGTTTTAATAGAAGAATTGAAATGAAAAACCATGATCATCAAGAAATCAATTCCCGATTCAAAACCCCAAAGGAAAAGTAAATTGACACTCTCCCACAAGAATCCCCAATCCGTGGATCACCCTATTCGTGGGTTGATCAGCATTTGTCATTTACTCCAGGAAAGCTGAAGAGAAGAATTTAAATAACAACCCCTACCTTGGCCTTTATCAAAGAGGGATTTTGGTTGTCGATTGGGATTTGATCTCACTATGCAACGATCCACGTTTTGTATTTCATCAATGTCTGTAAAAAATCATCCAAGGTTGGCTCCTCCCCAAAGCTCCAGAGGATTATAGGGATTTCTCTAGGGTTATGATACTAACCATGGGCTCCTTATTTAAATAAAATAAGAATTGTTGCATTATGGGAACATTTAAAATAAAATAATTTATTAATTTATTTAATTTCTTATAAAACTCCAAAAACTAACTTTTACAGCTGACTTCTTCCAATCCAAGTTAGGACCTACCTAAGATAAAGTTGATGTTATGAATGCAAGAGTGAGATCATATTTTTAATCTGGGAACCCATTCAAAAGTTATTCCACTTTTTCAGGAAAACCACTCACACACACTTTTTAATGATTAATTTATTTCAAACATTTATTCTAAGAAATCTAGCCCTCAAAATTGCATGTCGTTAGAAGGTATAGTCTCGTAATAATTTCATATAATATTTAATAAAACACACAATAAAATAAATGACACTACATTTTCCTTACCTTGGGGCTTTGCATCCCTGAAAATCCAAATGAAGGGCTACTAAAAAATATTTGGGTATTGGGAATTGATCTGAGCCTCCCACTCCCCATGCTCTCCTGATGATTCTTATGCTACCACCATATGCGCAACAAGGGAACCGATCACCCATAAAGTATCCTCTCCTACTAATCCTCAATCTCTACCGGGTACTCGGAAAAGGTTGCTACATCCTTGATGTCCAGCTCATCCCAATCGATGACGTGTGATGGATCTGGCACGTACCTCCTCATCTGCAATACGTGCAAGACATAATGTACCTGGTGCAATTGTGGTGGTAGATATAGGCGTTATTCCACCTCACCAACTCTGTGTAGTATCTTAAAAGGTTTTATAAACCTCAAATATAGCTTACCGCCTCTACCAAATCTATGCAACCCTCATCGAGATGAGACATGAAAGAAGACGTGGTCCCCCTCATTGAACTTCAGAGGTCTCCGTCATCTGTCAACATTAAAATTATACTGGGTCTGTGTAGTCTTCATCCACTCCCAGATGATCTACACCTTCTCAGTGGTATCTCACACCAAATCTATAGCCATAAGTGATGACTCTCTAAGGTCGGTCCAGCAATGTGGTGACCGACATGGTATCCCATATAATGCCTCAAATGGTTCCATACAAATGGTGGAATGGTAGTAGTTTTTGTATGAAAACTCCACCAGTGGTAGGTGGTCCTCCCAACTACAACCATATTCCACAATACAGGACTAATACATATCCTTCAGACCTTGAATGGTCCTCTCCATCTAACCATCTTTCTGGGGATGGAACGTTGTTCTCAAGCATAACTGAGTCTCAAAAGCCTCTTGAAATTCCTTCCACAACCGGGATGTGAAGCGGGTGTCTTGATGTGAGCCTATTGTCGAAGGGATACAATTATGCTGAACTATCTCTTGCACGTAGAAGCATCCCAAGGTATCTATATAACTATTCTTTCTGATGGCTAGAAGGTGGTCCGACTTGGTGATTCGGTCAACGATTGCCTAGATGAAATCATGCCCCTTAGACGTCTGTGGTAATCCTATCACGAACTCCATCGATATTTCTTCCCACTTCCACTATGTAACTTCCAAGGGGTCAGCTAATCCCATTGGAACCTGGTGCTCATCCTTCACCTATTGGCATGTAAGACACTAAGAAACAAAATCTTCTACTTCCTTCATCATGCCTGACCACCAGAACTACCATCAGAGATCTAGGTACATCTTCTCTAATCCAGGATGTACCACCATGGGGGCTGTGTGAAACTCCCCCAGGACCTCCTCCCGTAATGCCACTGGTACAACAATACATCCTCTGAAAAGAACTGCATGCTCCCCACCTTGAGAATATTCATCAAGGGCATTCCCTAAGGATAACTGAGCACATAAAGTCTCACATACAACATCCCCGAGATATTCCTCCCTAACACGCTATAATAGTGGAGGGGTTACAACCATCAACTAAAGGTAAGCTGAATCATCTCTATCCATGAAGGATAAGTGTAACGAGGAAAACTATTTTGTCACCTCACTCAACAGTCTTGAGCTCGATCTCTTTATAAGAGAATTTTCCACTTTTTTACCTATCCCAAGAGTATAGATGATCTCTATATCATAGATATAGAGGAACTCTAGAAAATATCTCTGCCTCATATTCAAATCCTTCTATGAAAATATGTACTTGAAGCTCTTGTGATCAGATTAGATGATAAACTGCTCGCCCATAAGGTATTGTTGCCACATCTTTAACTCGAAGACAATCGCTACCAACTTGAGATCATTGGTTACATAGTTATGTTCATGTGGTTTAATATTTCATGAACGATAAGAAATAATACCATGTCTCTACATCAGGAAAAAGCTGAGCCTGGTCTCTGATATGTCGTAGAAAACTATGTACTCCACACCCTCCTCTAGAAATCTCAATATTAGGGTGCTCTTCAAACTCTATCTCAACTGTTCAAAATCATGTTGGCACTTCTTCATCCATCTGAAGGGTTACCCCTTCCTGGTCAATGTTGTCATCGGTGCTGATACTTGGGAGAAATATGGAATGAATCTCATGTAATATCCTTCAAACCCAAGGAATCTTTACACCTATGTCATGCTCTGAGATGTCTCCAATGATAACATTGCCTCCACCTTGGCTGGGTCCACAGGTACACCATCTGTTCAGATGACATGTCCAAAAATGTGGACCACTTTATTCTTGAACTGGAACTTCGAAAGCTTCCCATAGAGTTAGTACTCTCGGAGTATGTCTAGAACCATCCGAAGGTGTCTCATGTGATCCTCCTCTAACACCAAGTACACAAGGATGTCATCGATGAAGAACACTACGAACCTGCCTAAATACAGCTAGAATATCTGGTTTATAAGCCCCATGAACGATGTAGGGGTGTTATTTACGCCGAAAGGCATAACCAAGTACTCATAGTGACCATAGTGGCACATAAATGTCGTCTTCAGCATATCCTCATCCTGTATTGATAACTGGTTATAACCTGATCGAAGGTCAAGCTTCAAAACCCATTGTTCCCCTCTCAGCTGATCGAAGAGGTTGTTGATCCTAGGTAGTGGATACTTCTTCTTCACCATCATGTGGTTCAGGCACCGGTAATCCACACACAACCACAAACTCCCATCTTCTGTCTTGGAAAACAAAACTAGGGCAGCCCAAGGTGAAATGTTGGGTCTTACAAAGCCCTTTCTCTGAAAATACTCCAATTTTACCCTCATCTTGTAATTCTCTATGGGAGCCATCTGATATGTGGGTGAAGAAATTAGTGTTCTCCCAGGGTGTAAGTCGATGCAGAAGTTGATCTCCCAGTGGGAAGGTAGTCTTGTAACATATTCAAGAAATATGTCCTCGTACTCTGGCACTGCTACTAGGAACTGGAAGCTCACCACATATACAGCTTCAAGGGTATGGATAACCAACTAATGAGTGATTGGCTATAACCTATTATGTATGATCATATTCTGTTCTGTCTGGGTCTCCCTTTCACTGAAAAAGGAAAACCTTGTCCCATCACTGCAGACACACCGCACTCTTCACCAAAAGAAGTCAATCTAGGCATGGATCGATGATAGATGATCCAGACCAAGAATGACTTCATAAGGCCTTGATGCTACCACCAAGAGGTTCCAACTGAATATCTCACCTCCACAGGTAATATCACACTATCTGCAAAAATGTGTGATCATCGAGTGTCCTCCCGTAGGTGTCTCCAAGCATAACGGTCAAGTCAAAGGCTCTATAAGAATCTCAAGGATTCTCACAAGACATGTGGTGTGGAATAAATTACTGGAAACTATGTCTATAAGTACGGCAACTAATGTAGAGAATACACAGATCATACCTCGGATCATCCCTGGAGTCCCTGGGTCATACGACTTGACCACATGTAGGTTTCCCTACCCATGTCCACAGTCTCCCTGTGACTGGTTTGGAACTTCTAGGGATGGTGGTGGAAGTAGATCGAATCATATGTCACCACCTGCATCTCCCCCTACTCCTCTACCACATCTACTGCATGGCGGGTCTATCTACTCCACTCTCTGCCTCTACCTTGGTGGTCCATCCACCGCTTCCCTCTTAGAATCTCTACGTGTCATAAAATCTCTAGCGAGATGTCCCCTACCGTCACATGAGTAGTATCGCCTCTCCCTAGGCTGACTAGATCTAGCATGGGATCCCTGGACTGCCAAACCCCTGTCTTGGGTACTCCTGCAATGTCTCCCGTGTCCTGATCGTTGTGCCTAACATCATATCCCTACTGTTGAGGTCTCTGCACCTGTCAGTCTACTACTAACTGTCATCTGTGGTCTATGCTCCTCCATGAATCTCTTGATCACTAAGGCTTTCTTGAGCACTTCAATATAGGTTTAGATGCATAAAGGCATGATAGTATCTTGTATGTACCATCGTAGTCCTCACTCAATGTTCTGGGCTCTGAAGTACTGATCCCTGCCCATATCCATCAAGTACCTGGGGAGGTTTGTGAACCTAGATTAATATTCATCTATCAAAAAACTGCGCTTCTAGAGCTGAAGAAGCTTCTGAATAAGAACTACTCTTAAGGTAATCGGCGATAACTCCTCCCTAATGAGTTGCTCAAACTCTGTCCATGAAAGAGTCTCCTAGTCGTCACTCTATGTGGTCAGACCCCACTATCATACTGCTAAACCCTAAATAAGGATTGCTCCTAGGATCACCATCTAATCCACCGGTGTCCTTACAAGAGGGAAAACTCTAGTCACCACCTCATGATAGTACTTAGAAACCTAATGGTCGAGCATGCCTCGAAACCTGAGGGGTCTCTATCTCTGGAACTCATGCAGCGTGCTTAGCCTATGCCCCTCATCTTCCAGTATTATAGGTACCATGGGATGCTCCACAAGTGGTGGTATAGCAGGTACACCACATGGAGGATACACATGTGATACTGGTCCTTGAATCGATGCCTCCTCACTTAGGGGGCATCCAAGTGATCACACTGTTGAATCCAAGCAGGTATGCATCGCGGAGGCATCCTATAAGGAAAGAAGATGTATCATGGTCAATGAGTACATCTAGATAGCTAACACAAAGGAAATGAAAAAACAACCCATTCCTATATGATGCGTGTACCATTCTCATATTTCCCAAACCTAGTGTTTCCATTTACCGAGTCGAAAAGCAGGTTATTAGTGTCCTGGTGTATAGATACCCCGGTCACCCACACAAACACTATAGTATCTGGCCTTAATGTCACGCTCGAAACACCTAACACTATTTTTTCAAACCAAACTCACAGAATCTTGGTCCCAATGTAGAACCGACCACCTCTGATACCAATCTGTCATGACCCGTACTAGTGGGGCCCATGCCGCGACTCCCCAAGCCTACCACCAATAGGATAGGGGATGGTGACTAGCACCAAGTTGGCATATCAGTAACATGGGAGGAATTGAATTTGTATCTGTACACATTCACATATCTCCATGATCACAAATGATGAAATGTGAAACCACTAATGAAAAAAATGAATGCATAAAACTAAATCCAACACACAAATTATGACGGAAAGTACAATTCTAAATGTAACTGAACCAGAATACAAGCCCACAAAAAACAAGAGTCAGCAAACTAAAAAGTCCTTCATATAAACACAAAGAGGCACTAGAACTGCTGCTCATTATCATAGGAAGATATCGGATTGTATGGAACTCATAAAGCTCAGTCCGGTCCTAGCCCAACCTGGACTCTGTCAAAAGGTCTCTTTTCTTCACCAAACACAACACGTGTGGAAAAGACCATGTAAGGGTTAGTATAACAATACCCAGTAGAGGAACCCGAAAACAAAAAAGTAATACACAATGTAATGGTACAGTCAAAACTACATAGTATATTTATACTGAACATATAACAAGGAAAACATAATTCAGATATACTCAAAACCCAGACCCACAGTCTAGGGGTATGTCACACAACTGAATACCACCGCTAGGATTCAGTTCGAAGATTCCATGAATCACTCATCCTAGAGAACTCTCTCCACGAGTCTGATAGCTTTGATAACGTCTGTTTGAGAAGTACCTTTCCTTGGGAAAAGTCACGAGAGATAGATACACTCATTCTGAGAGAACACGCTTCTGAGTTGGAAAAAACCACGATACACATATGAGGATCACTGCCCAGGCCATCACGGGTACCACGACACATCCAGATTCACATTCTATTTAATGGATCGTCCCCCTGTGGGGATATTCAAATTAATACCTAACTCTACCTAGGGTCAAGAATGGATAGAGGATCTCACTCTGGGCCTCTCGTAGGGATACCTAATTCTATCTCAGAATGTCCTGTTGAAGGGATCATACTCTTGTATATGGAAATGATACCTGACCATTTGGGGAATGAGAAAAGGGGGCACTAACACAAATGAAACATGTCCAAGGAATGGTGGAAAATAAGATCAAGCCATGTACTGAGATGTACATAACATGTAGAAGTGTCATACACCATGTCTTCTAACCCCGGTACTGCCTGTGTACAATGGCTCGTGTCGTAAGGTTTGTCATGTAGAATAAGGTATACAAGACATGTAAGAGAGTAACATGCCATGTTTCTGTATTCGGGGAGGACTCTGTGTACGCTGGTTGTGTCCCCATACATGGCTTCAACTTGGGTTTACAACTCATGTATTTGGTACCCAGGGTAAACCATGCAGTCGGTCGGGTCTGGTCATGTGGTGGAGTCCAAAGTCGTGTACTTCACGCCATGTTCGTGTATCCCCTAGATACATACAGAGTCATGAGTGAAGATCCACATGACATGTTATTTTAATAACACATCATTCCATCGCTTTACACATCGAGGAACCCTAGCCACCACTTAGACGGCCCTACACGTCGTGTTCTTTGGGATACACGCCGTGTATTCTGGAAATTTCCAGAACTGTGAACCTCTGTTGTCGCACCTCGAGTGAAGCTTAGATCTTTGTTTTGGCAATCTGATCACCATGAAACTAAAGGGTTGAGGTTTCATGATCATAAAAAAGCCAATTCCATCAGTTTTGGGTCTCCGATTGAACCAAAAACGTGTTATGATCCACCTTCAAGAAGAACTCTCATAGAATGATAAATCTCAAACATTGTCAATTCGTCTACTGCCATCGTCGTCGCACCTCCGATAGGTTGTCACAATGTAAGATCTCCAATTTGGGATATTTTACTTGAGAAAAGGATGTTTGATGATCCATTTTTCATAACCACGGGAAGAACGCGAAGAACGTGGGGTGAAAATGGAGGAAGAAAAACAATGTAAAAAGGAGGAATGCACCTCTGTTGTCATTCATCACTACGTCGATTTGCTCCCATTAATAGGTTTAATAGGTGAGTTGAAATGACAAACCAATATCCTCATAAAATAAATTCCCGATTCAAAACCCCAAATGAAAAAAAAATTAACGCCCTCCCACAAGAACGCCTGATCCACGGATTTCCCTGTTGGTGTGTTGATCAGTATTCATCACTTAATCCAAGAACGAGGAAGAGAAGAATTGAAATACCATCCCCTACCTCTTTCATTGATGAAGAGAGATATCGGTCGTCAGTCGGGATTCAATCTCGATGCGCAACAATCCATGTGTCGTCATTCATCGACATCCATAAAAAGTCCTACAAGGATGGGTCCCCTTTAAAGCTCTAGAGGATTCTATGGAGTTCTCTAGGGTTATGAGTCTAACCATGGGATCCTACTTATTTAAAGAAAATAAGTGTTGTTTCATTATTGAATCATTTAAAATAAAATAAATTATAAATTAATTTTATTTTTTCTAAATTTCCCAAAAACAAACATATGCAGCTGACCTGCGCCTGTCGATGTTAGGACCTGCCAAAGTTAAATTCACTGCTTTGAACGCAACAGTGCCCTCATATTTTTAATCTGGGAACCCATTTAAAATTTATTCCACTTTTTCAGGAAAACCTCTCACGCGCATTGTTTAATGTTTAATTTATTTCAAACATTTATTATGGGCACTCCGAACCTTAGAATCACACACTGTCAAAAGTTCTGGTCACATAATAATTTCATATAATATTTAAAAAAACAAGAAAAAATATGAGACACCAAAAGTATTTACCATATAAATATTTTTTATTATGTTAATGAAATAATATTTATTCATCCCCTCTTCTATTTAATGTGAAATGATATCATAGATCTTGTGTATTATGAATTATCATCTCATGAATTGATTTAAATTGTTTTCTATCAACACATCTCATTATTCTAGAAAATTATTGATTAAATGTTTATAAATAATATTTTTTATATTATTATACTTATTTAATTACAATATTACATATAAATACGGACATTCCACTCTATTTAAAATATTATAACGCCACTTTTCTGTTTGGAGGACTACTAGCTTGTGAAGAAATGTTATTTATTTTTCACTCACGCTTTAAATAGAACATAGTAGTGATATATTCAATAAATATATGTGATATATGGAAATTTTTATTTATTTGTGAAAGTTAATATACTTCATGATTCCTTACACTTTCACCCGTTAATTAATTATATCATATCTCATGCATACATATAACTTTTTGTCAACAAGAGGAAATATAATTCATTTTCTATGTCCAATTTTAAATATTGGTAATAATATTTTATATAACGACTAAATATTATATTTATAACATTATTATATTTCTATATATGTTTTATCTAAATCCTATAGAAAATAACCAGACATTTCATGAAAAAAACATGCAAGGGAAAATAAGGTAATTAACACATGAAACAAAGAACATAATGTAATAATATTAACAAACAATTAGAGAAATGTCATAATATGACCATATATGATATTATAAACATTAATATGGTTATATTAGAAATTATTAACATTATTACAAAAATTATAGTTGAGGTTAAATAATTTTCTGCAAAAAACTAAGTGTGAGGTAAGAGATTTTATCTCAATTCCCTTCCATTATATTGTATTGTAATTTTATGAACCTATTTTGTTTTATATAGTGTGTATAATACCCATTTTAAATTTAATATTAATAATAATTAAAAAGTCATTTTATTTTTTGTTTATTTTCCAATTACTTCGTCCAAGGTGATTTGAATTGAATGTTACCAAGTGGCAAGGAATTTCATAAATAAATTTCTTTTCATTTGGTTATATTAATTCTCTATTGTCATTGATTGTATATGATTATTTTTGAAATCTAATTTCATTATTTTATGAGTTAATTTAAATTTTAATAAAGTTTATGTAAATTTTAACACATAATAAATTCATTTCATAATCCTAACTTCAATGGTATGATCAATATAAGGGACTTCTTCTCAATTTTCCATTATTGAGGAACATTTAATGTTATGCACCTAATTTATATTATATGGTTTATATACTACCCCATTTACATGTAATATCATGATTTATTAATTATTAATTTGGTTTTATGTTTTAATACTAATTATTTCTTCCAATGGAGTTTTACATGAAAATTATCAATTGGTAATGAATTTCATAACTCAATTTCATTTAATTGGTTAATATTTCATTATTGTTGTATCAAATGTTATATGCCTATGAGTGCATTGAATTTTTATAATATAATGTTTTATATCCACTAGTTTTATGTGGATTTACATTTGACACACACAATTGATTCATTAGTTAATTCACATTTCAATAACATGATCTTAATGAGAGTTGATTTCACAATCTTATTTTTATTGGGATTATCTATGAATGAATTTACTTTAAATTATATTATTTGACCCTTTCATATTAATAGCCTTTCATTTTATTCTTATCCAGTTATTAATTATGGTTTCAAGTAATAGTACCATTTTTTCTCTCTTGGAACAAAAAACTTCTGAAAAAATATTTTTAACAAAATGCAATATTATTTCTCTCTTTGGATGAAAATAAATTTTTTTCCAATTTTTTTTTCTAAAAATATACTACAAAACGTTTTAAAATTTTTTCAAATGATTTATTAAATTAATTTTCACATATATTTTACTTTAAAAAAATAAATGGAATCTTCATGTAATTTTACAAACAATTATTGTTTGGATTTATCAATAATAGTAGAGGTATTTGTTATAATTAGTACGAAATGTACGGAATTTACCATTATAATGACCAACCAATGATTTAAATATTCCCTTATAAATTTTAAATAAAATTTAAAATTTAAATTATTTTCAAAAAAATTATGAACTTGTAGTTTTAGAAATATTTTCAATGTAAAATGTACATTTTATTTAATAATGATTTAGTTACATTTTCATGGTATTTCTCTTCATCCATAATATAATAACATTATTATTCTTTTATCACATAGGGATTAATTTTTTAATACAATCATTATTATTTATATGGATGTATTATCATCAATTTGGTCTGAGAAATTATTAATGATATATTTTTTGATAAATTTTTATAATAATTTTCATTCCCCTGAAATATTTCCTTTATTGTAATCATTGTACATTTAATTGACCCAAAATATAAATTTTAATTATAATGTGTATTTTTATATCATAAATAATATCTCATTTCATCGTATGGTGTTCTCTATTTAAATTTATTTGATTATCCTAGGAAATATTGATAAATATTTATTCTTCAATCAATACAGGTATTTGACAATAAGGTACAAAATTCATGAATTAAATCGATTATTAAATATATGGGGAATTCTTTAGGATTCAAGATATGGGTGGGGCATATTTATAAATACATCCTTAATGAATTGGCAGTCTGATGAGATGAATCTATTTTCTATCCTTATTTAAATGTGTTTATGGTATAGACCTACCCATAAATTTTAAAAATATCCTCTCAAAGGTATTGGCATTAGAGTTACCCATGTTATTGAGATCATTACATTGATAATAAATCATTTTATTAATTGAGAATTAGTTTTTTATTATCCATGATATTTTCTCATCGATATTATCACCTGATGCATTTTAATCCCAATTTATTGGTCAAATGGAATGTTTGTTAATATATTTTTATTGAAAAATTGATTACGCTATATCTAATAATGATAGTAAAATTAATGATTGATTTTAATTTTTGTTCTAATATTTAACTTGACATATTAATTATTAATTGTATACTCTTGATAGTAAAATAATTTAAATGGAATTCTTGTTCAGATATTTACATTTCCATATCGATTATTACTTACTGGTCATGGTTTGATCCTTCCATATATATTCCATGATACATAACCCTTAAAAAATATTTGATATAACACTTACATCACTTCCTCTACCTGGAATATAGTATTTTTTTTATTAGTATGATATCCAGTGTTATTATATAGGGAATAATGATATTCTTGGAAAAAAATATGATGAAAGTTGTGTTTTCAAATTGAATATGGGAATATTCTTTGTATCTATTTTACCATGAATACTAAACTATTATTACCTTCACGATGTGATTCCTTGTATATTATCCCAATGTAATAATGTATCAATCAACACAGGGTTACTAGTGATAGTGTTATTATAGTTGGCATCAGAGGACATTTTGTAGAAACATTGTGAACTATATTTAGGAAAACATAGATTAAGATATTTAATCCTATTATAATGATTGTGTATATGTATAAAATACAATCCTAAAATATTATTAGGGTTGATAATATGTTTTTTACCTTGTAATACAGCCCTTTCTAAATACTAAAATTCCACATGGTTCTCCAATAGATGTATATCGGTGAAATAATTCTGAAAAAGGAATGTCAGGCATGGAATAATCATTACCTAGAAGATGATAATGGTACATTCTATAAAACAATTTTGACATTATTCGTGGATATTAATTAGATTATAAAAATTTCAATAAAAATATAAATTATTATTGGAATATATGATGAAAATTAAGAACCTATGTTAATCCAAATGTGTCTTAGATTGAAAAAAAGGCATCATGATTTTTCAATTTTATAGTTTATTTTTCATTATTATGTGGTTTTCCACATTGATTATTATATATAAAAATATTATTTTTCACTATAGTAAATGATTGTAACCCAAAAAAGTCATGTTAATACTAAATAGGAAGAAAAATGTTGAGAGTACAAATAACCACATGGGATGGTAACATTAGTGAAAGATATCAATATGATGTCTAATCAGTTATCATAAAATATGATTAAAACCATGTACCATATCCAACTCTGGGAATCAATAAATATGAAAAGGATATTGTGACCTAAGAGATAAAGTGTTTTATACTAAGGAGGAAATAAGTCATTATTTCTTTCTAATAAAAATGTGGATAGAGAAAACTAGGAATGTATCCCAAAGGAATGGGAAAATGATTTATGTGTGGGTAAGTAAGGATAAAATAAATGAATTACTAAGTAATAATGAGGAGTATAATAGAGGAAATTAATTTAATCATAGTGATCCATTTATATTACTTTTTTTATTTAAAGTGAGGAACTTGGGAATTATTTGAGTCAACGACCTCTTCTAATAATTATCCCCTAGAACATAGAAGGACCTATATTAAAATAAAAAAGTTGATGTATTTATGAATTGGGATTCTAGAATTATATTGAATATTTATTTTTTCATTCGTACTTTGGTAATAAAACTCTGAAAACATATAATGATATTTTTATGTTTTAGAAGTATATATATATTCATTGTCTTATGAGTTATGGATAGCATCATGTGGTTATGAGTTTAAGATTGATCATATGTTCAAAGTATTAATCACACTATTTCATGTTTTATGTGATGGAAGTATTACAATATAAATTATGTTTTGGATAAAATTATGGAAATAAAAACCATTTTTTTAGTATATTTTTAGTGAAAAGGTTATTTATGGGAAAAATTTTAAATTTGAGGGAATATGTTTCAATGTATTTGTAACCTTTATTTTTTATCTTATCATTGATGTTGAGATAATTCAAGTTTAATACACTTTACAGAAGTTATAAGATTTATTCTAATATACATTAAGGAAAAACACAACCCACATGCTTGGTGACAACCCACGTCATCCCGTAAGGCCGCTCGAATTGAACCCATAATTTAAGGGCAACAAGGGTGTTTCACCTACCATTATCCCACATTATTTTCTAGTTAATATATCATTATTCATTACCTAAATAATTTTATGGATAAATATAATGGCTAACCATTATTTTTAACTCTATTGTTCAGATATTAATGTATTATATTGGATTCCTTGTGATAACCATATTAGATTTGGATAATATTTTTTGACACATCCAAGGAAATACACTTTTTATGGATATTATGATCAGTTAAATGTTCCTTCTTTAATTCATGAATATAATATTTATTAATTGATATTAATTTCATAGAGTGATATATGATATTGAAATCTTTTAAAGAATAACCAAAAGAATAATTTTTTATTCTGAAGATTTTTGATATCCGGTTACTATATTTTCTTATGCTTATAAAAAAACTGGTAAATTATTTCCTTAACATTGAAAGCAAACATCTTAAAATGGTATACCTTTACCTTTATATATGATTAATAAAATTATATTTTAAATTATTGGAGTTATATGGTTTTACGGTCTTTAACTATTCATTGATCATTCACTTTCTTGTGACCAATAGTCTCTCTAACTTTTTATAATTATTTTATTCTCCTATAAAGAAATATTAACATTTCACCAATATTATTCTATTTGGAAACCTAGTATGTGTTATTATAGATTACCATTATAAATAATTTTCTCAATTATTAATATTATTTTTTATTATTCCTTTGTATGATGTGGTTTAAAAAAAATTAATTTCAATTATCAAAAACTTCAACAATGAGATCAAGATTAAATTGTGAGGACACAATTTATTTAAGTGTTGTAGAATGTAACAACTTGAGATATTAAATGTATAAAATTATTTTTCATAGAGTAAATGAAATGTGAATTTCAGTTTAAAAAATAATTTAACAACCCATGTGTGTCGACCCAACCCTATAAGTCCTAGACACAGTGTCTGCTATCAATTACATTGGCAAGATTACAAGGAATCTAATCTCGATGGTCTGAGAGTTTAGTTGTATGAGTAAACTAGATATATACATGATTATTTTATTAAAAATGAAATAACTAAATAAAAAATAATATTTTTATTATTATTCTGAGTATGTTAAATTTATTCCATATAGTATATCCCTATACATCAATCACAGTACACTTCTTGGATTCCTGGGGAACGAAACACAGTAAGAGTGATATCAAATTATCATTAAGGGTAAAGTAAATTGGAAGCAATAATGAATCAATGTGAATAATAATTATGAAATGGTAAATAACTAAGCTCACATACCATATGATCAATAAACTGATAAAGTGAATCCATAATATGGAAAGGTAATTAACTAGAAACACGTGACATTCAAATCACTAGATAAGGAAAAATCAATATGGCAAGGTAAAAAACTGTAATATGTTCCATTTTATCAATAAATGAAAAATGAAATGTATATATATATATATTGATACAAAATACCATGGATGAATAATAACATAAAATAAATTAGGTAAATTCTTATTTATTGGATGTCATATTTCCCAGACACATGAAACCTTTACCATCAATACCTTTCACCAGACAGTTCGAAACATATTTTGTACAAACTAATATGGTTTTCCCAACCATGTATCTATTTTGAATCCCTTTCACAAGATAATTTAAAATATAATGGTTATAAATGTGAAGGGTTTTTTCACCATAATTTTGTCTCCTGATACTACATATGTATCAACGGTCTATCATTAATTATTACCCAACTCATAGTACTTACCTAAAATGGTCCCCAACATGTGTCTTCAATGTCCAAATCATTCCTCATATCGAATAAACAATATTCCATATCGAATATCAATATTGAATAATGTATATGGATTTATCAATATTTCCCCAAATAATCAAATAACTTTCGAACTAAACATTGTATGAAAATGGTATATGGTTTAGGCAGTGAATGTATCAATGATATATGATATGGATAACTAGAGTAAATTCAATGTTCATTGAACATATGAAATTTAATATTTCAAAGGGAATAAAAGGAATCAATGAAGTGAATTTTAATACTATCCTTATCAAAATAAATTATAAAACATCTAGATAAATATTAAGGATAATGTCAATATAATATACAAAAAGCGGATTAAAATATAGGGATGTTGTCATTGATGAATTTAAATATTATAATTCTTTTTGAAATACATTCTTAAAGAAAGTATGATTTTTGTTTTCAAAAACCATCTGAAAAAACTTATCATTGAAAAAAACATTTTAAAATGATTTGTTTAATATTATACCATTTAAACATGCCAAATAATTTTCAAATAAATGATTGTGGGTAAACATGTATAAGACGCATGAGGTAAAAAAATTCCTCTTATGCCGTAAAAGGTTATAAAAATTCCTTGTTCAGAATGAAGGAAGAAGATTCTATTGAAACCATTAGTAAAAGAAAAAATGGGTAATAATTTATTTACCAAATCATTTAAAATAATTTTTGAATTTTTTTAATAAAAAATGTTTTTTAGAAGAAAATAGCTTCTCTGGCTAAAGAGACAAATGAATTGGTATTTTCTTAAAAACATTTTATAAAACACTTTGAGTACCATAGAGTAGAAAATGGTACAAATACCTAAAGAGGTAATGAATAAATATAGGAGAAAAAATTAAATGTTTTATTGAACAGTGATCATATTAGTTCCTATAATGGATATACCATTGAAAGATCATTAAAATATTTTTAATGAAAATAATCTTTAAAAATTCCAAAGTGTTCTATACTACTTTGATAAATTTGAAATCATATACCTCATGAATTAATATCATTAAATTAAATTCATAAATACAAATAAAATGAAATGATTATTTATTTGAAATAGAAAAATTTTCCATATATTCACCCCACAAAAGACGTAAGTGTTGAATATTAAATTTATCTCATTGTTATTAAAAATTATGTGAAAATATATTACCTAGAATCTGACATGTATAATGTTTATTTATATTCTTGAATAATAAAATTATGTTAATTATATACTTGATTCAAAACCTTTTTATGTTTTTCAAAAAATTTATTTCACTTATTAATTAGTTGTATACATCAACTTAAACAATTACGTTTATGTCGGGTGTTTTGACCAAATTCGATTTTTGTGTCAAAAACAACATTGCTAAGTAAACTATTGTCAAAGGAGTCATTATATAAAATATCCAAAATAATAATCAGGAAATTATTCTTATATTTATCCATCGATTAAACTATTAAAATGAATAATTAAATATTTTTATAAAAATTTAACCAATGTTACAATCATGGCGACGGTATGTCATACGTACACTTGAGTAGTGTTCATATTTTCAATGGCCATTATGGAAAGAAGGTAAGTAATATTATATATTTTTAGAATGGAAATTATATCATAAATAAAATATTATATAATCATGTATAATTATATATATAATTATCGTGATTTAAAAATAATCACATCTTGTCGTGGAGGCAGTAGTCCACACATCCATGAGTGACATTATCACTTTTTTAGTGTGTACGAATGGGTAATAAATTAAATGATATATATATATATATATATATGTATGTATATATTTCCAAAAGGTAACTATTTGATGAATTTATTATAGAGGTTTTTTATGTCATATCTTTTATAATTAAAACCATCAATTATATGTTCCATGTATAGTGTGAACGAATCACATCACTTTTAGTGGCTGTAGTCCACACTTCCACAAACGATGTTATCATGTATAGACAGAATGGAAAGTATAAGAGTATGTTTTATAAAATAACTATAGAAACATAAATACATAATAAATATCATATATAAAATATATAAATATATTTCCCATCATAATTTAAAACCTTTAATGGTAGTAAATAAAAAATGAGAAACCATCATTTTGTGACATAGTAGTTCTTCGTATACATAAACAGTATGTTTTACCCCTTATATAGTGGTTTTTGACAGTTTAGGTATAACCATTATTATAAAAAATATATTATTATATTGAGATTGATGGTGTTATTACATGATCATTGAATAAGGATAATTTAAGGAATGGAGAAAGGAATAAAACAGGGGATCTTGTGAAAAGATGTTACATCTTAATTGGGTAACTCCTTTTGGTTTGTGCCAGAAATCATCCATGGATTGATTCCAAACCAATGGGAAGATTATAAGATTATTATTGGTCTGTTTAGAAGATATTGGTGTATATTTTGGAAAAAAAATAAGTGGAATTAGATGTGTGGAGAAGGGAGAGAGGTGGTGGCCTTTTATTGGGGAGGAAAAGGACACACTTGAATTTTTTTTTAAAAGTTAGGTTTCCCCACGTTTTTACCTATAAACGTCATTAAAAACCAACACAGCCCAATAATGTAAGGTAAATGGATTAATTATTTCAATCCAATGGGTGTTGGATAAGTGGATTTGTCATTTGGGCACTTAAGATAAAGGATTAGTCCTTTGATAATCTTAATTTTTCCTTAAAAATTGTAAATAATTTTTATAACTTTCACAAATATTATTATTAAAAAACTTTGTTGACCTTATTAGATGTAAAATAAGTTTTTAATTAAAAATCCATTTTTTTCACTTTTCAATAATAAAATGAAACTTCCCAAAAAAATAACAAAAACTAACCATAAACTAATTATTATGATTCTCATTCAAATATGATGTTTATTTCAACATATACAATCAATGAATGTTCTGAAAATTGTATTTAAAGTAGGTTCTCCACTAAAATTAGGTAAAAGTGACTAAATAGATATATAGTAATTTATGCGTAACATTGGGTTTCTTAATATCTTATTTCTATCGAATCTATTGGATGAATATCAATAAAATTTGATTAAATATAATATATATTTATATATTACAATCATATCACTCTATAATTTATATTAATTTAAATTAGTATTATAAAACATCGTTGTGAGCATAAAAAATAATTTTTTATAAAAACATTCCCTATAAATTCATTTGGTTATTATATTAATTTCAAATTAAGATGTGGCCAATGAATTCATTTTTTATTTGGGTAAAAAATATTTTTGATAAGTTACTTATTACTATTAATAAATACTATTTTAACAGATACATAATATTTTACTATATTAAATAATAATATTTAAAAATATATTGTTTTTGGGTAAAACTCGATCTTGCATGTAACACAAGCTATAATAGAAAGTAGCTCTTGCATGTAAAATAGACTAACATGATGTTGTGTGTATTGGAAGATATAAAATATATATTTAATGTATTTAAAATTGTAAATGTTTTATAAATACTTGAGATATTATATTCCCAAACATGCATGGTGTTTCCTATCATACATTCTGTCAAGTACAATGTTCATACTTTATATTTTCAGGGTGTTACATTCTCCCCACCAATATTAAATTTCATCCTCATAATTTGAAACCAATCTTGGTAATATATTGTTTGATATTTTTAATTTTTGAAATACCATATCATGATAAGGGTTCATAAAACATCCTCTAGAAAAGAGAGAATGAGAAGTAAAAATCTCATGTGGGGTAACATATGACTAGGCCTCTAAGTAGTAGAACATTAGTGGTATGTAGATATACCTTCTTAGAGGAAAAGTATGGATATTTATAGGGAGTGATTGATGTCATAAATCAAATACAACTGAATGATCAATATAATTATGGGAACCGCTAATCCATTAATCTGTGATGAATTATAAGACAATCAGTTCAACAAAATTTAAGGAATTAGAACACCATTTTTTAATATTTTTTTTCCTAATGTTTAGTAATTCATTTACTTCCAATGAATATAAATAAATATAAAAAAATGATATGTTTTATTTTAATATACACACCTCTATATTTTTGTTTTCCTCTGAGTAAATTATAATTCATCCCTTCATTTTAATAAATGAGTATCCACAAATTTACTTTGATTCCTAAATCACTAACCTACATTTCTAGAGCATCTTTAGGCCCATTAAGGAGTGATAATTAAAACTATTTCTTGCTATCTGTATTTCAAAACTAGTATGGTAAGGTCATCATTCTACCATATAATTATTTTCTCTATTCTACGTTTTCCTAATTCGAGTTCCCAAGGTTTCTATTAAACCTCATCTGATACCAAATGTAATGACCCAACCCTAGAAGGCCTAGAGTTGTTATGTGCTATCAATTACATTGGCATGATTACAAGGAATCAAATCCCAACAGACTGAGAGTTTTGTAGTCATGGTAAACTAGAGACATACATCAGTAAATTATTACAAATAAATATACTAATTACAAAATTATATTTTTTTCTTCTTTTGAGGATAATAACTTTCTTCTATATATAATATCTTTGCACATATTTCATAGTACGATTCTTGGATTCCTATGGTTGGATACGTAATAAGGGTGATCTCAAATTATGAGTAAGGGTAAAGTATAGTAAAATATATAATGAGTCAATGAGAAAAATAATTATCATATAGTAAATAAATAAACTCACATGTCATATAATCAATAAACTAAGAATGAATTCTATAAATAATATGAAAAACTAATAAACTAGTAAAACATGTTATTCAAATAAATATTTAAGAAAAAAATCAATAAGGAATGGTAAAGAAACTCAAAAACATCCAATTTAATCAATGAACTAGAAATTAAATGTATCGATAGATTTTTCGACAAAAAATATCATTGATGGATTACAAAAGAATCTAAATGAGAGAAATTCTTAATTATTGGATTTAATGTTTCCTAATAACATTAATCATTTACCATAAATACCTTTCAAAATATAGTATAAATCATATGGGTATAAACTGATTTAGTTTGTCCAAACTTATATCTACTATCAAGACCTTTCACAAGTCAGTTTATATCTTAACGTTTAAAAACATTATGATTTTTCCACTCTAATTTTTTTTCTATGATACTACTAATTCATCGAGGGGCTTCATTAGTCGACCCCCAAATCATAGGGTTTACCTCAAACGGTCCCCAATCTGTGTCTTACATGTATAAAGCATCACTCATATGAAATAAACAATATGACATATAAAATATCTATATTGAATATGTTATATGGATTTATCAATATTTCAAAAGATAATAAATTAACTTTCAAAGTAAACATCATATGAAAAATATAATACAGTTTAGGAAATGAATATATACATGATAACTTATGTGGATTTTTAGGGTAAAAACAATTTTCAATTACAATAGGAAATTGAATATTTTGAGGGGACTAAAAGGGATCAAGGAAGTGAATATGAATATTATCCTTATCCAAATAAATCTTAAACCATTCAGAGGAAGATTAAGGGTGGTATCAATACAACATACCCATATTAGAGTAAAATAATCGGTTATTTTCATTAATTAATGGAAATGTTATTAAAATATTTTTCAAATAAATTCTTGAGTAAAATATCACATTGTCTTGAAAAACCTTTTGAAAAACCTTTTCCTTGAAAATAATTTTTGAAGAAAATTTATTTAAAAACTATCCATTAAAACATGAAAAGTAAGTTTCATAAAACTGACAGTAGGTTAATCCATACATGTAATATGATGAAAAAAGAATAATATTTTCTAATTTAAAAGGTTATAAAAAGATTTTTTTTAAAATATATTAGAATATTCATTTGAAAACATTTGTTATAGACAAAAGGGAAATAATGTATTTAATAAATCATTTAAAAAATTTTTTTTCTCATAATACATGGTGTTTAGAAGAAAAAAGGTTCTCTGTCTAAAGATAGAATTAAAGTCAGGTTTTTTAAAACACTTTTTATAAAACACATTGAGTACCAAAGAGTGGAAAAATTATATTAATACCTATAAAGGCCTTGAATAAATATAGGAGATTAAAATGAAATGTTTTATTTAACAATTGTCATATTATTTCCCCAAATGGAAATACCATTGAAAGATCAAAAAATATTCTTAAGGAAAATAATATTTAAGCATTCCAAAGTGTCTCATAACAGTTTGAAACATTTTAAATCATAATCCTCATTACGTAATAATATTAAATGAATGTATTAAATACCATGAAGATAAATGGATTAATCATATAACATATGAAAATAGGAAGTTGATAAACCATAAAAAACAAGTAAGTGGTGAAGATTTCACTTATCTAAAAATTATAAATACATGATATGAAAATCCCTTACATTTATGATCCCCTCCATCCAAAGACACACCTACTGGGCTAGAAATAAATAATGGGAGATAATTAACCATGAGCCCTGACTCTATTAGGCCCCAGGTTGGGGACTAATACTATGGTTGTATAAATCAAATGACCTAGAATACATTATCATTTATAAGAATCATGATCATAAGATAGAATGAATCATCCACAACAACCCCAAGACATAGTATAAAAATAAATCCAAGAACCATCCCATAATGCATGTGTAAAATAAAACTATTACAATGCAATAACATCTATGAATTAAGAACTGAAATGTAAGGCTAATGCAGTGACACAACAACTGTCTCAATGCCTGAGCTAGTAATTCATAGCAGATTCTACGTAATCCTCCTAGAATTCTATAAACAATTTTATATACATAGGGTGAGAATACAAGTATACTCAGTAGGAAATCCAATGTATCTCATTCACTTGTGAAAGATGTGTACTAATGACCCTATGAGAATATAGGAGAACCAAAAAGAACCTATAAATGTAAACTAAACATCCCAACCTCACCATGAAATACTCACAAAGTAATTCAAGTCAGTAATATAATAAAATGTAATGCACATTGGTGATAGGGTACCCCCTTCCACATTCCCATTGTTTTTTCGCTCTCTCCGAACCTCTTATATGATTGTGGTCCCATCCATTCCCTATACCACATCACATCCGTCCCGCACACACCTAGGCCTCACAACACATCTCATCTACACACACTTGGGACTCCCAACATATAGCATCACATATCATCTTGAAGACACATGGGAAATCACATCACAACTCATCCAAAAGACACATTGGAAACAAACATCATTTCCTGAAAACATCTAGGCCATCACTTCATACCCAATGACACCATGGACATAAACCACCTTACCCATAAATGCATGGGCTATCACAAACACCATCTAAAGCACTAATATTCCTTCATCCATCATAGCTTTTTCCACACAGACCTCACCTAGAATAGAGAGCAGAAAATAATATGTACCCATCCATCCTTACTTCTCAATGGATGTTGGGAAAACACCCCTCGCATAATGATGCTGGTGTTCGACACGTAGTACTCAACATGGGTGGGATACGTATAGAAATCACAAGAATATACAAATATATATAGTATCAAACAATCCATCCATGCCTATGGGTTCACATAAAAAACCCACTCGAAATACCATTACCTTTTTACTACCACCTCTAAATGCGCAACACCACATAAAAAGCCACAAATCCCATTTCACATTTACAACCAATTCCATTTAACAATTTCCATTCCATTAACCAACCCAATGCAATACATCCAAAATTTATTAAAAAATTATTTATTTATTCCATCGCTACCCAGGTAACTATTAGGCCCAAAAAAAATCAAGAAACATGCTAATCTTCATTTAGGGGAATAAGAGCCCTGATAAATTAATGCCACATCACATTACATCTAAGTTCAATAGTTAGGATCTAGGTATGGGGTGAATCTTTTTTATTTTATCAGTAAATAAAACTATGGGAATATAACCCATAAAAACACTAATTACCAAATTCAAACTCATCCACACAGTTCATCATATCAATAGAACCCACCCTAGTGCACAATCATTCAAAAAGTGACATCACTGTACGTACCATGGAAAAAATTCATTTCAGATTTAATTAGGAATACCTTATTGAATGATACTTTATAATTTTGGGGTTATCATACAAATTATATGTTGCTAGGGAATCCATTTATCATCCGAATATAAATGGTTATCTAATTTTTATATATATGCATTCAATAGAAATGAAACAACATGCATTCCACAAACCATTCAGTGTACAATCAAGAACCCCTAATGGACATGGTTTATAGTGTGTTGTTAACCCATACAAATCAAAATATCAAAAATAAAAATAAAATGGTAAGATCATTTGTCACTTTCCCTAACCATTGTATATTGATTTTCAAACTAATTTGTTAATCTTTATTAATTTGGAATAAACTATATTCACAAGGGTAACATCTATATACCCATCCCCCGGGCTACACAATTATGAACTATAAATGGAATCAACCCTTGAAAAAGGATGATCAACACTTCCTGGTTACACCCAAAATTATCGCATGTATATTGCAGGTAACTCTCTAGGGAATCACAAAACAATTTCAGCAACCAGGCCACATAAATCTTATGGGAAGAGGGATTTTCTATGTCACATATCAGGATAAATCAATACATAATGAACAATGAAAAAGGTATCCCCACTTTAGGAGGATTGGATTAGAGACATGGGATTAAATATAGTTTTAATTTTCAATTAATGGTGGATCTGGCTATGACGACATGTTTTGAACATTAAAAATTTTATGGAATCTTAAGTAATTAAATATATAATTTTTTCCATTTGAATCAATCTCAAGGACATTTAAAATTAGAATTAAACCCTTTTTATGTCAAATAAAGACATCAAAATGTAAAAAGTGGAATAATAAGAAATATCGCTCATGAGGCATCACCAGCAAGACACAACCAGATGAGGCACCTCTAGGCATGGACCACCAGTGAGGCACCACCCAGAGAGTCACCTTCTATGATCTGCCACCAGTTGAGGCCCTACCGGATCAGTCATTTCTAGTATGGCACCACTAGATGAGTCACCACAAGCGAGGTGCCGCCTGTGAGCCACCTCCAATCAAGCCACCTTCAGCGAGAAACTTCCAATGAGAAACTAACCGAATGATACAATTCCAACAACCCTCCACCAGCAATGTGCCACAAGGATGACATGCTGATAGTGAGCCACCACTGGTAAGGAACCACAAGGATGAGTCACCAGCAATGAACCACCTCTAGTGAGGCACTATAAAGATGAGACACTATCAGCGATACACTACATAAGAGATACATCTCAAGGGTGAGAAACTATCAGTGAGACAAATTTTTATGATAAACTTTTGGAATACTGGAAAAATAGAAAAACTGGAAAACTGGAAAACTGGAAAAATAAAAAACTTGATTTTGGAAAACTATTGCCAATTACTCACTATTGGAACATTTCACCTATCCCAAACACAACCCAATTTCCCATATACACCTAAAAACCAATAGTTCCCACAATTTAAAGGACTATAAAAGTCTGATCTATTACATCAGAGACCTCTCAAACTATTCTCACCCTTGATAATTCAAAACTGACCCGTAGGGAAAGAAAGGAAGTGTCTGAAAAACCTTCCATAGAGATACTTCTCAAGGATATCATTATACATAAAATACTTATATTAGGTAAACAAGAGAATTTTGACAACAAACCACCTTTTTTTGTTTTGAATGCTGGAGTGGAAACCTCTCCACCAAAAAATGTCTCCTCCAACAACTACAAACAAGGACTTATTATCATGGTTGTTAACATGTTACCCTAAACTCTATAACTACAAGAATCCTCCTCTCACATAGCCTCACTACGACACTACCAATGAATATCCATAACACAAAACTATGAAAACTAACTAACTGCACCCTCCCAAATATAAGAAACACAAAATTCTGTCCTCCATGTCAATATATTATCCAATCTGGGCTTCACTAACTCACCCGCATGGGTTTAATCACATCACATTTAATAAATCTTGATTAAGAGTCATGTCTCCCCTTTTCATACATCAATAAATTATCACACATCACACCAATAACATCTCAAATCAAGGGAATAAATCTTATCATAATAAACAAGGCTCAAATATCACATCATAAAGAAAAACAATGTAAGGAAAATCTCAAAACATCTCCAGGTACTAGGAGGGCATCTGTGTCTCTCACTCCCATGTACTCTCCTATTGGCCACCATGCTTCAACAACACATGAACCAAAGGAATAGTCCATCCACGCATCCCCATATCTTGGAGATCCTGGATCTCTAATGGCTTATACATAAATGTCACGTCTTCCTCAATTACTAACTCTCCCCAATCAATGACATGGGATTCATCGCAAAGATACTGAAAACCTGAGAGACATTAAAGACATCATGGATCCCCTCTAACCATCCAAATGATATGACACCTTGAAAAATAATCCCAGCACCTCAATGTTTCGAATAAACCTGGGAGAATGCTTACTCCCCCTTCTAAACCGCTCTTTCCCACATCTAGGGGAATCCTTCAGGAACTCGTAGTCCCCATCCTCAAACTCCAAGGTCCACCTCCTGCGATCTTCATAAGAATTATTTCAGTTGTTCACTACTTTCATCCTCCCATAAATGATCCAAACATTCTCTATCATTCTCTACACCACATCAAGACTAAGTGTGTCTATCTCCCTAGTATCCATCCATCACAATGGATAACGACATGGTCTTCCATAAAAATCCTCAAATTTTTCCATGCCAACAGAAGATCAATAGATATTATTATAAGAAAACTCTACTAAGGGTACTTGTCAAATCCAAGATCCACCAAAGTCCAAGATGCATGATCGCATTATATCCTTGAATAATTGTATAGTCTTCTATGTCTAACTGTCTATCTGAGGGTGGAATGTAGTCTGGAGGTATAGCTGGGTTCCAAAAACATGTAATAATCACCTCTAGACTCCTGAAGGAAATTTTGTGTCCCAATTTGAGACAATGGATCTCATGTTTCCATGAGACCGCACCACCTCATCCACATACATCTTAGCTAAGGAATCTATTGTGCCTAACTCCTTGATCACTTAGAAGTTGGTTGATTTCATCAATCGATCCACAGTCACATAGAAGGCTTCAAATTCTCCTTGATATCTAGTTATACCTATGATGAATTACATCTATATTTTACCCCATTTCTACTCAGGAACATCCATGGGCAATAACAAACCACCAAAAACATGATACTTGACCCTTACTTGCTCAAAAATCAAGCACATTTTCACAAACACCACCACTTCCTGATTTATCTTGGGCCAAAAAAACTACATCCTCAAGCCACAGTACATCTTGTAAACTTTTAGTTGTACCACCAATGGTTATCTATGATACTCAAGAAGGACTCTATATCTCACCTCCCTTGGAACAAACAACTTCCTCCAAAACTAAATTTTTCTCCGATGATCTTTGAGTCGTCCTTCAGAAGTAATAATAGGGACTACATAATCATGCATCACCTATGACTCTTAGTCACCCCACTAATACTCCTCCACCTACTACGTCTGAGAATATTTCACATTAATCTGAAACAAAAATCTTTTACCTCCATCAACCCTCGAATCTATCTTTAAGGAATCCAAATCCTCCATCTCTATCAAAGAATCCTTAAATTCTTGAACGTCATCCTTCTGTGACTTTCCACTCAAACTGTAATCAATAACATTCCCCTTTTGTGAGGTGTAAGAGATGTCCAAATCCTTTTTCTAGTGAAAATTCATCTACCTCCACCATCATATGCTCAAATTTCATTTGGAAGATATATATTACAAACTCTTGTGATCCTTTAAGTCCACAAAATGGTCACCAATGAGGTAGCACTGTCAAAACCTCAGTGTAAACACAACCATTTCTAGCTCCAAATCATTGGTGGTGTAGTTACAGTCATAGGGATGTAACTTCCTATACCCATAATAGATAACTTCTCATTTCCACATTAGTATTCATCCCAATAATAGATGAGAACTGTCACAGAAAACCTCAAACATAACCCCTTCCTCTAGGAGATGATGCATTGGAGCACTAACCAAATTCTCTTTTAAGAAACCCAATGTTTCCTTTAACTAATCCCTCCATGAAAAATAATCATCCCTTCTATTTAAATATATCAATAGGGATATAAATTGACATAAATTCACTAAAAACTCTGATAATATCATGAAAGTCTAAGGAAACATTGAACCTCCATTATGATATTGGGTGATTCCAAAGAAACAACAACTTCAACCTTCGACAGGTCTACTACCACACACTTCTAAGATACCAAATGACCATGAAAATGCATCTCTCATGTTCAGAACATACACTTAGACAACTTTCCATTGAGGTGGTGGAGACTGAGATATCAAAATAATGTTTTGAGATGCTCAACATGCTCCTCCTCTAAATTCGATTAGATGAAGATATATTAGATTAATAAGATGAAGAACTAATCCAATAACTCATAGAACATAGGTTTCATTAGCCTTGTGAACATGGATAGTGTGTTTTTAACAAAAAATGAAATGACTACAAACTCAAGGATCCCATTTTAGTATTTGAAGGATGTATTCGCGACATCATCCTCCATCACCCTCAACAAGTGATACCCAAAATGCAGGTCGATCTTATTAAACCAACTTTCCTCTCTCATCTAGTCAAAAATAAAATCTATCATTGGGAGTGGGTAATGATTTTTTTACCATTTCCTAATTCAACTTATGGTATTCTATGCACAACCTCATACCAACATCTGACTTCATCACGAACAACATTGGAGCATGGTGACACACTGGCCTGGATAAAATCTTTATGTATCGTTTCATTAATCTGCAACCTCAACACCCAAAAATCAGAAGGAACTATTCAATAAGGGGACATCAAAATTAGAGAAGCGCTATGGTGCAGTTATATCTTAAATTCAACATCATCTCTAGGGGGTAAAATTACAAACTCCTCGTGAAAAGAATATAGGAACTCTCTAATGACCCCGGGAACCTCTACCATCATAGCATCTACTAATTCCACTAACAACCCATCTATCCTGGAAAACGGCGCTTCACACACTAACTTCCCACCTGTCAACCCCACTCGCCAATGAAAACCACATGATGACCATTCGCATTCTAAAACATGACTCTTCTCTAGAAGTAGTTGATAATAGCATGTACATAATTCAACTAGTATATTCTGGGGATGACATCATATAGATGCATCATTAGAAATAGAAGATCCCCATGAGATTGATGCGGTCTCACAATTAGTCTACACCCCAGGAATAGATCAAACAAGCTTGTTTGGCCTCTGAATATTGTAATCAACACTTGGGGAATGAGAAGCCTCTCTATGTCTATTCCAAGAGCATGGGATAGAGTGTCTACAATAAAAGAGTGTGAATCTCCCTAATCAAAATAGGGATAAACAAGGGTACAAAACAAACTAATCACACATATGATGATATATAGACCCTCTAGAACCGTTTCTTCCACTGAGTAAAACTAACTATACCTAGGTCATCTTCCCTCTTTTGATAACCCATCCACATCCATGCTCAGGTGGTGGTCCTTGAACATGATGAACATACAACGGACAAATTCCACATATAGAACCTCCCCTCAATGGAAAAAAATCTTGGATCCCCTTATGCTAAAATGTACTCACTAGTAACCACTGTTGAGGCTGAAACTGAACATTGCACCTCCATGTAACTAAACTCGATGAACTACTAGGAACCAGCTCTAGTGATGGACATGATCCTAAAAACCAATGTACACTAACACAAATCTCCAAAATAAATCATACAAAACACGGGTCCTAGAAGGTTATAAAGGAAGTTGTAGAGGTTGAATCTTTTCTAGTTTAAACCTCAATGGTCCTAGGTCTAGAGACCTATCACTAAAGAATCGTTCCATGGAATAACATTGATGGATCTCCTATTATGGTAAACCACTTTCTGATTGAATCTACTTGATCACATATTCCTTCTTCTAAACCTCTAGATAAATTGGTAATTTTAAAGGAGTTACTATATAATAGATATATGGAAGGAGAGCCTCCTCAAGACATATCACATGAGAATCATCATCTAGAAAATGATCTAGAAAAAAATATAGGGTTTTTGTTATATTGGTTAAAAATTTCTTCTTATACACTCTATAATACTAAAGGGTGTGTACCTATAGCCTCTTCTCAGCCTTCATAAATAACTATAACTAGAACTCATTCTAGAAGTCAACCCACAAAACTTCTACCTCCATCCTCTCTCCTAAATATAGCTTCCCCCACTAACGCGCAGTACTTCACATCTGAATGACCACCATAGGGACCTAGTACTCCACCAAGGCCTATATCAAATTTAAATCTATCTCTAGATCTCTTATATAACTCTCCATATCCACTTCTAAAACACTATCCTCATACTTACCTAAAGAATTATCCAAGAAATAATGCATCATTATCTTCCACTGATCATCCACTTTAACTGGATCAACCATACGAAGAACAACTATATCAGCCTGACGAACCTCCACTGCCTTACCCACATGATGAAGACAACTTGGAGACATACCTTAAAGGAAAAAAATATTTCCAAATCCCAGTAGTATGGATTATCATTAAGATCTATTTCAAATAATTTTTATTTATTTCATCCATTTTATCCTTCTAAAAACAACCCTATTAAAATATGAACAAAATTCATTATGATGAATGTACCTATCCTAGGTCTTTACCCTACAAGAAGTTCCAAATAACTGGGCTATTCAATAGGCTCAATGTCTTTGCTCTGAATCATGGGGGGCCTAAAATCCCATGTCCTAGTCGGTCCCCCTAGAAAATGTAACAATCCAAGGTAAACTAAAAATGTTTCCATAACACCCCATGCAATGATCGCCATTCCAACCTCCAAAATCCATTCTATCTCTCAACCATCTCCATTTATACCACTTTGTTATGGCCCCCTCCCCCAATGATACCCCTCTAAGGCTAGTAATGAATAAAAGGAGATAATGACTCCCGAGTCCCACCTTATGTAAGCCCTAGGTTGGTGACTAGCACCATGGGTGTAAAAATACCACAACAAAGAAGGCATTATCCTTTATATGAAATAAAATCATGAGATACAATAAATCTTCCACAAAAAACATGAAGACATAGTATAAAAGGAAATCCAAAAACCATCCCATAATTCAGGTATAAAAGAGAACTATTACAATACAATAAAATCTCCAAAGTAAACACTCAAAATTAGGGATAATGCAACGACACAACAACTCTCCCAATCCACGATCTAGTGAAACCATACATAGTCCATGTAATCCTACTAGAATCCAAAAAAAAACATTTATACATATATGGGGTGAGCATACGTGTATACTTAGTAGGAAATCTAATGTATCCCGTTCACATGTGAAAGAATCATACTAAAGCCCCTGTGAGAGAAAAGCAGAACCAGACAGCACCTGTCAAGGTATACTAACCATACTAGCCTCACCAAGTAATACAAGTCATGTATAATAATATAATTTAAATCGCATCAATGATAGGGTTCCCAACACCACATTCCCACTGGTACGCTACTTTCACCCAATGTCGTATGTCTTGGTGCTCACATCTCCTTAGTATACCATATCACATCCCACCCGCATACAGTTGAGTCTCACAACACATAAAATCATATCTCATCCTAAATAAAATTGGTAAATCACATCACAACTCATCCTGAAGACACGTGGGAAACAAACCACCATGATCTCAAACACCAGGGCTATCACATCTCGCCCGAAGACACCTGGTCCACAGACCACCTCTCCCGCAAACACCTAGGCTATCACAACCACCATCTAAATCACTAACATACCTCTATACATTACATCATGTTCCAGACCTACCTTTACAAGAAGATATAGGACAAAATAATGGATACCCAACCATCTATACAACTCAATGGATGTTGGGAAAACACCCTCTCCTGAGGAAGAGGGTGTTCAGCACATTGTTCTCAACATGGGTGTGGTGTTTATAGAAATAAAAATAATACACAAATATATATATATATTTCCAAATACATATTCCCAATCAATGGGTTCATAAACAAACAAACCAACTCACAAAACTTTTACCTTTTCATTGGAACCTCTAAATACACAACACCACAATATAACCCACAAATCCTAATTCACATTTTCAACAAATACTATTTAACAATTTCTATTATTTTAACCAATACAACCCAATTCATTCCATAACTTATTAAAAAATTATATATTTATTCCATTTCTTTATTCCATTTCTGCCCAGAAAACTATTTGGCATGAAACATATCATGAAACAGAGTAACATTCATTTTAGAGGAGAAAATACCGTGTAAATTAATGTGACCTCACATTACCTCTACAATGAACACCCAACCTCTAGATATGGGGTGAAGATTTATGCATGTTATCAACAAAGAAAAATATGGTCAATTTCTCATACAAACACTATTTTCCTTATTCAAACTCATCTTCCCAGTTCATCATATCAAAAAAACCAACCCCCTATTCACAACCATTCCAACAACCACATCACCGTACATACCAAGGAAAAACATATTTTCTGATTTAATAAAGAATCCCTTATTGAATTATACATGTTAATTTAGGGGTTATCATAAAAATTGTATGATCATATGGTATCCATTTATTAGCTAAATATATGTGTTTAATCAATTTATATAAATAGGCATTCAATAGAAACAAGAAAATATGCATTCCATAAATTATTTAGTATGCAATCAAGGATGATCGACGGTGACAGTTTTCAGTGGGTAGTTAGCGCATACAAATCACAATATAAATAATAACAATGACATAGTAAAATCTTGCATCACTTTCCCCATCCCCCTATATATTGATTTTTTAATCCAATTTGATTATCTTTATTAATTTGAGAAAAACTATATTCACAAGGGTAACATCTATATACCCATCGCGCATGATGCAAAATTAAGAAAGATGAAAGAAATCCTACTTGGAAAAAGGATGATCGACACTTCCTGATTACACCAAAAAAAGTGACTCATGTACAGTAAGTAACCCTCTCAGGTATAAAAAACCAATTTCAACAACAAGGTAACACATCTCCTATCAAAAGTGGTATTTTTTACATCGGGTATCATGAAAATCAAGAAGTAATGAACAAGGGGAAAAAATGTTATCTTTAGGAGGATCAGAACCGAGTCATGGAATTATATATAGTTTTAATTTTCCATTAAAATAGGATATGGAAAAGACCATGTGATTTGACCATTTAAAATTATTCCGAATATTAGGGAATTAATGATATAATTTATGGAATTTGAATCAGTATCAAATCCTTTTAATTTTTTCATCAAACCCATTTCACATCAAATAAATACGTTAATTGGGAAAACTGGAAGAACTAGAAACTCTGCTCACAAGCCACCTCTAGTGAGACAACACCAGATGAGGCATCATTCGAAGAGGAACTTATAGTGAAGCACCTATAGATGAGGCACCACCCAAAATACACTTCCAATTGAGGGACCACCGAAAAAGGAATTTCCATCGAGTTGCTTCCAGATGAGGCATCGCCTGAAAGGCCCCTCCAGTCAAGGAACCACCTGATGAGGCACCTCTATATTAGTGAATGCAAACGAACCACCATTAGAGAGTGACCACAAAGGATAAAAATTCAGTGAGGAACCTTTATAATGACACACCACTAGTAAGACACCACTAGCAAGACACCTCCACTATTACACACCACTGGTAATCTACCTTCAGCAAGGCACTATTAGGATGACACACTCCCAGCAAGCCACTAACAGTAAGGCACCACGATGATCAGAATTCACCAAAAAACCACCACTAGGTGAGACACTTCCTTGGTGATCAACCATTTGTGAGACACTATTAGGATGAGATAGAATTGGAATACAAGAAAACTGGAAAACTACAAAATTAAAAAACTAGAAATTTGGAGAACTGGAAAACGTGAATTTTGAAAACAGTTGAAGTTCATCTTCTACAAGAACATCTAACCTATCCTAAAACACCTGAGTTTCACCAAGACACCTCAAACACCATATTTACCAAAAATTAATGGACTAGAAAGGTCTGGTCCATTATACTTACATTGAGTCTGACTTGTCTTATGTGTCTTAATATTCCTATATAATAATCTTATGTTAATTATACACATTATTCATAACATTTTAAGGTTTTTCAAAACATTTAATTCATTTATTATCGTGTTGGATACAACTAATCAAACTATTAGGTTTACATCACTTGTTTCCACCAAATTCTATTTATATGTCAAAAACAACATTGGTATGTCAAATATTGTCAAATGGGTCATTATATAACATCTCAAGAATAATAATCATGTAATAATTTTTATATTTATATATCAACAACATTTAAATAACCAATATTTAAATATGGTTCTGAAAACTGAGCCAACATTACAATCCTGAAGGCAGTAGGTAGTACATATGCATGAGTAACATTTCTATTTTCAATGATTTTTATGGAAAGAGGGTAAGTAATACTATATCATTAAATAATGATAATTATATCATAAATACCATATTATTTTATATTATATAATTATATATTTAATTTTTCTTATGTAAAAATAATCACATCATGTTGAGGAGATGGTATCAAACACATCCACGAACAATGTTATCACTTTTTAAGTGTGTTTGAAACTATAATAAAGAAAATGAAATATATATATTATTTTTTAGAAATGTAGTTTTTTAAGGACTATAATATTGTGGTTTTTTATGTGAAATATTTTTTATTTAAACCATACTTTGTACATTTCATGTTTATTGGGAAGAAAACACATTTCTTTGAGGGGAGGTAGTCTACACTTCCACAAACGATGTTATCATATTTAAAAAAATGGAAATTATAAAAGAATTTGTAATAAAAGAATTAAATAAGCATAAAGAAATGATAAATATCACATATAAAATATATAAAAAATTATTTCATCATGATTATTAACCTTTATAGTAGTAAAGAAAAAATTAACAATTGTCGTTTCGTGGGGCTGTAGTTCGTTGTACAAATAATTAGTATGTTTGTTACTAATTAAATAGAGGTGTGTATAGGTGAAGTCTGAAAACATAGCATAAAAATTTCGTAGCATATTTAAGATGTGGGTTTTGTTACATGATCATGAAATAAGTATAAATTAAGGATTGGAGAAAGGAATGAAATAAAAGAGCTTGAGAAAAGACATTACCTCCTCATAAGTTAACTCTGTTTGGTTCATTCCAAAATGATTCCATGGATTAATTCATGTACAAGGTTTGGGTTCTAGGATGAGGGTAAATATTTTGAGAATAAAATTTTGAAGATATCGTTTGAAATTAAGTGTTTTTATATGTGTGAATAAGGGGGATATGTTGTGGCCATTTATCGGGGGAAATGGCTCACTTGGAATTTTTTAAAATGAGTTAGGTATAACCACGTTTTGACCTAAAAAAATTTATATTAAAAAAACTCAATAATGGAATGGGAAAAAAAGAATTATTTCTATAAATGCTTTTATGGACAGTTTCTAGTTTATTTGGGCCTTTAAGTTAAAGGTTTGGTCTTTTCATAAGCTTAATTTTTCATTAATAATTGCAATTAATTTTAATTACATTCATTAATATTTTTCATAATTTTTATTGATATTATTAGAAATTATTAATTATTATTATTAAAAAAATGGAATTAATGATTCCAAATTCCAATCACATTAGTTTCTGAAATAAATTTATATTTAATCCCACTAAAGTAATGATAATGTGTGTTCTTAATGTAATAACATCTAAAAGTTTTCTATGTTTTTATATTCAATTTCAAAGTGAAATTGATTCCAATGACCTAAATTGGATTAAATTATAAATAATTGATACAATTTTAAATTAAAATAATTTAAAAATATAATTTAACAATAAAAATGAATTAGATGATAAAACAATTTTGAATTAAAATTGATTATTTTTCACTATTCATTATAAAATGAATCTTCATAGAAAAATGCCAAAAATAACCATAAACTATTTTTTTCCTTCAAATATTAATTTTATTTTGACATATAAAATCTAAAAAATTCTATAATGTGGATTTTAAATGGGTTTGCCTCAAAAAGTATGTAAAAGGGACATAATATAACTATATTATTTTCTGTGTAAAAATGGGTTTGTTCTTATCTTTTGTCTATCGAATCTATTGGAAGAATATAAAAAATATTTCATTGAATATATATATATATATATATATATATATATATTAAATTAATATCAATCACTAATTTTAGTTAATTTAATTCATTATTATAAAACATCATTGTGAGCATAAAAATATTTTTCTTTAAAAACATTTTTTTTATATTCAATTAGTTCTAATATTCATTTCTAATTAAATTTTAACAAATTATTTAATTTTATATTTTTGTAAATTATAATTTAAATAGGTTTTTTATTACGATTCATAACCACTAATTTGACATGTAGTTTATACCATATTATATTAAATAATAAAATTTAATAAAAAATTATTTTTTGGTAAAACACAGCCTTGCATGTAACACAAGCAATCAGAGAAAGTCACTCATGCATATAATGTAAGATAACTCTATGTTGAGTGAATTAAAAGCTATAAAATATATATTAAATTTATTTAAAGTAATAAATTTATTATAAATACAGGGTATATTATATTCCCTTACGTACTTGGTGTTTCCCGCCATACATTCTATCAAATAAAATGTTAATACAATATATTTTTAGGGTGTTACACCATTTATTTTTTATATATATTTTCATTAATAAATTCAATATCTTTGATACCCTTTGATGCAAGTAACACAGGGTTGAAATAGAAAAAAAATTAAATTATTATTATTTAAAATGTGACTGTTATAACATAGACACAAAGTTGGATGGTATGAATTGGACTAACCAATTGATTAGAATATATGGTTTACACTTATTCATTTTTTATCTTGTTATTATAAATAAGAAAAAAAAAATTTAAATGAAAATGAATGTTTATGGAAAATGTATTTGTTAATTGGAAATAATTTTTTTATTTTTTCATAGTAATGATAACAATATATTTTTACCAAATTTAGAATATTTATTTGAAAAAAAATCACATTTTTAATCTATATGTAAAAATTATATTTGGGATAATTTGTCAGTATTTTTTGAAAACAATATTTTTTTGATAAATAGTAAAAAATACAATTTTTTATTTAGAAATCTCTTTTTTTAAAATATTTACTGAGATAAATTATATTTTCAATTGCTGTAAAAGTAAAAATATTTGATTAATATTATAATAAATACAATTTAAGTTATTAGAATCAATTTTATATTGATTTATGTTCATTAAACCATCTATACTTAAGAGAATTTCAACTTTGGAAGCCCCCTTTTTTATCGCATCTATGTGTATAATTTTAAATTAAATTACCCCGCTTATTTGAGTTGAATTTGGTAAAATGTAATTCATACTTGGAATATGAATAATACATATTATCTTATAATTAAAACTTATTTCATAACCATTATGAAAACGTGTTTATCAGGGGTGATATTGAGCCGAAGGTTATAAATAACCTAAAACATTTACAAAACTTTTATTGAAATATTTCAGGCTTATATCCTCTATGGTTCTATATTGATCCATTTTTTATCCTTTTTTAATATAAAAAACATTTTCAAATATTATTCTTCTAGAAAAGTTCATACGTGTCATATCCCCCAATTATAGAAGGCCACTCCATCCATTCACTTATTAAAAAAACTAAATACATTTTCCTTCGCCGACCCCATAAAAAATCACTCCTAAAAATCCTCATCCACATTCTAGAGCTACTTTGTTTCCCAATAGATCAACACAAGGTTCCTTGAGAAGAAAACCATTATTGGTTTCTCTAAGATAATGTAATTTTATTAACATAGCTCTTTTTTTAATATTCATTTTTATACATTATTTTATGTGATAATATATCCAATATAATAACACAATTATATAATATATACTTAAATTTTACAATGTTTATGGCATAATATTTATACATCAACTCCTCTGTTAAATGTGAAATGAAATCGTTGATCATGTGTTCAGTGGACTACCTCCATGTGAACCAATACATATTTTTTAAATCAAAACATATTTTTATTTTATATAATGATGGAATTAGTTTATATATATAATATTTATGATATTATGAAACAAATTTAATTATTAAATCGTACCTACCTCCTTACATTATATTCCATTTTAAATATGATAATTTCACTCAAGTATACGGTGGGCTACCATCTCGCGTAGTGATATGATTCATTTCTCACTTAGGCCTTACATGGAAGGTAAAAAGGGAAAAATTTAATGAATATATTTTATATAACAAGATTGATATTTATTATTCGAAAATAATATATCACTTGATTCATTACCCTTTCTCCCATTATCAAATGATATCATCGCTTATGTGTACGTATGGCTTACCATCTCTATGATGTGATACAATTCATTTTCTATGTAAAATTTTGAATAATGGTTTTAAAAATGTATATAATGATAAATAAATTTATATTTATAACATTATTATAATTACAGATATTGTGTATCTATATCATATGAAAAATTTTCAAGACTTTTATGAAAAAACATGCATGAGAAAACAAGTCGTGTAACACAAGAAATAATGAAAACAATGAAGTAATATTGAAAATCGAGTGATAAAATTTTATAATATGATAATATATGATATTATAAATATGATTATTTTTATATTGAATATTGATAAAATTCATAAAATAAATATGGATGATGTTAAATCATGTTCACCCAAAAAGAAGCATTAGGCAATGGATTTTGTCTCAATTTCCTTTCATTGATGCATATTGTAATGTTGTGTACCCTATTTCTTTTCTAAAGTGTATATAATACACATTTTACATGTTCTATAATTATTCATTCATAATTCATGGTATTTTATGTTTCAAATTTAATTACATCATCTATGGGGATCAATCTTTAATTTTACCAAGTGGTAAAGAATTGCATAACTTGATTTCTTTTGATTGGGTGATATTACATCTTCATTATCATTGAAATTATACAATTATATATGAAATTTATTTTGATTAATTTATGTTTTTTACAAAATTTTTTATTTTATTTTCATTTTATATACATAAAAAATCCATTTATAGTCCTCATTTCAATGGTATAATCATTGTAAGGGACATGATCTGAATTTCTCTTTATTAGGGCATTTTGTAATGTTATTCGCCTTATTTTCCTAATATAGTTTTAATATTTCCCAATTTATATGTGATATCATGATTAATTAATAATTTGTTTTATTTTTATTTTCAATTTTAATAATTTCATGCTAGGGGAATTGACTTGAATATTACCATGTGGTAATGAATTTCATAACTCGATTTATTTTCCTTGGGTTGTATTACTTCTTCATTATCCTTGGTATTATATGATTATGTGTGTATTTAATATTGAAAATATTATTTTTTATATCCACTTGTTTTATATATATTTACATTTAATACCCAAAACAGATTTATTTTTCATTTCTCTCTTCAATTTCATGATCTCTATAATGGTTTATTTTACAATAACAATTATTTGATATCATTTATGTTTGAATTTCCATTGATAGAAATAATTTTATAACTGGAAAATTAACCACATTATTTTTTTATCTTCTAGGTTTTCATGGTAATTTTAAGTAATTGTACAATTATTCTATTATGGGTGAAAAAAATTATTGAACTTTTTTAAGGACATCTCAATTTATTTCTCTTTTCAATTGAAAGTCTTGTTTCTTCACAAAATCAGTTTTTCTAAACAAAAATTAAAAAATTATTCTTAAAGTATCCAAATTATTTATAACAATTTTATGCATGTTTTACTTCTTAATTTTGTTTTAAATTAATTTTCATATCATTTTCCAAAAAATGCCCCTAGGTATTTTGGTGAAAATGTTGACAGAATGATTCTTTTAATGTATATAGATTATACATAATTTTTAACCACAATCACCACTCAAATTTTTAATGATTCACTTAAAAGATTTAAATATAATATTAAAAATAACTTAATTTGAAAACACATTGTGAACTTTCATTTTTAAATAGCATTTCAATGTAAAAATGTATGTTTTCCTCAAGAGTATTTTTTATGAATTACATCTATTTATTTTCATCAATGACCTCACACATTTAGTGTCCTTAATATTATCTAGGGAAATTTTATATATATACCATTTTTGTTATTTATATGGATTTTTTAAAATAAATTTTATCATTTAATGTATTGAAATTATCTTTCATGATTGATTTTTTCATCATTAAATTAACCATAAAATATTTTATTTCCTGTTTTCAATAAACATTAAATTTCTCCAAAATATCCGTATTATTTATCATTGATATTTTTATTACACAATCCATATTTCATTTCTACATATAGTGTTCTATATATAATGTTATTTTATTTTTTTCAGAAAGATTGATAAATCTACCTTTATTGCTCAATATGGAAATTTAATAACAAGGAACATTATTCATGAATTAAATTGTTTATTTAATATATGGGGAATTATTTTTTACATGCAGATATAGAAGGGTCCTAATTATAGATATTCCCTTAATGCATTTTTAGTATCATAATATAAATTAGTTAGGTAGCCTATGTTAAATGGATTTCTGGTGCATAACTACCCATTAGATATATATTGTCTTGTAAAATGTATTAACAGTATATATATCTTGATTCAAAATATCACTATGTTTAATAAATATTATTTCACCTCATTACAAATTCAATAGTTTTTATCTATGTGTTTTTCTAAATGATGATATATCTAAATGCACTTTTTCTCATATTTTCGATTAAAATGAACATTTGCTCAGATATTTACTTCCACGTTCTAATTATTCCATGAATAATCATGAAAGTTTGTTTATTTATTAAATAGAATATTTTTTTAGAAAGGTAAATATTGATATATATCATGCTTTATCTAATCATGATATTCAAATTATTTAAATAGATCTTCTATTTAGAAATTTACGTTTCTTTATTGATTATTCCTCACAGGTATTTCTTTATTTACTCAAGGTTTCATCCTCTATACATAACCCTTATTGGGAATTTCATATCATCCTTATTTTTTTCTTATCCCATAAATCTAGTAAGTGTACTAAAGCTGATATTCAAGGAAATTATTGAGCGAATAATGATATTCATAAAAAAATTATGTTGTTATTTCTTTTTTCAAATGAAATATTGAAATAATGTATGTATTTAGTTTATCAAGACTATTAAAATATTAGTTCTCCTAATATTTGATCACTTGTATATTTATCTGATTTGATAACTAAATCTTCTTTGTGTTTACCAGGGTTGGGTTTGTTACACTTTTTATTTTTTTCATATAACTATGTTATTAGGGTACATGTTTAGTTATCATGTTTAGGGAAAAATGGTTTTAATGGTGTTTAACTAGGAGACAAGGATTCAATTTTATAAAAAAATTATAAATATGTTTGGTTGAGTTTATTTAGACCCTATCACTTATCATATTATAATATGGGATATCTTGTTTCAAAATTAAATGACTACTATATATGTATTATTTATTCATTTATGTAATTCCAAGTGATTAATTTCCCTAAATTATAACAAGGTGTCATCATTCCTCCTTTATTTATAGTTTTTGAGGACACTAGAATTTATAATGAATTTTCTAATAGAATCATAAATTTTATCCCATCATCATAGAGATTTCCATATTCCTATAGGACCATCCTATGAAGGCTTAAGGTGTAACACAAATGGGGCCTCTCAGAGAATTTGTAATCATATTGCTAGACTTTTTCATATCATATTTATTATTATAAATTCCCTAAATCTTTTGTAGCTATCCTAAATTATAAATATATTATCATAAATATACTCATATTTTATTTATATTATGGTACAACCAATTTACAAATTCTTTCAATGATAATATCACTTGTTCATATATGTGGACTACCACCTCCACAGATAAATATGAAGAATTTTCCTTCACCATCAATAGTGGTCAGATATTATTATATATTGATTATTTAAAAATGTTATTTATTATATAATATATATTTTTTAAATGTGAAATATAATTTAGATTTATTTTTTTCATCTATAAAAAGTGGAAAAAATCACTCATGTTAATGTATGAATTATTGTCTTGATGGGGTGATGTACTTAATATGTATAATCACATTATATGAATATTTTTAAAATAATTAATAATGATTATAAATTATAATTATTAAATTATTAAAATTATAGATACTGTTGAATTGGGATCAAGGTACAAGGAATAATACTTCTGAACTGAAACATGTGCTGAAAACGAAACATTTATCACCGAAATATTTATTTTAATCAACTACTTATAATAATAATGTAAAAAGATATGAAAAGTAAATCATATATATTATGATATATTATAATATGAATCTATACTGAATTTATAATAAATTTATATTTACTTTACATTATTCCTGAAAGTGTGTGATATAATACAGGACATGATATAAGGCTTTTATGATTTAATCTCATTAAAATCAGAATTGTTTACATTGAAATTTCATTAAAGACATTTATATTATACTCATATGATAAAACCATTTAATTTTCATTAACTATATTTACTCATGTTATTTTCAATTAATATTACCACATCCTATTTTTGGTATTTAATATTTTTAATGAAAATAGATTTATGAAAAACAAAAATTATTTATCTTTTTGTTAGGAATCATCTTCTTCCTTGTCCATGTTTTCTATAAATAGATTAAATAATCTTTTTACTATAATCCAATTATTACTTTATAACATTTTTAACCATTTTTTGATGATATATTAAAATATTTATGAGTAATATTCTTTTTCTAAATAATGAACTATTGATTCTTTACAGAAAATGTGAATGGAATCACTGTATAAATGTGCATGGTATGGAAACAATTTCTCATTTTCACATATTTTCAATTCTCTGAATCTTAATTATAATGTTTCCATATTTTTCAAATAATTTTTTTTATATAATTGTTGAATTATTATTATTTTCATTAATTGAGTTCAAAAGGAAAATGGTATTTTCCATTTGAAATAATCTAGTTTTTGTTTAAATAAATTTTGTATCTATAATTTTATCTTTTTATTTTATGTATTATTTACTATAAAGATAATCCAATGATAACATCATTAATATTTCTCTATAGTGTTAATTATTATTATAAAGAGATGTTTATGAAACCAAATTAATTTACATGGGTTATGTAGTGATGAGATGATGAAATTTTTATGAAACACATTTTTATAAATGGGTTGTGATATGATGATAAAATTAACATTTTATGATGTTTTCTCTCACTTGTGTATGTTTTTAATTTTTTGATGGGTGGGCCTTTAATTATATATCTCTCTAATGAATTTAGAAAACATAGATATCTCATTGAATTATATGAACTATAATGGATATTTTTCCCACTTCACTAAGGGAATATATCCATTATGTTAATAGTTTTAGTGAACATTGAATAAAGAAATGACTGAATTGAGAGTGAACACATTCCACTATGATAGTCCTGTACGTGATACTTTATTATGAAATTGGTTTTTTATTCTTATGTTTAAGACACAAACATATTCCATAATGTTATATAATTTTCTAATGTAACATGATTGATTATTGAGGATTCCTTACACTTATGACTTCTTTAATCTATTATTATAATACCTTATTCCTAGATTCATTATTAAAATACTAGATTAATTTAATATTTTTGCATTAAGTTATAATCATGTAATCCTACCCTTATTATATAATTATGTTCATTTATGGTCATCTATTAAAATTAATTATGTTTACCTATTCATAGAATATGTGCAAACCCACTATATGTTTCCTTTCCCCAAGATATAAAGAATGCCTTTAAGAATTTTATTTCAAAGAAGTGTAATAGTTACGAATAATATCTTGGGAAATTATGCCGTTCTTTATATTTAATTGTTAATTTGTTATCCAATATTCTAATGATAATAATCCTTTAATATTTTGGCATAGTTTATTATTATATATAATTCATATTCATTTAATAAGACATAATTTCTATGTTTGAAAAGTATGGTTCTCTGTAGTTAGAATCAGAGAAAGAATTATTTATTTTTTGATTATTGGATGAGAAAACATGTTTGATAACCCTTTTTATGTGACTATGTATATGATAACATACCATGTTATAATAAAGAAAGTATTCTGTTTTTCTATCAAAAAATCCATTCGATATATCAGAATGTGTATGTAATTACAGAATATATATAGCTATATTTAACAGCTCTGATTAGATCTGATTGGGTTTAAATTCAATTTGAATTGGTTCAAAATTAGTGGTCCTAATATATCTCAATTTTATAAACACTATTAGGGGTTACAAATGGGTTAATTCCCATTTTATTTATAAACCATTGTAATTTATTTAAATTGGTGATGATTATGTATGACCTATGTTAAATATACGGTGTAATGGATTTAAAAAAAATGTGTCATGATTCAGACATGTTATGAATTATTTTTAACCATTATGTGTTTTCTCACATTGATTATTATTTCTCATGGAAGGATTTTTTATTCTACTCGATGGATGAATGCCAAATTATGTGTATTAATTCTAAATTTGATCGATAATTCAATGATATTCGCACTTAGAAACTGAATTATATGTCATCGGAAATAGATAATTTCATTACCATGGTAATGAAAAATTAATAATACATGAATCTTTTTATGCTTATCAACTAACAGATGAGGAAAACATTATATCGAGTTATTCCTAATGAAGCATAAACCTTCTATTAGTGGGTCCTTTAATCCACTATTTTTAGAAAATTTAATAAGTACCGATAAAAAATTTCAATTTTCTAGCATTCGAACATGAAAATGTTATTTTAAAACCATATAATCTAAAATAAAAATTTAATAAATATTGGAAACTTATGAAGAACATTTCTCAATGAGATCAAATTTACTATACATAAAGGGATGATATTAGAAGTTGGGTTTTCAAACATTAATTTTATTGTGTTCGTCATATGAAATTTTAGAAAGAAATCATTGATCTAGATCATAAGGATGATTAATTATTTATTACTTATAAGGGAACATATACAATACATGTGAGTTTTGATATGTTATAATAATACTAGAATAAATTATGTCATAAGAGACTTCAATAGCGTCGAAAAAATCATACAATTTCCTACTAAGATGCATATAGATATTAGAGTAAACGATAAATATAATTGTTTTGATAATAAAATAATAATTTAACTCAAAAGAATTTATAATAATAAGAATCATGGAGATTAAAATATTATCTTTCCATTTTTATTGAAATGTGGAAGGAGATATTAATGAAATTGTCTTAAGGGGACCAATAAACATTTTAACTATAGGATAGAATGTCATCCATAAAAATAATGTTAATGTAGTCTGAAGAGTATACTAAATGAAATTAATGATTAAAAATTTCAAAAAAATACACCACCTACATTTAATTGTTTTATATATAAGGAGTATGGGAAATATGATAACCAGTGTTCAAATCTAAGGGTTATTGGTGATTATTAATGCTAAAACCCTTCAATCTATTAGAAAATATAATGATCATGTAATCATAACTATTACAGTGTGTCATGAGAAAAAATAGGTTATATTTATAATTAAATTCTTCTATATAATAAGAAATCTTTTATTTGTTTTTTGATCTACCAAAATCATTTATATCTAACTATATTTTTAATTTGATAAGTTTATCACATCAAAAATATTATATTATGTTTATTATAAAAACTCTTAATGTCATGATGATAAAAATTGATGTTTATAGATCCTCTAAAATAGATGTTTTTAAAATTTAATTTTTGAAAATAAATTTATTCTCCCAATATAATTATTTTAGTTTATCTTGGGCATGGATTGGATCTCTCTATATAGAGACAATATCAATTGTTGAGAAAGGGAAGCTTCTATTCATATTCTAAATCAACCTCTGATCATTTTTTGTTTTGAGTATGATTATTAACTTCCAATGGAATTTAATACTATCATATAGGATATACTACCCATTCCTGAGGCATATTAATCTGGAATTCTTAATGATAACTCAACATTGATTATATTCCATTTTTTGATATTATACAAATGTAATTCCAAAATATATTCCGAGTATTCCCTTAAATCATGAATTTAAGTTTTCAATGGAACTCATAACTAGTGCTACAACTATATCAATGACTAAATAAATAATGGACCATATTATGTTGTGACAGTTAAATATTCTACTCTAGGAGAACCTCTGCATGTGACTCGTATTCCATATTGCATCATAGTGTTTTGAAAATTATCTTTTTGTTAAATTTAACGATGGTTAAATAAATCATTTATTTGATTATCAAGAACATAAAAATATTTCTATCAAGAAAAACAATCCGACACCAAATTTTGATGATCGGTTGGATCAATTATAAAGAGAAAAATATTCTTCCACTATTTACCTTTTATCGTGATATCATCTACTAAGGGTGATTCTAGAGAATATATACAATACATTTTTTTCTATAAGTCACAGTTATTTTGAATTAATTGTAATTCAAATTTGAATTTTTAGTTCTCCTTCAATCTACAGGGTTTAAATTAATATTATCTTTAGAGATAAACTTAATTAGTTTTATAAAGTCTTTGTAAATGTGATTCTTATATATTTAAAGTAAAAATATTATTTGATGATATTTTTTAAATATTGTAACAATCCAATACCATCTTCTATGTATAATTTATCATTTTCCTTTGATCTCCTTTATTTGTGTGTTTTTCCAAGACATTTCTAGATTTTCTATGCAAAATAATGAGTTTTATAAAGGACTGTTTCATGGTGGAGAGGGAATTTTGTGTTGAGAGGTTTGTTGTTCCCTATATGGTCTAGCTATGAGGAATGGAGATTTTGTGCCTCTTCCTTTTTCTGAAAATATATATAGTGGAAACATGGATATGGTGTGGATAATCAAGGTGCGATTTTGGATCCTCTCTCAGTTTTAGAATGGTGTGGTGTCAATGGTATCAATAGTATAGAGGTGGTTATGGTGCCTCTGACTTTTTGGGATAGTTTTGGAGTGGTGTGTGGGATGGGTCATTGAATTACCCTAATTAAATAGGATATAGATGAGTTCAATGATATGGGTTTAGGAGGCTATTTTGTTGGGGCTGACTGAGGTGTGGTCACATGAACTTCTCCATGTTCTACCACATTTTCATCATTTGTGTATCTTTATATTGTCTATTGTAGCATGTTAATTTTTTTTCCAAACATAACAATTATGAAACCATTTTTTATATTCCCAACTCCTCCCACTCAACTCTAATTATACAATATGTTTTTTGGAGGAAATCTATAGACTATTATGGCCCCTATAATGTCTCATTTTATTAGATGACGTCAATGTTGATGTGATATTTCTTCATCAGTTATATGTAACACTCATTATTTATGAATCCTCCATACATATATAGACTCACTCATTGTACATTGTTCATTATACCAAATTTTTATTAATATATATTGCACTATTATATGTTGATTATTTTTTATTTAGGATAATTTTCTTTCTTTGAATTATAGTTGATTATAGGAACTACTCACTAACTAATTGAGATATGGAATTCCCTTCCAGTTATGTTAGATCCAGCTCAGGTCATTGTGTTTATGGTTTTCTATGATGGATTGTAAAAAATATCACGAGGAAGGATATGTTTTATTCTAAATTTAAAAAGACTGAATTTTGGATACATATAGTCACATTGTTTGTTTATATAATCTATAATGATAATATATGACTTGATCCTTCTAGGAGGATAATTATTAAATAATTTATTAGACTAAACATGGGAAAAGTATCTATATTTTTTATATGTAGTATGGATACTATCGATACATTATGTGATATACCTCAATGATATCTAATCCAATAACCATATTGACTCAAAATTGATCCACGTTCCATTATATAGATTAATGAATGTAAAATATTATGGAGATGAGGATAATTTTTGTAAAAGAACATATAATTACACTAAAATAGTGTGAATATGGGTTTGTGATAAATATTTATGCATCCAAAAATAGAATATGATGTTTCCCCATGACAAACAATATAGTGATATCTTATTCCTCACAACAGTTTAAAATTGATTTGAAAAATTTAATGAATCACGATTTAGAGTTAGCTGAAAATATTTTCTTCATAAAATTATTATTGATTATATTTAGGTTAAAGGATGTGATATAAATAAAAATCATAAAATATTGAACTATAAACTCACATACAATTATATTAATTTGTTTCATAGAATATGGTTGTAGGTGATCAAAAATTTTGAATCCTCTATAGATTAGAACCATAGGACTTGAACAAAGTGTCTAATGTTATAAGTGGGAAACAAAATGCCTTTTGTCTTATAATATGTATTTAAAGAGACTTAATTAATATATATATTCAATTTATGGATCTAGAAATTTGGTAAAAATGGGAAAATCGTATCTTTCATCATTTTGAATGCAACTGTCCCCTCATATTTTTAATCTGAGCATCGGTTTGGAAGATTCCAAAACAACACATGCACCCAATTTTAAATAACTAAAAAAAGTTCAAACAATTATTATGGGCTCAACGGGCCCCATAATCACATGTCGTCTCAGTTCCTAGTCACAAAATAATTCCATATAATTTTCAAATACTTTACATGGAATTTCTGGGACATTACATTCTCCCCACCATAGGGCTTTACATCCTCTAAAAACAAAATAAGGGATAAAAAAACAAATAGGGGTTCTGAGCACAAATTTGAGACTCCCACTCCAATGTGATCTTCTAGAGATTCAAGTTCTTCCACCAAATGTGAATTATAGGAATCAAATACCCATAACATATCAGATCTCATCGAACCTCTATCTCCACTAGAAACTCTGAAAATGTCTCCTCGTCATCAATGTCCAGCTCACCCCAATCAATGATGTGTGATTGATCATGCATGTACCTCTTTATATTTGACACGTGAAATACATCATGAACCCACTGCATCTATGGGGTAAGATATAGGTGGCACGAAACCTTTCCAACTTTGCATAAAATATGGAAAGCGCTGATGAATCTCAAAGACAACTTTCTTCCCCGTCCAAATCATTGCAATCCCTGATGATGTGAGACACAAAAGAACATGTGGTATCCCTACTAAAACTCCAACGGCCTCAATATACTATCAGTATATGATTTATTCCTCCACTATGTAGTCCTCAGCCACTTCTATATGATCTTCATCTTCTCTATGGTAGCCCGTACTAATTCTAGACCCATGAGTACTTACTCATCTGGGTATCCCATCATAATAGCGATCTTCATTGTCTCACATACAATTTTTCTAATGGTTCCTACCAATGGGGGAGTGGTATCTTTTGTTTTATGAAAAATTCACCCATGGTTGGTGGTCCTCCCAACTTTGACCAAAGTCCATGCTACAAGAACAAAGCATGTCCTTTAAAACATGGATAGTCCTCTCCATCTGACCATCAGTCTGGAGATGAAATGTCATGTTAAAATGTAGCTGAGTCATGAATACCTCCTATAGTCTCATCCACATCCAGGACGTAAAGTGAGAATCATGGTCTGAAAATATCCTTGATGGATCCCCATGAAGTTGAACTATCTCTTGATCGTAGAGGATTCTTAATCCCTCTATCGAACACTACTCATATACGGGAAGGAAGTGGGATGACTTTGTGTGTCAGTCCACAATCTCCATAATGGTATCATGCCACTGAATGTGGGTGGTAAACCCATCACGATGTCTATCGAGATATCATCACACTTTAACTTCGACACATGAAGTGGGTAAGCCAAGCCTGCTAGAACCTGATGCTCAGCCTTTACATGTGGACATGTGAGGCACTGAGAAACAAAATATTCTAATTATGTCTTTATCCTCATCCACTAGTACGAACGTTGGAGATCCTATTACATATTTTCCACTCCTTGATGCACTGCTAAGTGGGGAGGTGTAGAACTACCTTAAAACCTCCTCTCACAATGCCACAGCTACAATAGTGTGCCCTCTGAAAAGGATTATGTGACACCCACATATCAAATATCCATCATGGGCATAACCTATGGATAAATGAGTACGTCGATCTTCGTAGTCAACATCCCAATATTGTGCCTCCCTAACTCACTAAAAGTGTGTTGGAGTGATAGCCATTAAATGAAGGTAATCTCATCCATCACCATCCAAAAATGATATTTGCATCACAGATAACAGCTCTGAGGCCTCACTCAGTCACTACAACCCGGTTCTCTAACTGAGTGTGTCTGCCACCACATTCCATTTACCAAGAGTATAGACTATCTTGAAGTCATAGTCTTGGATGAAATCTAGTGACCGCCAATGCCTCAATTTCAGATCCTTGTAGGAGAAGATATATCTAAGACTTTTTTCATTGGAGTTGATGGTAAACCGCACACCCATCAAGTAGTGCCAAAAAATATTCAAACTGAATACCACTAATGCTAGCTCAAGATCATTGGTCATGTAGTTCATCTCATGATGCCTCAACTATCGTGATTTATAGGTAATCACCATTTTCCCATATATCCTAACACAACCCTATTCGGCCATTAATGCACCACAGAACACTACATATCTAACACCCTGCTCTAGCAGTCTCAAGATGGGGGCACTCCTCAGTCTTCTCATCGACTCTGTGAAACAATGTTGGCACTTCTCCATCCACATGAAGGGCTGTCCATTCCGTGTTAAAGATGATAAGGGTTCTTATACCCTAGAAAATTTTGGCACGAACCTCATTTAGTATCCATCCAAACCCAATAAACTCTTCACCTCAATTATGATCCATGTTGGCTCTTAATAAAGCACTGCCTCTATATACACTGGATCCACTACAACACCAACCTCTAAAATGCTGTATCCCAGAATTTGGACCACCTGAATTTTTAACTAACACTTCTAGAGATTCCCATAATATTGGTGTTCTCGGAGTTTATCATGAGCTATCTGTGGGTGTGTCACGTGTTCCTCCTTAGAAACTGAGTACACTTTGATATCATCAATTAATACCACCATGAACTGGTTAAGGTAAGGATGAAAGATCTTGTTCATGAGTCCCATGAACACTACTGGGGAATTGGCCCCACAATATGGTATCACCAAGAACTCATAGTGTCCATACCAACATCTAAAGACTATCTTTAGTACATCCTCATCCTATACATGAAGTTGATGATAGCTAGACATGAGATCTCTCTTTGAGAACCACCTCGCTCCATTCAATTGGTCGAATAGGTCATTGATTCTCGGTAGTGGATATTTTTTCATCATAGGCACAAGATTCAAGTGCTGATAGTCGACACATAGTCTCAACCTCTTTTCTGACTTCTTGGAAAATAGAACTAGGGTCTCCCAAGGTGATACACTAGGCCTTATGTTTCCAGTCCTCTATAGGTCCTTGAGATGTACCCTCAACTCACGAAACTCCACGGGATCCATCTAATATTATGGTTTGGATATCGGTTCTATCTTGGGGTACATGTCAATGCATAATTGAACTATCCTATGATGAGGTAATCTCAGAACATCCTCAGGAAATATGTCCCCATACTCATCTACCACTTCCGGAAATCCACTGTACTGAGGATAAGGCTAGCTAAATAGTGATTGATCTACTGCACCCTCCTCTGAGAAAGTTTTTCCTCTGCTACAAGCATTTCATTTTCTGCTATAAAGGAAATCCTAGTCCCATCTATGTAGAAATACCACACTCTACGACTAAATCAGTCAATCTGGGCATAGAATTTGGATAACTAGTCCATACCTAGAATGATGTCATAAGGCATTTATGCCACTACTAAGAGATCCTAGGTGAATCTCTAACCTACAAGAGTAATATCAATCTATCAAAACTAGTATGTGATCATCAAATCCCCTACTGTATGAGTCTCTAATCATAATTATTTATCCAACATCTCTACCAAAAACTCATTGCTCCGAACATGGTTAGTGGAAAGTAATGAGTAACTAGCACCTATGTATATAATAAATGTAGTAATGCTAGAGAAGACACATATCATACCACTAATCATCTCTAGAGCATCCGAATAGTATGCCTCTATAACTTGAAGTTGGGCCCACCCCTATCCATCTTCTCTCAGAGCCCATGTTGGACCACCTGGGAGAGGTGGTGGTAGTAAATTGAACCTCCTCCCACCACCATGCACTCTACCTGCTCCCCTTACACATCCACCACCCTGCGGACCAACCTGATCAATCCTCTGCCTCTGCCTCAGTAGTCCCTCGACCATCTACCGGTCTTGTGCATGGTGATTCGGGAAATCATGATCCATGTATCTCTGACCACTGCATGAGTAGCACACCCTTCTCCTCTTCTAACTCCCTATACCTTGGGAGCATCATACTACCATCACTGTGTCCGGGGGTTGTCACCTAAAAGGATTTACCCGCTTGCTTCTCTGCGGAAGTAGCCATCTACCCACCGCTGAAGAATCTTCCCCTTGAGGTCTAGTGTTATCTCCTACTACTAACTCCTACTCCACCAAGAAGTTATCCATGAGTAGGGATCTCTCCATCACCCAAGTCTATGTAGGGATAGAGATAGATACAATGGAATCATTGTTCTCTCATCTTAGTCCCCACTCAAAATCACAAGCACTGAAGAATGGGACTCGCACCATATATCTGTAGTAGAGATAAATCTCAGTGAATCTCAATGAGTACTCCACTACTGTCTTGGTAACCTAATGCATGTTCAGTAGCTCCTATATACGCACCAAACATAGATTCAATGTAAATAACTCCTCCATGAAGTGGTGGTCATGTATATCTTGTTGAGTCAATAAGGTTTTCCTTATGACTTTTCCATTCCTTCTTGTTTTGAAAATCACAAACTCCCTATACTTAAGCAAATATATATTTTACCTCCATAAGGAAAATTTTATTCATTAAGGAAATTTACCCTAACCTGTATTTTCTTATTCATAGCAATATTTTTCTTAAGTACAAAAACTGGATTCATTCCCAAAATCCCGGATTCATATAATGTAATGATTTGGAAAATTCTGTTTTTAGGATCTGAATTCTGGATGAGAACGGTAATGAAGTTCCAATTCGAATTCTGGACTCTGAACTTTCAGGAGTTCGACTCCGAGCTCTTATGAAGTTTGACTCTGAACATTCATGAGTTCAACTCCGACTCTTATGAAGTTCAACTCCAAACATTCATGAGTTCGACTCCGAACTCTTATGAAGTTCGACTCCAAACTTTCATGAGTTTGACTCCGAACTCTTATGAAGTTCGACTCCGAACTTTCATGAGATCATCTCCGAACTCTTATGATGTTCGACTCTGAACATTCAGGAGTTCGACTCTAAACTCTTATGAAGTTCGACTCCGAACATTCATGAGTTTGACTCCGAACTCTTATGAAGTTTGACTCCAAACTCTTATGATGTTCGACTCCAAACTTTCATGAGTTCGACTCCGAACTCTAATGAAGTTCGACTCCGAACTTTTACTAGTTCGACTTCCAACTCTGTAAGTTCATATTCTGAACTCTGGTGAAACCAGACTCCAAATTCCTATAAAACAAAATCCAAACTTTTATTAACATAGACTCCAAATTTCATTTTGGTTAGGCTCCAACCTTTTAATTTTATTACACTCCGAAATTTTTGTATGGATTTTACTTACATATGCTCCATTTCAAAATGATGATGTGAATTCAGTTATACATGATTTATTATTAAATGATGTCGTCCATTCGGTTTCAAATTAACCGTTGTTTGAGTTACATGTGTACAGGTCCCTCCGAATTTCATGTACAATATGACCGTTGGAGGAGGGAGCCAACCCTTGGAAATTTTCCTATAAATAGGAGCTCATTTGAAAGAGATTAACAATGAAGATTAAGTTGATCGATCTAGAGACCACATGCTGTTAAGGTGATTTCTAGAGAGAGAATCTTTTCATTCCTTGTGTGTACTGAACTGCTCGTTTAGATTGCTTCGTGCGACTCCGAATATTGGCGATTACATTCGAGGACTTCCGGGGATAGGAAGACAGAGGTTCCAACTACCATGAAGTTTGAGGGATTCCTTGCTGAGGAAGACAGAGGTTCCAACTACCTTGAAGTTGAGGGCTTGCAGGGATAGCAAGACAGAGATTCCAATCTTCGTATCGAGGGATTACCCTGGTGTGGGTAAGACATACTTGCTTGAAAGTATAAATCAAGGGACCTTTATTCAAGGTTGTCAGATACCTTTCTGTTTGGGTTAAAAGACTTATATCTTATTACTTGTAGTTTTACTACTTGTTTTTTCCGCTGCACTTTTTTACTGTAAGAAATGTATAATCTTCTTATATTTCCTTACACTTGTACTCTAATTAGTTTAGATTCTATACGCTTTAAGGTATAATATCATATTATAAACTTTAGTTTCCAATTATCCAATTGGTGATTAGAGGTGTTGTGAATCTTCTTAGTTTAACTTTGTTAAACTTAGATGTTTCCTTGTCTAAGTAAAACATAGTTATCTGTAACCATCTTTAAAGGTTCCAAAGGAATTTTTAAAGTATACAATTCACCCCCACCTCTTGTATATTGAGCATCTACATTGTTATTTTGATCCTAAATATCTAAGTGAGGGTCACATTTTCATGCTTCTGTATCCTCAAGCTCGATTATCTCCCCGTTGAGCCCTAAAGAAGGCTTGTGGCTAAGACTTCCATCTTTTATAGAGGCATCCTCACTAGGAATAAAACCCTTGTAAGTGCATTAATCCAATCCTCATCTACCTGGGATTCAGTCTCACCCTTTAACATGGGGGTATCTACCTATGGAACTCATGGAATGCATTGATCATACATTCATCCTCTACTGGTAACTCTGGTGGGAACTGTTGATTGACAGGTGGTGGTAACACTGGTACAAAACTAGTTGGGGACATCTCCAGTACAAGTCATTATAATAATTCATCATCACTAGGCGTACCATTATCTTGGTCAGACACCAGAATCCTGGCTGGCTGTCTGTTTGTTGGAATCCTCTAACAGATGTTGATGAACCGCAATCAATAGATTATACATGGTGATTTTTCTATAACTCAATAAGGACCGAAGACCACTCTATATTTCTATATGATGCATGCAACTAGTGTTTTAATTTACTGAGTCGTAAAAAAGAATTCGGGGTCCTGGTGTATCAATACATCGTCCATTGCACCAACATTGTACTCTCTAATCCGGAAAGTCAAACTCAAAACATTCAACATTGTTTCCCCAAAACAAAGAAATAGCCTCTCTGTCCTTCAGATATAATCAACCGCCTGTGATACCACTATTTCACGAACTTTCCCCTGGAGCCCATGTTTTGACTACCCCATGCCAGCCTCTCAAAGGGTAGAGGTTGGAGACTAGTGCCCGAGGCATTATCCTGTGAGTGGGAGGCATTTTTTCGAGTACATTTACACACTCACACACACATCCCAAGCCCAAAATGTGAAAAAGGTAACATGCACTCCACTAAGACAACCACTAAAAGTAATATTACAAAACTAAAACAAAATTGGACAAAATAAATTCCTAACAAAATACAATTATAAGATATTAAGTTCTATATATAGTAAACCCTACTTAAATGGTAAGTGAAGGGGGCTACCACCTGAAGCTGTAGAAGTAAGCCACCTCTATCAGATCTCACTAGGCACCACCTGGTCTTGGACCACCAAGGTCTCTATCAAAGAATCAGTTGTTTTCACAAGATAAAACATGTGTGGTCGGAGCCCAAGAAGGGTTGAGTTACACAATACATAGTAAGGGCCCCAAACCACAATGGTAATCCCACAATGGAAAGAATACATAATGTGTTGTTATCTTGCACAAGTATAATATAAAGAATAAGAAGAAATACTATCATTCATAAACACTAAAAACCATGTAATAATGAGGGAATAATCCCTAATGAGTCACTTAGGTTCTCTAGGTCCCCCATTCCTACTCATCATAAAGGCCTATTGGGTCATCTAGACCCACTCATCTCATAGGCCTGTTGGGTCACCTATACATACTCATCGTAGTCTCCTTGTTATAGCCAGGTGCTGGATTCCAGCTCATAGGACACTTGATTCTTGGAGAATCTACTCCTAAATCCATTATTTGTATCTCAGCTTCCACAAAAGCCATCATAGCATATATTAACAGGATTTTATAGTTGAAAGGGTCCCAACTTCTCTAATGGCTCGTTAATCAGTCGTATGGTTTAAAATATATATATGTTTTAGTAAAAAGGAGGACGAATGGATTTGGGCCTGATCCGACCTGGTCGGAATGACCCGAACTGAGGTCCGCCAACTCGACCAAGATTGACTTGGCCCACTGGTCCTAACCCAGTCTGCTGCACTAGCCTGACGTGATGGGATGTGCCCAGCCCAGGGCCAGCCATCTTGTCAAACATAGACCGTAGGAGGTGGCAAGTCTACTCCACCCTGGATGCGGTGGGAACTATGTCCCACCCACATCATCAGTCATAGGTCACCGTCATGGCCTAGCTGGACCACAGACTCTAGCCACATCATGTGGTGCGCCTTCCACATACACATATGTCCAACTTTAGGTGGCCTTAACTCGCCGCCCATGGCCGATTCTACATGATTCTTCCATCTCCACACGCACGGGGCTGCCACCATGTATCTCCACCAGCACATTCTTCCATGAGAAACCAGACTCTCCCTAGTGGTCCATTTTTTGATCCAAAAGTACCATTGTGATCCCTGGATCACTGCCTCCACTATTGTGTGCTCCAAGAAGTCTCTAAATTTATCAAGGGGTTCAACCATGTTTGGAACCCCCGACAAGAGTCTGAAACAACCACAAGGTTTTTTCACTGAACAACGCAAAGAGATATAGATCACAATGAACACCCAAAGCGACGAATGTTGGCCTTTATATCTTTTCCTTCATACATTGCGTTAGAAAAATGGAAGACATTAAAAAATCATTACGTTATAATCCCCTTTATTTAATCGCCTCATGCCAATTCCCATTCCCACAAAGATGACCAATCCATGGGTTAATCTGTTAGTGTATTTACCCATGTTCATAATTTAAGAAGAAAGAATAGGGTAAGGGAGACCATTTAGAAAAATCCATTACTTGGAATCTCATTTCTCATCAATGAAGAATGGAGTCTCTCTACCATCGTTCGTCAATTCTCAATCCGCAACTCTCATCAATGGCACAATCTTTCAAAGAAAAAGGAAGTAATGGAGGATGGATTGAAGGTTTTCAGCATCACGAGTGATTTTTTGTTCACCAATGGTAATTATCTACAAGCTTCTTGAAAAACATTAATATCATGGTAATGATCCTGAATTCCTTTTAGGTTGTTAATTAAGGAAACATGTTTCTTCATTTCTGTTACATTGAGTCATCGTGCCATTAGGTAGTTTCATTTATATAATGAAACAATGTTTCTATTATTCTTTAGTTTCAATGTCGTTATTCTGTGTCATTTGTGAAATGAAAGAGATGACTCGACATTTCCTTGCAGTGAAACAATTTGAATAAAACAAAAAAAAAATTATTTTACTTTTTTATTTGAAATGATCAAAAATTAACTTTAACCCTCGACCTATGCCAGTTGAAGTTAGTTCCGTAGGTAAATTCATCATTTCAGATGCAACTGTTCCCTCATATTTCTAATCCATAAATCCATTTTGAAGTTTCCAAAACCATACACATATACTTTTTTAAATATTAAAAAACGTTCAAACATTTATTTTAGGATCACTAGGCCTTGGAATCATGTTTCATCTCAGTTATTATTCTCAAAATAATCCCATATAGTTTTCAAAAAATTTACATGGAATTTATAGAGCATTACATGATCTTGTTTTGTATATTTTTGTCGTCGTGGTAAAATTTATGTTATGACGATTAAAGATTGAAGGTGTTCAAAGATGATTAATTAGGTTACATGGATTTAAATGTATCTAAAACATCTAAAAATTAGATATTTTGAGTTTATTTAGGTTGTATAATATCTTATATTTTAATTTGGTTGCCTTCGTTCCACATGACTCGATTATTATATATGTAATTTTTAATATTTTAAGTCTTTCCAAGTGTTATTTCCCTCGCATATTAAATGGAACCTCCAGTCCATCCTTATTCAAAAAAATACTGCTATATTTAACAAATGACCAAACCTAATATGCCAACACCTTTCTTATTTTAATCCTATTACTTCTCTGAATCCATATAGATAATATTAAGATGTCTTACAGTGTAAGATAAAGGATTTATCTCAAGGAAGATTTAATCATCTTATTCAACTCCATAAAGGTTTGTTAAATATTCAACTTAATCTAAATCAATTTTATCTATCCTAACATGATGAATCTAATATAATTAATATGCTCGGATATTTTATGATTTTTCAACATCCAATTTCCTCTTATCGATCACGTGGTAATTGGATGTATCACATGTGTGTATGTGTGTACTCCCACTTACACATAGAAATATGATTCATTTTCCATCCATAAATTTAATTATTGGTAATTGTCATGGATTTAATATTTATTTATAATATTTATTTATAATATTTATTATATTATATTTATTCTATAATGGTGAAGTATTATTTTCCTTTCTTTTCATACAACCGTTAAATATTTGAAATATAACTTGTGTTTACGTATGGTTAAATGTCTCCATGATATGATGTAACACTGTTTTATCATCAAATTTGATGAATAGTTATAAAATTGTATATAATAATTTAATATGATCCTAATGAATAAATTAAAATTATAGAGATCATATAACCATAACCAATTTAAAAGGGACATTACTTTTGAACCGAATCGTGAATGATAAAAGTTGTTTTACCCCAAAACAATGACTTTAATAAATATTTTTTAATAAAGTAGTGATAAGATATTAAAATCAAATGATATATATAATGATATATATAATACTATATATATGAGTATGATTTACGAATATATTTTTTATATTTTATATTTATACAAAAGATGATTTAATTTTAATTAAATAAGATAAATCTTGAAGTAAGTGATATATGTTTCATAATCTTTTTACATGGGATTATTTATCCTTGAATTTAAGTTAAATAAAATTATATGATCCTTATCTAATAAAAAATAATAATTTTATTCTAATATGGTTATTCACTAAATATTCTAGTAATAGTACCATTTTCCTCTATTTGGAAATTAAATGAATGTTAAATTGAAAAAAACGACTTTCTATCCCCTTTGCTCAGGAATCATCTTTTTAATGTGCATTTTTTCTATAATTTTTTTAAAATATTATTTTTATATTATCTGATGGTTTTTTATTATCATTTTTAACAATTATTAACATTATATAAAAATATTTAGTATAATGTTATTTTAATTTTATAAACGAGTTTCCTTTAAATTTTTATAATGAATGTTAAATGTGTCATTTTTTAAACATACATGGAAGGTATGAAATTTCATGATGTCGTGAACAGTAAATTATTTGAATAGTCCTTTTCAAGTATCCCTAGTTATTTATAATAATTTTTTTCCTCAAAATTAGTGAAATATTTACTTTTAAAATAACTGATTACAAACTAAAAAGTTTGTTTTACTCAAGAAATACTCTGTTGATCGTTTAATGAAAAATTTTATCTATGATAACAAAAATTGAGGTTACTTATAAATTACTACTTAAATAATCAAATTATACCAAACTTATTTTTTATATCTCTTTATTATAATAATGTTGATGAGATTTTTATGACACACATATATTTTTCATGCATTGTTTATGAAGAAATGATAAAATGTTTATGAAACTCGTTTTCTTGAAATGAGTTATGATGTGATGATAAGATAAATATTTCAGAAAATTATGGAACAAATACGTATGGTTTTAATTATAATATGTTTGGTCCAATAATTATATATCCCTCCAATACATTGGGTAAATATGGATATCTCATGGGGTAATGAGGAATTCACTAAGGAGTGAACCAAGTAATTTAATGGAATCTGTCCACAAAGATAGTCATTGGAGTGAACCTTGAGTAAAGAAATAAAGGAATAAAGAGTGAACATGGTCCACTATGATATTCTTATAAGTGAGACATGAATATAGAAATTCTCTTTTATTGTTATATCTATTCAACAAACTTATGCATCATTCTTGTATTGTGGTATAATGTAATATGATTAAATGTATGTGATTTCACACTCTCGTAACTTATAACCTATATTATGATGACTATTTATGATATTATTTGAAATTAATGTTCCTTAAGTAATTATAAAATAATTTATATATTATTTAAATTTTATCATATGCTTATTATTTTATGATGCACATTTACGATTATTTATTAATATCTATAATATTTACCCTTACTGATCAAATGATCCCTCTAATTCTTATGTTTTTTTAAAATGGTTATAAATAATGTTTTTATGTATGTCAAGTCTAAAAAGGTCACTAGTTATGAATAAATTTATTGGTAATTATTTATATCTTTCATATACTACTTGATAAAGTATTTTAGTTTCCTAAGACACTAGTCATTTTTTGTTCTGGTATGGATCATGTTGATATACACTGAACATTTGTCTAAGAAGATGTCGTGTCTATGAAAGAAAAGTATGATTCATTATATCATAAGGATTATTTTTCCCATATAAATCACTTTTACCTACTTTTATTATTTTGATTTTTTTTTCAAACTAAATACATGGATTTCTAATTTCTACCTAAACCTCTAACACATCATTGAGGATGTCTTACTTGATATACATTTTAAAAATCATGAATTTACAAGGATAAAAAATAGAAATAAATATTATACTAGTTTCAATCCTTATAACTAGTGGAATGGTCTCATCAATGTCCACTTCTCTAACCCTAGAATATCCTTTTCACATAAATCCTTTTTAATATCTATCAACTTCACATTTTTCAATTTATTTTTTTAGGAAACAAATTACCATAATGATACTCATATATTTTAAAATGATATATTTTACTGGTTTTCATTCACCTTATTTAAGTAAAGTTATTAATTTTTAGCCTAAAATGACTTTTTGTACTTCAAATATTATTCTATATATTTAGGTTCAATAAAATAAAAAAATATATTTAAGAAATTTTCCCCTCATGATTTTTCTCTATTTGTTCAGATTTGGTTTTACCAAGGTTAATATTTTTAAAATTTTAATACCATCTAATCCATTGAAAATATAAATTAGGTTCTTCCTCATTTCATATAATTGATTAATCTTCTATTACAACATATAAAATATATTCACAAACATATATGAATTAAATTCAAATTTTTTCAAAATCAATACAAAAAGAAGTACTGTAAAATGATTAATCATCTAAAAATACAATCATATAATGTTTTCTATGATCCCATTAATATTATCAACTATTATTTTAGTTACATTAATTTAACACTAGAAACCACCACCATTATGATGATATCTTAAGAGGAGTCCATCAAGTAATGTCTCTTCTAATAACCCATGATTCATATATTTTACAATGAAAACACATGGTCTTACAAAAAAAGAAAGTAAAACATAATGTACTTAATTTTTGTATAAAAATAACATAAAGGGGGAATATATGAATTCGGTCTATATAGACACTAGTTTTAAAATTGAACAAATACATGAACTGATTACCTCCTAAATGATCATGATGAGTCATATTCAACTATCATTCCCTAATCCATGTCTACCAAAAATATTTTATTTAGTTTAGAAATAATATATTATTTTCATGTGTATGGTGGATTTATTTCATGTTATATTCCTTTCTTATCTATATAATTTTTACAATTTTCATTTTTAAACTCATTTTCAATATATTATTAGAAAAAAACTACACCCATTTCATAAACTTCATTGAAAAATTTTAAACATTTTTAGGCACTCATACATGAGCTTTAAAAAACATAAAAAAATTAATATAATTGATTATGTTAATAAAAGTATAATAGTAATTACCTATATCTTATGATCACATACCCATGGCCTAATAGATGTCATAATTAATTGGATTTAAAGGATGAATAAATTGAATCTCTACAATTTTATTAAAGTGTTAACAATCAAAATATTTTTAAAATATTATAACATATGTATATTTTCTTTTTTTATCAAAGTAATATCATGAAAACTTTCTCCACATGTTAATTTTTTCATCTTATTTTGAACATTATTATAAATAATTTATTTCCATAATTGATTTTTTTTAAATAATGATTATATATATTATGTTTCCAGAACCACCCACTAGAAATAAGTTTCCATTAGATAATTTTATTATAGTTATCATTATTCCATATTCATGGTTCTTGACCCAAATCACAAATATCCTAAAAACATTATTTACTTCATTGAAGTGATGGAACGTAATTAACAAATTGTGTTTCAATTAATAAATATAAATAGTATTTTGTGATTTCATTTTTTCAATCCCTAAAAATACTGAACTATCTAAATTAAACTGTGTTGATTCATCATTTAAAAAAATTATTTTTCTATATTTCACATTTATAAATATTTTTCTATTTTAAAACTCATATCATCTAAGAGGGGAAATCCCCTTTTCATGATCCATATACTCTATATTTTATTGTTTTTTTCAAAAAACAAAATATTAAAATCTTTCTCCTCCTCATTTATCTTCTTATAACAATAAATATGAGTTTTAAAAAAGATTTTTTATATTCTAATAGACCTAAAAGGTATTCAATTGTGTGGTTATGGGGTCGGAAAAACATTTTATATATGTATTCAAAAATATAAATCTGAATTTTTTATTTTTGATCAAGATGTTGTATTATGTTTCTAAAATTTATTCTTTTAAATGAGCTAACATCCAAAAAATCATTCCCCCCAATCACCCTATGAATATTATGAAATTACTGTTTAACTAAAAAATAATGTCCATATTCCTAAAGCCTCTAATATTCTAAAGAAATTAATATAAAGAAAAATTATTTTTAGAATTGGTTGGTAATATTCCTTCCTTATTTTCATCACCAATATTCTTTCCATTTTGAGAACCAATTTTTTTGTGATTTTTATATAAATTACTTTTGATAATTTACATTATCTATTCCTTTCTATATTCCCTAGTTATAGAAATGTTTTCTGTGAATTTGGTGCTTATATAATTTGAATATTAATAATGGTCACAATATTTATCCCCAAACAATATCTTTTGATCATTGTTCTTATTAAATACCACTTCTCCAATATTAATAAAATTATTATCGCCCTTAAAGTGTTATAATTTATTGTCATCATTAAATAAATTTTTCTAATAAAATTCTATATCTTCTAAAATTGTGATCTAAAAACTAGATGTATAAATCCTTAATTATTATTTTATTTTGACCATTATTCTATAAATATGGTAAATTATTTTCTATTTGTCTGGAAAAAACGTCTAGTAAGTTGTTACGAGTCATCTCATCGTCAATATTATTCTATAATTCATCAGTATCCTTTAGTAATTTAGACCATTCTATGGTAAAAATAGATAGGACAATACTAGATGACTAATTATCCTTAACCAAATGTTTGATTTTATTCTCAATTAAAAGGATCATTATAACACACTCTATAAATTTTGACTTCATATTGAACACCATATTTCTCTATTCTTATTCTACATTAAAAGAAATTACTTTACTTTCAAATTTTTAATCATTAACATTTTAAAGGAATAATTTATCACCATTTTCACCAATAGTGGATATATCTTTACAATTCTATTAACATCCATCACTCTCTATTGACATGATCATTCTATATTTAAATATTTATAACTTCTTATCCCCTTTTGTGAATAAATTATTGATATTATTTCGTTTTTATTATAGAATATTATAGGATCTTATTTTTCTTATTCATCAATATCTTCATCAAAAAAAATTGAAACATGTATTATAATGTTGAATAGAACCACACCAAGGAAAACTAAAGAGATATTATCCACAAAACATTCATTCCCTATTATCATTTTAGGATATAATGGATATTAATTCAATTATATTTTATTCACATAATAAAAATAATACTCTTCTTTGAAAAAATCAGTCTTCTTCTTCCGTTCTATTTCTAAATAAGTAATGAAAATATCATATATATAATTTTAATTTTACTTTAAAAAATTTATCATTTCACATATATTATAAAATAAAAATACAATTTAATTCAAAAATAGGTATATCACATCAAACATTATCATTTGATTTTTATACTTTTGTATCATGAATCAAGTTGGAGTTCCATCCAACCGAACAGCAGCCCTGGCCTATGGAAAGTTACGATGTAAATTCTCGATCCCCACAGGCTTGCAACTAGTTCCTAGGTATCAAAAATATATATTGGGAATGATGAAACCCATTAAAATATTTATATATAACCAACCAAAGTAGAATAACAATCCATAAATAGTAACATAACCAAGTAGGGTAAAACACTTTTCAAAAATAATATTTTACATATTTTACCAAAAACTGAAATACTATAAAGTAAGGGAAGCCAAAAAACATCCCAAAAACCTCTGCGCAACAATAGGGTCCTCACCCTCAATCCACCCCCACCAACACATTTATGAAATAACACTTTAAAATCGCTCCACCATCATCACCATGACACATCTTTCTTTTACATGGGTAATACAAACAAAGTTTATATACACCCGAAGGAGTATGCTGGGTGTCATTAAAATCATAGTAGGATTCCACACAAAATAATAGATTCCATGCAGTAACATTATGAGAAAATAAACATGCACATTTCCTTTAAAACATTTGAAACATTTCAAGGAAAATATTTTTAGGAAAATATTCAAAAGATAAAAATATCTAAGAAATTTTTTTTTACAAATAAACATGCTTAAAATAAAAGTAGACACAAGGAAAACCATATTCAAATGGATATCATAATATCACATATATGTCATATCCTAGGAGAGAACCATGGGAAATTCAATAAATAAATATATATATATATATATATATATATCACCAGCCTAGAAACCTTTTTCCTCGATGAAAAGTGACATAGTGACCATAACCAACAGAGTTCCCAGCATGATCCACTAGGACAGAACTTCTAAATGTATTAGTGGTCTCCCATCATCATCATATTTTACTTACTATTGTAATTTTAAATTATGCTAATTGAATCTTGGTATTTCCACTTCTATATCCACTAGCATTAATCCACTAGATGAATCAGGACTTTCCACTTCTGAATCACCTATGTACTAGGTCTCGTTTACCCAAATAGAGACCTGATTTTTCCTTTGTTCTTAGTTTCTTATTTATATGACACATATATAAACAGTTTCACATAAACATTCCATGCATTATAAACCTATAAGGAAATCACCGTTATCTGAAACAACACATAGAAACCACCATATTCTATAAAAAAATTTACTTTCCATTTTACAAACACCAAAAATATTTCAAATTAAATTTTTCATAACATAAAAATTCTATGAATCTCATTTGGTGACATTAAAAGAAAAACACATAATTAATTCAACCATTTCCATGAGTCAAGCACTTTCCAAATACACCCATAAACCAATTTCACTTAATAACTTACTTCACATGCTTTACAAAATTTTAATAATCACATTTTAAAGGTTAAAACAAAAACAAACATGTCCAAATAATCCAATTTTAATTAAAACACCACTTTCAACACATTCTCACCTCTAGTTCCCTAAAAAACACATTCCAATATTTTATCATAATTACAAATAAATTTCCAATAATAACCACTGCAAATCACAAAAAAAATACCCATTTTCCTTTCCAAACCTATCTTCTATCACATATGCATCTTGAACCTTTCAAAAACATGATTCTAACCCAAAAATCATTCCATATAACATGTTTAACAATTCATGAATTCAAGCTAAACTCATGAAATAATGTAAAAGCATGTAGCCACAAACCATTCACTTGAAAAAATCTATAAAATGATGTGAAACCTCAATCACACCAGAAAAATACCCTAACAAGTAATGTTTTAACAACAAACATCAAGATATTACTCAACAAGACAAGATTATTCCCTCTATAGGTTAAATATTCTTCTAGAAAATAAACCCTAAAGAACGAAGAAGAGGAACTCTAGAAGAAGGGGTAAATTTAAGGAATAGGGACTCATATGATGATTTACTAGATGATACACTCCAAAAACATTATAGGAAGGGTGCCCAAGGGATCTAAGAGGGATACAGGGAGGCTCCTTGGGTTGGAGAGCTCCAATGGGATGAGAAAGGGTGGATTTTTTGGAGAAATTTCAGGATGAAACAAAAGTCATTTTCCAACAATTAGTAACCTATAAATCATGCATGGTTTTCCAAACCATGTGGAAACTATGTGCCCTCTATGTCCAATAAGACTAAGTCACACGATTATCCACTGTCCCAAAAACGACACCAGTCTATAAGGCTTCCTCAGAAATGGAAAATATTTTCAAAATTGTGTTCGAACTATTATCTACCAAATGTTAACCCAAAAAATATATTTTTCACCAAAAACATAAATTATACACAAGGGGATATATGATCGACCAAAAAATTACCTCAAAATTCAATCCCCTCACACCCGGAACTCGCGAGAAAAACTAAGATCCAAAAATGAACCCGAAAAATAATGAAAACAAAAATTTGTGTGTGGAAATTCCCCCCAACATAATTTTATCTTCCCTAGGATATCCATTACAAGTTTTAATCCAAAAATTGAAATTGATACTCCTCCAAAACACAAGTAACCCCCCCCCCAAACATTAAAATGAATAGAAAACAAGAACACCCCAAACAGAAATAGTATTTCTCAAGATTTAACTCAAGAGGCCATAATGGAATCCCCTCTATTTGCCTACTACCCCCAAGAATCCACAATCCATATAATTGATTGATCAAAAGAAATGGTCTTATCACAATTGCATAATCCAACCCCTCAATACAATAACACCTTAGAAATTACCCAATAAAACTCATACCACTTGTCTAAAATGAACAAAAAAACCCAACCCAGTTATTGATGAACATGTCAACAACTTTTATTCAATAAAACAAAAAGGTACACTCCAACCCCAATAGTTACTCAATGGAGGAACTCGAAATTTGATAGCTCCAAATGAGACTACCCACTACAAAGAAATCATCAAAAACTAAATTGTATTATCAATACGAGGAGGCCCGAACAAAATCCCCCACCATAAACACTATCTAGCACTGATTTATTCTAGGGAGATCTCAGGGAGACCCAAGATGGGTTTCCCCACCATGAAAATTCAACTAACAACAACAAATATTAGAAGAAAGCACAAAAATATCTAGGGTGGTTCTCCTCACCATTTAAAATAAATACCATATTAGGCCATCTAGTATAGACAAAACCCCCACCATAAGAAAAAGGCACGATAAAGGGAAACACCCACCCATAATATAGGTTAAAATCGAACCCAATTCATGAATACCAACCACACATGGATGAAAAATTAGAGATTCACTTCCAAAAAACCCACCAATGAAATTTTATTGATATAATACCACCATACCTCCTTACACCCAAGGAGGATCTCTTCTACCCACATGGATCACAATGATTAATGAGGTATTCATCCTATTTCCCACAAAACAAGACCATTTTATGGAAAATTATTTACAACAAGTAAACTTAAACAATCCCCATCCAAAATTGGAGATCAAGCTGAAGAAATATCCCTCACAACCTCGCTCATGATTCCTAACTATGTTTCAGATTCACTCTCAGACCTATGGCTAGATCAATTATGTGTGAAGAATGCATTACCTCATAGTAAATTGATGTTAATCCCAAATCGAGACTCCTTATTTTGGTGCCCAAAATAGCCACTTGTCACCCCTGGAAGGAATAGAAGGCCAAAACATTATGAAACCCACTTGTTTTAACATGGAACCCTCACTAAATAGGGTCTTATAATATCCACATTACAAAAAACCACCACTTAGAATAGAAGAAACCGGATTTTATTGAATGGAATCACACTTCAATTGAAATAAGAGTTCATGGGAGTTTCAAAACACCACCTTCCATTACAATAAAAGAGAACACCGCTAATGCCGCTGGGAACTACCATCAGAATAGAAAAAAAATTACAACACAAGGGGACTTTAAACTGAGTCTCAATAGTACACTACTATTAAAAATGAGAAAGCGTTGTTTTTTCAATGAATTGGGGATTTTAATCCTAAAAAAACATCAAGAGATTCAGTTTGATTCCCTATCTCTTTAATGTCACTCACATCACCACTTATAGATAATATAGGAAAATATGTTACCTCATGGACTATTACTTTACACACATTAACAAGAGCCAAAAGACTCCCCATGTCATAAAAATAGGTCAAATCAAACTCTAACACCTTCAATCCAAAAGGTACATAACATCACCATCAACGACATAGACAACTTAAGTAATCTAATTTTTCTTTCCATTTTTCACATCCACTCTTCCACTTCGAGAGGATACACATAACCATTAGAGAAAGGTATATTCAAATTTCTAAAATCTAGAAGAAATTCTATAGGTTGACCAGCTAGTGGGTCTATCTTTGGTGAAATAATTGTGGTCTCACTCTGAATAACCATCGATTCTTTTAGGGGAAACCACTATCTAATAAGCAAACAGAGAACTCAATCGAACCAAAAATTAAAAAAAAACACTAATTACATAGAGGGAACCAAATAAAAGGATTCCCAAAACATTTTTCAATATAATCCACTAACCAATATTTCAAAACAACTCATCAACATGAACTCAAACATAAAAAACTACTCAAATAATTTGATTTCCCAAGCGCAAAACACCTCACAAGAAACATTCTCACATCACAAGGAGACACACCACACCACTACTGGTTATCAAAACATCACATATTCCATTAATATATCCTTTGAAAAAAACACTATTGTTGGGATGAAAACTCGCCAATGGTATTATATGGGGCCTCACACATGTAAATTCTCATGCCGAACTAGGAACCCGCCACCTCATGTCAATCTGGGCACTCATCCACTCATGCCATTAGCCAACTATATTTCCACAACTATCTGTGTATGTGGTCACTTGTGGAAATACCAAAGGTCAAAACAAAAAATTTACACTTTCCAAAAACACATTCAACCCATGTTTCCACTTTTCAATTTATTTCCAATTTCAAAATTTTAAAAAAATTTGAAAACATCATGAACCACAGGTCAAAAATCACATTCAAATCACACACATAAAATCATTTCACATTTTTTCAAAATAAAATCTCATCGATTCCATTAAAATTATATTTCATTTCGTTTAAAAAAATTCCAAAACCTTTTTCAAAATATTTTTTTTCTCAAAAAAAACTTTTCAATAACCACTAAATTTCAATCATATAAATCTAATTATTTTAAAATCATCCCAATTTTACATAAGAAACATTTCATAAAAATCCACATTCCAAATATTTATTAAAAAATAATTTCTGATAACTCTATTTCCATCCTCCAAAAAACCATTTCCATTTCGAAATCCAGTTTCCAAGATCCCAAGGAATGGGTTTTCAAGACAATTTTCAATATCAAGAAGGACCCAAAACAATTCACAATGAGAAAACCAGTGTCAATGGGTGACTTGGCCATATGGTTGGAAACCATATTCTAGTCACACCATCATCATAGAGGTCTTTATAGGACCATGTCCGCAGATCCACCTGTCTTACCAGGCCCCACGAGCTCATCGAGACCACTGACCCAACTCCATTTCATTTCACAAACATCTAACAAACCACAAGTTCTAACTAACCCAAATAAAACCCGACTTCCAAAGGAAGCTTTTGTCTCTTCCTAAGGTGTGTTGGCCAGTCAACCTACTCACATCATAAAACTCAATCCCTCATCATCCTATCTCTATTCAATCTAGTATATTACCAATATAAACTAACCCAAATTGAGAATATCCTATTCTGATTCCATTTTTTCATGAATCAAGTCGGAGTTCCATCCAACCCGACACCCGACCAGGCTCATGGCATGGCCCAAAAAGGCATTATCGCTCCCCATGGTATTTCCACTAGCACCTTAATATCTAGAATATAAAATGGGAATGATTTTAACCATTAAGATAATAATAAATAACCAACCAAAATAGAACAGTAATCTCTAACAGATAACAGAACCAAACTGGGTCTAATAATTTTCAGAAACAAGGTTTTACAAAATTAACCAAAAAAATAAAATACTAAAATGGAATGGAAACCAAAAAACATTCCAAAAAACCTTACAACATTACGGTTCTCACCCATAAACCACCACTACCAACACCCATAGGAGAGAACACAAGAAACCTAGTCCACCATCATCAACATGACACATCTTTCTTTTTCCTGTGTTATATAAAAAAAGCTTATGTACAAACAAAGGAAAATTTTGGGTGTGAAGAGAAGCCTAGTAAGATTCTACCCAAAATCATAGATTACATTTAGTAACATTATCAGAAAAATTAACATGCACATTTCCTTTAAAATATATAAAACATTTCTAGGTAAATATTTTTAAGAAAACATTTAGAAGAACTCTTTTTCTATGAAAAAACATTTTCACGAATAAAATTTCATGAAATTAATTAACACACTAGGTATTACATTATCGAACTCTAGATCCATATCACATAGGCATCATATTATAAGAGAGAACCATGGGTATATACCTAAGGGTATCTAGCACAAGTGAGACCTTATAAACCTCATACCTTGGTGAAAAGTTGTATAGCAACCACAACCAATAGCATTCTTGTGAATGAGCCACTATGATGGAACATCCCAAGGGTCCAATGGCCTTAATTCATCATTGTATTACAGTTAATGTTGTAATATTTAGTCATGACAAGTAAATATGAGCTTTTCCACTTCTGAGTCAACTATCATCAATCCACTAAAATAATTTGATCATGTGACTTCGAAATTACTAGTATACTAGTTCTAGGCCTCCCACCAAGATACACGATATTACCTTTCTGATAAATTTCTCATTTAATTTACACATATATCAATAATTTAACATACAAATTCCAAGAATTTTAATCACACAAGAAAATCACCACTTTCACAAAAATCACATGGAAACCACCATTTTCTATAACCAAAGTCACATTCCATTTTACACACACCCAGAAAATTTCAAAATACATTTTCCATAACATGAAATGTCCATGAATATTATATTTCAACATTAAAAGAAAAAAATAATCAATTCAGCCATTTTAATGCTCCAATCCCTTTAAAAATCCACACACAAACCAACTTCACTTCTCAACATACTTCATATGCATTATAGAATTTCAAAAAATTCAAATTTTAAGGGTTCGCAGCAAAAAACATGTTCAAATAATCTATTTTCTTTAAAAACCCACTTTCAACACATTCACAACTCATGCTACCTCAAAAACATGTTTCACACATTTCTCATAATTTTAAAAACATTTCAAAGAAGCACCACAATAATTCATATAAACAAAAATACCTATATTCTTTTCAAAAACCAACATTTATCACATATGCATCATAAAACCTTTGAAAAACAAGATTAAAACCACAAAAATATCTAATAGAACACATTTAATAATACTATAATGAAATCTAAACTTTTACAATAATGTAAAGGTATGGAACCACCTACCTCTCACTTGAAAACATCCAAAAAACAATTTGAACCTCAATGGTACCTCTACATAACCTTAAAAAGTCCGTATTTAACAATAAAAATCATGATATTTCTCAAAAAGATAAGATAAAGACCTATCGAAGATAAATAACCCACTAGAAAACAATACCCTAATGAAAGAGTCAATGTAACTCTAAAAGAAGGTATAAATTGAATAAATATGGACTTACTTGATGATTTATAGATAATAAACTCCAAAACTAACAAAGGAATAGTTCTAAAGGTAGAAAAGAGGGATATAAGTATATTCCTAGGGATGGAGATCTTCAATGGGTTGAGAAAGAGTGGATTTAGGGCTTAACCTAAGAGTAAACAACGTTAAATTTGCAATTTTTAATGGCATGGACATCACACGTGGTTTGACCGATCGATTTACCAAACTATGTGGAAACCGTGTGACCCTTTATTTCCAATATAAGAAATATACAATTTTATCTCACATATTTTACAAACCATAAACTAACCATGTGGTTATAAAATACCCAAAAAAATGGCACTAGGTTTCACAGTTTTCAAAACCATGCGCTAACTATGTGCCACCTGCTGTTTACCCAAAAGCATCCATTTTTTATGAAAAACTCAAAGAAACATAAAGGAGAAATTATATAACAAAAATAATCAAATAAAATACGTAATTATTGAATACCTTGAAACCCATAACTCAATAAAAAACATGAGATCTAAAAATGAACTCGGACAAATGATGAAAACAAAAATCCAGGGGTGAAAATTTCCAGCAATCATGTCTGTTGTGATAAAAAAGATATTTTCAAAAAAAAAAAGGTTTCATAATATCTCTACATCCTTTTACCATGACCATATATTCATATATGCTTCTAAAAAAGCTATCAATAGTATCATCATCATTAATCAATATATAATCATACTAATGTATCCTAAACAATAAATTTACTAATTCACAATAATTTAACCTTAATATATATTATCTATTTTTTATCTAATTAATTTTTTCATTTGTATTAATTTCACATTAAAATTTTAGCTTTATTAAATATTATACAAAATTTATTTTATAGACTTACCATCATTTTATGTATTTTTATTGTATTTTATAGTTTCTGAAGAAGCTTTAGCGAATAAGGGTAATTCATCTATTTCAGGTTTCAAATCATCATAATTGATATAATGAGTCAATAAAAAATTAAATCATCATATAAAGGAAACAATTTCCTATCATGTTTTGTGATAAACTTACTGCTAAATGAATTTATCTTATATATTTTGGGTAACAAATTCAGCAGAAGTATTTTCTTCTTAATACAGACTTCATCATCTAAGCATCAAGAATCTGATCATAAATGAATGTAGTCAAGATATGATAACACTTATGGAACCACTGAAAAGATATTTGAGAGATCAATAAAGGGGTGGTGAATAATATATATAGGTATCTTATAGTTTTATTGAAAATAAACTTCACCACATGATAGTTATCTATTTTATCATAACACTTGAACACAAAAAACAAATAATTATAACTTAAAAAATATTCACCTCCTAATGTGTGAAGGAAAGTTTTATATGCGATATGGGTTCTTCCATGATCAAAATACCCACTATAATAGACATATTTTTACCGTAAAATATCATATTTCTTTGAAAATCACATTTTCACACCACCAAACTATGCTTCGGGGCATCCTGCTCATAATTGGATTTTGTTTATTATAATGATAAACAATTTTGATAACAACTTATTTGTCTTCCTACAATAGATTGTTATCAAGTGTTTGGGTGAGATAAATCTCCATCTTCATCTACTCAATCATGAAAAAATAATTCTCTTTAATACACCTATATTATATTGTACCCGACCATTATTATATAAAAATTCATCATGAATGATTTTATTCAAAACAATGTTATAAGAAACATATTTTATCTAGATTTATTCAAGGAGCATAATAGAAAAATAAACTGATCTTCTAAACGGATCTTTTTTACATTGGTAGTATGTATAAAAACCATAAATAATATTATTTTTCGATGTATATATGTTCACCGATATATAAAAATAATATTCCCATAATTATCAACCTTTTTAAGGATACTATGTTTATAACTATAACAAAATATTGTAATTTAAATTCTTTAAAGGGTAAAATCCTTATTTTGATTGATAAAATAATTTACCTGACCTTATCTCTTCATTTTTAAAAATGATATGTTATAATATATGATAACTACATGTATCTAAATAGTTAAAAAAATATAGTTATGGATCATTGCATCACAATGGAAAACCCTCTCTTAAATTACATTTTATAAAACGGCGAGATGTGTTCACTCCTTTCATGGCATTGATCTCTATCTGAAATATATCACAAATGACTTTATTTAGGATATAATATACACATAGATCATATTATAATTATTATACACTAATATAAAATTACAAAACGAATCATAATATTTAATTATCATATAAAATTACATAAAGAACAACTAACCTTCAATAAATTTATTTAGTAATTTAATTAAAAATTTCATTATGAAATATCATTGACATAGTAACCATGTCACATGAGTATATTGGCAAATGAAATTCCCATTTTCGGGTTCTTATGATTCAAAATGTATATGCTTCCAACAAAATTCTTGTATTTTTCCAATCAAGTGATATGATTTCATTAAATTCATATGTAAAAGCATTGAATTCTTATTGTGTAATTTTTTCAAGAAATTAAAATTCATAGAAAATGAAAATAACCACACCTTAGTCACATATATTATTAAATAAATTATATTCTGATTTATTGAAACCTCAAAGTTGTATTTTAATTTCATAGGAATATGGACTATGTTAAAATTACAAATGATTCATGGAGGTCAAAAAACCATATAAACACCATATGTAGCAATTACAAATATTCTCCAATTGATCCCAAAATCATTAAAACGAATAAAAACATTAGAATGACCATAACTTCAAATTAATCAAAAAAAAATCACGTGATATTGAACACAATTTATCAGTTGAGATTAAAAGACAACACAATCATCATATCCACATCAGTATTCCTCAATATTTCATTACTAGATAAATTCCATCTTCTAGAGGAGCTCTGTTAATCCCAAAAAAACATCATCAATGGACATCAACAAACTCCATAAAAAATATTCATTTTAATCTATAAATCCACTATTTTTTTGGCTCAATGGAGAAAAAATACCGATACTAACATTAAGGATAATTTTTTAAACAATTGTAATTAAAGTGATTTTTTGGTGTAATTTTTAGGTTATCTTATTATTTTTAAATATATTTATTTTTAAAATCTAATTTTTTGAATTTTTGTATTCATTATATTTCATCAAATTCATGTTTAAATATTATAAGATAAACAAAAAAATTGAACCATTTACCTATTGTATCCAAAAAAATATTTGGACATCTCTTGGTGATGGTGATAAGAATATTTTTATTTCAATTGGTTATAAATATTTTATCTCATACAAATATGATGTCTAAATCAAAATAACTAATTTTTACACTGAACATAGATTTCATAGACATATAGATGAATGGTTGATGGAAAATTTTATATATAATGATACTATCATCTCCCAATTACATTGTATTCAATTATAAATATTGGGGCGAATAAAATTAATGGTTAATAATAAAGGGGGGAGAAGAATATGATGTTTGATTAAAATATGAGTAATAAGAAACATATATTTTCATATCAATTTTAGTAATTATTACCAAAAAATAAAAAGGTATAGGGATAGTTAATCCAACACATTGTGGGTTGTATATTTTCTCATTGATCATGGAGAAAAAATTATATTTTATATAAATAATTAATATGAATTGGTATATAGAAGAGGTGTGTTGATTATGGTTGAATAACTCAATCGTGTTCAGATGAAATAATTGTGACCATGGATTAATTTTTCATGACGTAAATGATGATTGGGAGATATATCTTTGAAAATGGTTTGAATTAAGATTTCCATTTTTCATATTAAAAAATATTATCTTCTAATAATAATTCATGGAGATTAGTTTTGATGTATTTGACTCCCATGATGTTTTTTAAAAAAAAATTCTCATAAATTAGGTTTTTAAAATTTTTTGAACCATGTTTATGAATTTTTAGAATAAGTTAAATTATGTGAAATTAATGGGAAGAATATATAAAAAATGGAATTTTATATTAAAGTATGGTAGTCTTATTCTTAAATTAATTTTTATACATTTTTAATTTATAAAAGGAAAAATGTAAATTATATAAAAATATGGCCAACTCAAGGCCACACAAGCACTTGATGAGACAATAAATCTCATTTATAGATGCAATCATCTTTAATTAATATCATACCACTATAATTATTGAGGTGTAATGTAAATCTAGTTTAGATTGGAACTCTACTAAATAGATACTAAGATTACATGTCCGGGGAATGATAGAACTATTAAGAAATTATGAACTATGTGATTTTATGAGTGTTTCATAGAAATTAGTGCTTAATAATTAAGTTTATATCATAGATATAATCATATATGGAACTTTTGAAACACACACATTACTCGTAATTTATTTTGGAGCTTTATTTTTAGATTTTATGACACCATTTCAATGTTATTCATCAAATAATTATTTTGAGGTCAAACTATTAGTATTTCAACTAAAAATCCAATGAGCATAAGAAAATATGTTCTAGTATAAAAGAAAGAATATTTCATGAATTAGTCATATGAATATCATGTTTATTAAATGATTTGTTGATTTCACTAGAAGAAAAATGAAATTTGAATCCCTTAAAAATGAGATTAAGGTAGTGTTTTTTCACCATTGGATGTTCATTCATGAAAAATGAAAATAAATTGGTATAATATTAAGAATATCAATATAAATTTCATAATGATATTTTTTCTATGATGATGAATATTCTCTAGATGAATAATCTGATACTTGTATATCCTATAGTACATATGAGAGATTCAATGGGTACTTTAAGTTGACATGATAGAGTATAAGGATTTTATAGAGTAGACTCAACAAAGATCATATGAATAATTGTGATGATAATTAAAAATAGAATTATACCATCAATCTTGGATTCATTAATAAAAAAATATTCACACATTTAGATCAGACGCTGATAAATGTCTCAAAATTTTTATCCATCAAAAAATATAACATCAAGCTGATATATTGTATCCCTTATTTCCCCAAGGAATTTTTTGGTTTGGATTCTTAATGAATTGGAAAAAAAATATTACATAAAATCTTAGATATATAAATAAATAATCTATAAATATATATATTATCTCTAACTATGTTCTTCACATCTAGTGCCCTTCTTAGTAATTACATAATTAATAAATTTATTCACAACATGGAGAAAAATAAAAAAAATAATGGTGTTGTCAAATGATAAAAAAGACTTAATTTAAGAATAAGTAATTGAGTTTCATTAGTGAGTGTAATATGAGGATAATATTATGGTAATATAAAAAAAGTGAATGATTATAGAATAATATAATTCATACCAATCAACTCTTGCATCATAAATCAATAAACAAGGAATAAATCATAACATAAGCTAAGATTCATATAATTCAACAATCATGATCCATGTGAAATAAATACTTAAGAAATGATCCATTATAATTTGATTAAAGCATTAATAAAAGATCTTGGTAAATTGGAGTATAATTTATTATGGCTAAGATAATCACACTTAAAAATCAACTAACATACCCGCTAAATTCCAATAATCTCTTCATATAAACATATAGTTGTTTAACCCCATCCTCTTACCTAATAAATATGAGAGATATATCATGATATCAAAATATAATGAGCTATATTGGGCTCACCCAACCTCTAAAACAATTTAAAATAACAATAACATAATTATAACACCAAAATAGATGTATTTTTCAATATAAAAATAGTAATTGTTCATTCAAAGCTTCATTTACACATGGAAAAGTTACATGTTCCATGAAAATTAATTTAAGATAGTAATAGTACATCTAGATAAATAATATTTATGGTATCATTATAACATTTAATAATTGTATAGTATTTACAGTAAAGGGTTTTTGTTGTGTATGAATATATATAATATAAAAATATCATTAAAAATAACACAAAAAAAATACCCTTCCCAAAATGAAAATAAAAATTTAATACTAATTATTCGAAAATTAAGGTGAAAACATTTTGTTTTGAAAAGATAATAGTAATCATATCATAGAATAATCAAATGAAATAATGTTCATGATACAAGATTATACATTCATGTCGTAATTGTAAAAGAATCATTCTTTTCTATTTTCTTAAGAGTATTTGAAGTTATACAATAGGAAAAAATTAATGAATTTCTATTTAATACCATTTAAAATAATGTCAATTTTGATCAAATATATCATTTAGTAAATAATATATTTTTATAAAAGAACATTCTTGAAATAATTTTAGGAAACATAGATTTGTAAGAGAATGTTTCTAAATCTAAATGGGGAAATAAGATCAATATCACTTACAAAACAATTCATGAGGATTTGTTTAGCAGAAACTAATAAAAAGGAAAAAACATAATGAACAAATTAATAACCCAAGTAAAATAATATATTTTTAGGTATATAAATTAATATCATAGGATTTCCCCTAAAGGAACCTTGAACATAAATAATCCCAAAAATTGATATTGTAACATAACACCTTTAATGATTTGTTAACATTTAAAATCCAAATTCATTGAAATAAATAATGTTATCTGAGTATATAAATCCCATTAATTATATGATGTTATATTCCAAAATTCAATCATTGTAATGTACATATACCCATGTAAAAATCATGATGCATGACCTAAACATGTCTCGAGAAAATGAAATTAGGAAAAAGAAAACCCTTAAAAAGATCATAACATTTGGAGTTATAATTAATCATCGAAATGATTATGTGAACATATTAATATCCTTATCAAATAATCTTAAATACATAATAATATAATTTTATTTATAATTCAGATTTTAATATGTAATATGAAATTCAGTGCCATATAATAATTATGACCCCATGAGTATGAATTGAGTTGAGAAACCCTTAAAACTTCATAAATTTAAATTCAAATCACCATGGATAAAATTTCATTAATTTAAACATTAAATACCATAAATAACTAAGGATTCATTATATACATGTAAAAGGGTACTATATACAACATAGAAATTCAATTAGCGGTATAACAATATAACATGTCGTAATGATGAGAAATCAATTTGAAATCCCAAAAAAAATCATTACATTGAAGGGAGGACTAAAAATTTGAGTGATTAGGTTTAAAAAATGTAAACAAATACAAAAATGTTAATAAAATATAATTCAATCATAGTTTAGTTTACTGATAATCTTTTAATAATAAAGACAGTGAAGATGAATATGACCCAATTAATGGAAATTGAGTTAAAAAACCACTGACCACATTATAGAATTCAAGTAAAATCACTTTGGAAGAATGAATTTGAATTATAACATTAAATACAATGACTTAGTAAAGTTTCATGATATGAAATTTATATAGGTTATTATATACAATATATAATATAAATTCAATGCATAAAATTAAAATATTCCAAAAATAGGGAAATTGTGGAAAATTCCTTCACAAATATCATATCTTTCAATTGAGGCTTAATACATTAAGCTATTATATGAATCCAATGTAAATACACAATAAATTAATTTTAAGTATAATATAAAATAATTATAGGTCATTACAAACATAATATATTCATAATGAAGACATTGAAGAAGTAATACAACCCAACAAAATGATGTTGAGTTAAAAAATCCCTAACAATGAGTCCAAACATGACTTATATATCCATTAAATCATTCATAATAAACATATATCAATTATTTAATTTTTTTGATAATCTTGTACATGATTAATGCTTTTTTATTAAAATATTTTTTCAGTTATTGTAGTGACATATTTAATTACAAGATTCGTTATGTCCAAATCATGTGTTTTGAGGATGTTCAATTCATAATTGGAAAATGATATTTCCATATTGAACATCTAAAAAAGGTTATTGTTCTACCATATTCTGATTTATAATCATGATATAATTAAAAATTATATATTAATTATACATTGAAAACCAAATATGATTTTTTTTTTTTAAAAATTAACGATGTTACATTCATGGAGATGGTAGGATATATGTAGCCAAGAATAACGATTCCATTTTTTAGAGATCATGATATAAAGAAGGTGTGTATTATTTTAAATTAAAATAATTTTTAATATATCATAATTGCAATATTATGTCTATAAATTAGTTTATATATACCATCCATGTGAGGCATTTATGAAAAATGAATCACATTACATCTGTGAGGTGGTAATCCAAACATACAAAAGAACAAGGTTATCATTTTTTTGTTGTTAGAAGGGTAAGAAAATATGATCCACTATCATTTAAAATTTATATGTATTTCTTGAATATCATATATAAATTAAATCCATCATTATAACTAGTCATGAGAGGCAGCTATGGAAAATGCATTAAATTGGTTCATGGGGTGGTAGTCCGTCGTATACATGAATGATGGTTCCATTTCATATTTGATAGAAAAGGAGGTAGATATATATTTTTAGGTTAAAAAAAATATTTATGGTTATGATGTTTTTATTTTAGAATGTTTGGATAATATTTAAATGGTATGTAAAAATATATTAAATTAAAACACTTGGTTAAGAACTATTTATCTTCTTCAGACAACCACTTTAGGTTTATACATAATGAAATACGAGGATAGTTTGCTGATGAAAATTCCTATAAAGAATAATTATGGAAGATATTAATGTTTTAGGAAGAGATTTTATTGGAAAAATTATCTTTAATTTCACATTGGAGATGTTTTGGTTGTCCTTTTATAAGTTGGGGTGAGGACATAATTGAAATTTTTAAAAATATTAAAACATATTAAATTATTACTCAAGTAAAATAGATTAAAAATGGACCAAATACTAATATAATATTAGATAGGGTGTATATATAACTATCTAATAGAATTTATACAAGTTTTTTTATTTTTTTCAATCCTAATATCTTTTATAAGCATCTAATAAACCATTTTTATCCTTGATTGGGGTAAATGATTTTTACTGTTTTCACTATTTAGTGTAACCAAAATATAAGCGGGCCTTATTACTGAATATATAGTAATTCAAATTCAAGTAATTCTATCCATTTTAGAAAATTATATTAAAATACTTTATGAATTTATAATAAAATTAATCCCACAAAATACGATGAGAATAATTTTTTAGGAAACCCCTTTTAAAATATGAAAATTCTTTTATACCAAATTTGTGAAATCCTAGAATCAAATTCCACTTAATAGATACCCCAAGCCTGGTCTGGCAAGATAGCCTCAAGCACACCTCCCAGAATGCCAAAGGTTGTCGACTAGCAGCGAGGGCCGAGGGTGTGTCTGTGGGGAGACTATTCCCTCATTACCAAAGTGTAGCATATAGTATAAATATAAACATAGGTAAATAGAGTAAAATAGAGAAAATAGTAACAGTTACTATAATAAATGGAATAACATACAATCATACAACAACTAAGGATGATATTCTATATCACTAGAAATCTTGAATACATGGATATAAGAGACTAGGCATAACATATTCCACAAACTTTTAAAGAAAATAAAAATACTATCCCAAGAATCTCATGATCGGGCTCTGTCATCTTCTATCATGCTCCACCCTAAATAGAATGCAATCATGTTTTCAAATATATGTTCTTCACTTTATCAAAACCTTCATTCATGTAATCTACTTCGAGTACAAAAAATTTCTTGGAGAGGGTGTGAGATAAATCTCATTGGGCCGCCACCAATGGTATCTATAACATCTGGACAATGTAATAGAAATTTAACAATGTTCAAGAAATCATATAAAATGTAAATTAATAAAATATAACTAAATACCCATGCACCTACATCATCCCTTAATGAGTATTTGAACATAACCAGACTATTAATTTATAATTACCATTTTATAAATGAGTCACGATTTAAAGATAGTGAAGTTCCCATGTTTTGACAATGAAATCAATTCTGGTATTTAACAATGAAGTTCCAATTTAATAACCAAGGAAATTTTATCATCAAGGGTCTTAAACTCAGTAATAATTCTATTCTTGCTAAGGGTAAGAGTGTAATCCAAGGATCATATTCCAAGGCATTTATAAAAAAGATTCCTACTGAATCTAAGGAGATCATTGAAGGTAAAATGAAGATAACTATAGGTAGGGCCCTATGGTCTATAACCATCACACCTAATAGTAAATTTTGATCCAAGGAGTATATCCATGGAATCCTTTAATACTATGTGAAGGATCCTATGGTGTCATATCGAGTATCCAAGAATATAAAAGTATCTGGATCTAGGTGGATATCAACCTAATCAAGATATACCCTTGAATCAGAATGGGGTTTACGAGTGCTCATGGATTTACCTGATAAGAATCCAAGATGATCATCAGTCAGGACACTCTAATTTTATTTATGAATTCATATAATGTATAATTTGGTTCAAGTCTTTCCCTTCATTAGTGTGATAAGTCCAAGTATCATGTAACCTTTATTAATTTCATTTAAAGCATATTTCTTAATTAAGTTTCATTTCTCTACCTTCCATTAATGTGGTAAGGGGTTATATGGACATGAAACCTATATTTCATTCACATTTAGTCTGGTCAAGTCATATACTTAATATACATTCCAATTTCCCTTTTCCAAATAATCATGTATATGAAGCACTTACCCTAGGAGGGTTAAGAGGAAGTGACATGGTACTTTTCATTCACCATTAAATGATACAACACTCATTTATGACATAGAGGCCTACCATTAGTGTGGTCAATCTAGAGCACATCCAAAAAATGGATCAAAAGTATCAAAAAACTAAAAACACAACTATAGAATATCATCCTATGCGGGATGTTGGCCCTTGTGGGAGTAACCACCAATAACTAATCACATATATGAATAGAGAATAATCATATGCTAGTAATTATTATAAACAAGACATAGAAATTCAATAAATTCCACCCGATTAAATCGGTGGTCACCACACGGTAATTCCAAAATCAACAGATTTGAGTGATGCATTATAGACAACCCACCTTTGGGATGTAAGACTCTCTTATTCCAATATCAGCCTCTAAATTTCCCTGTAAATGATTTGATCTGATGAAAAGGAAAAAACAGTCACACCTTGATAACTAGGGTGAGAGAAAGATAGGATAAGAACAGGTAAAAAGGACTCGGGTACTTACAGTTATGCATCCAACATAATGAATGAATGCCCAATCAGATCCTGGAAGAAGGAGATCTTTCAATCTCGAGAATATTCCCTCAATGTTCTTCAAAATGAATGAGAAGTAGGTCAATCCTGCATAAATTCGGATTACGAGGAAGGGGAAGACTTAATTAGATCGTTGAGGGAAAATAGTAAAATTAAACTAAAAAAATCATGTGCATGGTTTGTCTGGGTGGTTTGAGAACCCATGCACAAACTGTGCACGGGTACTGGTGGAAAAGGGGGACTCGCATGGTTAGGTTTCATGGTAAGGTAAACCATGTGCCAACCATGTGGTAAGTCTTGAACCAAAAACATTCCATTGACACATTTTTCTCTAACTGTGTGGCCTTCCGGTATAGTTTACTATAAACCATGCGCTCGGAATATTTTCCCAAAAACCTAGGTTATGTGCTCCGAACAATACCTAAAAACCATAAGGATATTAACTATCTCATTAGGCATCCAAAATATGTCTTAAATAAAGAATTAGTTCAAAATTTAAAGGATCCATACCAGAGTGAAAAAAACGGGTTCCTATAGTCTTCCCGCCTAAAAATCACTCTTCACTAAGTTAAATATCCAAGGGTGTAGAAACACTATCTGAGAAAAATCTAGCCACTGGGAACATTTGTCAGTCTCTTGATCATAGGTTTCATCCTTCATGGGTCCATGTTTCTATAGCACTCATACTAGAGGGGCACACTAGCCTTAGAGATAATCTGTGCTCTTATTAATGATGCATATTGGATACTCCTAAATGGTTGCATTATTATCTAACTCAACTTCCTAGGGATCAAAGGTATGATATGACCCAGCATGATACTTTCTAATCTATGAAATGTGGATGACATTGTTCATGGAATAGTACCTATAAGGTAAAAGAAACTGATAGGTTGCCGTCACGACACTCTCCAGGATCTCAAATGGACCAATGTAATGGGGTGACATCTTCCCCTACTACTACAGCCGTCTATGCCCAAGCCTTTGAAATACCTGAAGGGAAACACAATCCCTGACCTCAATCTGTAGATGTATTTTATGGCAATCCACATAATTTTTTTTCTATACTAGGTAGTAGTAATATACTTTCTGATCAACTAAACCTACTCCAATATCTCTGGAATGAGATGAGGACCATTTTGGGCTGCCTCAAATGCCTCTATCTTGCACAGGGGTGAACGGAATTGCCTACCATATAGAGCCTCAAAAGGATCCATCTGAATTGTTTCCTAATATATTATATTATATGTAAAATCAATGAGAGGGATATGATTTTCCAATGAACTGCTAAAATCAAGTAAACATGCACGAATCATATCCTCTAGAACCCATATCGTCTGTTTAGATTGGCCATCGGTCTAAGTGTGAAAATATGTGCTTAGATGCACCTGTGACCCCATAGACCTCAGAAATCCCTCCCAAAACCATGATGTGAAATGACCATCCCTATCGAAATTGATAGTATGAGGGACCCCGTGGAGTCATATGATCTCACATACATACAGTCTTACCATCTCATAAACTAGGAAAGTCTCCAAAAAATGAATGAAGTGGGATGATATCGTTAGTTGGTAAATAACTACCCATATAGAATTTCTACCTCTAGGAAGCTTGAATAAACTAACTAAAAATACATAGAAACATCCTCCTATTTCCATTTTGGGACTCGAACTGGTTGTAGCAGGCCCACAAGTCTCTAGTGCTCAACATTCACCAATTGACATGTGGAACACCTGTTGATAAATCCTTTTATCTGATGTTTCATCCTAGGCCACCAATTCTAGAGTTTCATGTCTTGATACATCTTCCAGATGCCTAAATGAACATCCCACTGAGAAGAGTGGGACACATTCATTAAATACTCTCTTATATATTTATGGATCCAGACACATCCAGTAATATATAGGATGGTGTCCCTATCAAAAGACTAATCCAGATGCCGGTTATCTCCTAATATACTCCCATGGATTACCAAGCCCTCAGGGTCTAAAAATTTTATACCCTTTACATTCTCAAGGAGGTAAGAGGTAATTGTCGGTGATAAGAGATAATATTACTCGTGAATATCATTAAAATCTAAGAGTATCTTAGATAAGAGGTCAATTAGCTTCTATTCATCATTTAATTTATATACTACTTATGATTGAGTTTTCCAACTCAACACATCTGCAACTACATTTCCCTTCCTAGACGTTTAGGAAATCTCAAAATCAAGAGATTGTATATATTCGTCCCATGTCTGTTGTCTGAGGTTCAAGTCACACTGTAAAAATATATATTTTAGGATCTTGTGGTTTGTGTAAACCATAATGCTCTATCCTAACAGATAGTCTCTAAAGCAATGTAAGGCATGGAAAAATGACGTTAGCTCAATGTCGCGCATCTAGAAACTTCTTTTACGAGGCCTCAAGTACCGATATCCATACGAAATGACTCCATCATCCAATATTATCATTTCTCCTAGTTTAATGTCTGATGCTTCACAAATGATGGTATAACCAACACCCGACTCTTGAATAATTAGAATAGGTATTGATTCAAGACTATAATTTAGCTCCTCAAAGGATTTATCACAAGATTATGACTATTGGAAATTGAAACCCTTCATTATAAGGCCAATGATAGGTGAAGAAAGTCATGATAAATCCTATATGAAATAAATTTAATATCCATCCAGTCCAATGAATCTCTGTATATTAGGTGAAGAAAGTCATGATAAACCCACGAATTGAACCTTTTCAATCTAGAAGTGGCACATAGAAATCATGGAATAAATCTGATGTTCTCTCAGTGTACTCAGAATGATCTCAAGGTGTTTACCATAGTTGTTAAAAGTACGAGAATACACTAAGATGTCATCCAAAAAGACTAAAGAAAAATAATCCAAATAGGGGTGGAAAACTATATTAATTAGATCCATGAAAATAGAGGACACATTCATATGACCAAGTTTCATAACAAGTTACTCATACATACTATAACTTATATGAAAAGTTGGACATGGTTTTCATATTGACCTAACTCGCAACAGATGATAACTCAATAATAGGTGTATCTTAGAGAAGACCATAGCTCCCCAGAGCTGGCCAAAGAGATCATTTACTCGAGGCAGTGGATACCATTTCTTAACCTTAATCTAGATCAAGCATATATAATTCATGCATAGATGTAATGTTACATTTGATTTCTTGGAAAAAAATAACATGAGAACCCCAAGATAATGTAATGTGAAGTATAAAATATTTGGCCACTAAATCATCTAACTACAACTTGACCTCATTATTATCTAAAGGTGCCATCATGTATGAAGGAATGGATAATGGGGATACTCCTAGAACAAGCTCAATCATAATCTTTACCTCTATATTAGGATTTAAGAAAGAAAAATTGTTGTGAAAGAAATCCATGAAACAATCCACTAATGGAGGGAAAATAGGTTTTTGTAAACCCTAATCCTCCATGAATATATTTGAAATTTGGGTGTCCATCCCACATATCCCATGATGCTATGGTCTAGCCCTACTATCCTAGACATCCCAATCACCATTAGGTAGATAACAACTTCCATATATTGATGTAAAAAATACCCTTCTATGATAGCAGTCTACAAAATCATGATATTAAACCAACCAATCCATATCAAGAATGAAATTGAAGCCTCTCATCTCGAGAATGATGATTTTCCATAAGAATATCTAACTGCCTACCTTAAGGGGGAAGTCCATAAACTGGAGTATGCCCTTTAATTATACACCTAATGGAATGTCAAGGTTCATTACCACATCATAATATTTTATCTCTAGTTCGAGACATTCCATGACAGATAAAAAGATAAAATAGTTAGAAGAACCCATACAATATAATTTAGATACTATAGTATATTCCACAAGAACGGTACCTCATACTGTAGATTTCGTTGTTGGATGATCCTTGTGTATCTTATATAGTACATCCAATTGACCTAATCCACAGCCTAGTGAAATAGATTGACTACCATGATGATAACTACTCTGTTGTAACTATTGGTGATAAGGGGTTTGGTTTCCACGACCATAACCTCCTCCTCGAATAGTCCTTCATATGCTATTTAAACTCCCCACCATACATGGCACAAAAGAACCCACTCTTGAAATTGGAGCTGGTGCAGATCCTTTTCCACTCGAAATTAGTGTAAAGGTCCTTAATAAATGGTGTAGATTCCTTATATGTCCACAATTTCGGCACTCCATTGGCTCTCTTTTACAATGAGGCTTCAAGGGCCCCCATCGTCTACAGGGATGACACACTTTGGAGATACTGAAACGGTCCCTTTGGTTGTCACTTCCTTGATGAAAAACATTGGGGGAATGATTCCTACCACTAGAAGAACTATTGGACGGACATGGCACTTGTCCTCTATGGTCGATACTAATTTATTCCCTCATGTTATACTTAGTGATAAGACACTGATTGTCTATTTCCAAAAAGTTAGTAATGTGAAAGACATTCACCTATATGTGGATGGCATAATGGACCCCATCCTCAAAACTTCAAGAATGCAAAGTCTCATAATCAACTAGAAGCAGTGCAAAGAATTGAAACTACATGAAATGTGATGAATATTCTATAATTGACATAGAACCCTCTTCAAGATCCATAAAATATAATTTTCTATCAGTTCTCATCATCTAACAAAATAAATGACCGTATAAGGTAGTCTAGAATTCATCCCACAATATGCCCTGATGATGATGAGCCAAGGTAATCACATCCCAACTGCGCTTGGCCAAATCCCGAAGCATTTATGTGGAATGATTGACCCTTCACTCTAGATTCATCTCTAAATGATGAAAGATAGATAGGATGTATTCTATCCAAGACTCAGTAGCCTATGGACCACCATCCATTGAAAAGGTAATAGGATGTTTCTGCTATAACTCAGAAGTCAGATCATCCATCATATGTGAAATCCATGGAGAAATATGCATACACTGCACCAAATGTAGGAAACTATCACAACATTGGGAATTAGTTTCCAAATAAGGTACAATAGGAGGTTCCTAGAGTGGAACACTTGGATGTAAGACTAGAGGCTCAAGGCCCACCTTGTCTATAGCATGGTCATCACCACCCTCCTGGGTACGATATGAGGATGTCGTGGAAGAATTTTTCTACAAATTCCACGAACATTCCTCAATATGATATTGAGTTGAAAGATAACATCACTTGAAAAATATGAATGTAAGATAACTCACAACCCAAGGTACAATACCCCAACTACTTACTTAGATGGTTATGAGTTGGTATGTTCTCAAGTATAAGTTTCATTTCATGTTACATTTATGTACTAAGTTAACTCCTTTTACTTTCATAAACATGAGAAGTTAGATAGGGATGTACATCCAATTGATGTCATGATTCACTTTATAGTGAATAGACATTTTTGATGCATTAGTGCCCAAACACTTTATCATTGGAAACGAACCCCATGTATTTATAGCATAATGGATCGACCTAGTAAATCACTAATACCAACCCATGAGGGACCATGCACCTCATGAATTGAGACATACACTCACTCAATTTCAACCAAGAGTAATACTGGCATAAGCTAACTATCACAACACCACTAAACAATCACAATAATATCAAGCAATGTAAATAGAAAAATGCACATATATGGCATGGAAATATATCTGATATGTGAATCCTATGTGATTAATATGATGCATGTAATAATGATACTTTCCCTTATATCATTGTTGCAAGGATTAAATAAATACTCAATTAAAATAAATACAATTAACAACTCCACATAGCATGTGTGTCACCCAACAGTGAATAATATCAACTATAATAGGAAAACAGAACAACAATTTTATTTTGGGTACAATGGATTTTACCCAAGAATGGATTATGACCAAGCATTGATTATGACCAATTTCCAAGAATTTGTAATTTCTAATATATTTTCTCCAACTAGTAATGAAAGAAGATAACCAATCTAATAAAACATTTTGATATCTCAAGCCCGGATGCCACTTAATAGGTTCCCCAAACCCTGTGGGCCACATGGCCACAAATTCATATCCTCCAACACTAGAGGATACCGACTACTAACGAGGGCTTAGAATGTGTATGTGGGGATAATATTCCCTCATTACCAAATTGTATAGCAGTGGATAAATATAAACAGAGGTAAATAGTGGAAAATAGAGACAACAGTAACAACTAAAATAACTGGAATAACATAAAAGCATAAAAAACCTGATGATGATATGTCATGTCACTAGAAAATGTGAATAAATGGATATAAGACAACATGCATAACATCTTCCAATAAATTATAAAGGAAATAAAAAACTATCTCATGAAACTGAGCTCCAACTTGGTCATATGGTATCAAGATCTATCCTAAACAGTAGGCAATCATGTGTTCAAAGTCTTATGCTTCCCTTTGTCAACACCTGAATTCATGTAGTCTACTCCATGTAACAAATATCACCTAAAAGGGGTGTTAGATAAATCTCAATGGGTCACCACCAATAGTGTCTATAACATCTATCATGTGTAATGTAAATTTAATAGTGTGAAATCATGGATATATAAAGTAAAAAAGTATAATGTAACTAAACACCCATGTACCTTCTTTATCCCTTTGTAGGAGTTTTAATGTAACAAGTCCATTAATTTATTATTACCAGTTTATAAATGGGCCACATGTTAACAATAGTGAAGGTTCCATGTTGTGACAAGGAAACCTATAAAAAGATTTAAAAATTATGTTCCATGTTAATAACTAAGGAAACATAGACCTCAAGTTTTTATAAATCAATAATAATTATATACTAGCTATGGGTAGGAGTGTAATCCAAGGAGAATATTTCGAGGAATTTTATAATATGAATCCTACCAAATCCAAGGTGATCTTTCAAGTTAAAATGGGGATAACCATATATAGGGAACTATGGGATCTAACCAAGGCACCTTCTTTTGAATGATGTATCCTAGGAGTGTATCCAAGGCTTCCAATAAAACTATTTAAGGGATCATACAATGTCATACCTGGAAAAAAATATTAGATAAGGATCGTGGTCTAGGAGGGTCTCAACCTAATAAATCTATATCCTTGAATTGAAATGGGGTTCCCAAGTGCTCAAGGAATTCCCCAATAAGAATCTAAGGTGATAATGAATCAGAAAACTCTAGTTTTATTTAGGAATTCATATAATATTTCTTTTGTTTAAAGCCTTCCTTGTCCTTAGTGTGATAAGGTTATGTTGCATGAAACCTTTTAATCAAGTCATAATTATTCAATAAGTCCACTTGGTTAAATCCTTGACTTTCATTAATATGACAAGGCCAAGTAGCATGAAACCGTTATTATTTATATTTAATGCATATTCAATAATTAAGTTCCTTTCCTCTACCTTACATTAATGTGTAAGGGGTTCTATGGACATGCAACCAAAATTTCATTCACATTTAATCTGGTTAAGTCATATATTAGTATAATTTCCAATTTACCTTTCACATTTAATTATCTATTTGAAGCACATACCTTATGAGGGTAAAGTAGAAGTGACCTAGTACTTCCTATTAACCATTACATGAGACAATAAGAATTTATAAAAATAAGTCCTGCCATTAGTCTGGTTAAGCTCGAGCATATTCGAACAATGGATCAAAAGTGTCAAACACTAAATACTCAACTATAGAATATCATGATACATGAGATTTTTGAAATTGTGGGCATAACCACCATATACTAATAGTAAATATAGAAAATTCATAATCAATTGATTCTAATGATTATTTGTATGATATATAATTTCAAAAATGACACACTATGAAATTGGTGGGGCCCACACAACAATTCCAAAATCAATGAACTTGAGGGATGAGTTATAGACCACCAAAAATAGGGTTGTATGACTCTCCTCCTTCGAAATAAACCTTAAATTATTCCTAGAATGGAGTAGATCTGAGAAATATAGAAATCTCTCCCACCTATATAACTAGTTCAAGAGCAAGACAGGAAATGAATGGCTAAAAAGGACACGAGTACTTACAGTTGTGCATCCAACGTGATGAACAGAAGATCGATTGGATCCCAAATGATGGTGATCTTTTACTCCCTAACTTAGGCCTTTAAAGTGCACCAAAACGGAATAAAAATAGGTCAATCCCACATAAACATAGATTAGGATGAAGGAGGGGGCTTAATTAGATCATTAATGGAAAATATTAAAATTACCCTAAAAATCATGTGCATGATTTGTCCACACAGTTTGGAAAACCGTGTGCAAAAATAAATAGGTACCTGGGGAAAAGGGTCACTCGCATGGTTTGGTCTCATGGTTATGTAAACTATGTGCTAACTGTATGGTAAGGATTTATCAAAAAAAACATGCCACATGCATGGTTTTCTCTAACTGTGTGGCCTTCCAGCATGTTTTACTATAAATAGTGATCCAGTACTATTTTCCCAAAAATATGGGTTTTGGGATCCAAAAAAAATTATCATACACCCTTGGGACCTTCAGTAACCCATTAGGCATCCAAAATAAAGAAGTAGACCAAAATTTGAATAACTTGTTCTTGAGTGAAAAAACCGGTTTCTTATAAAATTCATGTATAATGTTGATTCTAAATATATTTATTAGATTATATATAATAAATACTGAAATAATCATATTTTAAAACTAATATAAAATGTATTTAAACTATAATGACCCCACTCCACATAAATATACCCCTATCAGGCAGATAATGAGATAAGGGAGACAATGATTCTCGTAGACTGCCTCGAATAGACACATTTTAGGGATAATAACCAAAGGTATAACTTTAAAATTAATGGGATTAATTTCCCTAAATTATATTATATATTATATGATATATTTTATAAATAATATATTACCCACAATATAACTCATACTCATTATACAAATTAATAAGATGCCATGTACATGCATGCAATGACATACAAGTGAAATAACTGAATGCACTAAAACAAATCCTCAAAAGATTCCAAAAAAACATATTAGCTCATGAACAACTCATTGATATTTAAATGTTCATCTATATCAAAAAAAAAACCCTTTAGACCTAAAAATAGTTTAAATTCATGTAGACTGAAAAAAAACATCTATACTCACTATGATCCTCCTTCCAACCTCCCATAAAAAATGTGAAAGAAGAATATCGCACCGGACAGTGTAATCAAATGATACCAAATCATCACTAAAATAGGTTTACTATTATTTTCCCATCATAACCTTGTATCCCTCAACATGTATCACATACATGTGATTATATAATAACCAATATAATATCAAATGATGGTACCCTAATACAACTTCCCCCCACTAATTTTCTACTATGGCCCGACATCACACGACTTGATCCATCTCTCCAAATTCATTCCCAATGAAACCTGGGATTATGTAATATAACCCAATTACACCTAGTCTAAAACACTTACCATTAACACCAAATCATAAACTCATCTGTTTCATAAATCCATATGGTGACAAAGTAGATTATGTTATCCATGAAAACCTATACATCTTGTATTACACCTCCAGCCACCACATCCCCTACACAATTGACCAATAATATGAATTCATATAAAATATTTGGATATATATGTGTGTGTGTTTGTGTTTGTTTATTTGTGTGAAATAACCACATACCATAACAACCCTCCACGCATGTGTATGGGGATTGCTAAACAAGTAGTTTGAAGAATCCACCAAAGTCCTACATAGTGTATTATACCTCAATCTGGTAAAAACCATACACAATATAACAATAGTGATCATTAGTATACTGTGTTTAGAGATATATGTGTGTGAAATAAAAAAATTCCATTAAAAACCATTATACACATAAATGATGAATGATAACCAGCATTCATACTAGCACATAACACTATCTAGAGAGGTGACTGGTGTCTCAGTGGGTATTCTTCCATCTTTTTTTCACCACACTGGATCTTAGGTAAAAGACACTCCTATAGTCTAGTAGTGTGTAATCACTCTTACAATATCTATAGTCTAGAATATGATGTCATAAATCATACATGATATATATAAACCTCACTACCAAACTATGTAAAACTACCTAGAATTATACTCAATTGTCACTAAAATTTCTCCGGACTCTCGACCTCCACTTCTCAGGCCAATGTATAAAAATAATAAATTGGCCAAGATAAACATTAATAAATTATCTAATTAACTATTCTTTAATTATAACCATTATCATTTCCATGATTACCATTTTATTCTTCCATTCTGAGTTCCTATAACTTTATTGATTATTTACTATTACTCTTATGTATGTTATCATCATAAATTAAATATCAATAACAAGATGCATTCATTAATTAAATTATTTTTTGTTTCATATTCATTCGTGTAATATAGGACTCAACCCATGTTACTATAAAAATAAATCAATCATAGTGAATAGTATAAAAATACATCCTGCTATTAGGAACTGATTAAATAAATATCAGTCATTCATATTCTATTAAACACACATATTCATTATTATGAAATCATATTATCTTTTATCACGATAAAAACATGAAACCTCGACTTCAATCATCTCTCTTAGAACTACTACCTTCCCTAACAGCAGTACCCATAATATTAAAATTTGTATTTAATTCCAACATCATCATTATAAAACAACCACCATGTTCCACCATCGAATCCTCTATAATTCCAACCTATTTAATCCCCATAACATGCAGAACATGACACTATCACTCCCTTTATAATCCCCACCTATATCACCAAAAAACTAGAACCATACCCCACTTTAATATCATTGAGAATCGCTACCAATTTTTTCAATTGTACCAAATTATCATTTATTCATATCAATGAAGTATATCCATAGAGCATAAATATATATATAACTTGTTATTACACACATAATTTCTTGTAAATTGTTGAAAAAACAAGGTATTATATAATTATTCAAACAACATTAAGATTTCTCAGCATCATTACAATAAATTAAGAAATCCTTAATTTTTTTAAAATATTATTATTTTAAAAATTTATTAACAGAAAATACCAATAGAAAAATCCTTATAAATTATTAAGGGAAAAAATTATTTATTTAATTTAATGTTCACCCATAATATTTTTTTCCATATATCAATAATATCAATGATTACTATTTAAAAATTTGAATTTAATTATAAAAAATGATTACAATCTATAAGATTTTATTTGATATCAAATATTATCAACCATGACTAAAAAATATAACAATAGAGAGAACACTATCTATTTAATCTTAGTGGAAATAATAAATATGTTACAAATCATGTTATGAAACACCAAAAATATTTCAATAAGAATGTTAAAAAATCATACATGTGATAATAATTATGGTTCCCAGAATTTAATTAATTTGTTAAATGTGATTATCTCTATTTTATTATATTATAAATGAACATTACCAAATAATTATCATCAATATTATTAAGGTATTCAAACTTCATGGAATTTTATCCATTTAATTTGACTAAATATTTTGTAGGTAGTGGCAATAAATTATCTCTTTCTCTCTCTTAGATAATTCATGACTAATTGTCATTACTCTAAGATGTGCATTTTAGTATAATATCTTTCTTCAAAAAAAATTATAGATTATATAATATATTTATCTTCTACATGTGATATTATTATCAATAGTATTGATTTTAGAAAAAAATTTCCAGATTTGAATATATCGTTATTTAAACTTGGAATAAAACATTATATAAAATTCAATTCTAGAAATTAAGAAATAAAAGGATATACATTTAACTTTATGCTAAACTAATTTCATTTCATGAAATAATATTGACATAGTAAATACTATACAAAAAAATACACTATTTTTTAGAGAAAAAATTCTCTTGTAAAATATAATCTTCAACTAATAATTAAATATAATTTACCTTTAATTAACATAATTACACTAATTTAATTTTATTATTATCTTTCAAAATTGTCACATATACAGTCTTCATGAGACTATTCTCTATAAATTGTCTAATTGGGGTTAATTTAAATCATTTAGACAAAAAAGATAAATCATTTTACTTTCACATTTTCACATTTTGAAAATTTAGATGTCCCATATCATATAACAAATTTAGGTTTATGGTTTTTTTGGAGTAAATTTAATTTATTTGATATCTTTCATTACACGAAACACCCCTTTAAGGAATTTTTATACATAGTACTGGGTAGAGATTGCGTAATGGGAAACACTATATTTTAAGAAATAATTTTTAAATATTATTTATAATTGTTTTATATAATAAAAATATTTAAAAAACTATCTATTTTTATTAAAGTCTCTATATGTTTTGAAATTAATATTTTTACACAAAAAAATCATTTTTTTTATTTCTATTTGTGAAAAATAATAAAATTAATTTATTTGAAATTTTTTAAATTTAATTTTAAGAAATAATATTAATTTTTGAAATCAAAATTTCAAAATTATATTATGGTGAATTTTTGGTATTTTCTGGAAAGAATAATTTTATGATGAATACTAAAAATCTTAGTTTTAATTAAAAACTTCATTTTCATTTAAAGAATTTAAAATGTTATTTTTCATTTTAAAATTCAATTAAATGTCAAATAAACTAAATTATTTATACAAAAAATTTATTTATTACATTGGAATCAATTTCATAATTTTTGTTATAAAATTTTTTGGAACATTTGAACATTTTCTCTTTGGAAAATTCATTTCTCTTCACATATGGGAGGTGAAAATTTTAAATTCGATTTTTCCAATTTTTGAGTTGAATTTTGAAAAATTTATTCTATATTTTATATAACCATAATTTCTATTATCTTATAACATCAACTAAATTTTTTCTATATTTTATATTAAAAATATAAAAAAGTGTGTACTATGACTAAGGTAATGATGGGTTTAGCAAGGGTTAAACTGAAATGATAATGGTTAAAAAAACACCCAAAATATTTACAACACCCATTAAAAGGCTATATTTCAACATTATCTCTTATATATTAAATAATTATTCATTTATGATCCTTTTTACATTTGAAAAATGTGAATACACCTTTTCATTATAAGAAATTACATGTGTGTCACTCACCACGCTTATAAAAGGTCTCCCATTCTCATCGCCACTTTATAATTCCAAAAAACATTATTACAAGAAATAAGTACCCTTATAAGTTCATTTGTTCCCTCATCTCACCTTTTAATACATAGTATGTTCATAAATCCAACATAGTAATCCCCTTGTTGAAACCAAAATAAATTGTCTGAAGAAGATGTAACACCCCTGAGTACTTAATTGTGTTTCTTCCTTCACTGCATTAAATCCTTATAAAGCCAAAATGATATAATGAACTCACTATATTATATATATGTATATTTATTTATGTAAGGTGAATTATCCACAACCATATCCACTTCCAAAACATGGGACATGATTTCATTATTCATGTGTACGGCCGACTATGACCTCAGAAACCAATGTTATTTGTCTTACATAACCACTTATCTCTGATGGATGTAAGGATGGATTAAATTTTTACATATATTATTTATGATATTTCTATTCTTCATTATTTATTATCACCTAAACTATCATACATTTCATTTTATGGGAATAGAATAACCTTGATTTTGTGTACGGAGGATTACCACCTCATAAAGCGATGTTTTTCATTCACAAATTATATAGTGTGTAATAAGAAATATTTTTTGAAAATATATTCTATATATTTCAAAAAAATTATTATGAATTTTAGTATATAATTTAACACTATTTTTTTAATCCTTTAATAAATTTTAAATAGCATTCATGTGTATGAATGGCCAACCATATCAATGAATGGTCGATTTCATTTTCTATCACTAACTATTATGGATTACTCTAAAACCATAAATAATGAATATTTTTTTATTTTAATGTTTAAAATTTTGGATATAATGGATACATCTTAAAATTATTAGTCCTAAAATCGAAAAATAAGGATATTCATGATAAACAAATCATTAATTTCCAAAAATATGACTTTTCATTTATTTTATATCATATGGGTAATAAAAGTTTATTAGAAACTAATATATTCTACAATATAGATAATTATGTTTTTTATTCTATGCATATAAAATTAATATTTATTATAATGAATTTTTATATGTATACAAAATAATTCAAGACTCCAGGTATGGGATTCCTATCTCACATTTTACTTATGTTAGGTACATGTCATATTCACCACCTATTTTTTTATGTGGTGTATATAGAAAACATTATTATATTTTATGAGTACTCATATTGAAAATTATTGGTATTTAAATATCCATTTTTCGGTCTCACTTTTTTGTGGATTACTATTCAATGATACCAATTTGGTAGGTGTTTATGTTACAATCTCATTATTTATCCAGATTGTATGTGATTATGATTCCAATGATGAAATACTATGATATATCTCTGATAAATATAATTTTTTTCACCTTTGTTTATTTAAAGATGATTAATGTTTTCCATTCATATTCCACAAATTATGTACTCCCTAGTTAAAAATAAAATATCTAAGAAGAAATGTCATAATTTATCTCTCCAATAAAATACAATTTTTCTGAGAAAACCGTGTTTTCGAATAAAGTTTTTTTAAAAATTTAATATTAATTAAAATATTTTATTAAATATTTTTTTAATAATTTTTTCATTTTATAGAATTTATTGGAAGTAATATTCATTTAAATTTCCAAATAATTATTGTTTTTCTTTTACTGAAAATGTTAATGGAATATACATTTTATTATTCATGGGATGAACAGAATTCTCCACCACCATAGCCTATGATATAATTTAATCATACATTATAAAATTTTATGTGTATTTTAAAGAAATAGGATTTAGAAAATATTTTAAGAATTTTTATATTTAGAAATTTATTTTTTATGAAAAGTTATTTTACTCATGAAGTGTTCCAAGTTATCATTCAAAATCATTTTCCATATAATATGACATTCGTTGATGATACTTATTCTTTAATGGTATATTATTCTAGAATACCATTTTTTTATTTATCTAGGTGGTTAGTAATTATATTGAAATTATCTTTTCACATATTGTTTCCCTTCACATTGTTATAACATGATAAAATGGTTATTAAACCCACTTCTATTCACATGTTATGCTATGATGAAATGAGGAAATGATTATGAAACCAATCTCTTAGGTCATGATATGATAAAATGATTATGAGACACATTTCATTTCATCGGATATTATATGAATAATATTTTATTATCTTTTGGAACACATAAGGATTATTTCTATTATGTGATTTGTGGTACATATATCTCCCTCTAATTCCTTATGCAATGATGTATATCTCATGTGATAGAGTTGAGTAGAACAAGGAGTGAATCCAGTTCAGCAAAGGAATTTTTTCTTCTATGATATCCTTGAGAGTGAACATTGACTACTATGATAGTTCGGGGAGTGAACCCATTTCACTATGATATCCTTAGATGTAATCCACTTGTATAATGAAAATAATTTTCTATACATATGTGTATTCAAAAATTCTATGTATTATCATAATGTTATGATCACATTGATCATGTTGTTTGATTTCTTTATGTTTCATTACATAGTAAATACCAATCCTCATTAAATGACTCAATATTTTTATATTTTATATTATGTGTATGGATTTTATTTTTTTTGTCGTGTTCTCATACCATTATACACGTGATATTTTTAAGTATCTCCCTTGTTTACCCTTATTGAGAATCTGATCATAGAATTTTATATGATTCCATTTAGAATGCCAGGAATAATTTTATTATATATGGGAATCCTATGAATGGTTCTAGTTATGATGAAATTAGTGGGAGATGATGTATTTCACAAATGAACATATTTTTGAACATGTTTATGAAGGAACTATAAAATTACAATTTTTAGTGTTTTTATATAATTTAATAAATGTTCATCAAAAATTGATTTAATATATATATAAGAAAGCATGGGGAACTATAGAGAGTATCATAGGATAGTTTTTTATAACCTTTTGAAAATATTATTACAAATTATTACTGGGAACTTTAACGATATGTCTGAGGACGAGTATAAAGATGAGTAAAAGTATAAGAAAATTTCATCAAATTTTGGTAAAGGATGGTGTGAGTGGTTTTTAAGAAATTACATCCATGTATGAATACTATGTGGGGATCTGGATCTAAAACTGAGGTACCTATGGGTAAATAATTTTAAAAGGGTTCATTGACCTAGACTTGATCATCACCTACTGCATGACAGAAGGCCATGTTTCACACCTGATTTATCACTCCAAGGGATATACATTGAAATTTCATAAACTCATTTGGATCCATCATAACAGATTAAAATAGATAATGACTATGAATAAAATAGGATAAACCTATGTTTTCATAAATTAAATGAAGGATTCATGATTCCCACAACATATATGTGATTTTTAATGATTATGTTGTTCCCCACTATGATTATTTTTTCTTAAAAAATTATTTTTGTTTTTTCAATAGGTTGTAGTTAATATAACCATGATATTACTATGTGAAATAGAAAATTCAATGATTTCCCTCCTTATTAGCCAAATTTATGGGTGTGAGATTAAAAATTATCATTGTTATATTCATGTAACATGATCAATCAATGAATTATGTGGAATTTATAAATGTGAAAAGGAGGAAACATCATTCTAATAATTCCTTCACGAGGAAAAATCCACCTTCCTTCGGTGGATTCATTGATCTTATAGTTTCTAATACACGGATCACTACAAGTAAAAAATGTTTCATGTTCTCCAATTTTAGAACATGACATATTAATTTTGGATGTATATTATTTTGAAGGAGATTTAGATCAATGGTTGAATCTCATAAAGAATACAAATAAGATGATGAAATTGACTCCACAAATTGGGTAAAGTTCAATTACTTATTTTTCAATATATACTTTCCTCATATTATTTGTATAAAGATGGAGAAGGAGTTTTCAGTGTTATAAAAATGTGTTGATGAATATGTTGGTACCTATAAGGAAAATTTTACAATACACATGATGTATGATTTTATTATATTCATCAAACATATATATAATGTTTTTTGATTATTTAATAGAGTAAAACCATGTCTCTGAGCGGTGTTATCCATAACTTACTTCAGTATCTATAAAGAGACTATTCAATGTTCTGTCAATGTGGAAAAAGATGTTTTAGTTATGTATAAATCTCAATGTCTTGATAATAATAGAAAAATAGAATTCAAATTAAAATATAAAAATAGTATATAGGAGAATATTGGTTTTCCCTTATTCTCATAGTGTTTTAATAAAAAAGGAGAAAATTATCTTCATGGGATTATAAAATATTCTAAATTTTTAGGTGAGGTTCATGAGGTAATTGAATGATGCTATTATTGGAAAAAGTTATCTAATGATGAAAATAAAGGTAATGCTTCATAGAAATCACCACCCACAATCTAGAGTTTCAAATTAAAGGATTATTGGAATTATTATATTAATTTCCCAATTTATATGGTTGAATATGATGATCAATTTCCGTAACCTATTAAGAAAAGTGACAAAAGGGAATATCATGATAGAAAATTTTTAATCAAGGGGTGTCATAATTAAATAGTGAAAGGTGTTCTTAAAATCTGATGTAGAACTACTGATATCTTATTTGACTATATACCTGCTCTCTCTTCTATATATGATGAATTTTATATGGGTATTGAGATTCCTCCCATATTATTAGATATATAATAATAATTTAAAACCTCCATAGTTATGTTGGTCACATCATACTTCTATGATTATTCTGAGGTTAATGTTTCTGAATGTTTTCTTCCTGAAAATCATGTAATTATTTCTCTAGTTTAACTTGATTGTATTATATTAATGGATTTGATTTCACTAACTAAAATCCAAATCAGTTTTTGAGGAATTTAATTCATGTTTAATATTCCATACAAACTTATGATAATTATCAATGTGAAGATAAATATGCACCAATGATGGAAATCATATCCATTTTATGGGTTTTTATTTTATTTCAAGTGTGGTTCTTAACAGAGATTCTTGGGGAGAAACTCAATATCGATGATAATACTATTTCATGTGAGTTTTTAATGTATTTCTAGAATAGTTTCATTGAAGTCCATAAAAATGTGATGTTGAGTTCTCAATAGAACTCATACCTAGTGTCATTAAATTTCAAATAGTCTTTATAGAATGCCCCATATTAATATACAGGAAATGAAAATGAAAATATTGGATAACCTTGATAATGGATTCACTTGGACATGCATGTCACCTTGGGGTTCACCTTTTCATTTTGTTAAAAAAAATATAGTTCAATGAAAATATGAATTTATTTTTAGGATATATAAAGGATAGCGATGAATAAAAAGTGTCATATACATCATATTAATGAAAAATTTTATCAACTGTGCTGATCTCAATACATTTCCTACATTTAAATTCATTTTAGATATCATTAATTAACAGTTAAGAAAGACGATATAAATCATACAACATTAAAAAAACGGTATGAAGACTATGAATATATTGTGATACCATTGGGTTTTACTAGTTCCTTATATATCATCATGTATTTAATGAATAGAATCCTCAGATAGTACCTTGATTAGTTTTTGGTTATTTTTATAGACTATATTCATATCAATTAAAATAGAATACAAGATCATAAATATAGCTTTTCAATTGTACTAAATAACCTATGGATGGATAAAATATTTGAAAATTTTATGATTTGTGAATTTTGTCTACAAATAGATTCATTTTGGGGTCATATAATCATAAAATATAGTATATAGTTAGATCAATCAGAGAATAAGTCTTTTCTTTGTTGGCCTAGACCATGCATTATGACTTAGATCTATAGTTTTCTAGGTTTATCTAGATATTATCAATGATGTTTGGAGATTTTCTCTAGACTATCAAATCAACTCAACTGGTTAACTCACGAGGGACCCATGTTCAAATAGATAGATGAATATGAGAAAATTTTCAAGTAAATAAAGATCAGATTAGATAGAGAACCATTTCCAACATTAACATAAAGTGGACAAGGTTTTTTAATATATATATATATATATATATATATTAAAACAAAAAGGAATCTTGATAATTTCTCATGATAATTACATAGTTATATCTTATTCTTCATAGAAATTAATATTTCATGATAAAAACAACCCAAATCATTATTTTGAGATATTTGTGGTTATTTCTAAATTAATTCCAAGGAGGAATAATCTTTATGAATGAAACCATGATAAATATAAAGATAAAAAATATTTAAGTTATATATTCCTGAAAAATGAGTTTAATATGAGACATAAAATATGAGTAGATCTGATTATGGATTAAGACTAGTCCATACATTACCTCCCTGGGAACGTGAATAAGGTGGCCAATGATTTGAGTTAAAAAGATCATTCCATATTATCCATGATGAGGAGCACAAAAGATCAAATATTTCTTGATTTTAAAATTATTTAAATGGAAATATTAAACTATTGGGATAAATATTATCTTTCCCAATTGAATATTCAACCATCTATCTAATTTATCTTTAACGAGTCATAGAAGGGAGATTTAGAGATGAAAAAGAAGGTTCGAATTATTCTTGAGTTTAACCTTGATCATGATGGAATTAAATGGTTCAGGAACCATATATGTGTTCTATCCATTCTATATTTTAAGAATTTTTTAGATTAGTCTCATTTTTATAATTATTTATTCATCCTAATAGTAAAAATATGTTCTGATATTTGAATTAGTTTTTCTGATGGTATGAAATAAACTGAGATATTGCAATGTTTGTTTTTTTGTGCTTGGTGTTTATTAAAGTTAAAGCTAATTGAAAAATATTTGTGGGTTGTTACATACATTACCAATAATATAATGTAAATTGGAAAACATCACCATGTATTTTCCATTAAACACCCCTAAATGTATAAAGTTTATATGTCGTTATGGGTTATAGTCAATCTCTTTAAAAATTCATCACAATTAATCACTATCAAAGAGAACTTATCTCTTAATCGTCATGAAAGAATTTAAAGTATGGAAGTTTTAGGGATTGATGAAGTACCACATTCCATTTTCAATAATTAGGATGTGAGTTTTACCAATATCTCCTTGAGAATTATTTAATAGCATAAGGTTACGGAGTTATGTTTTACCAATAGAAATCATTATTTGGAAGACAGTTCGTATAAGTGAACAATTCAAACCCAAGAGGGTATGACTAAATCATATTACATGTTTTTCAAATGTGGTTGGGATCAAAAAATTACTCTTTTTTATTATCATACAATAATATATTTTTCTCGACCATTAAAATGGATCATTAAGTAGCCCTATATAGAAGGAAGTGTAGAGCCATGATGTGCTAGAATGAAGTTGGAGAAAGAAATCTTTTGGGACCTAAAATTTCAGACGAAATGGGTGATATTGAGAGGTTCATAAAGGAAGCTCAGAGTAAATAGAAATATCATGTAGAATTTTTCATTCATGATCTTGAATTTGGAGTTGCTGGAATGGTGTTTCTATGATTTTCTCCATGGAATAAGGTTATGTTTCTCAGGAAGAAAGAGAAACTAAGTCCTTTGTAAATTTGTCCCTTTTAAATTATTCATCATATTATGAGAGTAACCTACTATTTTATGCTTCCACCAAATTTCTTTCAACATCATGATTTGTTCATTGTATCTCTTATGATGAATTATGTACCTGATCCACTAAATGTATAGAACACGGAGGTCATACCCTTGGAATAGGTTCATTTCATTGATGAATATCCAGTGATAATTCAATATGATATAGATAAAGTTATATGTAAGAAGAACACTCACCTATTAAATGTATTATAGAAAAGTGATGAGTTTGAATATGATTCGTAGGATCCAAAAGAAATGATATTGGAGAAGTATTCTCATTTTATTTATTAGAGTGATGAATTTTTAGAATGAAATTAATTTTCAATGTTTTAGAATGTAAGAACCTGAGTTTTTATGATTTTTTAATAAGTTAAATAACATTTATATCCTGTTTTACACACAAAACATAGTTTAGATTGCGTTATATGCAACATAATATATATTTTATGTTATATACAATACCGATTTTTAACAAACCGTGTTATTTTGTTTATTTTATTATTTAAATGAGAATATTATAACATATCCATTAAACATAGATATATAAATATTAATAACTACTATTTAAATGTTAAGTACAATGGTATTATGTAAATAAAACATATTGATTAAAAGTTCTTCTTTTTTCAAAAAAAAAATTACATGTTTCAAAAATACTTTTATATAAAAAAAATGTTTCATTTTTTATTTTTTTGAACAATTATAAAATAAATTTTTTATAATTTATGAAAATTATTTTTTAAATCATCTTATCAGAATTAGTATTGGTTGGATTTTTTTCCTTTTTTCTGAATATATTTACAGTAATATAAATCATGAATAATACTAGTTTTTATTGAAAATATTTATAAAATTTTTAGAATTTAAAATGATACATATTAAAAAATGGTTTTAGAATTAGAACTATTTAAATTATATATCAATTATTTCGATTTAGTTCATTGTATTAATTTTCATATTTATTCATCATTTAAATTTTTTTAATGTTTTGAATAATTTCTCTTTGGAAACCCACTTTCTAATCTCTTCTACAGGTGTAAATTAAATTTAACTATTCCACTTAGGTGAATGGAACATGTCAAAATGGATTAAATAATTTTTATAAACATAATTTATATTATCTAATATGGTCAACATTATTTTTTACAATAATTAATAGTAAAAATTATTTACCATTGTTAAGGTACAAATGGGTTTATTATGATGGTTAAACACAAAAGATAAGGGATGAAAATGACCTAAAACATTTAAAAACCCCTTGGATGTACATATTTGGATATTTTATATTAAAGTCTTGATAATATTTTATTTTGGATCCTTATGGCATGTGAAAAAGTTGGAAAATCTTTTCCCTTTCAAAAAATTACAAGTGTACCACACACCTCACTTAAAAAAGACCACCCCATCTCGTCTCCTCATCACACATAAAAACCATTTGGTTCTTCAAATACCACCCCAAATAAAATAATTACATACACAATCCCACTGTATAATCCTTATTTTTCAAAAATATGACATAGGAATAGTTTTTTTGAAAACAATAAAAAGTATTCCAATGAAGAGGTAACACCCCAATATGAGTGTTTTATATTATTTCATCCCATACATTCTGGAATTATTATTAAACCACCATGATATAATAACCTAGGTATCTTCCATATACATATATGTTTTTATTTTATGTTATTGACCTCAAAAAGTCTCCTCTATCTTCAAATGGGATACCAATTTATCATTCTTGTGTACAAATGACTATTGCCTCACGAACCAATGTTATTCATTTTCCATCACTACCTATCATGGATGGATATAATAATGGATTAAATTTTTTATATATGATACTTATGTTATTATTATACTTATATAATTTTTAATTCTTCAATAACATCATACATCCACTTAAATGAGAATATGATAACGTCTCCCATGTGTTTGACGAACTACCGCATCAGGTAGCAATGTGGTTCATTCATGCTTTACATGGAAGGTAATAAGGATTATATTAATTAAATTATTTGATATATATGATATAATAGTGATTCATAAATTTTAATATATCATTTTCCATTATTTATTACAATCTTTTGAGAAAATTGAATCATTGTTCATGTGTATGTACTCTCTACCATCACCATAAATGATGTATTTCATTTTCTATCTCTATATGTTGTATATTACTATCAAAAAACATATATTGAATATATATGATATTTATATAATAATTAGAAAAATTATATGATTTTACCACAATAAATTTAAGTTGTAAAAAATAACAAATAAGTACATACAGAAAAAACAAATCAATTATTTACTAAAACATTATTTTAACATATAATTTTCCATAGATGTGTAATAAAATGTCATAAGAAAATCATATATTGTATGATATAAAATTTATGGTTCTGTAACATATTTATAATACATATATATTAACAATATATGTGCTTTTAATGTGTATTATGGAAATTGGGTCTTAATGTAATGGATTTCAATATCACTTTTTTCTTTTGTGAGACACATGCCATATTACCAATATATTTATTTTATGTGTTTCATATACAACACATTAAAATATTTTTTAGTGAAATATTATTAAAATTATTTTTATTTACCTAACAATTTTAGGATCTCTCTTTCATGGAGCTTGTGGTTAGATGATACTAAAGTGGTATGGATTTATGTTATAATCACTTTTTTATCCATATTGTTCATTATTATACATCCAATGATGAAATATTGTGATCTACCTTAAAATAAACTAATTTATTATCATATCCTGTGTTTATTATAGTAGAATGCATGTTTTCCAATCATTTTAAAATATTTATTTACAATGGATTTAAAAATGATTTTTTTAATAAAAATAGTCTTCATTTATCTCTTAAATCAAGAACCCATTTTCTTTCAAACCCATATTTTATATATAGTTTTTTAAAAAATTGTTTTCAAATATTCCAAATGGTTTGTTAAATGAAATTTTCACTATTTTTTACATGTTGAAAACATATATTGAAAGGAATATTCTTGTATTGTTTATAAAATTCGCATTTGTCTATTACCAAAAATTTGAATAGAATCCTAGTGTTAAAATCTTAAACAAAAAAATAATTATATATCATCATAATACATTATAGTAAATTACAAATAAAATTATCTGATAATATTTTTATTAATGTTTTCTTTCAATATTTAATTTTTAATGAAATGTCGGTTTCCTCTTGAATGATTCCACATAATCATTAAAAATCATTTTCTATATAAAATGGAATCATTTGATGATACTTATGATAGAATAGGGATATGATCTAAGGATATGATTCAGATTATTCCTCTAGGTGGTTTATGTATATTATGAAAATATACTTATGAAAACTATTTCTATTCTTTTGATTATTTCATGATAAAATTATTTTGAAATATACATCTTTTAATGGGATATGCTATTATGAAATGATTAAAGTATTATGAAACCATTCTTTTTTAATCTTGTTATGATATGATTAAATATTTATGAAAACCATTTCATTTTAGGGATTATGATATAATTGATATCTTTTAATATTGTGAAATACATAATTATGATTTTTATAATGTGATTTGTGGGAACTATTTCTCTCTTCAATGAATTAGGTAATGGTTTATATCTATTGAGATGGAGAAGAATGGAATGGGGGTGAACCCGATTTAGTAAGAGACTTTGTCAGAAATAATGGTATTTGGAGTGAACCTTGACTACTATGATAGATTATGGAGTGAACCCATTATACTATGATAGACTTGGAAGTGAGTCTTGACTACTATGGAAATTATTTTTTTTCTTATGTGTATGCAATAATTATTTTTCTAATAATTTTTTTTCTCTCATGGATCATTTTCTATGATTTCCTTATGAATCTTTTTATTGAAATTACAATCATTATTAGATGACTCCATATTATGTTATTTAATCTATAGGGTTTGGTTTTCAAATTTTTATCTAATGATATCGTACCCATTTTCTAATGCTATGCTTAAATATCTCCCTTAATTTTCCTTGGAGAGAATTTGAGATAACTCTTTCTTATGATTCCTTTACCAAGGTTATGATGAAATGTATTATGTTTGATAATTTTTTGTATGGTGATAAGTATGAAGAACATAGTTTTAGTTGATGATATAGTTCAGATATAAACCATTTGTTTATGTTTCCATGTTTCTAAAGGTAATTTACCTTTACGATGCCCAAGCTTATGTTTCTATTATATAAGGATCATTCCAATAAATTAATAATATCAATATAAAAAACCTAGGTCACTATATATTTCATACCAGGATATTTCCTTGGAAAATCCCTACATCCAAAATAGAGGAGAGAGGAAGATCTCTTTATCCTTTGAATTGTTGTTTTGTAAGTATGAGAGGGCTTTGAGAATTTTAAAATGACTCAAAAAAGATCAAATATCATGTTTTAGGGTAATAAAATCTCATGAAAAGAAAGGAGTAACTCAAATGAGGGAAGGAAACTAATTTTTAGCATCCAGGGATATCCTTCATCAGTTATTATATAAAATCATATATTTAATTCTCCATTTAATTTTTCCAGAAGATTTACTTAACATGATTTAATTTATTATTGATAAAAATCTTCCATAATTATTTTCTAATTATTAATATAATTAAAATTAATAAAATTATATGATTTTTTGTGTTCAAATTATTGAAATGGATTTCATGTAATTTATAAATTCAATGGAGGAACAAAATGACAATACTTGGGAAAATGAAAACTCATACACAACTCATATTTTTTATGTTAGGTTAATAGGATTTTACACAGAAACAACATTCTACCATTATGCAAGATGCATGATCTTCATAAGACTATTTTGATTTTTCAATTTTTTTATTTTATTACTCTAACCTTTGAATGAAAAACTTAGATGACCATTACACAACCTTTTAACATAACATGTTTCCTCTATGGAGTGATGGATGTACCCTTATTCAAGTAGAAGCAATACTTTAAGACCCATTCATAACATCTTTTTTACATTATATAACACTAAAAAATCAAGGATTTCCCTTATGTACCACTCAAACCTCTGTTACATAGTATGAATGCTACCTTTATTAAATTATTGCGAAATTTATGTCACCTTTATGAAAATTTTGATAGGATATGGTAACCATTATGCAATAAGAGGTATAATCATATTATCTTTATGAAACATATGTAATTTAATTCTTACCACTATGTAACCATTAGAATACATGATTTACCCATATGCTTAAGCATGGTTATTCATAATGTTAGAAATTATTTAAAAGCTAATAATTTTCAATTAAAAAACCTAAACGTAATTATTAATGGTAAATATAATCACACAAAAAAAGTCAAAAAACACATTCAAAATATTAAAGTCACTTTAACAAAAATCATCAATAATATTAAAAATGCTATGTTAAAAGATTTAAATTAATTTCATAACTTTTAAACCACTATTAATTCCCCACTATAAATTTCAAATGGATTTTTAGAAGATATTATAAATTTATGAAATTTCCCCCAAAACCCCAAATAGCTCAGATTTACAAATGATGGTTGAGGAATATTACAAAACATTGCATTAGATATCTCTCAAACAATTCATGTCTTCCTGAATTTTAAAAACTTAAATAGAGAGGGTATGGATTATGGATAAATCAACCAATAGGCAAGATATATCTCAAGTATTTCATTCTATTTGGAACAATGAATCCACCCTAGAGGTTCACGGTGTAAAACTACTCAACACCTTTAAATAGTACCAAAACAATATATTTGGGGGGATATCTCTCAACCAAAAACATTCCCAACAATAAAAATTTACATCAAGGGAGAAACAATCTCATATATTAACATGATATCAGATAATTCAACACATCACAATAAAGAATTAATAAATGTGTAATATTGAGCAAGAATCTATGACTCTAATTCCTATGTTAGAACACATAATCACATTAGTGTCCACATAGATAACCAAAAATACATTAAGAACTCCATATCCTATCAAAAAACATTATATAAGGGAAGTCCTTCTAAAAAAATCAGTCCACATTGATTTAAAAAATTGAAAAAACATCATTTAGTAGATAAAAAATGTTTCTCTACATATCCGAAAAATTACTTCTATATTATATCAATTTAAACCATTTTTAAATCACCCTTCAAGAAAATTTATCCAAAAAAATCTTCTTTTAGAAAGAAATAATAATACATTTAAAAATACTATTTTATAATGAATACATATTTCATTTACGTTTTCTAAGATAACTAGCTATCATAAAAAATTAAGTGTATATCAATGAAAAATATTATAAAACATGAAAAAAAGTATATAATAATTACATAACACAAATCTATCATACTATTTAGAACATTAATATCAGTACAACTAACCTCTAAATCATAGGGAACCAAATTCAAGAAAATAATTTCATTAAAATCAAATCATGATGTTTAAACAATCCATATTACATTTTTTTAAAAAATTGGTGTGTTAACAAAACCATATTTCCAAGTATCAAACTCAATCATAAAACTACCAATGTAAACAATTCATTATTTCCATTACCATTTACCATAGGTGCGTGACATTATTTTCAAGAGATATTTATTAGTTCCACACAACATTCCCCATTAATCCCATACTATATGATATAAATAAAAAACTATTCCAAATAATATTAATAAAACCAACCCATTTACCACATCATGACATTATCCACTTTTGTTATCAATGAATCATCAACAATATTTTAAAATGTTTCATAATGTAACACGTCATGATGGATATGGTTCCCCTATCTTAATTTTCTTGATACTATAAAAGTATGATAAAAATACCTTCTATATATGTATGCACACTAGGACACAACCATATCATAATCAAATCCACTTGATCAACTGAAAATATAAATGAAATTCATTCATAATAAAGAGTGTAACTGATCAAACACTATTATGAAATATAATAATGGAAAACATATCATGTTCTATTTTTTCATAACTAGGTCCCATGTCTCATGGAACAAGTAGAGAGAATATTGATTAAAAAAATTTATAAATATATGAACTCCTTCCCCTGGACCAAATCTCCACTAAGATATACCCTAATAAAGTGTATAAGATGTTCATGATGATAGATTCACAACCCCTAGACTAAATTTTTTTTCATTGAGAGTGTAATAGAATAGCATGATTAAGGTTAGAGAAACCCCTTTTCCCTAGAGAAGATATAACTCTAAACATAATTCATGAGATATGAGCTATCCATACCATATTTGATGGTTGATAGCGATGGGTAGTAGATAAAAGGTTTAAGTGACGTAAATAAATATTTCTCATTGATTTATTATATGGTATTCCGTTAGTAAAATAAATAGTATATCATACACTCATTCTTAGGGGATAAAAATATTTAATGATTATAAATGATGTCATTAAATTTAATGGGATAATAATCAAAGTATTTTATGCTCAAATAGAAAATTTAATAGTTTCACCACACAATAATTGAAGAAATGGGAAATAAAATAATGTATATAAGACATCACTAGCCATGAATCAACCCCCTATTGTCTAAGAAGAAACCTTGAATGAAATTTGCACTCAAAAGATCCCCCAAAATAGCCACATCCTAAGAAACACTAATAAAAAAGAGATATCATTGTCGATTTGACCCAAATATCATTGTCACAACAAAATAAACCAAGTTATCACTCTTTCTCTATGATCATAATTCAAATATAATGCAATCACCACCTCTTATATCCAATCCTATGTCACGGGATATATAATTAATCCCTCATACATTTAAAAACTATATAACTATAACTCATGGAGTAACCTCCTCTGAGAATATTTATCATTGTCTTCTAATCAACTGTGATTTTTGAAAACATCTTGGCGTCAAGTAGAAGGGGACGTCGACATGTAGCCACTCCAGAAAAAGAAAAACTGATAGGGACTCTTAAACCACGTAATGAATTTGGTAAGGTTAATTACTTACTTTATTTTTAACATTCTCCCATTATCTGCCTCATTAAACAAAATGAAAATAAATTCATGATGGATGATCCATTCCTAGGTTTACGATGAAATAGAATAAATTCCCTTAGAATATCCAACACAAATGATTGTGTTTTTGTTAGATCACAAGGTAAAATTAAATCATGTGTCCTACCCAACCTCACTTGTTTATATTACTCACTATGCTTAGTTAACATAATTTCCATACCAACACATACATTCATAGGAATTACTTACTGAAAACACCATCATATCTCTAAACTAGACATTTATACAATTATTTCACAATTATTTCCACCCAAATGAACCCTATTGGGATGGTTATGAGGGAATGGAGATAGTTATGACCAAATCTAATCTCTAATAGTCTACTAGTTTATGATAAGAACCAATAGTGTAACCTACACACTGATGGATTCCATTAACCATTGTGATATGATAATTGAGAGAGATAATTTAAAACAAAAAATACATGGTTTAATCTTTATAAAATTAATGAAAATTCAAAATAAATTCATGTAATGAAATAAAAAATAACAGAAATACTAAAAACAGAACCTTAATAGTTACCATGATCCTCTAACATCTCCTAAACAACACCTTGGACTATAAGTATCTATAATGATTAGAAAAAAACTTATTTACCATTAAAATAGTTTATATATATTTATGATGGTGATAACATATATACAGTTTTACATCCTTCCTAAAACCTGTCTTTATTAATATAAAGGACAAATATTAAATACCATGAGTAAATATATGAAACCAACTCAGTTTATAATAAAATTGAAAACTCTTTTCTAATACTTGCTATGGATAAATTACTAAAAATCACATAAAAATAATAATTTAATAACTAATATGTTATAAAATGAAGGTACCCATCTACCACTTCCCCGTATGTTTATTGTTTTTATAAATTGTTATATGTCCGGAGCCATCTCTTTTCTAAATCTAGCACAAAGAGATCTAGGCTAATTATTCTATCCTAATGTTACTAAGGATAAAATAATCACCCCATGAATCACAATATCTCATAATCACATCTATATCCTTATATCATAACCATGTAGTTTTTTGGATCCATAACAGCATATAAGTCATGTTTTACACATCAATATATCACATCCCATATATAAAATACCTCTAATAACAATTATAATTCTATATGTTAATATATAAGTGTATGATATAATTAAAATACATTATATCCCACTATAAACATATATGTGGAAATATAACCAGGTAGTTTCTACGATCCTCCACAGCACGAACATCTTTTATTATACCACAATTTTTCACAACACATACACAACCTACCTATAATAAAAATTATGATACAATATTAATAGATATATTTTTTTGAAATTAAACATTTCCATTATATCTCTCTAAAAAATATATGGGTAAAGATAATCACTTTGTTTACCAACACATAACTCTACCATGTGAATAGATAATGGTTATTAGAGGTATATATCCATCCATTCCTCACTAACCTATATATTAGGGGAAAATACATCAAGAGTCCACTAGGTGTTAGTCGTAATATCAACATATGTAGGTAGTATATAAAGTCACAAAAAATGCATGACATATATAATTCAAACAACCAAAATATTTGAAATTATTCTCCTTAAAATCATCTATAACTGACATCTAAAAGGACTCCTGACTACCACTCCTAAGGCCTAGGAATCAAAAGAAGAATATTGTCAATATCAACATTAATTAATTAATTATCCCTTAATAAATTATAACCCTTAGGATTTTAAGGATTATAATTTTATTCTTCTAATCCTTGAACATAAAAATTGTATTAATATTTATTATCTCATGCATGTCATGGTCCTAAATTAATAATCAAGAACCAAGAATATTCTTTCATTAATTAATTTATCATTTAATGATAATTTGGTAACTCTAGGGCCCATCCTAAGCTAACACATAAAAGATTCACTCTAATAGAATGGTGTCAAACTGGTTATCAAATTTATAAATTGATTAAATAAATATCAAAGGGAAACTATCCATTATAAAATAATATTAATTATCCAAATTGCATCATATATTTCACTATAATAAAAAATGAAATCCAAATATCAACCTATTATATTAAAAACTATCACAACCCCCTCCCTCTAAAGGTAACCCTCCTGATCGAACAATTAAGGAATAAGAATATTGACCCCCAATTGAAACCCCCAATATAAATTGGGTTTTAGAAAATAATCGAGGGTATAAACACCAAAAATTATAGTCATAAAACCTCTATAATATATCTAGTATCATGAGATTAGAAGTAAATAATTAATCAACTCCATGGAATAATATAAATAAAATAACCCAAACTCATCCAGTGATGAATTTATGAAATGAATTGATATAGATAAATGCCTCTAAATAGATACCCAAAAAATTATATGGCACTGATAGTCATTAGGACAAAGATATTGATGTCTAACATGGTCTGTATAGTCCTCTAAGAAAATAGAAAAATGTTATGTATATAACATGGGTGAGAATAAATTACACACAATAGTGTAATTAAAATCTATCATACAACCGAGAAAATAAATTAAATGCACAAGTAAGTAAAAAAACAAAAGAAAACTACATAGGTAAACTAACTGATAATTACAACCATGACACAATCACTAAAAAAGACATAAATGTATAACAACATAAAAACAAGAATATCGATAAAGGTTACCCAACATCACTTTCCAAATAATATTCTTCCACAACACTCTAACATCAGATATCCTTGACCTCCCATATTTTCCGAACATCACATCACGTCTCACCCACCACAATAGCTCCATCAAATCATATCATATCACATATGACCTACAAATACTTAGGTCATAGCATCATATCCACATCCCATCGAAAAACACCAGTTCTATCACTTGACATGAAAAATATAACTAGAGAAGTAAAATATCATTAAAATGAAGGAAATAAACCTCTTTCCCTAATCTGACCACAGGAACCCGATTATAATCTATATCATCCCCTCATCATCTATTAGTAAAGTAAACTTTTTACTAATGTCCACAACATTCCATGAAAATAATTTTCTCATATAAGAGATATCCATAATGATCGATCATCCATCCATCTATCCTCACCATATGGATGTTCGACCCCCCCCCCCTTATATATGGGTGTTGGAACATGGTGCTTGTTTTATGTTAGGTGGATAAATAAAATCATAAGGAACATTCATTGTATATATATATAGTCACTGAAAATCCCCTCATGACGGTTCAAAAAAGATCTAACCAACTCACAACACCCCCACATCCACTACCACCACTAAATTCACAAAACCAAATAAGGAAATGATGGCCAGAAGACACCTTCAAATTTTCACTACAATTCAAGCCAATTTTTATATATATAATTACCAAAAACTCCATTATTTTAGATAATTTATTTCATTATTTTAATCCCATTCATTTTCCCACTAATAATTTTAATTCTAAACATTTAATTTCACATATATCATTATATATTTAAACCACACATCACATAATAGTTCATTAAATGTACATTTCAATCCCATTAACTAGTAATTCGCATGTCACTTAAATTTAAAATTTTCATTTAAATATAATAATTCTCATGTAACTATCAAAACACCAAACCAAATAAAAAATAAACCAACTTCCAAAAAATTCAGCATGCACATCACCACGATTACACATCGACAACCTAATTACAAATTACAATAGTTTTTAAATTGATTTAAAAATTATCATTGTAAACCCACCCCCATCACACCTAAAAATCACCTCCCCACAAAATAAACACACCACAAACAATCATCTTTATATGCTACAATACATTTCATATCACATTTACATTAAAAATTTTAAATATAATAATGTGAATTTCAACACCTCAACATATTTATTTTTTGGGCATTGAAACACAATAAATATTTTCCATGTGAAACCAATTTAATAGTTGGATATATATAATTATACATTTTGTTCAAGGTGGTAAAAAATAATCAGATAATATGGTTTATCAACATCTCAAATAATTCACAAATAAAAAAGTTGAGTTCCACAATTTTTAGTGTTTAATTAATCCCATAAAAATCAACATTAAATAATATCAATTGTGGTAACAAAATTTGATTCAATATATTCCACAATGAATATAAAATAATCATTCAATTTTCATTATTAGGCCATTTCAAATTGGCTTCCAAAAATTAAATAGAAAAATAACCCATTCTTCAAGAAACACTAGGTTGAAAATGATGTGTCCCTTACCTCAAACTGATATTTTAACTCACTTGTTTAATGGTCAATAAAAATGGAGACAACTACCAAGAACCTCGATAAATGGAAATACTAGGTTCAACCCAGCACACCATATAGAAACATGTTATTATAAAAAGAAACAAAAGATAATGTTTACCATGATTCTATCATTCCTAGTTGAAAAAACATGAATAAACTTAGAGAAAAAAATGAAGGGAACTCACCTAAACTGTGACATCCCAGATAAATAAAGAATAAGACATTTTTACATTTTTTAAAATTTCTAAATTCAATTTTTATTTTACTTTAATGGGGATGCTATGTTTTACGGAATACTTGACATGCCACAATGGGTTTCTCCAAAGTCTAATGTTGCACACAATGCTGAGCCATACTGAAAAATAATAATATAATATTATTTTAAATGGTAGTTAACGCCTAGCCGTTGGATTGGATAAAATGAATAGAACTAACTAAAATATTATTATACATGTTTTAAATGTTTTTACATTTATCCACCAAAACAAAGAGGTTGAAAATGTGAATAAATCTAATTTTAAGCATAAATACTCTAATATTATTTAAAAAGTTAATTTACCACCTTTTGATGGTGAACCCAGTTTAAATCTAGCTTGGATACTTTTATTTATTCTATTGGACAAAATAAAATTCTTCTTTAGAATAGGTACATCAAAATTTACTTTGAGTAATTTTTTAGTATTTTTCTGATAAAATTTGTTTTGATGAATAGTGAAAAATACTCTATTTTAATTCAATACTACCTTTTAATCTAATTTATTTATATGGTTATATTATCATTTTAATTGGTTTTAAAGTGTAATTAGATTATATTTTTACAATTTAATCCAATTTTTGTCATTAAAGGTAATTTTACTTTGAAATTTGACATAAACAAGTGTCAATCTTATGATAGTTATTATTCATTAAAATACGTTTTTTGTTTTAACAACGAGAATTAATATTAAGTTAATTAATACAACTTCAATGTTTTTAATTTTGTAATATCGGAATCATTTTTAAATTTATAATATCAAATATAGCTTATGCTGAATTTTTGGTATTTTTCTCAAGAAAATCAATTTTTTTAATAGTAAAAACACTGAGTAGTAGTTAAAAAACCGAATTTTTCATTTAATTGATATTTTACCGCTTTTGTGAATTGAATTTAGAAAATACGGCATACAGGGTTGTTATCTGTAAGTAGAATTTGGTTCAATAAGATGAAAAAAAATTTTGGTGAATCGTGAATTTTGACTTTTATTTACTGCGGTTAAAGGTCAATATGGTAATTCAAGATAAAAATAATATTATAATAATATTAAATTACACTAACATGTGTTCTAGTCTTATTGGTTGATATATTTCTGACCATGGGAATCCTTGGTTCAATTTTGGGACCCCATAGAGCCACTTAAATGTTATAATGACACTTCATTTTAATTAATTTAATGTAAAGACAAAATTACATAAACATATATCTTTTAGTAAATAATTTTTTACATAGGGGTATATAAGTTATCTACTAGAATATAAATATCATTTTAAAATTTGAAAATATTTCCTACATCATGGTATTTTTTTATAATTTTGAGACATAAAAGAAATAAAAAAACTTATGACACACTAATGATACAATGTTAGCCTCATTAATGAATGATTTAAATAAATAAGATTATAAAAATTAAAAAAATATCTAAAAATTGTCCAATTATTATTGTATGATTTTAATTCAAACAAGAGTCATCATATCTTCGAATTTAATAAGTTTTGGACCTTTAGAAACTAAAAAAACATTATATAATAAAATAATATTTTCAATCTTTTCTAAAGAACCCCTTCTCCCATTATAAAAATCCCTCACCTCTAACCTACTACTCACACCTCTCAATCCCCTTGGATTGTCCAACATTTCCCCAAATAAGCTCTATGGATCCTTATGTTCTATCTAGAATCCATTACTTAGGCCGAAGACACTTTAATAAATCCTTTTGGTTCAAACTAAAGAGAGTTACTCGATTTAAAGGTAACATCTTCTCTTAAGTTATTTTCTTTTATTATACTTCTCCAGACCCCAAAACTCTTTTTATTTTTTCTTTTATAAAAAATAGTATCCTCAATATACTAGGTAGTTATAATGAGAACTATTTGGGCTACACTTACAGACACCTCCATGTAATGGGTATAGAATATATTGTTTCTGTGGACGGCGAACTACTGCCTCCTGAAACGATGATTGTTAAATCTTTTCCGCCCACCTCTTATGGTGGAAATTAAGATAGTACTGTATTTACATGTGATATATATTATATTTATATTTCCTCTATATTTATGTATTTTTCATTTATATCATACCTTTATGGTTTCAATAATGGGTAAATATGATAATTTGATTTGAGCAAGTGGAGACTACCATTCCCAAAAAGTTATATGACTCGATTGATTACAACGAGGTAAGGGGTTTGTTATCTCACTTTTGATTCCATGATATTTCTTTTGTTCGCCACTTATTTATTACATGTGGTGTATTGAGTACTACCATTTGATATATATGATCATGGTTCTCTTTATATTCATGGTATTCTATGATTCATTTGTTGGTTATTAACTTTTGGTCATATGACTTGATTGATTACAACAAGGCAATGGGTTTTCATTTCACTTTTTATTCCCATGGTATTTATTCTATATTTTCCACCATTTACTTTTTTTGGTTTATTTACTACACATGATTGTATTAATTGTGTAATATACTTTAATTTATGGGTATTTACATCATCACTGTATGATCCTTCTTTCATGTGGTGTCTGTTTCGTAAAGGGAACCTTTCACTCTTCTCCTTTAATAAATGTATTATTTTATGTTATGTGTTTTGAATTTCCATTTTATTATTTTGGGATATATTATTATATATTTTTATTTTTGTACATTTTATGTTAATCTGATGAGAGGTCAATTTTCTCTCATCAACTCATTTTCTGAATTTTAATGGGATGCCATTAGGCTATAGAATTTATGTAAGAAACCTTCTTAACCCAATTTGAATTCTTTGGGTTAAAATTATACATTTTGATTATGTCATTCTTTGAATATGTGAAAATTACCTATGATTGTTTTACACTTTATATCGACTTATATTGGGTGTATTTCTATTTTTCACACATAATTATGTCATTGATTTATCCTTAATCTAAGGATATGATCTTTGCAATGGACTTTGTCTCAATTTAAATTTCATTGATACTTATTTGTTTTTATACACCAATTCACGTTTATATGGTGTATATACTTCTATTTAACATATTATATAATTAATCTCCTTTTTCTCATGATATTATAATCTTTGATTAATGTTATTTCTCAATTATTTGTATTCAAGCATCTCTCATTTGGTTAGGAACTCTTTAACTAAAAAATTGTTTGAAATGTTTTAAAGATTTGTTATTCTAAATTTTATTCATTAATGTCCATGTTTTCAGAATTGTTTTAAGGATTTATTTATATGGATATTAATGGTTTAAAATGTTAATTCCTTTAAACTATTTAAAGTGCTATGGGACACTTTGATTCAAAAATATCTTTATTAAATCATTTAAATGGTTTTGAAAATGCTTTGATAAAGAATTGATTATGTGAATATCTTGAAATGATATATTGTTATTGAAATATGGAAATTTTATCTTTACTATATTATTATTTTACATGTTCTAAATATGTTATGGTTATTGGGTATTTTTTATGTATATGGGTGGTTCTATGATAAACCTTTGGCAGGTGAGCCTGAGATAGCTCTCTAATGCATTGGGTAACGTGACGGAGGTAACTGTTAATGTTTCTCCTAAGAGATTTAGGGTGTATACTATGATGGGTATTACAATGTAACTCTCTATCTAGCTGTGAAAGCTATAATGTAAGTATTTTATGTATGCCACACATTACGTTTATGATTTATGATTTTTGTGTGTTATTCCTAAATATTTTTATTTCATATGGTATGTTATGATTGAAAAGTATGATTTCATTGATTGTATTTATTGATGGTTTAATGTTTCCTTTCCTCATTTTATAACCCTTATTGTGATTTTTATGCTCATCATATATTTTTAAAAAAAATCACAGGACATAAAGTGGAATAGGGTCAAGGACGGGATCAAGGAAAAGTCATGTTGTATAAAACATGGAACTAGTATGTTTCTTTTTTTAAGAGTTTTCCTTTTATGAAAAAAATGGAAAATGAGTCGAAGTGTCTGCTTTGTAATTTTTTTGAGATGTAATGTAATATTTATGGCCTAATTCTCTAAAACTCTAAACCTGAAAAGATCCTTAATGTGAATTCTTGACTTAACTCAGCATTATGTAATTTTGTAAGGTTGGGTCCTTATAGTTTGTATTAGAGGTTGGTTTAGACAACTTTAGGGATTATGAGTTTTTTTAGAAACATGGTTAGTCTATATGTGTACTCTTTAAGTTAAATCCTTATTTTTGTAACATTTTAATATCAAGGAAATTCTGTTAAAAATGGAAGGAGGAGGATCTCAAATGACATTCATATCTCTTTCTAATGACTTGCTTGCAATAATTATTGAAAAATCATGTCCAGACTGTTCTGAAACATTTTCTAACTTAAAAATCACTTGAAGACAATTGTTTTAGATATAAAACACCTCCACTATACCTCGATATCACTATGGATCATGGGTTGTATTTAATCACATCGTATTTTCAAAATATTCTAATACATTCAAGAAAGGTAAATATTATCAAGGAATATTCAAATATTTTACCTTATCACATGATTTTGAAGCGTATTATGATTTTGAAAAAGGTGTTGAAGAAGGAGACCGTTGCACAACTTATTTATATGTTATTTTAAAATATAGTCCCTCAGCACATACTTATGGTATTTTAAAAGGAACAATGATTGAAAGTTTCTACTCAAAATCGGTCTGAATGTTTTATAAAAAATCACTATTTATCATATGTTTTGAAATTATATTCCATACATGATTATTTTCCAAAAATATTTTTTTTGTGAACACCCTCATGACCCATGTTGTACACAGTGTATTTGGATGAAGGAAGAAAATGATTTTTAAGGATCTCTAAATCAATGTTGTAATGCCTGGACCTTCTACCTACGTGAACAAGATGACAATGAAACCAAGTGGACACCACGATCAAGGTATAATGTTCTTTCATATGGGGATAGTTTTATTTTATCATATTTTGGTGAAATGAAAAATTGAAAATATATATAAGAATTCAAGAATTATGATGCTGAGGTCATAATGAGTGGTGATGAAAATGAGAAGTATAAGAAAACCATTGAGGTTAAATGATGCTTTGGTTATTTTTGAAGAGTATAACTCATTTTTGGGAATGTTATAAACTTATATAGTTTTTGAAAAAGGACAACACGTCGACCATGTGACAACCCATCGCGTCAAACAAAGCTATGAGAATCGAACCCACAACCAAAGTACGATTGGGATTTATCACCTGCTACTAGACTACGTGAAGTCCTTGGTTAGTATGACTTATTATTTTTAGCTAAATTATTTTATTGAATAATAATAAGTTGATTTGGGATCTTATTTTTTATTAAATTGATATCCTTAGTATAGTAAAATGATTTGGTGATTCTGTGATAAAATTTATTTCGGAAGACATTCTCTCTTTTGGGAACATTGTATTCTTAATGAAAATAGAATAATATGGGATCTCATTTGTGGAGTAACGGTTGAAATTTTATGTTGGAAGAATCTATGTGTTTATTTAGTACATATGGTTATTTGGGTTATTTCGGGAAATGATTAACCTATCATAGAGAATATGTGATTAGGTTAATTACACTCTAGTATGAGACATTAAGAGCAGTCGATGTTTTTAGAGATAAATATTAAGATTTACTGTGGAAGACTATGTGATTAAATCCTTTTGAGTTTGGGTTTAAATATTATTTTGGATTATTTTGAATAATTTCAAGGACAATTTTGTATTGAATGGACTTTTTTGAACCTTTGGTACTTTTTGTTGAATCATAAAGATTAGGAGTTGTATTTCTTTTTATATAGGATTATCATTTTTGGGGATTATCTAAACTTATACTAACCATTTTGATTTTGGATAATGTATAAATATAAGGGAAATATATAGTTCTAATTTTGTGAATTTTGTGATTCTCTTGAAGTTGATTCTAGTGCTTTAGGTGTGACCATGTCGTCACGTATACTCATCGTTTGGAGAAAAGATGAATTTTTGGTAGAAACTTATTAAAGGATGGAACTCTACTTGAAGGTATGTATATTTTCTTATGTTCTTATTCTATATAGTAAATTAATTCTTCAAAATTATGAAAAGAAACTTTAATCAAAAACGTTTTTGGTTTACGTTTCCTACAGGGTAATCAAAGACCATTTAACACATCACAAGTTTGTGATTTTCTGGTGGTTACCTTTTTCCTATTCACGCTTTCTATCACTCTCCATCAGAAATAGAGGTTTTCTTTTCTATTCCATATCCATGTTTTCCTACATGGTATCATAGTATGGGTTATCTCGAGTGACTATTGTACTAGTATTTCATTCTTTTAAAGTGATAGTTTTATTGACTGTTTTTCTAATATGGTACATTCAATGAAGTTTCCAAACCCAGTTTTAAAATTGTGCAGAAACAATTTCTAAAAGGGGGGAAGGATGTAGCATCCAACGTAAAAAAACAATAAGACATTTTTAGATTTATTAAAATTTTTTAATTAAATATTAATTTTTACTTTAAAGGGGATGCTATGTTCGATGGCATTCCTGACACGCCACAATGGGTTTCTCTAAAGTCTAATGTTGCACACAATGTTGACTCATATTGGAAAATAATAATATAATATTATTTTAAATGGTAGTTAACACATAGCCAAATTATTTGAAGTAATGAACAGAACTAACTACAATATGATTATACATTTTTTTAAATGTTTTTACATTTATCCAAAAAAAAATTAGAAGCATAAAATTTGAATAAATATAATTTTAAGCATAAATACTCTAATATTCTTTAAAAACTCGATTTACCACTTTTTCATGGCGAACCCTCTTTAAATAATGTTTTGGTAACTTTTATTTGTTTTATTTGACAAAATTAAATTTTTCTTTAGAATCAGGACATCAAAATTTCCTCTAAGTAAATTTTTGGTATTTTTCTGATATAATTTATTTTTTAATGAATACTAAAAAAATAATGTATTTTAATTCAAAAATTTCTTTTAATATAATTTATTTATAAGGTTAGATCATATATTTAATTGTATTTTATGTGTAATTGGATTATATTTTTACAATTTAATCCAAATTTGGCCATTAGAAGTAATTTTACTTTGAAATTGAACATAAATAAGTGTCAATATTTTGATATTATTATTTATTAAAAACACATTTTTTGTTTTGAAAACGGGAATTAATTTTAAATTAATTAATTCAATTTATATTTTTTGAATTTGGTAAAATAGACATCATTTTTGAATTCGGAATATCAAACATATATTAGTCTGATTTTTTGGTATTTTTCTGAAAAACATCAATGTTTGATGAATAGTGAAAATGCTGAGTAGTTGTTAAAAAATCAGATTTTTCATTTAAATAAAATTTTACTTCTTTTTTGAATTGAATTTAGAAAATCTGAAATAAATGGTTATTATCAGTAAGTAAAATGTGGTTCAATAAGATGAAAATATTTTTTGGTGAATAGTAACTTTTGACATTTATATACCGCGGTTAAAGGTAAATAGGGTAATTCAAGGTAAAAATAATATTATGATAATATTAAATTACACTAACATGTGTGTTAGTCCTATTGGTTGATATATAACAACCATGGGAATCCTTGGTTCGATTTTGGGACCCCATAATGACACTTTAGAGTGATAATAACACCTTATATTAATTAATTTAAAGTAAAGACAAAAATGACATAAACATATATCTTTTAGTAAATAAATTTTCACATGGGGTTATAGAAGTTATCTCTTCAACTATAAATATTATTTTGAGAGATAAAACGATTTCCTATATCATGATATTTTTTCTTATACTTTTTAGACATCAAATAAATAAAATTATTTATTACAAAATAATGATGCAGTGTTTACCTCATTAATGAATGATTTAAATAAATAAGATTATAAAAATTATAAAAATATTCAAAACATGAACAATTTTTATTGAATTATTTTATTTTGAACAAGATTCACCTGATATTAGACTCTAATAATTTTTGGACCTTTAGAAACCAAAAAATTATTATATAATAAAATAATATTTTCAAACTTTCCTAAAGAGCCTCTCTTTCACCATACAAAAAGCTCTCACCTCTAACCCATTACTCACACCTCTCAAGCCCCTTGGTTCATCCAAACTCTAGCCAAATAATCTCTCAAGATATTTTTATTCCACCTATAATCCTTATTCTAAGTAGAAGTCACTTCAAGAATTCATTTTCGTCCAAACCAAAGGAATTAACCAGATTTAAAGGTAACATCTTCTCTTAAGTTCTTTTCATTTATTTTACTTCCCCAACTGCCTAAAATCTTTTTATTAATTTATTTTATAACAACAATAGTTTCATCAATATACTAGGTTGTTTTTATGAGAAACATTTGAGAAAAAATTACACACACTTTCATCTAATGGGTAAAGAACATATTGTTTCTGTGGATGGCGAAGTACTGCCTCACGAAATGGTGATTAGTCAGTATTCTCCTACATCCTCTTATGGTAGCCATTAAGGTGTCATTGTATTTACATGTGATATATATTACTTTTACATTTTCACTCTAATTATTTATTCTTCATTTATATCATAGCTTCATGGTTTCTATATTGGGTATATACGAAAATTTATTTTGAGGAAGTGTGGACTACCGCCACCTCAAAGTGATACGACTTGATTGATTGCAATGAGGTAAGGGGTTTCTTATCTCACTTTCAATTCAATGATAGTTTCTTTTGTTCATCACTTATTTATTTCATGTGTTGTATTTTTTACTACCATTTGATATATATTATCATGATTATATTTATATTCATGGTATTATATGATTCATTTGGTGGTTATTGTCTTTTGGTCATAGGACTCGATTGATTACAACATCGTAAGGGGTTTTCATCTCACATTTTATTCCTTTGAGTTTCATTCTATATTTTCCACTATATAATTTTTTGTGGTTTATTAACTACACATGATTATATTCACTGTGTAATATAATTTAATTTATGGGTATTCACATCTTCATTGTATAATCCTTCTTTAATGTTGTATAAGTTTCGTAAAGGGAACCTTTCACTATTCCCTTATAATAAAAGACTAATTTTATGTTATGTCTTTATAATTTATATTTTCTTATGTTGGGATATGTTTTTATATATCCTAAATTCTTTAAATTTTATTTCCATGTGATGAGAGGTCATTTTCTCTCTCATCAACTCATTTTCTGAATTTTAATGTGATGCTGATAGGTTGTCAAATTTCTGTAAGAAAACTTCTTAACCCAATTTCAATTATTTGGGTTAAACTTATACATCTTGATTATTTCATACTATGAATATGTGTGAATTACCTATCATTATTTTACACTTAATATTCACTTATATTAGGTGTATTCTTAATTGTCACGCATAATTATGTCACTGATTTGTCTTTAATCTAAGGATATGATTTTTGCATGGGACTTTGTCTGAATTTACATTCCATTGAGACTTATTTGTTGTTATATACCAATTAGATATTATATCGTGTGTATAATTACCTTTTAAAAATTATATAATGAATCTATTTTTTCTCATGATATTATAACATTTGATTAATGTTATTTCTCAATTATATGTATTCAAGAGTCTCTCATTTGGTTAAAAACTCTTTAACTAAAACATTGTTTTAAATGTTTTAAAGATTTATTCTTCTAAATATTTCTTATAATGTCCATGTTTTGAAAATTATTTCAAGGATTTATTTTTATGGATATTAATGGTTTAAAATGTTAATTCCTTTTAAATCTTCAAATTGGTATGTGATACTTTGATTCAAAATCTATTTATTAAATGTTTTAAATGGTTTTAAAAATGGTTTGATAAAGCATTGATTATTTAAATATCATGAAATGATATATTGTGATTGTAATGTGGAAATGTTATCTTTCCTTTAGGCTTGTTTTATTTGTTCTGAATATGTTATGGTTCTTGGGCATTGTTTACGTATATGGGTGGTCATATGATAAACCGAGTGTGGGTGAGCCCAAGATAGTTTTCCAACGCATTGGGTAATGTGATGGAGATAAACATTAATGATTATCCTAGAAGATTTATGGAATATGCTATGATGGGTATTCCAACATAACTCCCTATGTAGGTGTAAAAGCTACAATGTATGTATGTTTTGTATGCCACATGTTACCTTTATGATTTATGATTTCTATGTGTTATTCATAAATATAATGATTTCATGAGGTATGTTATTACTGAAATGTATGGTTTCATTTATTTTTATTTATTGATAGGTTAATGTTTTCTTTTCTTATTTTATAACCCTTGTTGAGATTTTTATGCTCATCCCATGTTTTTGAAATGTTTTTCACGGGACTTAAAGTGGAATAGTGTCAAGTATGGGATCAATGAAATGACATGTTCTCTAAAACATGGAACTATACAGGTTTATTTTTTTAATAGTTTTTATTTTATGAAAAAATGGAAACTAAGTAGAAGTGTACACTTTGTAATTTTTTTGAGATGTAATGTAATAGTTATGGCCTAATTCTGTAAAACTCCAAACCTAAAAAAAATCCGCAATGTGAATTATTGACTTAAATAAAGATTATGTAATGTTTTAGGCTAGGGACTTATATAAACAATCACATATTCATCATTTAAGAAAAGGGTAAAAATATAATGAAAAGTGTATCAAAACAACCTATTGGTAAACATGTGGGTGGTCCAAGAAATTATTGAAGCATTGGAAAAGTGATCAAGAATGAGGGAAAGTGGGAATTTTGATAGATCTTGAAGAAAACACAACTATGATATAGCCACCCAGGCCATGTCGTAGTCTATTTAAAACCCAAAAGAACTATTGAATGTGATCCATCACCACATCATAGAATATCTAGTTCAATAAAATCATGTATTTTTTCATTACTTTCGTTTTAGATCCTATAAATAAGAATGGTAAGACCAAATATTAGTAGAATACACCACACTAAAGACCCCATTGATAACCTTAACCCTATGCTTCAGCCTTTCCCCACACCATATCCATTCCTTAAATGGAAAAAAAGACCAAAATGATTAATGTGAGATAATTTACAATATATTTCAACACTATTTTGAAACTACTACTGTAGAGACCTGAATCTTGACGTACATAGATATTACATTACTTTTTTGGAATACTTAATACATAACAAAAACAAACACACAAGGACCGTAATAGTTTAGTGTCTTTGGATACTCGGAACGTAATCTTCTAATCGTGGTGAAAGATCTTCAACATCTCCGATAAAGATCTTCCACTTTTTGTTTCCTTACCTAAAACCTTTCTTTTAATCCTGGGGGAAAATAAAACATAAAAAGGGTGAGCTCAAATTCTCAGTAAGGGTAAGCACGGATAAAATAAAACATACCATATACATTTGAACTTAAAAACATGAACGTAATGTTTAAACATCAAAATCCTGAGAAATGACTTAATATATAGAAGTACATAAGGCATAGATCATAATGGAACATAAATCATGATAAAATAGCATGGTAATTAAATAGGTAATTGTGGAATCCATTAATCACAGGTTATGATTTCCATAGTAGCCAAGGTATTGCTTCCAAGACCATCTTAGTGGACAAAGTCCCTTTCGGAATCGAGTTCACTCCTCATTTCAGTCCTGTAATACTGAACCAGATTAACTTACCATTTCAGCCATGTCTATCTCATGAGATATAAATCTTTACTCAATGCATTGGAGGGAGATATAGGTCTAACCCATCTCATAGTGAAATCATTCTTACTTGTGTCAAAAAATAAACTTAAAAAATTCATCATAACCCAAAGAATAAAATGGGTTTCATAAACATCATCCCATCATCACATAATCCATATAATAAAAATGGATATTTCATCATAAGAAAATTGAAAACCATGTAAATCATAGAGACATTATACTTGAAACATACACATATGAAATAATGTCATCTTAGATAGAAAATGGCTTTGATAAAACACTTGAAATGAATTCTTGAAGAAAATATCTTTTCTTCTTCAAAATCAATTTCTTTTCACAAAACATCATGCAATTTTAAAAAAAAGGATTTTGTTGAAAATATTCATGAAATATTTTGGATAAATATTCATGAAAATAAGGCTTTATAAAACAGTGAAAATATGTTCGTGCCGTATAAGTTAAAAAAACATTCTTCTCGTACTTTTTCCGAAAAAGTCAAAAAGTACCTTGTAACGTAAACAAAAGAAAGATTCCTTACATACCATGTAGTAAAAGTCAAGAATGGGTAAAAAGGAATTTAAAAATACATGAAAATACTTTTATAAAACATGGACATGGATGATAGAAATAACCCCAGTAAATACTTGGGAATAAGCAATCTCGGATAAAATTGAGATTTGAAAAATAATCTCTTACCTTAGATCTGGAATGCTTCGTACGTATCCAAACCTACTATATAATGATTTAAATAATTTAATTGACTTCTTAAAGAATCATATTCATTGTTATGATATCATATATGGTTCACTTATGACTTTATTTTACCATTCTCTTTTAAATTCCATGTTAAAGAGCGTTCTGGGTAAAATCGTTTCATTTGTCATCCGTGTTTTGACTTGTAATTATTCATATGATTACTTAGATCATGTTTAGATACATCCAGAATGTAATACGTGATTCATATATAATATATATTCAGAATATACATATATATATAATAGATTGATAAATGGAAAGAAATACACCGTTCATGGAGACGGTTGGTCGTACGTACGCATGAACGTTGTTTTTGTTTCCTTATTGAATTGAATAAAACTAAATAGATGACATACACATATATATACATAAATCCAGTAGAATTAATATATTTAATTATTATTCATTATATAAACTTTATGATCATTCATGTAAGGTTAACATGGAGAACGAATCTCATCGCATCGTGGAGACGGTAGTCCGTAGGTACGCACGAGCGATGATATCGTTCCCATAATTATTGAATATAATTGGAGTGGATGGTATAATATATCAGAATCAGTATGATGTTATAATAACCATATATAGTTATTCTTTACACCATTATACCCATCCATGTAAGGTGTTGGTGGAAAAACAGATTTTCACCACAGCGTGGAGACGGTATTCCGTACGTACACACGCGTGGTGATTTTGTTTTCCGTAGGATGGATAGATAGTGAAATAGGGTTTTTTCATGCTTATAATAACATATCAGTATATGAGTTATACTGAAGTTACTACTTCATAATGAAATAACTAAATAATAAGAAGTAGAAGAATAAATAAAGTTGAAAGAATCGGTAACCGACATTACCTCTTCTTTGAAGCGCCTCTTTGAGACCTCCTCTTAGGGAACTAACATTGGTCTTTAAAGAAGACAAGAACCTCTAGGATGTTTCTATGTAAGTGGAGAAGATAATTGTTCAGGGTTTGGCCGAGCTTGAAGGCTCAAAGTGGTGTGAGGAAGAGAGGGAGGAGGTTCCCTTTTATAAGGGAGGAGAGGGGCATCTTTGGAAATTTAAGATATATTAGTTTATATTAAATCCCAACCCCACATAAAAACTTCCAAAATGACTCATATCCAATTAGTAGATGACATAGGGTTGTAATATCATCAACAAAAAAAAATTAGACATGTTAGTAATTTATTTTAAACATTATCAACTTGATTTATCCTTATTTAATCAATTTAATTTTATTTGTGGTAATAAAATTCTAAATTTTAAATTATAACAAATAATTACTTATTTGTTGTGAATTGTCTATAATTTGATACTTTATAACATTGTAGACCATATAAATTTAAATTTATAATTTTTAAATATTTTAGTGATTTTTAAACAATTTTATAATATGTTATTTTTATAAAATAACAATAGTGTCAATTTTGACACTATTCATTTATTTGAATTTAAATAAATTATATACAGAAGATATGTTCGAACTAAAATATTTAATAGATTCATAAAAGGTCATATGTATCTAGAAAATTAGTGTATAGCATTAAATAGTTCATATAATATTTATTTTATTATTTTTAAAACTATTTATTTGCTTTATCTCTTAATAAAATAATTACTACAACATTTTTGTATAATTATTTAATATAATTATTTTTTGCCTAAAAATTAAAAATAAAATCCTATGATTAATTTAAATCTATTACCGTTCACAATAATACTTTTAATCGAATTTATCATCTTAAAATCACAATATTTAAATTTTTATATTTATTAACATTTGAAGGTGACAACTTTGGAATTATTTAAAATAAAATATTATAAGTGTCCTAATCAGTTCTATAAGACTCCCAACGGTTATATATTAGTTACTTGGATGATTATGGTATAGATATACAGTACCAGTAAGTTTTAGTCAGGTTTTTGGGCCTTTTAATGGGTATTATTATTTCAGTAAAAACTATATTACTGATTTTTCACTTAATAAATAATTTCCTGCATCATTAATGTATCACCATTAATGGCAATTATTTAATCCCTAAAAATTGTAAATAAATTACCATGATTTAGATAATTTTATTAGCTTTCTGGAGACAATTCATGTTCTAAGTTTCATGATGTTTATCACTAAATTAAAATTATTATACTTAAAATATTTAAGAGAGTGACATGTTGTCACTTTCTTTGGTTTTAATAATAATTAAATTATTTTCATAGACAAAAGTCCATTGAATGATTCTAATCCGACCCTTAGGTGATATGGGTCAACATTTAGTCATCCAATAGGATTTTTACAGGTGTTAGGTTAATTTTATAATCTTATATTTACCCTTAATTACCTGATTTACCTTTAACTATGTTAAATAAAATTTACCGTAGTTACTATTCATAATGCCCAAAAATAAAAAGTAGCTTATTAACATAATTTGGACACACTGATTCCAAATATGGAATCCATTTTTTCTAAATTTAATACACAAAAGTTTCAGAAATTAAATTAAAATTAATCCCATTGTCGAAAGAAAACGGGTTTTTGTTTAAAACATTACAAAAGATTGAATTTATTTAACCTACGAATTCAATATAAAATCAAAAATAATGACATAAATTATATTAAATATATTCTATTTATACTTTAAAACCATTCAATATTATAATTTAACAACATAAGTTATTACGATGAAAAAAGTTGTTTTTAATTAAAATATAGCATGTTTTTACTATTCATTAAAATATGAAAGTTATCAGAATAATATGAGAAATTTATCCAAGGTAAAATTTTATATCCTGATTCCAAAATATAATTTTATTTTGTAAAATTGAACTTATAAACATGTCAAAAACTATATTTAAAGCGGGTGCGCCATCAAAAGGCAGCAAAACTGCATTTTTTGAAAAATACTTATTTTACCAGAAAAATTTATTTTGTTCTTATACCATGTTCTTGAAAATGTGTAAGATGAATAATAATGTTATAAAATTCAAAATATAGTTAATACTATTCATAACCGCTAGTTCATTATAATATTATAATAATATATCGTTGTTTAGTAAAACCCTGTATTGCGTACAACACACGCTATCGAGGAAGGTCGTGATTGCGTGTAATGCAAGCCAAGTCAGGGTTGTGTGTTGTGCAAGAATCCTTCGTTTTTTTGTATAACAGAATCCAACCATATTTCATTTATACATTGAATATATATATATATACACACACACTCAATTTTGCATAGAATGACTATTATAAAATGAAAATGAAATTGTGTTTAACACGATCCAAGAATAGCGTTGCGTATACTACAAGCTAATATGGTGTTGCGTATAGTACAAGCTAAACTTGGTGTGCTGTATAATAGAATCCATCAATGAAATTAAAAGAATATTTTTCATAAAATCTCGGGGTGTTACATTCTACCCCCCTTAAAATGAATTTCGCCCTCAAAATTCATTGGGGTTATAAATGGTTTACTACTCGAAAGTTTCTTTAATAGAAACCCACATCGTAAAAAGGAATACCAATACTTGGCTTTAAAAACTAAAGTATGAAATGTAACGGTTACCCAAATTAACTCATCACTGGGTTTCCATGTAGGAGAATATAGGTGAAAATATGGATATGGAAGAAAAATCTAACCATCAAGTTACGATGGAGAGTGGTAGAGAACATGGCTATAAAAAAGCCATCAATCACAAAGCCATAAATTTGTGATAATCTACGGTACCATCTGATTCATCGGATATAAGAGCACTAGGACAACATTTTTGGTTTTCGAGATCATTTCCTTAATGTTGATGAAATTGGAATTAGAAGAAATACTTTCATGATTTTGGAACAGTCTCACCGTTGGTCGTTATTTGGACAATTTCCACTTCATCTCTTAAAGAAATAAAGTTGAATTTGTCATTCGTGAAGTGTTAGAAGATCAGGTGATGGAATGATGGGTCATTCCATCTATCTCAAACAAAAGGTTATAAAAGTTATCAAAAAATACATAAGACCATCTATAGTGAGATTAATCATATATGGTTCCTAAAATGTACTTATACTTCATCTATCATACCGCTTAATAAAATAAAACTAGTTTCTACTAACCAGGGACTTCTTATAGGCCAGTGGTAGGCGATAAAGGCCAGTCACACTTCGATTGTGGGTTTGATTCCCACAGTCTTGTCTGACGCGATGGGATGTCGCCCATCCTGTAGGTTGTAATTTTTTAAAAAAAATATATTATTATAACTTTCCATCAATAATATCGAAAAAGTTCTAGCCTTAAACAATACTAACTTATGTCTAACATAATCCATTCCAATCTTCAGGCTTATCCAAAATACTACTGTCAAATCTCATATTATATTGAAAATGATTACCAAATAGTTCATATAACAAGCATGTTAATACCATCGTTGATCCCCATATATCATGAGATATGTCTTGTTGGTCTCATTCCAAACATTCGAAGGCCTTAATCATGAATTCTCTTGAAAAATGAATACCCATTGAATATTAGTGAAAACATGAGTGCTGTTAAAAGTTAACTCTTTCCACATACCAAAATCCAAAAATTCTATATACTCAAACCATGATATAACCTTCTCCTTATATCAGTCATGAGCTCATGAATACTATCAAACATTTAATTTTCTCCTTATACCTTAATTATGCGCATATCATCTACTTTCCAAAAATATCTAAATAACCTTTCGTGGTTACTAGTACCATTCATCATACACTTTCAAAACACAAGGAATGACAACAGTGTAACAATCCTTAGATGTCTCTTTATTCCATATTACCGTGAGATTACTTATACAACATTACACTTGATAAACATGTAATAATTCCACTACCTTCTTAATCCATTGACCGAGCTTCAACAATTATTTCATCTCACATATCATTTGTAGTCTCTTCATCATCGTCAACATAAATACTACCTGTACGACCATACTGATTCTCTTCATGACACTTCCCCTTAGGGAATTGGTTTTCATAATGCCCGTACATTCCACATTTAAAACATTTAACCATTGTTGATGTCTTAGCAATACCATTATCATCATCCATAGTGTTAACTGAACCTTTTCCTTTGCTCTTATTGGCTTTATGTCCTTCTTTTTCACACCCAAAGCATCTTCCAGTTCCTTTGAAACATTATCCTTGATGCCTCTTCCCACATGATTTACATAGGAGAAATTTAACTTTCTTTCCTCTATGATCATCATGAAACTCCATATTTCTTCTATTAGCCGAGTCTGGAAACTTACCAAATTTGAGTTTATTGATCATATTATGAGATTGTTGATTCTTCATAATAATGATGTTTGGACTTCCAAATCCCATTTAATTTGGTTTCTCATGAATAATATCTTTCCATTGTCCATCATATCCTCCATTATCGTGAATCATCTTGTTTCCAACCATTTTCTAAAACCCAAAAAGAATAATGTGAGAGGCAAAAAACATGCTAGGGAAAACAACATAGTAAAGGGGGAGTTCCCTCAATATCTAACATCTTAGGTTAAATTCTAAGATCGTTAACGTAGTTCTAGGACTATATCCTATATGTATACTTATCCTTAGGGACATCCCTAGACATACCTTATAAATATCTATAGGGATCTCACTAACGTTTTCGCATCCGAGTTTCCAAAGGTTGACTAAACCTTTCCTCTGATACCAACTATAACGGTTTGGAATTACTTCTAGTGGACTATAATTGATACCTATCAGGGCACTCCATGGGTGGCTACACCCCCTGTGCGGGACACATCACCATCCCAAGTGGTAGCCATTTCCTCATAAAGCCCTTGGGCGGAGAGCCATGCTTCGTCCAATGCTCACATGTGAGAGTTCACAAGGATCGGATACATTACTACCACCTTTGCCTCTGATACCAACTATAGAGACCCAAATCTTGACGTACATAGATATTACATTACTTTAATGGAATACTTAATACATAACAAAAACAGACACACAAGGACTGTAATAGTTTAGTGTCTTTGGAAACTCGGAACGTAATCTTCTAATTGTGGTGAAAAATCTTCAACATCTCCCATAAAGATCTTCCACTTTTTGTTTCCTTACCTAAAACCTTTCTTTTAATCCTAGGGGAAAATAAAACATAAAAAGGGTGAGCTCAAATGCTCAGTAAGGGTAAGCATGGATAAAATAAAACATACCATATACATTTGAACTTAAAAACATGAACATAAGGTTTAATCATCAAAATCCTGAGCAACGAATTAAAATATGGAAGTACATAAGGCATAGATCATAATGGAACATAAATCATGATAAAATGGCATGGGAATAAAACATGTAATTGTGGCATCCATTAAGCACATGTTATGATTTTTATATTAGCCAAGACATTGCTGCCAAGACCATCTTAGTGGACAAAATCCCTTTCTGAATTGAGTTCACTCCTCGTTTTAGTCCTGTAATACTGAACCAGATTAACTTACCGTTCCAGCCATGTCAATCTAATGAGATATAAATCATTACCCAATGAATTGGAGGGAGATATAGGTCCCACCCATCTCATAGTTAAATCATTCTCACTTGTTCCACAAAATAAACTTAAAACATTCATCATAACCCAAAGAATAAAATGGGTTTCATAAACATCATCCCATCATCACATAATCCATATAAAACAAAAGGATTTTCATCATAAGAAAATTGAAAACCATGTAAATCATAGAGACATTATACTTGAAACATACACATATGAAATAATGTCATCTTATATAAAAATGGTTTTGATAAAACACTTGAAATGAATTCTTGAGGAAAATATAATTTCTTCTTCAAAATCAATTTCTTTTCACAAAAAATCATGAAATTTTAAGAGAAATGGATTTTGTTGAAAATAGTCATGAAATCTTTTGGAGGAAGCTTCATGAAAATATGGCTTTATACAACTGTGAAAATCTGTTCGTGTCGTATAAGTTAAAAAAACATTCTTCTCATACTTTTGCCGGAAAAGTCAAAAAGTACCTCGTAAGGTAAACAAAAGAAAGATTCCTTACATACCATGTAGTAAAAGTCAAGAATGGGTAAAAAGGACTTTAAACATACATGAAAATACTTTTATAAAATATGGACATGGATGATAGAAATAACCCCAGTAAATACTTATGAATAAGCAATTTTGGATAAAATTGAGATATGCAAAATTATCCCTTACCTTAGGTATGATATGCTTCGTACGTATCCAAACATCCTGTATACTGATTTAAATAATGTCATTGACTTATTACGGAATCATATTCATTGTTATGATATCATATATGGTTCACTTATGACTTTATTTTACCCGTTCTCTTGTAAATTCCATGTTAAAGAGCGTTTTGGGTAAAATCGTTTCATTTATCGTCCGTGTTTTGACTTGTAATTATTCATATTATTACTTAGATCATGTTTACATAAATCCATAATGTAAAACATGATTTATATATAATATATATTCAGAATATACATATATATTATAGATCGATAAATGGAAAGAAATACAACGTTCATGGAGACGGTAGGTCGTACGTACGCATGAAGGCTGTTTTTGTTTCCTTATTGAATTGAATGAAACTAAATAGATGGAATACATATATATATACATAAATCCATTAGAATTCATATCATTCATTATTATTCATTATATAAACTTTATTATCATTTATCTATGGTTAACATGGAGAACGAATCTCATCGCGTCATGGAGACCGTAGTCCATACGTACGCACGAGCGATGATATCGTTCCCATAATTATTGAATAGAATTGGAGTGGATGGTATAATATATCAGAATCCATATGATGTTATAATAACCATATATAGTTATTCTTTACACCATTATACACATCCATGTAAGGTATTGGTGGAAAAACAGATTTCACCACGGCGTGGAGACGGTATTCCGTACGTACACATGCGTGATGATTTCGTATTCCGTAGGATGGATAGATGGTGAAATGGGGTTGTTTCATACTTATAATAACATATCAGTTTATGATTTATACTGAAGTTACTACTTCATAATGAAACAACTAAATAAGAAGAAGTAGAAAAATAAATAAAGTTGAAAGAATCGGTAACGGACGTTACCTCTTCTTTGAAGCGCCTCTTTGAGACCTCCTCTTAGGGAACTGAAATTGGTCTTTGAAGAAGAGCAGAACCTCTAGGATGTATATATATAAGTGGAGAAGAGAATTTGGAAGGGTTTGGCCGAGAATTAAGGCTCAAAGTGGTGTGAGGAAGAGAGGGAGGAGGTTCCCTTTTATAAGGGAGGAGAGGGGCACCTTTGGAAATATAAGAAATATTAGGTTATATTAAATCCCAACCCCACATAAAAACTTCCAAAATGACTCATATCCAAATATTAGATTAGATAGTATTGTAATATCACCAACCAATAAAATTTAGACATGTTAGGAATTTATTTTAAACATTATCAACTTCATTTATCCTTATTTAATCAATTTAATTTTATTTGTGATAATAACATTCTAAATTTTAAATTATAACAAATTATTACTTATTTGGTGTGAATTGTCCATAATTTGATACTTTATAACATTTTAGACCATATAAATTTAAATTTATAATTTTTAAATGTTTTGGTGATTTTTAAACAATTTTATAATATGTTATTTTTATAAAATAACAATAGTGTCAATTTTGACACTATTCATTTATTTGAATTTAAATAAATTATATACAGACGAAATGTTCAAACTAAAATCTTTAATAGATTCATAAAAGGTAATATGTATCCATAAAATTAGTGGATCACATTAAATAGTTCATATAATATTTATTTTATTATTTTTAAAATCATTTATTTGGTTTATCTCTTAAAAAAATAATTATTACAACATTTTTGTATAATTATTTAATATAATTATTTGTTTCATAAAAATTAAAAATAAAATCCTATGATTAAGATAAATCTATTAACTTTCACAATAATACTATTACTAGAATTTATCATCTTAAAATCACAATATTTAAATTGTTATATTTATTAACTTTTGAAGGTGACAACTTTGGCATCATTTAAAATAAAATAATATAAGTGTCATAATCACTTATATAAGACTACAAGTGGTTATATATTAGGTAATTGGATTATTATGGTATAGATATAGACTACTAGTATGTTTTGGTCAGGTTTGTGGGCCTTTTAATGGGTATTATTATTTTAGTAAAAACTATATTACTGATTTTTCACTTAATAAATAATTTATGCATCATTAATGTATCACCATTAATGAAAATTATTTAATCCATAAAAATTCTAAATAAATTATCATGATGTATATAAGTTTATTATATTTCTGGAGATTATTCATGTTCTAAGTTTCATGATGTTTATCACTAAATTAAAATTATTATACTTATAAGATTTAAGAGAGTGACATGTTGTCACTTTCTTTGGTTTTAATAATAATTAAATTATTTTCATGGAAGAAAGTCTATTAAATGATTCTAATTCGACCCTTAGGTTATATGGGTAGACTTTTAGTCATAAAATAGGATTTTTACAGGTTTTAGGGTAATTTTATAATCTTATATTTACCCTTAATTACCCGATTTACCTTTAACAAAGGTAAATAAAATTTACCGTAGTTAATATTCATAATGCCCAAAAATAAAAAGTAGCTTATTAACATAATTTGGACCCACTGATTCCAAATATGTAATCCATTTTTCCAAATTCAATACACAAAAGTTGAAGAAATTAAATTAAAATTAATCACATTGTCGAAAGAAAATGGGTTTTTGTTTAAAACATTACAAAAGATTGAATTTATTTAACCTACGAATTCAATGTAAAATCAAGGATAATGACATAGATTATATTAAATATATTATATTTATACTTTAAAACCATTCAATATTATAATTTAACCACATAAGTTATTACGATGAAAAAAGTTGTTTTTAATTAAAATATAGCATGTTTTTACTAGTCATTAAAATATGAAAGTTATCAGAATAATATGAAAATTTTATCCAAAGTAAAATTTTATATCCTGATTCCAAATAATAACTTTATTTTGTAAAATTGAACTTATAAACATGTCAAAAACTAGATTTAAAGTGGGTGCGCCATCAAAAGGCGGCAAAACTGCATTTTTTTTAAAATACTTATTTTACCCGAAAAAATTATTTTGTTCTTATACCATGTTCTAGAAAATATGTAAGATGAATAATAATGTTATAAAATTCAAATTTTAGTTAATACTATTTATAATGGCTAGTTCATAATAATATTATAATAATATATCATTGTTTAGTAAAACCCGGTATTGCGTACAACCCACGCTATCGAGGAAGGTCGCGATTGCGTGTAATGCAAGCCAAGTCAGGGTTGCGTGTTGTGCAAGAATCTTTCATTTTTTTGTATAACAGAATCTAACCATATTTCATTTATACATTGAATATATATATATATATAGACATACACACTCAATGTTGCGTAGAATGACTATTATAAAATGAACATGAAATTGTGTGTAACACGATCCAAGAATAGTGTTGCATATACTGCAAGCTAATACGGTGTTGCGTATAGTACAAGCTAAACTTGGTGTGCTGTATAATAGGATACATCAATGAAATTAAAAGAATATTTTTCATAAAATCTCGGGGTGTTACCACTACTATAATGAAACAACACTCAACTCCACACTACTGAACTTCTCCTAGTATATTTCCATGCCATCTCCCCATTTTCAACCACTAGCTCCCTTGGAATCTCATATAGAAACCTCCGCCACTTGATTCTCACAATGTAATGAGCCTAGATTGTTATTATATTAAATCAGATACCATTTAGACCATAATCACCCTCAATAATAAAAAACCCTATAAGAAATGGGGGGATATGTCAAAAAACAATATCTAGAGGTATCTATAAAGTATCTCATTACAACTAAACATTTAAACCTAACAAACAAATAAAGATTAAATAAAAACATTCACCAAACATTTCACACAACCACACTACATTACTATCCACAAGAAACCACACTTATTATAAAACAAGCTACACCACAATATTCTCCCTCGCAAAGTCTAAACCAAAAACTACCATATATTACAAAAAACACTACCCGAAGAACATAAGTTAAAGAATTATATGATCCATGTCAGGATTTTATACTCTTTGGTTGAAACTAACTCTTCTACATAGTTAAGTAATGCCAAAGTATAATGTGTATTAATATGTAATTAGGATTTCACTTCCACATGTTGGTGTTGAATTAATTTGACATCATATCATCAAGGAAAAAATGTAAAAATTAAAAATAACATTGGTTACTAAGAACATATCATCATATTATACTCCCAAGTACTCTCCTCCATGGCACATGCTTACATAGCACATGAACCAAATTAATGGTCTATCCATTTAATAACTTCTATTGGTGGTCCTGGATAACCATTGGTTATTTGATGGCTGTCATATTGTCCTTGATATCTAACTCTCTCTAGTTGATGACATGAGATAAATTTGGAATATACTTATGGGGAAAAGAGATTTGAAATCCTTCATGAATCTTTACTAGTCATATAGAATGTTCTATATGATACTCCACTTCTCCAATTTGTGTTGTCACCTTAAAGGACCCCAAGAACCATTGTGATATCTTAATCTCCCTAAAAAACCTATCCATCCCATGTTGAGGGGGGTACATAAAACACATCATCTCAAAACATGAACACCAAGGTACTCCTCCTATAATAAAATTATGAATTATTCCCATTTTTCAATAAATCAATCATCTATCAAACAAGAAAAAAAATCTCTTTTGTTCTCTACAACACATCAAAAATGAGAACTGATGTCTCCCCAACATTCAATGCAATACAATAGATAACAACACGGATTCCCATACAGAGACGCAAACTATGACATGTTAATGCATGTGTTATTTCTATTATTATAAGGGACATCAACCAAATGATTAATATTTTCCCAAGATCTAGATATGTCCAAGATATATGTCCACTATATAACCTTCAATGTGTGGTTCATCGAAAAAATCTTGTTGTGTTTATAGGGGTGGAAAGTAATGTTGAGGTAGGAAATAGTTCTAAAATAATTTTTTTAATTACATATAGACTCAATGGTAAAATCAAAAATCATGATCCAACAAATAGCATCTGAAGACACCAAGAATCTAAATAACATCATCCATATAACTCCTTTCCAAAAAAATCGATGTAACCTGATTCCTTGATCACTAGGAAGGGAGATAATATTTTCAATCAATAAATGATTACCAAGGTGGAATCATTACTTTCCATATCTTGAGTTAATCATGTGATGAAATCCATTGATATTTCATACCATTTTTATTTGTAAATATCCAAATATTTCAATCAAAGCCTATGAGAATTTTTTCCTACCATTACAAGATGAAAAACTAGACATAGATCCTCAAACTCCCCCACATCCCATTTCAACTCGGTCCACCAAAACTACATCATCAAGTCATGGTAAATAATGGATATTCATGGGTATACTTCAAAAGGTGAGATATGAATAAAATGAAGGAATCCATCATGTGTCGCTAAAATAAAAAACTACATCCCCTAAAAACATTTTTTTCCAACCATCCTCCAACCAACCCTCCAAAGTAGCACCTTAGCTAAGACAATCACACATTACCTCAAACTCCATGTGTCCCCACTAAGACTCATCCAACGTTTTCATCTGAGAATAATTCACTATTACCTAAAAAATAAATTTTCACCATTAATAACCATTAAATCTAGGTACACAATAGCTAACTCCTACATTACCCTCCATGAATCTAAAAACTTGTGAAAATTTTTTTTAATTGCGTCATGATAAAATCATGTACCCCAAAATTACCTATTCATATGTTGTATGACATCTTGAAATCATAATTCTAAATAAAATCAATATACTTATACTATCATATAATCAGTTCAAACTGAGAGAATATATACCACAAGATCTATGGATATGTGATGACCACAAAGAAAACCCCAATGAGGTACTACCTCTACAATATCATTATAAACACAAATACTCCTAGATCTAAAACATGTGTGGAGTATTATCAGTCAAGGAGATGTAAATTTCTATACATGTAGGTGATATCCTCTTTATGATGCCTCAAAATAAATCCCATGTCCATTTTTGAAGAATCTCAAAACAACTCAAACATCCCCCCTTCCTCTGCAAACTGGAGAACTTGATCACTCATCAACTTTATCTTCAATTATAAAAATGATACTTGAAACCAATCGATCAAAATAAAATCTTGGTATTTTCTATTAAAATATGTCAATGGGTCCAAAATCAATGAAAAATAAGAAAATAACATATGATAATATCTTTGGAGACCTGGGATTCTATGAATTCTTACCATGTTCTGGGGTGATTCCAAATAAACAACTACCATAACCATTGATCAATCCAAGACCATCCAATGATGGAATACCACATTCCCTAGGAAGTGAACCTATCATGTCCAAAAAATATTATTGGAAAACTCTGCATAGAGAATGGGATGTTGAATAAACTAAAATATGGTTATGAGATGATCTACATGATCCCCCTTTTATATTGATTTGATCAAAATGTTATCAATGATCACAACTATGAACTAGTCCATGTATTCATGAAACAAGGAGTTGAATATCCCAATGAACATAGTCGGTGTATTCATGACACAAAATGGTATGACTATAAAATCTATGCCCCCAAAATCTCATCTAAAGGATGTATTCATGATATTGAACACCATCACCCTCAACTGGTGATACCCATAATTTATATCTATCATTGAAAACAATCTTGACCCTCTCAATTGGATTAAAAGATCATTGATCCTCGTAAAATGGTAACGATACTTGACCGTCAACTGATTCAACCTCTAATTTTCTACATAATAATCTCATAATATCATCCACATTATTAGATAACAACATAAGAGAACCCCCTGATGAAACAATGGATTGGATGGAACCCTTATATATTATATTATATTTTTTTATCCTCAACATTCATAAATTTGATGGTTCTATATTCTAAGGATCCATCAAAATATAAGAACCATGGGGATATAGAACTATACTAATCATGATTTTATGTCTAGGGGTACTGTAACATCAATATCAATAAAATCATCTAAAACTCATTGATAACCTAGGGATAATCCTCCATCACAACATATTTAATTTTGATAAACGAATCATATATCAAGGAAAATGTGCCTCTAAACATCTACCACCAAACTAACAACTCTGCTCGCCGGCAAATATAACACACAGACCATCCACATCTGAGAACATGAATATCCAATGGATGAATCTGATAATGGAAAATGAATAATACCAATAGTGTTTTCCATGAATTACATTATACAGCTGTATATTTATAAATAAAATATCATCATTAGACTAATGGAGTTTCAACATCATTCTAGAGCACCGTCCCTCAACAAACAAGATAGTCCATCATCTAAATGGAATATTTAATACCATGGGGACATGAATTGTTTCAACACCTAGTCCCAATGAATAAATTATAGTGGGAGGATAAATTATTTATGATTCTAAAAAATAAAATATAACATAAGCATTTGTATTCAACAAATGATCATACCTTTAATGATCTCTGGATCCCTAGAGAAGCTTCTTCCACTATATGAAATTGATCGCAGCTAGATAATCTACCACTCTGCTGATGACCACCTCCAAAAACATTCTTATTATTATTTTCTTAAAAATGAGTAATATCCTACATTCAATATATTTATTATTCAACTAATCTTGGTGGAGAATAAGACTTCTTCCCCTGTTACTGAAATAGTACACACAAAACTTTTATTGTACCAGACAACATCTACCAAACATATCTCAAAGAACCATTAGGATTTTATATTATTAATGGAGATGAACCTCACATTTAGAACACACTATACCCAATTCCTCCAATAAAATAATGGAATACAATGTCCCCAAAAGGCCGGAAGGGAATATGATGATGTATACTCACTATTTTCAAAACATTGAGGGAACATACCCCTAAAATGTTCTACTAAAAAATAATCTCTAAGATGAACCCTACAGGTTCCCCTGCCATTTTAAACCACCTCAAAACAGATTATACTCAATCACCTCTACCTTATTCTAAATCTATAAAAACATTATGAACACAAAATGTGTAACTTCATACTAGATCGATGGACAGTGTGCCACTTCGAGACACCTTTCAAGAGACTCCTCATTAAGAAAATGATCTGCAAAAAATAAAATAATGTCATTAAATATGATTCCAAGATAAAAAATAGATATAATCTATTTATAAAGAGACATAATCTCTCACCACTATAGTTCCTTTATGGTTTATGATAGGAACACTAAACAAAATTCTTTATAAATTTTGACCGATAAAAAATTATTCCTTCTCACACACACCAAGGTATGGTTTCCACCAACGACACATAGATCCCCACACATGAAAAAATTTTAATGGGATGTAGTAGTCCATGTAGAATTTTATTGATATAAATATGATATCAAGATCTTAAAACGTTATCTCAATAACTAGATAAGAAATTTTTTTCATCCTACATCTCCAAATACTTCATCTTGAATGAGCACAAGAAATTATTCTACTAATCAACCTCTCTAATTGAATTAACCCCCCAATAATTAACTGAATCATCATGATCAAAATCATCTCCCTGAACAACACATAAACAATGACTCAGTTTCATAAATGAATGGGGATCAAATATTTCATAACCCATGCAGTATTTACATCTATTATGTTTTCTTTAATTCATTTTAATTTTTCCACAACCTTCTAATTCAAATAATAACTCAAGTCAAACGTGGGGCATGTAACTCTCAAAAAAATCTACCCTTCAAGGGCCTCAATATCTCTTCTTCATTTAGATATGTTTCCTTATGATAGATCATGGGGGATCGATTGTCCTATCTAGTCATCCATGGATTATATCATGCTGAAATATCAACTGATGTCATTTTCATACCAACCCATTCAATAATCATAATTCCTAACACTAAAATCACTTATTTCCCCCAACTAATGATCTAGTACCACATTTACATGACCCCTCCCTACAATGATACACCTTAATTGGATGAAAATGAAGGAGTAAGGAAAATTACTGATGAGCCCTGGATCTAGTGGAACCCATGTTTTTTATTAGCACTAAGGGTATAAAATTTCATACAGGTGCATAATTTTCCTCTAAATTATATATAGGTTAAGGATATATGATATCATTAATTAATTAACTCTATGACGTAATAGAAAACAAATTAACCCAAAAACATCCCATGATGAATTTATAAATTGAATGGATGTAGATAAAAATCTCTAAACAAATACCCAAAAAATTTAAGCTTTCAACCTAATGATATTACAAATAATTAATCTAAAAATTTTTAGAAAAGTATAAATTTTAATATTTTTAGTTATTAAAGTTTTATTTATTTTTATAGGGTGAAATATAGGCACACTCAATAGGGTAACCAAATTCTCTCGTGCACTTGTGAAATGGGAATACAAATGCACTAATAAGAAAACAATAGAACCAATGGAAAATACACATGTCAACTAAAAAATACAATCAACTCTATGGAATTATCAATAATTAATATATCATAGTATAATAATTTAATAATAATAATATTTATAATGGGTACCCTTCAATATGTTCCCAATGATTTCCCACTCTTACACCCCGACAACATACTTCATGGAACTCCCATGTATTCTAAAAATCACACCATGTCTCTCTCACATAAATATTTTCAATCACATCATATCATATTACATCTTTCCTACAAAAACTTGTTTTATCAAATAAAATCCACATCACACTCTCAGACACCTAAGCTATCACAGTACATCAAATCTATAATAAGAACTATTGTGTATCAATAATATGAATGAAAAAAACCCCATGCCCTCATCCTAACAGGAAATTCACCCACTATAATCCATCTCCTAATCTCATAATATATCAAAAGATTAAACTTTTAAAAATTTTCCATCACATCTATTTTCTGTAATAGTCTCATATAATAGAAATTAGGAAAGATCTGGTATCTAACCATCCATCCTAACTATAAATATGTTTATAAAGAACCATGTACCCCCAATATGTGGATGTTAGAACATATTTCTAAACATTGACGGTATTTTTATAGAAGATCACAATGTACAGGAATAGTGTATCTAATAACCCCACATAATCCCAGCCTATTGGTGTAGAGAAATGAAACAACCAACTCACAACACCACCACTTTCACTATAACAACTAAATACAGAAAAACACTAAAAAAACAAGGAACATGACCTATTCCACTTTTATTTATGATGAAATTAAATTTCAATATTTTAAATTACCATCCAATTAAATTATAATATCTAATTATGTCGATTACTTTTATCTTATTCATTTTCCAATGAATTTCACTGATTTAGACAATTTAATTTTTCATTTAACCTTAACCATTTAAATTACACACCTTTATTCAATTGATCTGTTAACAATTTTCATCCCATTCAGCATTCAATTTCATTCCATATCATTTCAAAGTTATCAATTAATTTTAATAATACCGGTGAAACTATCAAAACACAAAACCACATAAATAAATTACCCATTATCCCAAACCATCATAAATTTTCATCACCACCATTCTAAATCCACATCCTCTTTCATCATAATGTTTGTTTCCAAATTAAACTACCTATTGTCATAGCCTAACCACCTTATATCACAAATACACCACCACCCCACAATAGAGAAACACCATAACATGTCCTCCCCAAATGCTAAAATCACAAATAAAAACACTTTTCATATCACATTTTCATGAAATGATTTATATTTATTGAGTAGATTATAATAAAGTTTACTTATTTATTTTAGGTTCATTCTCATTATTTTTGAAACTTTAACTAGGGCCACTGCATATGTGTTAATGTGTGTTGGTGTTCTTGTTACCCTAAATTTTTTCATTCCAATGGTGGGTGGATTTAATCACTCTTAATGGGTATATCAACTCCTTGATCAAAATAAAATGATGGTATTCCAGTTCCTCCTTGCATGGATTACTCCTTGGAACTTGTTTCCGAGTTCAGGTCTCCCTCAAATTATTAATACATATTCGAGAAATCATTCCCATTCTTATCTCTTTGTGAATTCCAATTAATTGGAAAATTTATGTTTATACATTCAATTGGGTATTGGAAAGGAATAAACATTGGGTCAATAGAGTAGTCCCCTTGGGAATCATTAGCATATCTAGATTCTTGGAACATTAGTCACTTATGTTCTTCCACATAAGAGGGAATCTCATTGAGTCATCTTAGCTTTGAAACAAAAGGAATCATATTTCAATCATGATGTATATAAACACATTATATGTATATCTTCCATGGATTTAATCTCAGTTATCCCATGTTTTTCAGGAGTTAGCGGACCCCATGGGAACTTGTCTTCCAAGGCTTTCACCTCATGAATCATGTGCTTATACATTGGGAATGTATTTGGGGTCACAAGTTTAATTTTATGTGCATATTTTTCATATTTATATATATATATGGAATGGGTTTTTATTTTAACTTATTTTGGATATAGAGTTGATTGATTAATATTCTCCATGGGGGCTGATAAAGGATGTGTGTCAGTTGGGGGAATATTTCATTCCTATAAGTTTACTGATGGATGCATCATAATTCACCATCTAGGTGGATCTTAGTGGTGTGTCCCATAAAGGTAATATGTCACACCATAATGTTTGATCAAAACACCCCTAGAGGTGGATCAGGGTGGTAAATTTGAAGGGGGTCACCAAAAATGTTTATTGATGGATGGATCTGAATTCCCCCATAGAAGTCGGTCCACGAGGTGTGTCCCATAAAGCGAAGATGTGACACCATGAAGGATTACTGGAACACCCCTAAAGGTGGACCATGGAGGTACCTATATAGGAATAAGCACCAATTATTACCATTGTTTTGGATTGAACTCCATTGAGGCATCCTACATAACCTGTATTCAATATTGGGATCAAAACCCATGTATTTTGATGTCGTTGTTTAAGGTCTTGTGACATGATCAGTACATGCATTTTAATTTAATCATAAAAGGTTTACTCCATCTCGATTAGAGAACCAATGAGGGATGTTGTGGGGATTCTATATGAATTATTTCCCTCACAAGAGGATTGTGCATGGTTGGAGTTTTTTTGGATTATGCATTGAGGTTTCTAAGGGATATGAATAAATTTTGTCTCGTGGGTGAGGTATATGATCTTATAGGGGATGTGATCCAAAGAAAATATGGATGGATGTGAATGTTGGGTTTATACCTCCGGGAGGATTCCTACATATCCCAGTTAGTTGTGCATCCAATCCCATGTAGTTTAGAATGGTATGGGATTATAATTAAGGAGGATGCCTAAAGGATCATGTGTTTGGGGATTACACATGAAAGAATAATTTTGGATGAGTATGGTTATTGGGGATTACACTCAGAAAGATTCCCATTTGAGTAGAGATTGGGGATTACATCTATATAAATGGACCATTTTGGTGATTGGGATAATTTCATGATCTCTACTATCCTCTATGACTACATGATAAATGCTCAGTTTGAAAAAAAAAATAGGAATAAGTAGACCTGACACTCGTGTTGTGAAATAAGTGTCAACATGTGATGGTTTGGGTCTTACCTGTAGAAGAATATTATGGAGGATTTTATTCCATGTGAGAACGATATAATTACATTTGAATAGTCTCTCACTACCTATGAGGGTAGGCAGTGTCGATTCCATCCCATAAAACTCATACATGGAGAATAATGTAATAATTACACAGGGTAAAGCCACAGTTTAACATCATGTGATTAGAATTTTAAGACAAGGGAATTTTACATCATGCAGGTTAGACATGGAGGCCTCACTCTGCATATCGAGGGATTACCTAACCATATCTCAAGAACCTATTGGTGGGGCATGGATTTTGAACTACCGGGTAAAAATTACCGGAGGATTTTCTAGCCCTAAATTCCACATTAGTATTCATGCGCTGATAAGAAATATGGGTTAGCATACCTAAACTAAGAAGTGGGATGTGCATGGATTTCTCATGCCACACATGAAGTTGCCTGGGCCATAGGAATGGGTAACACATGTCATATAGGGACATTAGGTGTAGTTGAACCAGTCTTAGATGGGTGTGGGAGCTCAGGGCACTGAACCTTTGAGAGGATGTGTCTCCAAAAGGGAGGAGATAAAGAGAGTCCCAAGGAAGGGGTTTCTCAAGTATTAGGGAATCCCATAGAAGTGATTTTTGAATATTATGTTCTTCAAAGAGGTCATGGTATTTTTTATTTAGTAGGATTCATGAAATAAGTTGACCATACCTCTGGATGAGGTCACAATGCATGATAGGAGTGCTTCATAATGTATGAATGCTATATGAAACTTCAAATGCCTATAAGGTCCTTTTTCTTTTATGTAGGGTGTGGTAATTTTTTAAATGAATCTTCTCATAGAGTGTATGATTTTTTTAACACATTAAATGTAGTATCATGAATCCCAGGTACCTTGGAAAATTCATTTTTTGTTCCGTTCACAATGCTCCTGGGGTTAAAAAATTGGGGGCAATTCAGAAGATAATGGTTTCGGTCACCATTGTCAAAATAGTAGACTAATGGGGTATTCATATTCCTATGTTTTTTCATATAGTAAAATTATGGTATTCATGAATGGGCTCAGCTCTTCCAGACTTGCGAAGTAATATAATTAAGGCTTTATGGGTGTGTGAAGCGCTCTACAACTCGGAAAATCACTTTTTGGAGGTTACTGCGAAACATTCATGCGTTCTCAAAGGAAATATGTATCCATAGAGGTATATGTTCAATAGATATTTATAAAGAATATAAACATTTTGAAATAGACTCTAATATAAATATTTTTCCATTTGAGGCCGAATTCACTCCAAAATGGCAACGCCTTCCACGACTATTCATGTGGATCATATTTCATCACCAAAAAGTTCCCCATGAGGATGGGTTCTAACGAGAAAGGGGGTTTGGATTATAGGTGAGATTAATTGAATTTTTTTAAATCAATACCATTTTAGAAAGATCATTATCCATGATTACTCGTGATGCTCTGTCATGATGGATGCTAGAATGAAGAATCTCATGAAACCCAAGTAGTCATATGCCTATAAATAGCATTGAGGGGGCCCTCAAAGTCATTGAACCATCATGTGAAGAAAATATTTTTCTCCATTATCATAACTATATTCATATCCATGAATTTGATTTAAAAAATGTACTTTAGTGAGTCAATATTTTGGATCCATGGCTCCGTGAATGCTGCTTAGTGTACTGGGAACCATGAACTGCATCTTCAGGAAGTGAGCCATGTGACCTATTACTCAGTGAATTAATCATCATGAATCAGATTCATGAATGAACTTCATGAAAAAGGATATGAAAAAAAATACATCTTGAATCCAATGAATACGCAGGATGTTAAATAATATACTTCTTATATAGAGGAAATGTCAGAAAACATCAGGATTAGGGAATGAGTCTAAAGTTCCACGTACCATGAATGACTCCTTAAAATACTATTAGACTCTCAAATGGAATATAATTTGTGGAATTGGTTTCCCCTTTATAGCTACATATTGAGGGATGAAGAATTCATCCCATAGGTGAGAAGAGATGAACCTGATTACTGGTTCAGAGGCATATTAGGGTAATACCATTTTCACAGTGCTGAATCATGCCACATCTGGATGGACTGTACACCACTTATAGAAAAAAAATTTGTAGAACGGCATAAATAACATCAACGGAGAAAATATAGAGGATTCATAATTATATATTTAGTATCATATAATCATAATGGCCAGATAGGGGGATCTTTCCAAGGGATGGAATGTTTATTGGGACTTCTGGGAGGGAGGAAAGTTCACGAATGAGTGGTATTGGGCCTACTAGGCATGATCTTCATGCACTGAATTACAGGAAGATCTTAAGAAAGTAGGACATTATAAAGAATCATAGACTTCGAAATTCAATGTTTATCATCCATAAAAGATTATTTCCATGCTTCTGATTAGATGGTCAGCTATGACTAACACATTCTACTTGCATCATATTGAGTTATACGTCATCCTCCAGGACCTTCATCATATCTCAGTGATACTGATCCTAGGGAAAATTTATGATGAATTCTTCTACAAGGAAAATGTATTGGGACCAAGAGAAGCTATCAAATCTAGAAATAGAGCTGCTAGATCTAGTGTAGGTCACCAATGTGGAGAATCTCGGGACAAGAGAAGTTATGATCAAATATGGGTTAGGATATTTCTTCAATGAACTAGTGATCAAAAAACTTTATGCAGAGGTGATAGTAGAGAAGTTTTCAACTAGGCATCTCACATTTCCTAGAAATATTAGTGGCACAAGGGGGTTCTTAATGAAATATTTTGGAATCGAGCTAGTGGTAGAAGTGGGGATACTGTGTCAAGATATAGGATCAAACCATAGTCAGGCTGGCAGGATTCATCACATCACCCATCTCTAGATGGATTCCCCCAGTAAGATGTGTACACATGGGGGTGTGGCCAATAACATTCATAATGGCAATAATACTGGTGATGGTGCATCATTTCATACATTTTGTTTGATTAGTTTCAAAGATATACACGGTAATTCCATGTCTTAATGAATGGAATACATCAATACACACTTATGGGCCATTTCAATTTATATATAGTTGGGTGGCCCAACACATGGGGGTTTTTAGTACCCATACACCATTCCCCCCCCCTCAAAAAAACATTTTTAAGGTAATAATGAATATCATAGGAAGTATTCAATTATAGTTAGGGTATGTGGATGTGGTGGAAAATGTCGGGTTAGTATATAACAACATATTTCATCTATTCCACCTATTGATGGGTGTGGTGACTGATGATAGCATAGGGACCTTGTAATAGAGATTGTACCTTCTATATTTTCGAGGAGTGGTACTGATACCACGATTCAACTCTGATTCAGCCTGCAAGCCATAAAATTCACACCAGTTTGAAAGGAAATTTAGGTGTCTATAGAGAATATCATTGAAGGTTTACTCATAAGTGCATCTTCAGTATCTCCCTTTCATGATGAGTCCTCTTTTTAACATGTTCAATTATGATGATAGAATATTGTGGAACAAGTTTCCTCCATCAACTGTTGTGTATGGGCATACTCATGCTTCTACATAGAGTATAGAGAGTACATATCCTACTGTTATGATGGGGAAAATTTCCACCTGATCTAATGATTTTTTTCCCTCAATTGTGAGGACAGTGGTGAATACTGTTAAAAGGGTGTTGTGGAGGAAGATATTGTCTGGTTGGTAAGACAACAGTTGTCGGTCCAGTAGTTTTTGGTCCCAGATATAAAAGAGGTGAAGGGATAAGAGAAATAGTACCAATCCCAATATCCTTAGTCAATAGAACTAGGGAATATGGGGATTCATTTGGGGAAGTTCCTAGAGTTTTTTCATGATCTCACAAAGTAGTTCTGCTACTTGGACATTCCTAGTGATGTTTTCATCCCCAAATCATGGGATAACGAGGACACTAACTTGTAGTTCACCATAGATAATGTGGTTTGGTAGCATATCAATAGGTATGGGATGAATATTTATAATATTATTCATTTGATGACGGTCTTCCTCATGTTTTTGGGTGAGGGGAAGAAATACATGGTGGTGATAGTAGAACTGGTTCATTACTGGGTTACTACTATTCTGATGACTAATTGGGTGAATGTTTTGCCAGATAAATCTTATCCCTCACAATTTTCAGCAGCTGAACAGTATTTACATGCCCCTTTTCATTATTATTCTCAAAATTCATGGTTAAATTATTCTTATATGGGATCTCCTATTAGAGGAAGCATATCTTATGATCTAGTAAAAATCTATATCTCATGTACAGATAATATATACCATTATTTAGAATTAATGTTTGAATCATCACTCCACTTTTGATGGAATCAAGCACGAAGGAGGGGGATTTATGATAAGAGACTGAAAAAGATGGTATGGTTACCTCACCCCATGAAAGAGTGAATACAGTGTGACTTCCCAATGCTGTTGTTGTTGGTAGTCAACCATTGATGCCTAGAATTGGGTTAGTGGCTATTGAAGGAACCCAACCTATTGGGATACCTATTATCCTCCAAAAAATTTCATTAGAGTATACAATTTACATAAATGTATTCCTCATCCATTTAATTAACTCCTCGCTTTTCCTTCCAATGCTTGACTGAATTATTTTTTAATAGTAATTTGGATGGTCCTCGAGACTCAACCATCAATTCCAACACTCACATTAGATGTGAATGGGTATGAGGTAGGGATAGTAGATGTTTCTCTCCAAGTGGAGATATCCATTATGGTCATGGTGGTCAGGTCAACTATAGAGGTTCCATTGGATGGGATTGTGGACTCTATGCCCTTAATGGAGGGGTTGAGAAAAGGACAATGCCAATAACATGGTTGCCGAAAGATCTGTGGTGGTTGAGCTAATCACATTAGAAAAAATGGAGGTGGTGGATACATATAAAATTCGGATGGGGATGTGGAGATGGTTTTAGCGACCAATGATACTTGGCAGTCTGTGTTGGGAGATCCTATTTTGGAATTGCCACCAGTTGCTGTTGGGGGATCTTAAATTGAGGTTGCGCCACCAACAGAGTTAGCCAAGGATGCTGGGACGATGACATCCCCCTCTGTGAAAACATTGGGGGTAGAATGAAGGACCCCAGAACACCATGAGAGGGGAGGGTTGAATTAGATTTTCAACTTTTTCTATTTAATGTTGTGGATCTTATTCCCATATTGGTAGAAACATGTTAAAATTGTCAAAAAATTAAAATTAGGGATATGACACAAGACTTTTACTTGGTTCACCAGAAAAGCCTACATCTAAAGATCATACACTGATAATGTATCGGTCGTACCTAAATCCCCAAATCTTTATTAGATTATAGATTACAAGATTTGGTCACAATCACTCTACACCTGGCACAATGCCTTTACAAAGGTCCCCGGATAGCTCACTGCATCTCTCAGGTCACTTCCCTCAGCTCCCACTATTTCACTACCTTGAGAGAAGTCAAACTCAGTTTATAGACTTGAAGTTTGCATTAATAGATTTTCATTGAAAACTTTATCTCTGTTCATCATGATACACTTCATGCATCAAAGTCCTGAATTATTGCACATGAAAACACTGAACCATTCAAATGGATATTCCGAACAAGTAACTAACTTATACTAACAATTGTGTGCAACACCTACCCTTTTCTCTGAAGATATTACTTTTTCACACAATATTTTCTTTTGTGTGCAAGATCCACTACTGGAACGCAAGATTTACTATTTGCATGGAAATTTTTCACACAACTTTAGCTTTTACGTGCAACTTCACCTTTTTCACGCAACATCAACTTCTACGCACAACTTCAACTTTTACGTGCAAATACAACTTTTACGTGAAACCCAAACATTTATGCACAACCACAAAATTAACATGTATCCACAACATTTATGTGAATCATTTTTTTCAGAAAATATTTATACACAATAGATCTTGGATATTCACTAAGTCTTTAGCAACCCAGAATGAAAGGGGGTCACCTCTTATTTATAGGCATCACAGACCCTTGTGTGCAAAAGCCACCACATCACACAAAACCTCTTATTATGTGTGCAATTATTTTCCCAAAATTAGCATTTTTGTGCACATCTCCAGATTTTTCACGCAGCTCATGCCTTTATCATTTTTCGGAGTTCTGATCCCAAAACACCTTTTGTTCAAAAAATCCAATATGCTTTCAGCATTATGTGCAAAACCAATTTAGTACACATCCCATTCCTTTTTTTCCACCACTCCAATTTTTGCGCACCTTCCTTTTCCAAGAAATAATATCCCCATTTTCATATTTTCAGGCCCAAAGATTTGGAAAACACTGAAAAAAGGCACCACGTTTAGTACTGTTTCTCGCTTGAACTGTATGATCCCTTTCCTAGAAAAGTTCTAAACATCCAATGAGGATTTAAATCAAACACAAACCATACTCCATTTCCTACATAGAATGGTCATGGTTCCAATAATCTCCTCCTTTGGGTTTGTTGGAAATCACCAGATAAATTCAATAGAGCACTAGACACAAGCAGAACCTGAAATTCAAGAATCAACTCAACCAACACTCTAAGTCTACATGAGTAATTCTCTATGTAGAAAACAAGAGGGGAAGGTTGAATTGGGTTCATGTGTTTTGGGATTTGTAAAGATTCTCATGCTATTCTCTTATTGTGTCACAGAAGCATTAAATGCCCTGAATGTACTACTTCTAATCCTAACACCAAATTCTCATCGTGTCACAGAAGCATTACCTATCCAATGTATTCATTCTCCTCCTATCACTGAATTATCATCATGTCATAGAATAATTACATGTCTAATGTAATCCTTCTCCTCATAACACCGAATTCCTATCGTGTCACAGAAGCATTACATGTCCATCACATGTCCTGAATTTATTCATCCTCCCCCATTCACATTAGACCCAAAGACTGATATATGTTCATTGTACATCTCAAAACCCCCCTGGATAGTATCTCCCCCACAATCCTAAATCACATACATAAACAGATTAAAAATAGTTAACATAACTAGGGAGAGGGGAAATTTTGTAACATCCTCATGCAATGGGATGTGGCTGAAAACTGAGGATCAACCAATGTTTCTCAAACATAGCTGCAGATAGTGGCTTGGTCAGGATATCATCGGCTTTCTCATTAGTTCCCACATGATCCAATTTAATCATTCCTTATTAAACTTTTTCCTTGATATAGTGACATCTGATTTCAATATTTTTTGTACGAGAATGTTGAATAGACGTTTTTATAAGATAAATTTCCCTCTTTTTATCATAGTAAGTCACCATTGGTTGTTTCACCTCATCATAAATATCAATCAGTTGTTTCTCTATCCATGGTATTTGAGTGCATGCCATTGTAGAGGAGATATACTCAGCTTCAAGAGTACTAAGACAAGTACTTTCTTGTTTCTTACTCAACTATCCACCACATTTATTCACAATATAAAATGCTCTACCACTAGTGGGAATTCTATTCACTACATCAGTAGCCTAGTAAACATTAGAAAATGCTGATAATTCATTGTCCCTTCCTACAGAAAAGTATTACCCATAATTATGAGTACCTTGAATGTAATCATGATTCATTTTACTATTGTCATAAGTTTTTTCTTTGGATTACTTTGATAACGGCCGCAAAGTATGTTTCAAAGAAATATCAGGAAATATCGTCGTTAGGTATAGTAATATTACATTAATCCTCTTGTACATGGTGGGATCTATAGAGGTCCCATCATTGTGCTTTCCAAGTTTGTTTCCAAATGCAATCGGAGTTGAAATTGGTTTGGAGTCATGTATAACAAATTTATTCATCATCATTCTTTCATACTTTTCCCAAGGAAATAAATTGTAATCTTTATTATGAATCATCTGAAGACCCAAGAAATATGTGAGCTCCCCAATCATATACATTTCAAATTCTGATATCATGTGATTGGAATATTAATACACTAATTTTTTCCTACGGGCACCAAATATAAGGTCATTAACGTAAACTATAACCATGAACTAATATTTCAGAGAATTATTCAGAAAGAGATTGTGATTTACTCTTCTTTAGAATTCCATCTTCTTGAGATAAGAATCTAGTTGGGAATACCATACTTGTGGTGCCTATTTCAAATCATATAGGGCCTTCATTAGTTTATAAACCTTTTTTCCATCCGTACCAAGAATAAAATTTTTTGATTTTTAGATGTATACTTTTTCGTAGAGAACACCATTCAAGAATGTTTCCTTTATATCAATTTTATATACTTTATGTCCCCTTTGGATTTACATGGAATGAGACAGACTTATTGACTCCAGTCTTCCCACTGGAGCAAAGGTTTCTTCAACATTGACACCATCAATATGTGAGTATCCTTTACATACTAGTTGTTCCATGTTTCTAATAACACTTCCATGATCATCAAACATGTTCTTGAAAATAACCTTTGTACCAATAACATTGAGACCTTTGGGTGTCTTGACTATATCCCATGTCTGATTCTTATCAATCTGATCTAAGTATTCATTCATGGATTTCACCCATGATTCAATCATTACAGCTTCTTCAAATGAGGATGGTTCCACCACTGATAAGAATGCAGATTCTGCATTATTCATCATTCTTCTTGTTTTCTTGGGTGCACTTCTATCCACAATTATGTTAGATGCATCAATCTGAACTATTTGATTTATCCTATGAGGTTCAGTCAAATTTTCTCTAGCAATGGTTTCAACTTTATATTCATCTTCTGATTCAACATCATGATGTGACTCAGGATAGTTTTGTACACCTTCCTCTATTTTTGTATTTTCATTTCTTCTATGTTCAAATTCTTCCTCATATTCAATCACATCATCATATAAAATCCTTCAAGAATTTGTGGTTTTCACATCAATGATCATAACATCGATGCTTTCCAAAATCCTTCCTAAGATATTGTTGAAACACTTGTAGTCTTTTTTGTTCATTTAGTATCCATGGAAAATTCATGCATCTGTATTACCACCGTACTTACCTTTATTTACCTCTATGTTTTTGATAAAGAATTTACATCCAAAACACGAAATTATTTCAAAGAGGGCTTCCTTCCATGCCACAGATCATATGGTGCCTTCGTCTCAACCATATAAAGCCGTGTTCGATTTTGAATATACATGGTAGCTTGAATGGCCTCTTTCTAGTAATTTTGTGGAATACGAATCTCAATTTCAATAGTTCTTTCCATGTTGTTAAAATGTCGATTCATGTTCTCAACCACTCCATATTGATGTGGAGTTCTCACAGAATCTACCTCATGTTGTGTCCCATGCTTCTCCAAGTACTTTTCAAATCCAATGGATGGGTATTCCCCCCCCCCATTTTCAGATCGGTAGACTTTTATTGTTTGTCCAGTATCATTCTCAGCAATTCAATGATATATTTTCATGCTTTCAAGAACATGTAATTTCCATTCTATAACCATTACACATGCCATTATACTATAATCATCTATGAAAATGATGAAGTGCCTTTTTACGTGAGTTTCAGAATCATTTATTGGGCCACATATTCCTGTATGAATGTGATCAATAAGATGATATTCCCTTTTCTTTTTTGGATAATATAAACTGCAAACTAGCTTCCCCAAAATACAAGAAACACAAAACTTTTCATGTTCAGACATTATGTTGGGAATGTCTATGATAATCTTATTTTTTGATATTTTCTTCATGTCTTGTTGGTTGATGTTCCCCAATATTCGATGCCATATTTTATATTATTCCTCAACAGTTATGTAGAAAATTTTTGTGCTACTTTCAACCTAATATAGGGTTCCTTCAGTTCTGCATCCCTTCATAAGTGCATTTCATGTATTTCCCTTGATAGAGCATCATTTCTGATTAAAAGTAACTATATTTCTTGAGTCACAGAGTTGAATCATGTTGAGGAGATTATGACGTAAGTCATCCACATAAAATACGTCAGTTTCTTTAGCTCTCCATTAGCTAGTTCAATACTTCCACTGCCCTTGATTTTTAGAGCTCCATCATTACCAAACCATATTTTTTCATCAACCCTCCTCTTGACATCTCTTAACAGGAATGAATTACCTATCATATGAGACCAACAACCACTATATAGAATCCAGGTGTTGTTGGTTTTTGTAGCTTTGAATCCACCTTTTCAAGGTTATAATTCTCAATTTTCTTCTTTTCTTTCCATTAAACATTGAATTGAGTGTATGACCCTGATGGCATTTAAATTGTCTCTTACATGTACATGGGTTCTTTATAGTCAAAATCTTATTCCATATGATAAAACCTATTATTAATAGAAACACCATCTTGTTGATGAGTTTGTACTTGTCATAGACTCTGGTATGAGGTGTCCATGTCCCTCCTCTTCCTGCAATCAATAGACTTATGGAAAATGTTAGATCAACAAAAACAATATCCATAGAGATTTTTTCTTCTAAAAGAATTATGATATGAATCTGTTCTCCTTTTTTGAACTCCCATCTCTTCTCCATTCAAATATATTATTACATCATAGAAATAAGACATGGTATGACTGATATATCCACAGAACTAACACTTCATGAGAGGAAATGTCTTCTCACTTCTTTTTATCCTCACTCATTCTTCCATGGGATAATAGGTTGACTTCCTCTTATTCAAGGAGGTTTGAGGATGGTCTTCTATTCTTCTAACATTTTTAGTTGGGGGTTTCTTTTTCTGCACTTCATGTGAATTTTCCACATGAACCACTTTCAGCTTTACCTTATTTTGGTCACATTTATTTTCATCATTTGACAATTCTACCTCACAACTGATTCCACTATTTCCCATGTATGCGGGTCTTTGATCATTCAAAATATTTTCAACTCCATTATAACCACGTTTTCCTCTCTCCAACAGCTCAACATCTGAGAACCTTCCAAACTGTATGTTCTTCCTTCATTCTTTTGAAATTGATTCACTCTCATGTTTACTCCTAAGAGTGACAACATCCTCTACAAGATCCTTAAAAGTATTAGAATTTTCTTATAGTTTGGTGTTGATTTCATTGATGACCTTTTCATGCTCTTCATTTCTCATCTTCAGATCCACTATATCATCAGTTATTTCAAGGATTTCATACTTTACTTTAACAAATTCTTCCAGTTTATCAATTTCATATTTGATATGATCAACATATTCAGATGACGTTTCCACAATTGATTTCCACTTATTTTAACTCTTACATTTGATCTTCAGCATACTAACAGCATCCTTAAGTTGCAACTTGGTATTGGCATTAGTTGTCAACTGATTGTCTCCACTATTATCTTTTTATGGTTTTTATTTTTCAACAGTATCCATTATGGAATCATGGTTTCCAATTTTAAAATCTGGTTCTTCTTCTTCACAGAATTCATTATAATCATCTTCTTCTTCATAGACAAAACCCTTCTTCGGTACTTTATTTCTAGATCTGAAGCCTTCCTTTTTGAAAAACCTTTTCTAAGGCTTCTCAATGTTTTTGACTTCATTATCTTTGGAAGTTTTTAGTTTCTCCATGTCTTTGAACACCAATTCCTTGCTCCCTCGAGTTGTACCACCCTCTGGTTTGACTCTCATTTAATATGCCACCAGGATGGCTGGCATATAATACAGTGAAAGATTGGAAAGATATCTTTCCTCAAGGGCTAACACCTTTGCATTGTACAATGGTGGAAGTCTTCTCAATATTTTCTTTACAATATCAACATCTTTGATTTTTTTTTCCTGGACCATGAATTCATCGAACCACTTCTGTAATTCAATTGAATAAGGAGTCTGCATTCTCCTTTGGATGCATCTTTTGATCATCAAACCTATTGTGCAAGACTTGTGGTTTTACCTCATTCACTTTTATATCTCCTACATAAATATATTAATGTTTATCCCACATGGACTTTTCTATGGTGTAACTCATCACCTTTAGATAGATCTGATTCGAAAGGCATTCAGTGGGAGAATTTTGTGCTTTAGCATCTGCATCAAGAATTTTTTTGCATGTATCAGTCATAGTCATCCATGTTGGATTAGTAACTTGTATTCCTTGCCAGGTGAAAAATAGGACTTCCATTCCAAGGGATCTTAGATGAGATCTCATTCTGTTATTCTAAATGTAAAAATTACTTTTATCAAAGAGGGGGGACTCCCATGACACTGGCTGAATTCTCCATGATGATATAAGACAGATCAAACACCATAAACCACCCTTTGATACCACTTGTAGGACTCCAGAACACCCTAATAGGGGAGGGGTGAATTAGGGTGACAAATTTTACTTTCTACAGTTGTGGATTTTGTTCCCATGTTGGTAGAAGTTTGTTAAATCTTCCAAACAAATGAAATCAAGGAGATGACACAACACTTTTACTTGGTTCACCGCAAAGGGCTACATCTAAGGAGCATACGCTGATAGTGTGTTGGTCGTACCTAAATCCACTAATCATTAGTAGATTGAGGATTAAAAGATCCAGTTATAGTCACTCTGTTCTAGGAACACTGCCTTTATAAAGGTTTAGGGATAGCTCACTGCATCCCACAGATCACTTCCCTCAACTCCCCTTAGCTCACTACCATGAGAGAAGTCAAACTCTATTTATTGACATGGAAGTCACTTCGATAGATTTTCATTGAAGACTTTGTTTCAATTCAGCATGAGACACTACTTTCATCGTAGACCTAAATTGATGAACATTAATGTACTAAACCACGGAACTAGATATTTATAACAAGTAGTCAGCTTATGCTGAAAATTTTGTGCAACACCTACCCTTTGCGCGCAAGAGCCTACTTTTTCATGTAATATTTTCCTTTTCATGAAAGAAAAACTATTGGAGCACAATATTTACTTTTAATGTGGAAATATTTCATGAAACTTCATCTTTTATGCGTAAATTGTCCTTTTTGGAACAACTTCCACTTCTACACGCAACTTCCACTTTTACACTAAAATACAACGTTTATACGCAACCACAAATTTTACACACAATATCCTTTTTTCGTGATATTTTTGTGCAATAGACTCGGATATTTTATAAGTATTTAGCCACCCAGAATGAGGGGGGTCACCTCTTATTTATAGGCATCGCTGAGCCCCACACGCAAAACCTACCGTGTCACGCAAAAACCTACTTTGTTGCGCAAAACCTCTCATTCTGTGTGCAATTCTTTTTGAAAAATATCCATTTTCCGCGCACATCTTCAAATTTTTTGCACAGCTCATGCCTTTCCCAATTTTTGGAGTTCTGATCCTGAAAAAGATTTGAGAAAAATAAAACATTCTTTGAGTATTCCATGAAAAATCCAATTTAGCGATCCTTACATGCTTTTCTCACACCACTCCAATATTTTTTGCACCTTCCTTTTCCAAGATGTCATCTCCCTATTTTTCAATTTTCAGGCCCAAAAATTTGGAAAACATTGGAAAACAGTGCCACCTTCAGTATTGTTGCCTTCTTGAACTATATGGTCCCTTTCCTGGAAAACATTCTAAACTTCCAATGAGGATTGACAACAAAAAAAACCATACAATATTTCCTTCATAGAATGGTCATTGTTCCAACATAGAAGAGGCGTTTTCCATAACTGGAGAGTTTGATGAAGAGTCTCTTAAAGTGATATTTATCTAACAATTTTCACCTGAGATCATACACCTAAAATACCCAATCGATACTATATTATCATTATTTCAAATATATGATCCTTCAACAGCCAAATATTTTGAATATTATAGACCATAGTTCACCAAGGTTAATCATGATGTCCATCTAAATTCATGAATTAATGTGTGGAATTTCATTACTCGCATCTGAATATCTAAACTACACAATGGGTGGGTCTATCAATCATTGGTTAATCAGTCTAGGGACTAGTGTGGTGAATTCTAGCAGTCTTCATATGATAGAACAAGACTTTCTCATCAAGAGAACATCTGCGAGATGGTAGGAGATCGATTTGGCCTAGAAGAAGAAAAACGATGAGGGATCCCAAGTCCATCATAAATATGAATACGAAATGTCCCATGTGTTGGGGCTATCGTATGAGCATGAGATAGTTTCTACTACACATGATGAGTTCACAATTTGTATGATGGTATAACTGGCAGTATCTAAGGCCACGTAGGCATAGAGCATGGTAGAAAATGCTGAGTTTTGGACCGAACTGGGATAACAATGGATCAGGTATGAAGTTCCCACTCTATTTCTGAGGAGGAGAATGATTTACTAGTGTTTTGGTAGTGAATCCTAAAGACCAACATGAACATTTTGGCCGAGCATTAGTCCTTGTTTTTCAAGGTAGAGCTACATAGGTGAATGTTCTGGCAGATTAGTGCCTCTAGTTTTCTAATGACCCTTAGAAACATTGGATTTCATAATTATTATGGTCAAAAAAATTTCTTTTCTTTATTGTCTTCCTTCAATCATATTTCTGAGACCACAACCAATCCTTAATATCATGTGGTTCATGCCTAGGTTTAGAAACAAGGGATGATAATGTCATTTCTATTCATTTTGAAAGGGTTGAAAAATCTTCCATCACTTCGAGTCTTGTATTATTGACTGACCACTTTTAGTGTTTATTCTGAGAGAGGAAATGGCTAGAGAATGAGTCTCTCAGAATATCAATCTTTTTTCCAACATGTGTTAGTGCATGAATGTGGTAACTTCGGGGGCATTTAATTCTACTAAAACAAGAGGTAATGGAATTTTTTGAATCAAGATTCCAAAAGTCCAGAACAAAGGGAGTTCTTCATGGAGATATCGGATAATTATTTACCATATCTGAAACATGGAATCCATACCATTAGCTTGGACTGCGGGGGAAACAATTTTTTTTTCGATCACACACCATGTATGAAACACGAAACCTATTTCAAATGATGTCAAAATTATTTTAGCATTATGTCCTTGGATAATAGGTGAGGATTATCTGGACACAATTCCATTAATGGGTACCATTATACATGGAGGATAATGATCCAAATATGGGTCATGTGAAGCATAGAAATGTTGTGATGGGATGTCTGATTGGATTCCAACACTCTTGGACTTAATATACCATGACTTAGATAACATTGGTGTATGATTATTGTTCAGAAAAAATGTGAAACTCATCTTCCAAGGAAGCATAATTTCATATTTCTAGCGACATATAAGAATTTTAATTATGTAGTTGATAACTAAAACCATAGGACATGGCCTCTCAGGTGAGGACCTAGGATTCCTTGAAGTGTTACATCATTCAATGAAAATAATGGTGGAAGTGTTATGAAAGGGATGTGCATGGTGAAATAGATATAACCCAACGTGAATGAAGAACAAGGTGTCCCATCATCACATCATGCATTATTGATGGTATTTAAAAATATTTTGATGTCATGATTTTTATACATGGACTCCTATTTTAAAGTCATAGAGATTGGACCATGGGTTCCTTTTTGAAACTCAAACACATCAGTAAAAACCATACCAAAATACCTAGTCTTACATGAGTTATTGTCAATATGTGAATAAAGTAGTGGTAATTGTTTTTTCTTAACATGTGGAATTGAAAATTAGGGGCAAGGATATACCAGTTTTGAGAATTTTCCAATGGAATTGAACTGCCTACTCGATGCGCACAAATGTACAAAGGCTCGAAACCGGATGTGTTGGGATTCCACTAAGATCTAGAGAAGTTGAAAGGAGGAAATAAAAGACTCTTGATATTTGGATAGTGGGAGACTGATGGATAGGGATAGGCTATTGACCATGTTTGAAATAAAGGGATCTCAACCAAACTGGCCCGAAATGGGGAAAGAAAATTAAAGATTGATTATTTCCCATGTTCAAAACATAGGCTCTATTATTTTTCTACCATAAATTCATTAGAGAGATGGTTTGAGATGGGAGGTAATCCTTTTACAAACACCATCACCAATAGTGGTCCTATTTGGATTTGAATGATGATGACAATCCAAACCAACAAATACTCAAAGTACAAAGAAGGATTGAGAAATTGTTCATATAGGATTAAAAAAACTAAGTTCCATACCACAATGCAATTTTATAATTCCAATGGGGGTATTATAAATTAGTATTAAAACTTGGTTATTGCAAATAGTTTAATGCAATATTGTATAGAATAGAGTAAAATTCCAATAGGGTTCTTTTAGTGCGGTGTAGATACATACCTGACGTGAATGAGTACCAAGGAGGATATAATTCATGCACATCATTCCTAGGATGAGATTTAGACAATTTTTTTCATGATGCATGGACCATAATGAGGAAAATGGATAAGGTATTTGATGAATTTTGTAGATTTCCACAAAGATGATAAGTACAAGAATCACTATCTATCCCATGAGGATGGGAATCACTACACATGTAGATTTAAAAAGGTGATGTGGATAGTTTAATGTCGTATGGTTTGGACCATGGAAAATAGATAAGGTTCATGTTTCTTGGACTATAGGGTAAATGTCTACTCCAATGGTATATATAAGGTACACAATATGTAAAACCCAATATAAAAGAGGTTAAAAAGGTTCATGTACCACATACATACCTTAAAAAGAGATGCATATGGTTCAAGATAAGAATTCATGTACTATATTAGGGGATAAATGGCCAAAATATTAATGAATTTCCAGTTTGGCCCTAAGATGAGAATTATGGGAATCACTATGTATCCCAAAATGATTTGAATCAGACTACACATTGTTTTATAGAATAGTGTGGTAGAATAACAATGCCAGTGGGGGTGATCATTTATAATGATGGAATTTTTATTGTCCCACCATTATCATGTGGTGTCCCTTTTTTGAAGGCAAGGGGAAAAAAATTTTACAATCCCACACATATTGTAAGAGGAATCCCAATTTGAAACTGGATAAAAATGTTTTCATACTTGTGAGGCATCCTGTTTTTTTAGAGGTAAAAAAATAGTTTAATTTCATATATTGAGGTAGTAAGGAATTTTATTTTAAAATCATAAAACATGTACTATATGGGATGAAAATATTTTGTGGTCATAAAACTTGATCATACAACAAATTGTTTAAGTTCGTGTCACCTAAACCATAGGCGCTCAGTTTAAGGTTATGGATTCTAGACCATAGTGTAGGGGGAGTTCCTCATATAGATATGTGTAGTGTGGTGTTATAAAGAACATAATAGTAATGGAGCCAAGGAGGTCTACCAACACATAACAAAATCTGTAAAGAATCCCACATATAATTTACATCCCTAATACTTAGAATTTTTGTAAACAAAATTAAGTTCGTGCTTCATGGACGATAGGTGGTTAGTTTATGGTGAAATAGTGGGGACTATATGGTCTATTAGTTTATGATAATAGATTTTGTTCCAATGAAATTGGTTTTCTCAAATGGGAATGTGTAGTTAAATAGATTAACAAACCCAACATGAATGAGGGATTAGCAATCTTAGTGCCACACTACATATTGTAGAGAGAAATTTCATATATTTTATAGTCATAATTCATTGTCTATAGGATCTCAGTTTAAGGTCATGAAGTTCATTCTAAATAATATAATTTCTTAAGAGGAATTCATGTCTGGGGGAGGAGTAACAAAATAGGCCTGAATGAGGTCCTTGGAGGCCCACCTCCACAAGAAACATCCTAAATAAAACCTACATACAGTTTAATGTCAATATGCTTGGACTGGGATTCCTAGTTTTATGTCATTGAACATGGAACTTTTGAAAATACATTAAGGTCAAGTAGCATAGACCATATTCTCTTAATTTAAGTTCAAATAGTTTGTACCTACCGCCCCATTTTACATCATGTTCCTTGGATTTGGACACATTGTTTAACGTCATATGGAAAGGATGATAGTTATTACAGAGTTCAACATTATAAAACTAGGATGTTTATGTTATTCAATTTATCATCATGTGTCTAGGATGTTGGTGGATCCCCATATAATGTACTACTAAATGAACTCAAAATTGGTATTAGGATCAATGTTCTCTCCATCCAAATTTTTCAAATAGTATGCACCATTTGAATGAACATTTTTAATGATGTAATTTCATTCCCACATGGGTTGTAGGTTTGGGAGATTATTTCTAGGTATCATTGGTGTTATAAGGGGCATTATTATTTCTACTTGGAGAGAGGAGTGGAGGAAAAAAATTCTGTTGAAATATCTTGTTATCTTGTTGTAGTTTCTCTCTAGATTATACATGTCCTATAGTATGTTCTCCATGAGGGATTGGAGCTAAAAAATATAGACATCTACCATTATATATGATATCTTCTATTCAAATATAGCTAGTCAGAGTGACATAAACTGAATTTGAAGGGGCGGGGCTACCTCTATACACAATAGAATATGGAGTCACCCAGTTTCACCTTCCATTCATCATTTGATAGACCCATAGGGTGTTTGGGAGTTTATCTTCATAAATATTCTTTCCCTAACCCATCATATTATGAAAAATGTTATATATATTCTTATTGAACACCTCAATCCATCCATTCAGTTGTGCATGGAATCAGGATGTATGGTTGGACGAGATGATGTACATGGATACGTCATTTTTAGCTCAGTACCATGAAATTTAGTGCTATTATTAGTGAGAATGGTGTGAGGGACTCTGAATTGATGAATGTTGTGGGATCTCAAAAATTCAATCATTGACCGAGCCTTGACTTCCATAAGAGAAATCATATATTCCCATTTGGAAAAGAAACCTGCATTGGTTAGAATAAACTTGCATTTGAGAGATGTTTCTAGTTGGTATGGTCCCACAACATCATGTCCCCATTCCATAAAGGTCCAAGAATACACAGTGGGGCAGATGACATCTGGAGGTTGAAGAACAAAGATGGAATTGCCCAGACATGTATGACACCTCTTGGAACACTCGATGCAATCATGTACATGGTGGGCCAAAAATAGCCAAGAATCATTGCCTAGTGATAGATATTCAATCTCGCCTAATGGGTACCTCATCATTCAGTATGAACATCCTTCACATCCTAGGGAATCTCATCTCCATGGATTCATCAAAGGATAATTCATTTGATTCTATGTCTGTACAGACTCCACTCGATGATATTCCCTCTATGGAGGGTAAATTTTGTTGCATAGTAGTGGATTCTATCACACTAAACTCTATTTGGGGGAATAAGGCCACATTGGATATAATCGATGAAAAAAATTGTCTAATAATATGTTTCATGTTCTATATGGGGGCCCATATGTCCCGATGTGGAAGCACCTATGGTTAGATAGTTCACCTGAACTTAGCTGGTTCATATACTGGTTTTCACCATCATCTGGAATAACTATTGATGTGAATCTCTAATGCGCCTCTTGAATGAATTTTTCATCAAATTCAGTCTTTGTAGTGGAGGAAGATAAAATGTCTGAGGCATCAACTCAACCATTATGTGACTGAGGAACATGAGTCACATGTGGATGAGAGGGGAACTGGGCCATCAACTGATGAGTTAACTCTATTAGGAGCATGATCAGTGGATGTTTGACAATATAGTCACCATTAATAGAATAGATGAATAACCTCAATCCCCCATTTACATGTAAGTGGGGGACATCAATAATGAGGTACAACTCAAGACCAGTGATTATATCCTAATTATATGAATCATTATTGGTGTAGCCTTCTAAAAATGGAAAGGAATGTGACAGAACATACTATGCATGAGTGATGAAGATGATCCCCAAAAATACACTGTTGATCTTAGGATCTATGAGCCTTTTATTTTTTAGGCTTCGGGAATCACTTTCGAAGTGCATCTGCATCATATCATGGCATGGTCCACAAAGAGGATGTCCTCACCTGGGAAATTGATATCCAATGTAAATTCTTAAGAAGTTGGATGAGTGGTCATATAGTTTTCCAATGCCTGAAACATGATTTATTTCTGTGAAAATATACTAATGTTGAATTATTTAAGGAACACCTCCCAGTATGTTATCCATCCAATCAACATTGGGTGATTCGTGACATAATTTATCAGATCCAAAAATTACCCCAACAGTGTAAAATGATGTTGAATATAATGATACCACTTCTACATTATGAATAATTGTGGGAGATAGTTATTCACAATAGGATATTATGTGGTATAATTGTTAAGGACAATGATACAGAGATAGTATAAAAAAAATTCTATGCCTTCATGGTTCATCTACGCAAGAAGGGAACCAAGGGTTTATTCCAAGGAGGTCATGAAGGACTAATGATTTACCAAATATGGGTGATATCAAAATCAGAGGTTGTAGCAAATACCACTTGAACTCCTCAAATTCAAACTATAACTATTCATCCTACTGGTAAATGGAAATTTTTTCATGATACTGGATAAGGTCTTACACATTCCAACCATATTTGCGATTAATTGCCGTATGTAGAATAACTGACCTTGAAGGCCTCGAAGATACTAGTGGTTTCTTGGAAGAGGTATATGGTTTATTCTAGATGTTTTTTATCACTGAATAATCTACATAGAATTTATACTAGTATCCCAAGTATAATTTTGATGATGTGTTTCATGGACTATTGATAAGTAGATATTTTTTTGTTCAAACCAAAATTCATTACATGATAGAAAAATTTCCCCTTTGAAACTCTAAGTGGTTAGTATCCTAATATATATGGCCTTCTAGATCATATTTTTCGTATAATATCCATCCATGAAGGAGATTTCTTGGAACCCAACTATGTAATTGATAAATAGATACGTCACTATAAAGGGAAAATTATCGTTTAGACAGTGGATGTTTAGATCCCAAAAGTTGACACAAACTCAGATTTTTCTATTCATAATTTTTACTAGAATGATATATTATAACACCATGTAGAATTAAATTTTCCTAAGAAGGTTTTATTTTATAATCATATCAACTTAAGCCTTGACCGGGGCACCACGAGAAGGGTAAATGTTCATGGGAGATCTCTTGAACAAACAATTACTCAATGGAAGACCAATATAGTGGTTGGAAACCTGAGTGACTGTTTTTTAAATCACATCATAACTCTATGAAAATACATCATGATGATGATTTAGGAAATCCACATACTACCTCAACTCCTCTGAAGGTATGGCCACAATAATGATCATTGGTCTCGACTCTATCTTAGTATCAAGTTTCTTCTAAACCATCTCATCGATAGTGGTGGAGACACCCTCTTACTTTGAGGGATGTGAATCTTATAAATCCACCTCATTGGATGAAGTAGGAGAATCAATGGGGGGATATAGTTCACCCAAGATGAATAGTTCTAGGTGAATGTTGGTTCCTTTGTAGGAAGATACATAATCCTTGTTGGGGGAATCTGGTTCTTCTAAGACCATGAAAAAAGAATATGTCAAGAAAATTTCATCATGCCTTTGACCATGGGGTCCATGATTGATAACAATACAATGGTGGTGGGTCAGATTCTATCAATTCAATAAAAATTGGAAAAATATAAGAGTATGACATAAAGTGGAGTTCATATGTAAAACACCTCAATACATTACATGGGTAGGTTTTTCATATATCATTTGGGAATGTCCTGTATAGAAGTATGAGGTAATAATCTTCCATTAATTATAATTCAGGACATTGATCCCCTTTCTATCTAAAATGACAAATATTTTTCCCTTTTACAAGCATATGGGTAGTGAATTGGGAGGATAAATGTGTCATCCATGTTTGTCTATAGACTAGAAGAAATGTTTGTGTTCTTAACCTCGTTAGTCTAAACGTTCTTCCTCTCTCTCTGGTAATAGTTTGTGTTCAGGTCACAGTATTTACAAGAGTCTAATGGGAAATCATCACCTTAAAGTATTCCTAAGGTACCATTTTGGTAGTACTTCATGTTTTTGGTGATATGAGGGGGGAATTGTTCCATCCAGATAAATCTAGGGCCTACCAATCTACACATTGTGGGAAGTATCCTATATAACAGCCAAAAAAATTTGTACTTGCACTAAAGCCTCTAAACTGGTTCTTCAATCAAGTCCTACAACACTGTATCTCTTTGGTCCTTTCATAACCTAGAATATTTAGGTTAGAGGGACTCAAATCTTCTTCAGTATGCTCCAACATGTGGACAATCTAGTTCAGGATGATGTTGATCTCGTAACCTATGTCAACTAGACAGTTAAAAATATACAAAACCTTGAAATGGACTTTGATATATAGTGGGAAAGACTTTCCCTGCATGGGATGACCGTCATAGTCTCCAGAGATAAATATGATATCTTTTCATTATTTTTTCTAAACCACCCCTATATAGTAGGATTCTGCAGTAGAAACCTTTTCTTCTAAATAGAGGGGGATTTTCAAGGATTCTTCTAGATCCTCCCACATAAAATATTATAGTAGTAGGGTCTCATGGATAGATATACATGAAGTTATGTAGGAGAGTTTCTTCATCACATAATACATTCATGAAAAAATCACTTTTAAGCCTATATTTGGTCACTCTTTAGCAGGATTCATAATGTGTGCTAATAGTTGAACTAATGGGTTTAGGATTCTTCTATAAATTTCCTTCTAATCAACAAATAACTCACCCAAAACCTCTATCAACCTATAATTTGTTGGCTTAGACCTTCCTCTACCTAGGCGTGGCTGATCAGGATGTGGTTACGACTGTTCTTAATAGTCAATTAGAACAGTTAGTAGTGGAAACATGTTTGAAAAAGAAAACTAAGGGGATTTTTCCATATACACTCTACACAAGACATATTTCCTAGTATCCATATAATTTATGGACTATATTGATGCACTAACCTGATCATCATTTTAGACTTCTTTATTGTTTACATTACTTAAATAGCATTGGTGGGAGAAAACTGTAGGATTCATAGTGCACTACTCATCATATAAAAGTTTGAAGTGTTATATAAACTCGATGATGTTCAGGGAGGAATACACAAAATCAACATTAAAAGAACTTTCTAGTGCCACGTGGACTTTGGGAGTGATCTTCAACTCTATATTCATGAATTTATTAAGAGTTAAGGATGGATTTGGCATCAGCGAATGAAATATGATTTGATTAGTTTGGATATGGGGATGGCCACTATATTAGTGGTTATAATTATAGGGAGGACCACCATGTTCACTGGTAAAGGAGTAGGGTTGACCACTACTCTAGTTGTTTATAAAGCGTTGAAGACCTCTTTTTTGATCGGTGGGAACATGTGGAGTAAATCCATTTTAATTGTGAAATAGGATAGGACCTCCTCTTTAGTGGGATGAAGTGTTAGAAGGACCTTCATGCTGATGAAAATTGGAATGTGGAGGACCTCCATGTTAAGTAGTGGAAATATGGAAAAGTCATCTATACTCACTACTATAAGAATGGGGGTGACCTCCTCTTTGGATTGTGGGAACATGGGGAGGGCCTCTATGTTTGTTGGTGGTGATAGCACAGGAGGACCTCCATACTAGTTTTCAATGAAGCATGGAGGACCTCCACATTAATCAATGTTGGAGTAGGGAGGACCTATTCTTGTGGTAGGAATAGAACAAAGAAACACTTTTCATTGATTGGTTGTGGTATTGGGAGGGACTCCTTGTTTGGAAGCATAATCTTGGGGATTAACTCCATAATGATTATTGATGAAGTAAGTAGGACCTTCTATTTGATAAATGGGAACATGGGAAGGACATCCATGTTGATTTAAGAGTGATGAGGATCTTTTCTTTGGTTGGTGATAGTACATGGAGGACCTATTCACTAAATTTCAACATCATAGACTAGATCGTGTTGGTAGTCGGTGGTTCTAGTGACTTATAGAGTCAACCCATCTTTCATGCGAGGTTACCGAGGTCTTGATCCCAACTAGGAGACAATGGTCCACATCTTGGTTTTCGACAGAATCTTATGGAATCCACTAGCAGTGTCAGGGACCACTAAATACTTGTAAGATTATTCCCCATGTGAGGAATTCTACTAATATTTCACCTTATGTTGGCATTGGGTTGTTCAGACCAGTGCTAGCGGAGCCGGTGTATAATCCAATTATTCTTAGACATGAAGGACCAGTCATGGTTGGCTCGGATGGGGCCTAGTGAGAGCCCTCTTGAGATTCTAATAGGATGTATTCATGGTCAGTGTGACTCGTATATCCCCCAGCTCCTCTTTGTAGGTGAGTTAATCATAGTATTTATATGAGGGGAGACTCCTAAAGTGATTCACTATTTGAAATGGGACTTTTTCCCCATTGAGGCCCTTGGGGCCATCGATATATATGATCATCTAAAGCCTCTAGGTCCTGGGGGGCCATGTCCCTCATTGGGATGACTCCCTCCTACTCGTACTAACATATGAGGGTCTCCATAACCCTTATCTAATGACTTGTGAGGATGAGGTGGGGGTGTGTGGACCCATTAGATTAGATCATAGTATAAGTTGTAGTGGAGGTAGTCTCATGCAGGATTGTTACATTAATTTTTCTTCTTCCCTAGTGCCTACAAGAATTTGGTGGTTGGATTCCTCTAGAAAGGGTCCTACAAATCATGAAGATTTAGCAGCTAGTATATATATTGTGAAATTGTAGTTTAATTATCTAGTTTCATCTAGTGTTATGAAGACAGGTATGTATATATACTGAAAATGTTATAGACCAAGGAGTTCCAAACTTTAACTTCCCCAATTTCTAGTGAGTTCAATTTTGGGCCCAATGGTCACCTATATTTTTCCTCATATGAGGGAATGTCATGAAGGAATCTTAGGTATGGATCCCAAGTCATCTTTTAGAGATCATGAGGTATCTAATTCCAATGATATATATATTCCAAGGATTTTAGCATAGGTGTCCCATGTTTTTTATGATATAGAATATTCCATGAATCCATATCATCCAAGACTTTCAACTCATGTATTTTGTTCTTATGCATAGGGCATATTTTGGGGTCACAAGTTTATTATCTCGTAGAGACGGATCGAAACGTCTTATACAAATAGATCATGGAATGATTCTAACATCTTCTAGATATTGAGTTGTTTGGTTAAGACTCCCCATAGAGGCTAATCAAGGAGGTTAATCTTTACAGGGAAAGATGTCATGCCTAGATGATTACTGATGGATGGATCAGAACACCCTGTTTAGGCGGATTCATGAGTTGCATCTGATAAAGTGAAGATTTCAGACCATTAATGTTTATCATAACACCCCTAAAGGTTGATTGTATAGTTATATCCCTAGGTGGTATCACCTAAATGTTTTGATGAATGATGGATTATAACTCTCTATAGAGGCCGATCAAGGAGGTGTGTCCCATAAAGAGAAGATGTCACCACTTGATGGTTGATCGGAGTACCCTAGGAGGTGGATTAGGGACGTACCGCCATAGGTGGTTGCAGCTAAGTTTACCATTGGTTGGTATTAAACCTCAAGGAGGAATCCTATATACCCTATTTAGAGAACAGGGATCCAAACCCAAGTAGTTTGATGTCGTAGTTTAAGGTCGTGTGGCAGGATAGGTCCATACAGTTTTACATCGTGCGGTAAGGATACTCACATTGTAAATGGAGCACTAATGAGGGATGGTGTGGGGATTATGAATGTTATAATACCATATCAAGATTATTTAGCTTGGTCTATGTTTGTGTTAGGATTAGGAATTTATCTTCCTGGGGAGCCTGGAGGAGATTTGGTCTCTCATGTGGGGGACATGATCTTACCGGGGATTTGACCTAGAGAAAATCATGACAAATGTGGTTGTTCAGTTTAGACCTCATAGAGGATTCCAACATATACTAGTTTATTGGAAATAAAATTAAATTTAGTTTGTAATGTTTTGGGTCTTATACCTTAGAAGGATTCCCAAATGAGAATGTGGTTTGGGTAGAAAATGAAAGTGACCCATAGGATAAGTATGTTTTCGGGGGATTATAGTCAAGAGAATGCCCATTTGAGTGGTGGTTGTGGATTATATCAATAGATAAGGTATATGGTGGTTATTGGGATAATATAGTGGTATAAAATATACTCTATGACCACATGATTCATTCTCGGTTTGAGAAACAAAAGGAAGAAGTAGACCAAACTCATGTACTGTGAAAGAAGATTCAATGGGAGATGGGGTGGGGTTTACTCGTAGAAGCTACCTATTGAGGAAGTCCTTCCATGTGAGAAATATATCATTCCATGAGAGTAGGATCTCATTCCTTATGATGGTATTAGGTGTGGAGAACATTCCATACTACTCATACACAGAGCATCATGTGCTTATTACATAGGGTAAATCTAGATATTAATGACATGTTAATAGGATGTTCGGACTAAACAGTTTTATGTAATTCATCCCAGACATGGATGGGATCACTACCCATATAATGGGATTCTATAAGCATAGATCATTTTTCTCTAGTAAGGGAATGAATTTTGAATATCAAGGTTATAATTAAATGAGGAGTGTCTAGGATAGATGTACACATTAGCTTGTATGTGTTGAGAAACAACAGGTGTTAGCGTAAATATACTAAGAAGAAATAGGTATTTTGGAGTCTCATGCTTAACATTATGTAGATAAGAAAATAGAAATCGGTGTCATATTTCATATAGATAATTTTTGTGTATTTTATCTAATCTTAGATGGGTGTGGGGGCTCTGGGAATCGGCCTTCATGAAGAGGTTTCAATAGAAGTGGGGTAGCATGGAGAGGCCCAAGGAAGGGGTTTTGCGAAACTTAGTGTTTCATTGAAAGGTTATTTGTGAATATCAGGTGATTTTTTAGGTTAGTCACTTCTCTAAGGAGTATAATTTTTTATACATAGTACTCATCCACTGGATGAATTTCTAATGCATGAGAGGAGTTCTTCTCGAAGTCCGAATTATTCACATAGCCTCAAAGTGCCTCTGAGGGAATTTTTTGTTCATGAATAGAGCAAGCCTCCACAAAAGGCATATAAACCTATGGAGGAGGATGTTAGGAATACATTAAAGGGGGTTTTCAAGGAATATCTACCTTGTATGATCCAATTTTGGACTGCTTCGTGATGCATAAGAGGTTCATTGTAACACCCCAAGCTTCAACGGTACGCTTCTCTTTGAATAATGCGATAGCGTGTGTTGTACGCAACACCGAGTTCTAACAACCAATCAAACTAGCCGTTATGAATAGTAATACCTACTTTTTAAAATTATATATATTTTATATTTCAAAATGGACTTCATTTTTGGATTCGGAATATCTAATTTAGCCTAAGGTGAAATTTTGGTACTTTTCGGATAACTTTCATATTTTGATGAATAGTGAAAATTACTAAATTTTAATTAAAAACAACTTTTTTAATCAAAATAATTAATAGTGATAAATTATGAATTTTAGTAGTTTTAAAGTACATTTAGAATATATTTTTTCCATTTAATATAATTTTGGTCATTAGACATAATTTTACAATTAAACCGAACATAAACAAGTGTCAATCTTTTGATAGTTATTATCTCTTAAAAACACGCTTTTTGTTTTGACAGCGGGAATTAATTTTAAATTAATTTCTGCCACTTCTGTGTTTTGAATTTAGGAAAATGGATTCCATATTTGGAATCAGGATGTTCAAATTGTGTAAATAGGTAACTTTTATTTTTAGAGATTTTGAATAATTACTGCAGTAAATATTTTATTTACCATGGTTAAGGGTAAATCCGGTAAATAAGGGTTAAAAAATAATATTATAATAATACTAAATTACCCTAAAACGTGTCTTAACCCTATTGGTTGATACATGGTCGACCATGGACATCTTTGGGTCGATTTTGAGACCCCATTGATCCACTTGTAAGTGATAATGACACTTTATTTTAATTAAGTTAAAATGAATACAAAAATGACACAAGCATATATCTTTTAGCAAAACAATTGTTAAATAGGGTTATATATGTTGGATTTTAGATTATAAATATTCATTAAAAATATAAAAAGATTTACTACATAATGATATTTTATTTATAATTTTTAAACATTAAATAATTTATTTTATTTATGACATAATGATGATGCAGTAATTACTATAATAGTAAAAAATTAAAATAATTGATATTATAAATACCCAAATAAATATAATATGAAACTTTTAATGAATTAAACTAATTTTCTAGGATAATATGATATATTAGGATTGATTTAATTGACTTTTTTTGAAGTAATCAATCTGTTATGAGTTTCACAAAAATCAACTATTGAATAGTGTCAAAATTGACATAAAAGAGTTCTTAAAAAAAATATTATATTATTAATTGATATTAAATTCCTAAAAATCTAAGGTTCGGCCAAGAGACTTATATCATGATAGGTTATTCATTAATGGACCACTTGGGGGTCTCTTGGATGTATGTAGTAAGTTTATTAACCATATTATATAAAAATACAAAGAGACATTGTAAAAGTGAAACTAATTAACTTAGAGTTAAAACTTAAAGATAAGGTTAATATAAGTACCCAAACCTGTCTAAATTCTATTTGTTGAGTTTTTTTCGACACATCCCCACCTTAACCTTTGAATAATCAACTTTGGATCCATTAGAAACCGAATATGAATTTATTATAAACTAATATCTCTAGCTTTTCCAAAGGTGCCCCTCACCCCTCTTATAAAAGGGCACTCCTCCTTCTCATTTCTTCATACCTTCAAAGCCTTTTGGTTCGGCCAAACTCTGCCCAAATACTCTCCCAACATCCCTCAATACAACCTAGAGGCCTTAGTTTGATCAGAAAGCCAACCTAAGGAGCCCTTTTGATCAAATCAAAAGGAAGAACCCGAAGAAGAGGTAATGTTTTCACCACCCCTTTCCAAGTTCCATTCTTCTTCCACTTATTCTTTCTTTGTTCTTACCATTCTAAAATAATAACTCCAGTATCTCACATATACTGTGATGTTATTATAAATATGTTACAACCATATTCAGTATTCTATCCACCCTTTGAATAACATGTCACCATACGTGCGTACGTACGGCTTACCGTCTCCACGTCGTGGTGTAATTGTTATTCAATATATTATTATTTGGATGGGTATAATAATGATGTGTAACTCATGTAAATAATAAATATAACACGTTAATGATTCTTTATATATGATATACCATCCATTTATATATTATTTTAATATCAAAATAATGATATTGTCGCTCGTGCATACGTACGGACTACCGTCTCCACGAACGCGATGAGATTCATTCTCCATCGTATCCATTCAAGTATAATTATCATTTGATGATTTAAAAAATGATGTTTAAGGACTTGATATCATTCTGGATATGAATAATATCCAACAAACATGGCTTATGTAACAAAACATATAAAATAAAATGAGTAAGTTAACACCCGAAATAACGATAATTCTAAGATATTATTAACAAATCAATGTTTAAAGATCATATATGATATCATATTAATATATATGATTCTTTTATAATTTAATAACAATTATTTCACCATTATACAGGAGGTTAACCTACCCCAACCAAAGAAAGGTACAAGGTAAGGGTTATTTCACAATCTCTTCATTATCCGAGGTTGTTTATACGTAATAATCTACTGGGATCTCTTTATCATCCACATCCATGTTTCTTAAAAATGTATTTCAAAACATTTTTACTATTTACTAGAATATGAGTTAAAGTCATTTATACCCTTTTTGACTTTTATAAGAGGTTTATAAAGGAATCTTTCGGTCATTTTCAAAACAAGGTCCTTTTTAACCTTTTCGACAGAATTAAGGTAAGAATGTTTTTTTAACTTATACGGCGGGTGCGGTTATTTTCCGCCGTTATAAAATATTCAAAGCTTTCATTACAAGCTTATAAGAATATTTTCAAAGAAAATGTTTTATTTTATATGGATCTTAAATGATTTCAAAATAAAAGGAGATATTTCTTTAAAAAGAATTTTGATTTCATCTATGTCAACATCCTTTGATGGATTTTAAGATTATTTGAAGTTGATTTATTATGATACAAAACTACTATATTGTATTGAAGGTTTTGTGATATGTTTGACTGTGGATGTGCTATTTTTATACCATTCATAGTTTATGGTGAAAGTATTGACATTTCGTATGCTAGTTTTAATACGAATGTTTATGTTATGTTTAAACCTTTTCATATGGGAATGCATTGGACTTAATATGTGACGGGTGGAGCCCGCTATAGCTCCTCGATGCATCGGTAGGTCTCATGAGAAAAACTAGTGTCTTGGCATAAGGCCTTGACAAAATCTTATTTGTAGTCTTGGCACGAGGCTTTGACTATGTGGTTATGATAGTCTGGCATTATGCATTCCAACATTATGAAAGTGGTTATTGATTTTTGCATGTGATTCTTCGATTAGTAGAATATCCATGTGAATAAGTAAATGGCATTATTTCATTTTATTTATGCCATACCATGTTGAAAGTTCATGTTTGAAAGGCTTTTGTTTTAGTTATACATTTCCTTAAATGTTTATTCTTATTTATGAAAGTTTCCGCTATATTGTTATCCTTACTGGGCATTTGAGCTCACCCCTTTTCTATGTTTTATTTTTCCCAGGAAGTGAAGAAGTAAATTATGAATGACCTGCAGGGATGTTATGTGGGGATATGAGTGTGGATTATGGAGACATTATGTTGTTGTAGTAGTTTTTCATTTTATGATGTAATGTAAAACTTATGAATATATCTAGTGTTTCCAAGGCTACTAAACCAATCGGTCTTTCGAGATTTGATCTTTCTTGTGATCATGCCAATGTTATGTAATAATGCACCGACTCTGGGTAACTAGGGTCGGGGCGTTACAGTTGGTATCAGAGGAAGTTTAGTACAAACCTTGGAAGCTAGATTTAGATAAACTCTGATTAGAGCACGTAGACCTAAGATGAACATTGAGGATTAGTATAGAAGAACTTCCTAGAATTTTGGTATTGTAGAGATTTTGTGAGTTTTCCGAGAAATACATCCCTGTCTGGATACGAGCAGGTAGAGGCGGCTCTGGCACAGATGTACCTAGGGGTAAAACCCGAAAACACCGCTTTGATCTAGACTCGAACGGGAACTGGTGCACGAGAACGGGCCTTGCTGCACTCTTGGTTACGACACTCCCGGGGGATATGCTTAGGATAACTCTCATTTTCTTTACAAATAATTTTGAAGGGATTATGAGTATATACTTCCCCAAAGAAAACATTTTTATGATTATGGATTATATCCATAAATAGTTCAATTTATGTTAAGTGTTTTATAAGTATGGGATTATGTATTTTGATTCATAAACTGATCTAGTTTATGCCATTGTTTAGAAATGGCGCCTAGTGGAAGAAATGGAAACCGTATCAATGCACGCACACCATGTAGGGATTTCCCTCCTGCTCAAGATAATTATAGTGGGGCTGGTGATGCAACTGGTGCCGATCAGCTAATCACCATACTGGGACAACTTACTCAGGTTATGAATAATAACCTTACCCGTATGGAGCACCCTGATCCGCAACGTGGAGGATCAATGTTAGATCGATTCATGAGGCAACAACCACCAACGTTCAATGGGAGTACAAATCCCTTAGTAGCTGAGCAATGGATATTTTCCCTAGAGAAAATATTTCAGGCTTTGGGGAGCAGTGAAAGGGAAAAAGTTATCATGGAAGTTTACCGCCTCACTGGAGATGCTGATCAATGGTGGTCATTGATTCAAAATATGAAGGAAGATGATGAAGTATCAAATATGGAATGGAGGGAGTTCAAAGATCTGTTTTTAGAAAAATACTTTCCTCGCGACCATCGAGCAGATATGGAAAGGCAATTTCTGAGTCGGAGACAAAAGGAGGATGAGAATGTCACAAAGTATAAGGCTAACTTTACAAGGTTAGCAAGGTATGCTAGAGATTATATTCGCAACCCAAGAAGTAAGATTGATCGTTTCTTTGATGGGTTAAAACCATTTCTCCGTCGAGCATTAGTCTCACAATCCTTTTCATCGTACGAAGACATTGTCTCATGTGCTATCAAGACCGAAAAGGAATTCTCTAAGTCTTATGACTTTAAAGCAAAGCAAGAGAAGAAGAGACCTGCTGATCAATCTGGGAATGGAAATAAGGGGACGAAAGGAAAGGTTGAATATCTATCCTGTGGTAAATGTGGGAAGAAACATCCCGGTGCTTGCTTGAAGGGAATGGGAGTCTGTTACAAGTGTGGTGAAAAAGGCCACCAAGCTCGTGATTGCAAAGGGAAGAAGGAAGCCACCAACGTTCAGTGCTACAATTGCAGGGAGATGGGACATTATGCGAATGAATTTCCTAAGCGTCAGGAGAACTTACCTCAGAAAAGGCCAAGGGATCAAGGCCAAGCTTATGTTACTACTACTGCTGAGTTAGAAGCTCCGAAAGACGTGGTGGCAGATTATTTAATGGTTTCCTCAAGTTTAGCAAATGCATTATTTGACTCTGGATCATCGCATTGTTTCATATCTTCCTAGTTTTCTAAGAAAATTAGATATTTCCAATTTGATTTAATAAGGGAGTTGTCAGTTAAAACTCCTAAGGGAAGTATCATTGCAACAAAGTTTTGTGAATCAGTCCCCATTAGAGCACATAAATTTTCTTTATCTGCTGATCTCATCGTCATACCTATGATTGAGTTTGATATAATCCTCGGTATGGACTAGCTTTCGGACTATGATGCGAAGATTTATTGTAAAAAGAAAGAGGTTACGATTCTTGATGATAATGATAAGGAACACCTTATCTTTAGAGCAGAACCGTCACCACCTAATTCTTATTTAGATCCACCCTCAATAGCTCAACTAAATTCAATTATTGGGGAGGAGGAGAATGAAATAACTACGGGTGAGGAAAGGAATGTTCAAATAGAGGATGTACCTGTTGTGAAAGAATTTGTAGATGTATTTTCGGAAGATTTACCTGGACATCCTCCAGAACGAGAAGTTGAGTTTTCCATTGATTTGATTCCTGGATCAAGGCCTATATCGAAGACCCCTTACAGAATGGCTACTGTAGAGTTAGTAGAACTAAAGAAACAACTAGAGGAATTTAGTAATAAAGGATTTATTCGCCCTAGTGTTTCTCCATGGGGAGCCCCTGTTCTTTTTGTTAAAAAGAAAGATGGATCTATGAGGTTATGTATCGACTACAGGGAGATCAATGCTATAACGATAAAGAACAAGTATCCCCTACCTCGTATTGATGATTTATTTGACCAACTACATGGAGCTCAATACTTTTCAAAGATTTAACTTCGATCTGGATACCATCAGTTGTGTGTAAAGAAGGAAGACATTCCGAAGACAGCATTTCGAACCAGGTACGGGCATTACGAGTTTACTGTAATGCCGTTTGGATTGACTAATGCACCCTCTTTATTCATGGATCTGATGAATAGAGTTTTCAAGGAGTATCTCGATGAATTTGTGGTGGTATTTATTAATGATATCTTGGTATACTCCAAAACCTACGAAGATCATGAAAATCACTTGCGCATTATCTTGAAGACTCTGAGGAGGCATGAATTATATGGGAAGTTTAGCAAGTGTGAATTCTGGCTTCAGGATATTTCTTTTCTTGGACATATTGTCTCTAAAGATGGAATCTCTGTTGATCCTTCTAAGACCAAGGCAATCCAAGAATGGACAGCACCTATGAGTATAACTGAGGTACATAGTTTTATTGGTTTGGCAGGTTATTATCGACGTTTCATCCAGAATTTTTCCCGATTGGCTAACCCATTAACGAAGCTCACACGTAAAGGGGTTAAATTTGTTTGGACAAAAGAGTGTGAAGAATGTTTCGAAGAACTGAAGAGAAGATTAGTCAATGCTCCTATATTGACTCTACCATCAGGGAATGATGGGTTCGTTATTTATAGTGATGAATCAAAGAAAGGACTTGGTTGTGTCCTTATGCAGAATGATAGAGTTATTGCCTATGCATCACGACAGTTGAAAATTCATGAACAAAACTATCCTACTCATGATCTCGAGTTAGCAGCTGTGATCTTTGCTTTGGAGATATGGAGGCACTACCTCTATGGTGAAAAATGTGAGATTTATACTGATCACAAGAGTTTGAAGTATATTTTCTCACAAAAAGAACTCAACATGAGGCAAAGGAGATGGCTTGAATTACTCAAGGATTATGATTGCACGATACACTACCACCCGGGGACAAGGTGGCAGATGCTTTGAGCAGAAAAGACCATGGAGTTTTGAACATGATGAGAATTGAAAGGGATCCAATTTTCATGGATCTAGTGAAGATGGACATGGGAATAACCAGGGAAGGTGAAACATCAATGCTTTTTCAAATGGTTGCCAAACCATCTTTACTAGAAAGGATTAAGAGTTCTCAGACCGATGATGAAGAATTTCAGAAGAAGATTAAAGCTGTGAATGATGGGAGATTGAGAGACTTTGTGTATGAAGATGGAATTTTGAAATTCGGGAAGAGACTTTGTGTTCCTGATTTACCTGATCTGAAAAGGGAATTGTTGGATGATGCTCATAGTTCCAATTTCTCTATACACCCTGGGAGCACCAAAATGTATAGAGATTTGAAGGAACATTTTTGGTGGGACAACATGAAGAGGGAGATTGCTGATTTTGTGTCAAGATGTATGGTTTGTCAACAAGTGAAAGCTGGAAGGCAACAGCCTGGAGGAGTCATGCAACCTCTTCCCATACCGGAGTGGAAATGGGACAATATTACGATGACTTTGTCATGGGGCTACCAAAGACTCCTAGAAGGAACGATGCAATATGGGTTATTGTTGATCGTCTTACCAAGTCAGCACATTTTCTTGCTATAAGAGAAGATCTACCCCTGGAACGTCTAGTAAGACTATACATTAATGAAGCTGTGAGACTTCATGGAGTACCCTTATCAATTGTTTCTGATCGTGATCCCCGTTTTACTTCAAGATTTTGGAAAAGTCTTCAGAAATCCCTGGATACTGAACTTCATTTGAGCACTGCTTACCACCCTCAGACAGATGGACAATCAGAACGGTCTATTCAAACCCTAGAAGACATGTTGAGATCTTGCTCACTTGACTTTCAGGGTATGTGGGATCAATATTTACCACTGGTAGAATTTTCCTATAACAATAGCTTCCATTCGAGTATTCAGATGGCACCATATGAAGCGTTATATGGAAAGAGATGTCATACACCAACCTGTTGGGATGAGGTTGGTGAAATAAAACTTGTAGGCCCAGAACTGGTGGAGGAAACGGTGGAAAAGGTGAAGGTAATCCAAAATCACATCAAAGCAGCTCAAAGTAGGCAGAAAAGCTATGCCGATAATCGAAGGAAGGATTTGGAATTTCAGGTCGGTGGTCATGTTTTCCTGAAGGTATCTCCATGGAAGGGAGTCATACGTTTTGGTAAGAAAGGTAAATTGAGTCCTAGGTACGTCGGACCTTTCGAAATTCTAGAACGAATTGGGGATGTAGCTTACCGATTGGCAATGCCGCCAAGTCTCTCCAATGTTCACGATGTGTTCCACGTATCTCTGTTGAGGAAATACATGCCTGATCCAACGCATGTACTCACCTATGAGGAATTAGAACTGGAACCCAATCTTTCCTATTGTGAAGAGCCCGTCAGGATTCTTGATACGAGAGAACAAGTACTGAGAAACCGAACGACACGTCTGGTAAAAGTTTTGTGTAGAAACCATAAGATGGAAGAGGCAACGTGGGAACCCGAGGAACTTATGATGAAGAACCACCCGAGTCTTTTCATGCGATAGTATTCTAGAAATTTCTAGGACGAAATTATTTGAAGGAGGGGAGAATGTAACACCACAAGCTTCTACGGTACGCTTCTCTTTGAATAATGCGATAGCGTGTGTTGTACGCAACACCGAGTTCTAACAACCAATCAAACTAGCCGTTATGAATAGTAATACCTACTTTTTAAAATTATATATATTTTATATTTCAAAATGGACTTCATTTTTGGATTCAGAATATCTAATTTAGCCTAAGGTGAAATTTTGGTACTTTTTGGATAACTTCCATATTTTGATGAATAGTGAAAATTACAAAATTTTAATTAAAAACAACTTTTTTAATCAAAATAATTAATAGTGATAAATTATGAATTTTAGTAGTTTTAAAGTATATTTAGAATATATTTTTACCATTTAATATAATGTTGGTCATTAGACATAATTTTACAATTAAACCGAACATAAACAAGTGTCAATCTTTTGATAGTTATTATCTCTTAAAAACACGCTTTTTGTTTTGACAGCGGGAATTAATTTTAAATTAATTTCTGCCACTTCTGTGTTTTGAATTTAGGAAAATGGATTCCATATTTGGAATCAGGATGTTCAAATTGTGTAAATAGGTAACTTTTATTTTTAGACATTTTGAATAATTACTGCGGTAAATATTTTATTTACCATGGTTAAAAGTAAATCCGGTAAATAAGGGTTAAAAAATAATATTATAATAATACTAAATTACCCTAAAACGTGTCTTAACCCTATTGGTTGATACAGGGTCGACCATGGACATCTTTGGGTCGATTTTGGGACCCCATGGATCCACTTGTAAGTGATAATGACACTTTATTTTAATTAAGTTAAAATGAATACAAAAATGACACAAGCATATATCTTTTAGAAAAACAATTGTTACATAGGGTTATATTTGTTGGATTTTAGATTATAAATATTAATTAGAAAGATAAAAATATTTACTACATAATGATATTTTATTTATAATTTTTAGACATTAAATAATTTATTTTATTTATGACACAACGATGATGCAGTAATTACTATAATAGTGAAAAATTAAAATAATTGATATTATAAATACCCAAATAAATATAATATAAAACTTTTAATGAATTAAACTAATTTTCTAGGATAATATGATATATTATGATTGATTTAATTGACTTTTTTGGAAGTAATAAATCTTTTATGAGTTTCACAAAAATCAACTATTGAATAGTGTCAAAATTGACATAAAAGAGTTCTTAAAACAAATATTATATTATTAATTGATATTAAATTCCTAAAAATCTAAGGTTCGGCCAAGAGACTTATATAATGATAGTTTCATCATTAATGGACCACTTGGGGGTCTCTTGGATGTATGTAGTAAGTTTATTAACCATATTATATAAAAATACAAAGAGACATTGTAAAAGTGAAACTAATTAACTTAGAGTTAAAACTTAAAGATAAGGTTAATATAAGTACCCAAACCTGTCTAAATTCTATTGGTTGAGTTTTTTTCGACCCATACCCACCTTAACATTTGAATAATCAACTTTTGATCCATTAGAAACCGAATATGAATTTTTTATAAACTAATATCTCGAGCTTTTCCAAAGGTGCCCCTCACCCCTCTTATAAAAGGGCACTCCTCCTTCTCATTTCTTCATAACATCAAATCCTTTTGGTTCAGCCAAACTCTGCCCAAATACTATCCCAACATCCCTCACTACAACCTAGAGGCCTTAGTTTGATCAGAAAGCCAACCTAAGGAGCCCTTTTGATCAAATCAAAAGGAAGAACTCGAAGAAGAGGTAATGTTTTCACCACCCCTTTTCAAGTTCCATTCTTCTTCCACTTCTTCTTTCTTTGTTCTTACCATTATAAAATAATAACTCCAGTATCTCACATATACTGTGATGTTATTATAAATATGGTACAACCATATTCAGTATTCTATCCACCCTTTGAATAACATGTCACCATACGTGCGTACGTACGGCTTACCGTCTCCACGTCGTGCTGTAATTGTTATTCAATATATTATTATTTGGATGGGTATAATAATGATGTGTAACTCATGTAAATAATAAATATAACACGTTAATGATTCTGTATATATGATATACCATCCATTTATATATTATTTTAATATCAAAAGAATGATATTGTCGCTCGTGCGTACGTACGGACTACCGTCTCCACGAACGCGATGAGATTCATTCTCCATTGTATCCATTAAAGTATAATTATCATTTGATGATTTAAAAAATGATATTTAAGGACTTGATATCATTCTGGATATGAATAAGATCCAACAAACATGGCTTATTTAACAAAACATATAAAATAAAATGAGTAAGTTAACACCCGAAACAACGATAATTCTAAGATATTATTAACAAATCAATGTTAAAAGATCATATATGATATCATATTAATATATATGATTCTTGTATAATTTAATAACAATTATTTCACCATTATACAGGAGGTTAACCTACCCCAACCAAGGAAAAGTACAAGGTAAGGGTTATTTCACAATCTCTTCATTATCCGAGGTTGTTTATACGTAATAATCTACTGGGATCTGTTTATCATCCACATCCATGTTTCTTAAAAATGTATTTCAAAACATTTTTACTATTTACTAGAATATGAGTTAATGTCATTTATACCCTTTTTGACTTTTATAAGAGGTTTATAAAGGAATCTTTCGGTCGTTTTCAAAACAAGGTCCTTTTTAACCTTTTCGACAGAATTAAGGTAAGAATGTTTTTTTTAACTTATACGGCGGGTGCGGTTATTTTCCGCCGTTATAAAATATTCAAAGCTTTCCTTACAAGATTATAAGAATATTTTCAAATAAAATGTTTTATTTTATATGGATCTTAAATAATTTCAAAATAAAAGGAGATATTTCTTTAAAAAGAATTTTGATTTCATCTATGTCAACATCCTTTGATGGATTTTAAGATTATTTGAAGTTGATTTATTATGATACAAAACTTCTATATTGTATTGATGGTTTTGTGATATGTTTGACTGTGGATGTGCTATTTTTATACCATTCATAGTTTATGGTGAAATTATTGACATTTCTAATGCTAGTTTTAATACGAATGTTTATGTTATGTTTAAACCTTTTCATATGGGAATGCATTGGACTTAATATGTGACGGGTGGAGCCCACTATAGCTCCTCGATGCATCGGTAGGTCTCATGAGACAAACTAGTGTCTTGGCACAAGGCCTTGACAAAATCTTATTTGTAGTCTTGGCACGAGGCCTTGACTATGTGGTTATGATAGTCTGGCATTATGCATTCCAACATTATGAAAGTGGTTATTGATTTTTGCATGTGATTATTCGATTAGTAGAATATCCATGTGAATAAGTAAATGGCATTATTTCATTTTATTTATTCCATACCATGTTGAAAGTTCATGTTTGAAAGGCTTTTGTTTTAGTTATACATTGCCTTAAATGTTTATTCTTATTTATGAAAGTTTCCGCTATATTGTTATCCTTACTGGGCATTTGAGCTCACCCCTTTTCTATGTTTTATTTTTCCCAGGAAGTGAAGAAGTAAATTATGAATGACCTGCAGGGATGTTATGTGGGGATATGAGTGTGGATTATGGAGACATTATGTTGTTGTAGTAGTTTTTCATTTTATGATGTAATGTAAAACTTATGAATATATCTAGTGTTTCCAAGGCTACTAAACCAATCGGTCTTTCGAGATTTGATCTTTATTGTGATCATGCCAATGTTATGTAATAATGCACCGACTCTGGGTAACTAGGGTCGGGGCGTTACATTCATGAATTGGGATCAATTTTCATGATGAAGTGTTAGGTCACCATCATAAAAATATCAGACTAAAGGGATATTTAATGGAATGTGGTTTCATGAAGGGTGTAACAAATTTGAGAAGAATTTTTTATCTTGGATAATGTGTGCATGTCTATTAGACTTTTGAGGAAAATTGTCAATGCATCATGGGTTCTCGAAGTTCTCCATGACTCTAAAAATCGATACATGAAGTACACCATCAAACCATCAAAAATTTGAGAAATAAACACACCAAAAAGGATCTCTAAGAGCTCCAAACATTCAATAAGATTTAGGGATTCATGAAATATACTCTTTGTAGGATTTTTTATCCATTTGAATTTGTAATCACTTCTAAATGGTCATGCCTTCCTCAATTACTCTTATAGCACGTATTTCAGTGCTAACACACAAACAAAACATTTTCCCAAGAACAAAAAATTTAATAGTATAATATAATTAATTATACATTTTAATAAAGTTTATAAAAAAACAATATCCCAAAATAGTTCAAAAAATTATCATCCAATGAAAAAACAATTCCCCCAGTGTCCACGATTATCAGTGAGGCATCTATTCCATACAATTCAATATCAAATAATTTTAAATGTGGTAAAAACCAGAAATTCAATCACTTACTCATTCAATTTAAATTAACCATTTCATTATCATTATTATTAAGGGTCATTATATATTCTCAAATTTGAAAAAAAGAATAACCTATCTCACAAGATACACTATGTGAGAAATGAAGGATCCCCTACCTCAAATGTAGCTTTCAAATTCATTGTGAATAAATGCATAAAAATGTAGATAACATCTGAGAACCGTGATGAATGAGAACATCATTATATACTAACCACAACTCCAAAAAAATGTTTTATTTCCAAAAAAACATAAAAAACAATGGTTTTTTTATAACTTATTTCCTAGATGAAAAAATAGGAACATACTAAGAGAAATAATGATTTACACTCACATAATCCACCAAAAATAAAACTTTTAAGACCATGTTTGAAAGACACTAAAAGGGGTATTAAATACACTCTTGGGATGAATTCTTTTCCCCAAAAAATTATATAAATATTGTAAATTTTATTGGGTTAATGTTACTATTGGAATTTAATTCCATTCTAAAAAACACAGGACCAATGTGCAACCACCTAGGCCCTGATTCAACATGTTTAATATCTAATGGTTCTATTGCGTAAGACCCATAACCATTCTACAACACCATAGTTAAATGACTATCTTAAATATTAACATATCATAAAGATTCAAATCTTATAAAGTTGGAGTGGAAAAGCATAGTGTAAAAGAAGATATCATGACACTGATCCCCATGAAAACCTCACCTCTACACAACAACCTTACCTTAAATGGTAGAAAGGAAAAATAATAATTCACATGATCCAATACAAAAATTCGTTACATCCTATTTTTCATTCACTACAACTATAATGTAGTACCTATTTCCATGACGCAGATCACCTCATGTTGAATTTCCTAGCTAGCTTCCCCTTATCACCCTCCAACACTATTAAAACATTGTTGGGACACCTCCACCTCTATATTCTCTCCATATAATGGTCTATAAGGTATAGTATTTTATATTAATTTTTCTTTACCAAAAATATTTCACATAATAACACATACATAATCCCATTCCAACATCATAATTTTATAACTGGAAACAAGTTCCACCATCATAGACTCAGTCTCCCCTTCCATAATAATCACTATTACTATAACCTCATGCCACTATCATATCCTAGATCATCCCCAACCATATCATCCATGTAAAAAAATATCTTACCACCATCATAGCCTTTGGAAAACTCTCTCATATCATCACCATAAAAATCACCCTATGCTAGCATCACAACCTCAGATCTTCTCCTCAAGTCATTAGTAGAATATAAATGAATGAATAATAAGTAATGTTTATTGAGTAATGTACCAATTATTATAATATTTATAGTTGTATATTATATATATTTTTTCATTAAAAACATAAAATAATGTTTAGAATATTAAAACTAGATCATATAAGACCTTTTTTATACAACACGTCGAAATTCATTGTAATGCACTTTTGAATTTAAAAATTCAGTGTTCGCATAAATTATATCCTTTTAACGAGTACTGAATGATTAAAATAGGAAATATAAAATACACAAATAAAATTTATAACTGTTTAAGGTTTTTCAAATTATAACTACATAATTTTTGGAGAGAGATAATGTTAATGTTCAAAAGCAATCATAATAAAATTATTTTATCTAAAAAAGTCTAATTCAAAATTATTCCAATTTATTATTAAATAATTGAAATAGACTCTATAATAATATTTCAAATTAATCCTAAAAATATTATGAAACTATTTGAATAATAAATTCAAATTTAGAAAATACATTCCAATTTCAAAAAATGTACAATTATTAAAAAAATATTAAAAAATTTAATACTGCAAAATATGCTTCAATAATATTGAAGTCAATAAATATTAATTTAAAAAATAATAACATGAATAAATAAATTTAAAATATAATAACATTAACTTGGTAAATATATGTTATTTGTATATATTTGATTAAATAATATATTAAAGACCATTTTCAAACTAATTAAAATATTATAGAATTGCCTATAATGGATTATATATATTATATTTGAGTTTTCAAAATTAGGAAATTACCTAAAATATTTAATTTAAGAAAAATAATCAATTAGGTGTTCAAAAATATAAAAAATTTAGTATTCCAAAAAAATAGAAACATAAATAAACAAACTAACAATGAGTGATGATATACCACAAGGTAATCTCTTCCCAGTCGGTAAAAATACCATGAAATAAATGCATGAGTCACTTGATATATTGCATGGTCTGTTTAATTAGTCTTTTAGTTGGGGTTCTAAATAGATTAAGATTATATCATGTAGTCACTAAAGTTTTCGTGATGCATTATCGGATGAAATTTCATCATTAGGTCACATTTCTAACTATAAATTAGACATAACGTGTTTTAAATATACTTATAATTAGAGTATAAATTTTTTAACTTAAATAAGATTTTAATATCTCATATTTATAATGTATTCCACCTATAAATATGTTGGAAGATTGAGAATAGGTTACAATATATACATACCATCTATAGAGTGACACTCAATCACATATTCCTACTAAATAAGGTGAGGTACAACTCTTCTTGAGTGGATAAATATGATCTGAAAAATTAATAATCATGATTTCTTTTTTAAGTGATTTTTAGGATGTGTACAAGATAAAAGTTGAAGCTAGTTTTTGATATAAAAACGCATAGTCATGAAGGAAACTATGGATGACTTCTTGAAGTATTATTCAACACATCATTTTAATGTTAATTATAGTATAAGTTGATCAAAAATCATTCACATAATCAAATATTGATTCACATGTTTACATTTAGATAAAAGACACACATACAGACACATAAATAAAGAAATCAACTGGGGAATTTAGTATACATATGGACGGATTAAAACAACTTGTGGTAAGTTTAATGTAACTTTTATTATTACCATGATTAAAAAATTTAGTCATTACCCACTCGAGCACTAAGTTGAAAGGTTCATGGTATCATGGGAAATAAACATGTGGTAAGTTAATGAATCATTCATATAGTCACATAAATAATACCAAAGACAATAATACGACATTAGAGGGTTTGGTAAATTTTTAGACAATAAAAAATTTAGAATAAGAAATTTCTATAGTTAACAGAAATTTAGGTAAATTCAATAAATTTAAAATTTATCAAATAAAATTTAAATCAATCTTATGAAACCCAATATAAAATCAATAATACTAACAAATATAAATTTTCAACCATAAAATAATAACTAAAATAGGTATATAAATTTAATTAATGTTTTGGGTATCTAAATATAAATTTTATCATTTCATGAAGTTTAATGAATTAAATGAAAATATATTTTATTTGTTTCATGATAATCAGTGTGACAATACATTGAATTTAACTAGATATATCAACAACAAAATATATATATATATATATTTTAAATCCTAAGATTCCAAAACTATTTCCATGACACTAGGTATTTTTACACTTGAATAAAAATTTAAGAGTTACATCTAGTATAATGAAATGAATATAAATCTATTTTATATCAACAAAATATTTTTTGTAAAAATATGAGTGATATAACTCATGTAATCATCGAATAACTAAATAATACAATAAAATGATAATTTTCGTAAAACCCAAAATCATGTGGAATGTTCAGACCAAATGTGTGAACATAAAGAAATTGAACTATACTTTTTCTTATTTCAAAAATATTTAGATAAACATATTATCTTTCGTATGAAATATGATTTATGAATGTTTATCAATGATATTTGAAGATATGATAAAATTAATGTGAGAGAGTATAACATAATTCAATGAAATTATGAGTAATATAAAATATTTTGTTTAACTGAAATATTAATATATATATATATATATATTAAGAACAATAAACTCCAAAAAAATAAACACATTATTAAAATTAAAAAACATAAAAAAATATTTAATAATATTACCCCTGATTTTGAAATTTTTCAAAAAGAAAATATTAGGAAATATTAAAAAAATTCAAATTATAAAATAATTGTAAAAATTCAATTTATAATCTGAAAATATCATGCTTAATAAATTCTTATTAACATAATTTAATTACAATTTAATATAAAATTTTCAAATTAAATTTCAAAACTTCTCATATAAAATTTAATTTTCTCTATATTTTCAAAATTCATCTATTTGGTAAAAAATCCAGCAAATAGTTTTTTGTTAGAATATATTCAAAAAAAATATCATATTTGTTAAAAAAACATGTAGAAAATTATAGTTAATTTCCATATTATTACTTCTAAAATGAATTAAAGTATTCTTTGAAATAGAAATATAAGAGGAATTATAATAATAAATAGAAATATCCTTAAAATTAAACCCATAATGAGAAAATGTTTGTTTATTCATTGAGGATTGATGGAAATATGATGAGTAAGATATATACTCAGTTTTAATTGTGGGAAAAGAAATTGGGTTTTCTTTTTTTATCTCATAAAAACAAAATTCTTTCCTTGAAAATGACACATAGCAGAGGTCATTTCTCTATCAAGTCAATATCTTAAAAAATAATTGTTAGAGTAACTAACCAAGTTAGAAAAATATAAGTATAATAAAATAATTCACAATTGAAAATTCTTTTAACATATCTAGTAACACTCTTAACAACCATTAATTCCCTCTATAACTAAGAATATGGATTTTTTAGAAGAATCAAACTCTGATTTATAGTTAATACTCAAAGGGGTTTTAAAAACTTATATTAATTGTGACTAAAATGTTTGACCGAATATTTTGAAATAATGGATTGATTAAAAAATATTCTGATATTCCATTTAAATATTTTAAGTGTCAAAAAGAATTTCAATTCTCCTATTAGACTCATATAAAAATTAAATTCCATCAAATTTAAATACACTTTTCAAAGAAAATAATTTTATTATCCAAAAACAATAACATCGATATAAATTTGAAAATTTAATATATCATCTAGAATCCTTTTAATAAATAAAGTAAGATGAACATTATCATTATAAAAATCATAATTAAAAAAATATTTTATATTTATCATACTAAACAGTTTCTTTTATATGAACAAATAATTAATTTGATAACAGTAAAACATGATTAGGTAATTTATAATTTTCGAACCAAGGGGTAGAAAAAGTCTTGAAAAATAAAACTATTGAGAAATAAACATTTCATATCAATTTCAAATTACATAAAGCCATAAAATATAAAAAATAATATAAAAATATATAATATATTCAATTCTAAAAATGGGTGAACATGATACATCAAAATAGATAAATTATTCTTCATAATATACTTGAGAAACTAATCTATATTTATTATTAACAACTTGTCTAGATTCATCAAAATTATTTTCTGAAAATACATTTAGTTCCAATAAAATGTTTATCCAAAGGGGATTCAACTAAAGACCATAAATTATTACTCGAATATTAATTAATCACATCATGAATTTCAATTATCCAATTAGAATTGTTCAAATTATTATTATCATTACTATGAGAAAACTCATAAATAAATAGAAATTTTCAAAAAAAAATTAAATCAAAATTTATATTTTTAATAACAAAATAAATATTACCTAGAACAATGTATTTAGAAGGATACATATGAATATTACATGATATTTTATTGGGCCAATAATGATTATCCCCCCTCAATTGATTCATCTATAGACTAATGTTTTTCTTCACAAAATATATACACTCTAAACTCATCATTAAATAAATCAGAATCAAGATTAAATTCTACATAGTTTCAATAAAATTTATCCTGAATTTATTGTTCAAGAAACAATGTTATTTTATTAAAAAATCCATAATATTAATTATTTTTTGAATAAATATTGAAAAATACCTCCATCACATTTATCATAAAATTTAAATAAATTACCCTTAGAATTGAAGATAAAACATTACAATAAAAATTTAGAAAATAACCAACTTCATGATTTTTACCTTTACAATTTTTATAATGAGTTTTATTCAAAATAAATGTAACATGAATTATTGTATATGTATAAAAATATTCACAAAAGAATTCTACATAAAAATATCATGGAAAATTACATTCACTCCACATATATATTTCCATTTCAATTAGAGTACAATATTTTATCTCTTGAACACCATTTTATTATAGTTTTATAGGAAAAAAATGAATATGAAGATGAATAATATTTTTAGAAAAAATTTCAATCACTACATTATGAATTTTACTTACGTTATCACTATTAACAGAAAAAATCATTCAAAATTTTTCATTTTAAACTAAATTGTAAACATTAATAAATATAAATAAATTATCATTATTATATTGATAAATATAAACCCACATAAATATTCTATAGTCATCAAAAATATATAAATTTTATTTCTATTCATATAGGCTCAAAATTGGATAAGGACTAAATTAATCATGGTTTACCAGTAGTAAATGTTAGTTAGTAAATATTTGATTTATATTTATGAAAAAACATTATGTAATTATATTTTATGCAAGCGTCCAATATATAAATTTGTTCATTCTATATGGTTGGTAGTTGTAGAAAAATATCATGTTTATAGTGGTTATGTAACATTTTTATATTAATATTCCCTAATAATAGGTTCCAAATAATGTTACCAATCTTCACATTATTCAAACACTTAACATGTTAAACTGTTAGTTCTACAAAATTGAATAGTATAAATATTTATCTTTCTATTAGATTAAATTAATAAATAATAAACCAAAAAATACTAATAATTTAGAATTTTTACTTCCATTCTGTCATCACATAGTATAGGTATTATAATTAAATTATATTTTAAACCTTCAACATATTAAAATTTAAAAATTAATATATATTTTCATATACCAAATTTTCCAAAAAAAATATATTTTTACATTGGAATTATCTTCAAGTGTAATAATGAATCCACTACATTAATTTCAAGTGACAAATATCGATGGGTCTCTATTCATATATCAATACAATCCAAAATCCATATAAATTTTTTTTCTTTGATATATCCAAGTCAATTTTCCTAGAAAAAAAATTACATGACATGTTGGGTACCCAATCTACATCTTGTCCAAATCGATTAGTAACAAAATTCATACCCACACATATTTTAAAAAATTATTGTATATTAATTTATATAGAAATAATTTATAAATTTGAGTATTAGTAATTCGCAATTCTTTTTGAATCAAAGAGAATAATCATTTCCATAGTTCCCTTTTTCCCCACAAAGAAAACATGTGATAATAGAGATACTACCATTTTTAAATTTCATAGACCATTTTCTATATGTTTTAGTTAATCTCCTATTATACCCAATAACATTATTATTTTTTATTTTATTCAAATAAATAATATTATTATACTTTTCCGTAACATGAATAAAATAAAAAATAATTTCTTAATACATTAATCATTTGTTTTCAATTTTTTATTCAAATCCAGAGTAGATTTCAAATCATTATAATATTGATAATGAATAGAAGAATTTATTCTCCTTATAATTTCATTATAGTTTAAAAAATTATTTTTTCAGAAATTATTTTTTATTATTTTACATAATAATGTCATATAAATCATCATCATTGAAAAAGAAACTTCAAAACACTTCAATTTTTAATTTCACTTAGAAACATTTCAATTTTAATAATTATAAATAAAAAAACATCCAGAATATAATCTAGAATCTCTATACATATTTAGAAAATACATTAAGAATATTTTAGTATAATATTTATCATTTATAGAATCTTTACTAGAATCATAATCTTCAATAAAAAACCAACTATTTTTCACTACCTTTTTATCCTTCATTTTGTACTTACCTTTATTTGTTAGTTTTGGAATCCTATGCTCGGTATTCTATTTAACTCTATAAAAAAATAAGTAGCATCTAATGTATTATAATTAGTAAAACTAATATTATCTCACTTTCATTATTTATTTTTGAGAGTTTATTCTAAATCCATTCTTGAATACATTTTCACCCATTTTTGGACTCTAGTCATAATATGAGTCATATCATCATTTTTAATTTCAGGTATTTTAGAATCATATGATTCAGTAATGTAACGAATTAATGATGTAAAAACTACACTTTTTATTTTCCTTGTCTCCACATCAACTATGTTATTAAGTTCCAGTTTATACTGAATCTATTATCTAATCAATTCATTAATAGTGTTCTATTTTATGTTCACAATTTCATCAATTAAGAACTTATTTTGGTTTAATTTCATTGGTAGTGGATGAGGGAATCCTTCAAAAATTAATATATTTTCTAATGTTACTCCAAGGAAATTCATTCCATTCTCAATTCTTGTGAATTTGTGGAACATCGAGTTCCTACGTTTTTCTCTAATATTAAAGTCTTGATACTAATCTTAATGAATTCCAAGATTATGTAGAATCAATTTGTATTATCGATATTGAGAAATGGATGATTCTTCCATATCTTGAGAATTAAATTACATGAATAATCGTGAAATAACACACTTATATAAATATAAAATGTTTAAAAATGTTTTTAAAATTTTAATTTAGAACATATTTAGCAGCATCAATTCCTATAAGAGTGTTTGGGTCAACTTCTAGAAGTTTTTTGTGGTTTCACCCTGATCGACCGTTGTTCATTGAATAAATTTTTTAGGTATGACTTTTTTATAGATTACCGATTAGTGTAATTGATTCTATAAAAGAATGGAGTTTTCTAAAAAATCTATACATAATTTACAGTCATTACTACTGTCTTAATGATCATGTAATTAGAATATGAGGTCTAATAAAGTATTATCACAATGAAATTCAAAAAAATAAACTACACTACTAAACATAACAAGGTTGCACCTATGAAAATTAATGAATTTATTAGTGAAAAAAATAATTAATATTAAATAATAATATATAATAGAGATACCTTTTGAATCTATTTTTTGGGTTAGAATAGTGATGATAGATGGTCTAGAGGGGGTGAATAGATCTGGTTAAAAAAAATTACCTGATAAAATTATTATCTATGTAAATTAATAGAGTTAATTAATTGAGAAAAAATAAATGATAGAATAGTAATACTATTTATAGTTGTTAATTCCAATTTTATCCTAGTCCACTCTTATACCCCTCAGCCATGTGTGGGAAAATATGTTTAATAAACTAAATTTTGAATGTGAATGATAACTTGATTACAACCTACTTTTTCTAGTGTAAGTATAACAAATATACCTGAATTTTTAATAGGGAGTTAGTACCCCATTAAATTAATGAATTTAGAAATCAATATTTACATCTTGAACAGACCTAAAATTAGAAAACGAGATTAAAAACATATGGAAATAATGAAAAAATTAACTTTAATGTAAAAGAATAAAACTGAAAGTGACATTGCATATGAGATATAGGAAGTAGTTTTATAGACACAAGAAACTAAGAAGTTGTATAAATAAAAGAATGATTCTCATTTACTAGTTATTTTTTAATGTATAAACTATTATCAACAAGTCGATAGTAGAATTCATAGAAGTTGTAATTCATCACCTAAAAGTCTGTTTAGAAGATTAATGTTATATTTCAGAAGTTATGCTTTGTAAATAACATCAAAATTTAGAAAAATACTATTTTGGTCCTCAAAAGTTGATGTTCTCATAACTCGTATCCTTTGAACATGTCTTAAATACTTTAAATTGGATATGTAGAAACTAATAAGTAAATCTCAATTGGGGTAATGTGATTCAAATTCAAAATACACTATTCTCCAAGAGAGAAAAATTTATCATTCTAAAATAATCAAAAAACTGTTTAAATTTAATATATATGGAAAATTTCAAAAAAGATGAATTACATGGTAAATAATAAAAATAAACATCAAAATAATGGATAAAATAAACCCAATTAATATTATTAATCATCATGACATTAAAATTAAAATTTCAATAAACTTTTTAATTTCTAGTAGTTCATGGTTTTCTCAAAAATTAATTACACTGTGTATGATTTTTAGATAATATAACTGAATTTTAGAAATAAATAAATTACATAAAATACTTAATATTAGAATGAAATAAATTATATTATCAAATATATTGAAAATGAGAGAATTCTTAAGAATTCATGATTTTAGAAAAATAAATAATGAAATGAACTTATTGTCAAATCCTAGTGACCGTGGAGTATACACTATCTATTTGGTTAACATAATGTGACCTTGAAGTATGTGTTCACATGATATAACTCATATCCAATTTAGGTATTCTTTTGGAAAAAAATTTACACTACACTACTAGAATTTTACACTTTACCAACGGTTCACAACCATTAGTAAAGGCCTGGAAACTGTTGGTATATAGTATACCAATGGTTCCCTCAACTGTGGCCATGTAAGCCGTGACAATAGGCCTATACCAATGGTTCTGTGAAACCCATTGTTATAGGTGTCAAAATAGAAGTTATACCAATAGTTCTCTACAAACCATTGGCATATGTGTGTTAATGTATAACATATACTGAGAGTGTATTAAACCGTTTGTATATGTGTGTTACACTTATACCAATAGTTTACAACCGTTGGTATAGAGGGGTATATGGAAATCCATAAGGTTATACCAACAGTTTTGTTATAACCATTGGTATAAACATATACCAATAGTTATAGCAAAACCGTTGGTATAGTTATATTATAGAATCTATACCAACGGTTTTGAAAACTGTTGGTATTCATTTTGTCAACAACAGTAGGCCCCTCTCCCCTCTCCAGACCTACAACAACACAACTCCATAGCAATACACCTCCCCCTCTCCAGTCCTATAACAACACCAATAAAAATCCACGTCCAAAGTATTGAAAATTTATAATTCATTCCAGAATTTATAAATTTAGAAATTTATAAATTCAAATTCAATAAAAACCATAATAGAAAAATCCTACATGTTATAGGAAATACAATAACACCCATAAAATTATTCCAAATTTAGAATTCATTCCTCACTCAAACCACAACACCAACACACATAAGAGTATTCAAAATTTATAAATCATTCCTCACTCAAACCACAACACCAATACACACAAGAGAAAAAACCTACTTGTTATTGGAATCACATGGAATTTTATGTCCTGGTATTGGGTTGAGTATCTTAAAACCAATAGAAAAACATGGTTACAGTGAACAAGGATCATGATACCCATGAGATAGACAATGGTAGTGGTCATGTGCTTAGACCTAAGATGAGTTATAGGAAGCCCATGGGGTGTTTATATTCCCCTAATGATTATGTATCCATGTATAAATGGTTCTTGATATGTTAATAGGAAACTTTGGCCAATCTCGACATATGAGATGGGTTGCCAGAATAGCCTACATGTTTTTCAAAAACTTTTCAATTAGAATAAGAGGGTATGTGGCTAATTGTAATTTGGTCTTCTGGGTGTGATGTGAGATGAATCCCCATCTTGGGTAGTGGGTATGAATATTCAATTTAGTCTTTGGTATTGGGTTCCCAAAGGGACTTTGGTATTGTCCTAGAACCCACTGTTTGAGGATGGGATTTAGGTGATCCATGGGGCTATGGTGTCACCATATGTATTTCTCACCATTGTGGTATTTTTATGAGACTTTGAAACTTAATTTTTCAAGAATCTATGTGTAGCCTTGTTGACCAATTTTTTATATGGTATGCTTGATTATTATTAGGTTTCATTTGAAATAACTATATTATATTTATTTGATGAATGTTATTGTATATAATGAACAGCCCGTGAATGAGAATTAGAACCTGAGAGTTGGTGCATGTTCATGACGGGATGTCGAGACTCATTCCTAATATAATTCATGTTTTTCTAAATATACTATGATCCATTGTGTTTCAATCTATGCCTTGTGAATATTTTTTTCTAATAATTTATGACCAATGCACCATATTTTATTTTTTTATCCCTTAATTTCAAGAATCTATGTGTAGCCTTGTGAAGATTTTACGTATTCCAGTTGTTGTCTTCACTTAAAATGATGTCCATTTCAAACAAAATTGAGACACTTTGAGTGATACCAGTCACACAATGCCTCGGATTGACGTGGGGTTCACTCTTACCCATCACAAATGATCCATGGATCGTTGTGCTAAAGTATCAACACAATCCGAATGCGTTTGGTCAGTTTTCCGTATGCCAATTGTTTTTTTCACTTAAAATCATGTCCATTTCAAAAAAATCTGAGACACTTCGATTTGTACCCATCAGAATGTGCCTTGGATTGAATAAATGTTGACTCTTACACATCAAAAATGACCCATGTATCATTGTCCTAAATTATCAACCCAGTCTGAATGCATTTGATCAGTTTTTCGTATGCCATTTGTTGATTTCACTTAAAATGGTGTCCATTTTAAATAAAAGAAGGACACGTTGAGTGATACCAGTAACATTGTGCCTATAATTGAGGTGGGTTTTAATCATACACATCAAAAATTACCCATGTATCTTTGTTTTAATATATCAACACAATTATAATATGTTTGGTCGGTTTTCCGTATATCAATTGTTTTGACTAAAAATGTTGTTTATTTTAAACAAAAGTGAGACATTTTTAGTGGTACCAGCCAAACTTTGACTCGGATTGAGGAAGATTTGACTTTTACATGTCACAAAATACCCATGGATCATTTTCCTAATGTATCAAAACAATATAAATGTGTTTGGTCAGTTTTCCATATGCCATTTGTGGTTTTCAATTAAAACGCTATCCATTTCAAAAAAAAGTGGGACACTTTGAGTGATATCGGTCACACCATGGCTCAGATGGAGCCAGGGTTGACTTGTACCCTTCACAAATGATCCATGGATCATTGTGGTAAAGTATCAACACAATCAGAATGCATTTGGTTAGTTTTCCATATACCAATTGTTGTTTTCACTTAAAATCCCATCCATTTAAAATAAATGTGAGACACATTGAGTGGTATCGGCCACACCACGCATCTTATTAAGGCGGGTTGACTCATACATGTCACAAATGACCCATGGATTGTTTTCCTAATGTATTAACACAATAAAAATGTGTTTGATCAGTTTTCCTTATGCCAGTTGTTCATTTCACTTAAAATGTTGTCCATTTCAAATAAAAGAGTGACACTTTGAGTGATACCAGTCACATCGTGACTTGGATTGAGGTGGTTTTGAGTAGTACATGTCGCAAATGACTCATGTATCATTGTGCTAAATTATCAACACTATTCAAATAAATTTGGTTGGTTTTCTATATGACAGTTGTTTTGATTTAAAATGTTGTCCATTTTAAACAAAAGAGAGACACTTAGAGTGATACTAGCCACAACGTGCCTTGGATTGAGGCGAGGATGACTCTAACATGTCACAAATGACCCATGGATTGTTGTCCTAAAGTATCAAGTCAATATGAATGAATTTGTTTGGTTTTCCATATGCAAGTTGTTGTTTTCACATAAAATCATTTCTATTTCAAATAAAAGTGAGACATTTTGAGTGGTACCGGCCATACCATGCCTCATATTGAGGCGGGGTTGACTCGTACATGTCCCAAATGACCCATGGATCATTTTTCGAAAGTATAAACACAATAGAAATGTGTTTGGTTTGTTTTCCATATTACAGTTGTTGTTTACACTTAAAATGATGTCCATTTCAAACAAAAGTGAGACACTTTGAGTGATACCGGTCACACTATGCCTTAGAATTGAGGCGGGGATGACTTTTACCCATAAAAAATGATCCATGGATTGTTTTTATAAAGTATCAACACAATATGAATGCATTTGGTTGGTTTTCTGTATGCCAGTTGTTGTTTTCACTTAAAATGTTGTCCATTTCAAATAAAAGTGAGACGCATTGAGTGGTACCGCCCACACCATTCCCCAAATTAAGGCGGGGATGACTCGTACACATCGAAAATGACCCATGGATAATTTTCCTAAACTATTAATACAATCTGAAAGTGTTTTTTTAGTTTTCCGTATGCAGGTTATTGTTTTCACTTAAAATCCTGTCCATTTCAAATAAAAGTGAGACATTTTGAGTGGTACTAGCCACACCGTGCCTCGATATGATTCACAAACAACATAAAATGAGTGGCTATGATGAATTCAAATAAACTTGGTTAATATATTCATGAAAATTGAATTTTAGAATGAAAATAGGAAACAAATCAAACTGCAATTATTGGGTATGTCATGCCACACACAGCACCATCTGGTTTAAGTCAAATCAAAAGAGAAACAAACAATAATAGATGCAAAGTATTAAAACTAAGGAAAGCCTTACCAATTTGGAGTGTACAACTAAATCATTGATTGAATTAAATGGATCTATAACGAGGAATGAGTCCCTAGACTTGGTAAAGAGAGAGGGATCTAGTTTAGACAAAATCAAAACAGAAAATAAAAAAATAGATGTATATTATTAGGACTTGATGATTGGAAATAAATAATTGATTGGGAGATTTCTAGGGGTGGGGGATATCCGAGTGGTGTGAGGGGATTTCTGGGGGTGGGAGGGAATTCTGGGTATTGTGTGGGGCTATCCGGGGGGTGGGGTGCTATCTAGGGTGAGTGGGGGTTGTCCGGTGGTGGGGGTGGGCGGCCATCCGGGGTAAGGGGGGGCTATCCGGGGGGTTGGGGGTTGTGAGGGGGGGTGCCATCTGGGGTGGGGCTGTATTCGGTGGGGGGGAGCTGTCTGGTGGGTGGGGGTGTCCGGGGTGGGGGCTGTTTGGGGGTGCGGGGGGCTCTCCGGTGGTGAGGGGGAATGACTGGGTGGGTTGTCCAGGGTGAGGGGGCTGTCTGGGGGTGGGGGACTATCCTAGGGGTGAGGGGGATGTCCCCTTACACCTCACGAATAATAATTAGGGTGTTTTCATGTGATTTCAAGTCATTAAAATGTCGTTAGGTATGTATTTGACCGTAAAACACATGTTTTGGCCATTTACGACACGTAGAGTGCATTTTCGGCCACTAGAGTCACATGAAACCTCTGATTGATGTACCGTCTGGCCGGCCATTTCAAAATTCACCCACCCTTTGTTTTTTTCTGATTTCATGGTATTCTGAGGTCGTTCATCCGGTTTTGATGACCGCACGCCTACTTTCCAAGTGCGCAAAACACCTAAGAACACATATTTAGTTGTTCTGTGAAAACCGCGCGTCCAAATGACATGTCATCTCCTCGTACACCTCAATAATAATAATTAGGGTGTTTTCGTGTGATTTCAAGTCATTATGATGTCGTTCAGCATGAATTTGACCGTAAAATGCACTTTTTGGCCATTAAAGACACACGGAGTGAATTTTCAGACACCTCGGTCACACGACACCTCCGACTGGCGTGACATCTATCTGAACATTTCACAATTCACCCACCCTTTGTTTTCTTCTGATTCAATGGCATTCTGAGGTCGTTCGGATAGTTTTGACCACCCCACGCATGCTTTTCAAGCGCGCCAAACCCCTAAAAAACACATATTCTATTAGGCCACCCAAATCACACATCCTAAGGACATGTCGTCTTTTCTGACACCTCATGAATAATAATTATTGTGTTTTGTGTGATTTCATGTCATTCTAATATCATTTGATATGTATTTGACTGTAAAACGCATGTTTTTCTCATTTACGACACGCGGAGTGTGTTTTTAGCCACCATGGTCACACGACACCCCCAATTCACATGCCGTTTACCCGAACAGTTTAAAATTCACCCACCCTTTTTTGTCATCCGATTTCAAGTAATTCTGAGATCGTTCGGCCAGTTTTGACCACCCCATGCAAGCTTTTCAAATGCACCAAACACCTAAAACACACATATTCAGTCGTGTCATGCAAACCACTCATCCAAATGATGTGTTGTCTCCTCACACACCTCACAAATAATAATTAGTTTGTTTTCGTGTGATTTCAAGACATTCTGATGTTGTTCTATATGCATTTGACTGTTAAGTGAATGTTTTGGCCATTCACGACACGCGGAGAGCGTTTTCGGCCACCGCGGTCACACGAAACCTACAATTGATGTTTCATATGGCCAAACATTTCACAATTCACCCACCCTTTATTGTCATCTGATTTCATGGCATTCTGAGTTCATTCAGCCAGTTTTGACCACCCCACGCACACTTTTCAAGCACGCCAAACACCTAACAAACACATATTCAGTCGTACCGCACAAACCACATGTCTGAATGACGTGTAGTCTCCTCGTACACCTAACGAATACTAATCAGGGTGTTTTTGTGTGATTTCAAGTTATTCTGATGTCGTTCGGCATGCATTTGACCGTTAAATGAATGTTTTGGCCATTTACGACACGCATAGTGCGTTTTCGCCAACGTGGTCACACGACACCTCTAATTGACATCCCGCCTAGCCGACCATTTCACAATTCACCCACCCTTTGTTTTCTCCAAATTTCTTGGTATTCCAAGGTCTTTCAGGTGGTTTTCTCATCCCAGACATGCTTTTTAACCACGCCAAACACCTAAAAGACACATATTCAGTCGTTACACGTAAACCGTGCGTCCGAATGACGTGTCTTCTTTTCATACACCTCACAAATAATAATTAGGAATTTTTTGTGTGATTTCAAGTCATTCCAATGTCTTTGGGTATGTATTTGACCGTAAAACACATGTTTTGTCCATTTACGACATGCAGAGTGCATTTTCGGCCATCGCGGTCACACAACACCTTTGTCTGACTTTCCGTATTGCCGACCATTTCACAATTCACCCACCCTTTGTTTTGGTCCAATTTCATGGTATTCTGAGGTAGTTCGGCCAGTTTTGACCACCCCACGCACGCTTTTCAAGCACACCAAACACCTAAAAAACACATATTCAGTTGTGCCGCGCAAACCGTGCATCTGAATGATGTGTCATCTCCTCGGACACCTCAAGAATAATAATTAGGGTGTTTGTAACATCCCAAGTAAGTAATGAATAATAGATATTTTTATCTATGTCTATTAATGATTAAGATAGTGTTATAGAGGCTTAAAATGAAAATAAATACAATCTTATGCATGGAATACACTAATATTCTTAAAAGATTATTTTACTGCCTTTTGATGGCAAGCCATTTTTGAATCTATATTTTGACAATTTTATAAACTATTTTTGTCAAAATAAACATATTCTTTATGATTGGGACATCAAAATTTACCTTGTGTGAATTTTTGGTATTTTTCTGACAATGTTCATTTTTTAATGAATAGTGAAAAATACTGCATTTTACATCAAAACTGCTTTTTAATCTAATTTATTTATATGATTAGATTATGTTTTGAATTGGTTTTTAAGTGAAATTAGAATATATTTTTACCATTTTATCCAATGGTGGTCAATGGAATCAATTTCACTTTGAAATTAGAGTTAAACTGGTGTCAATCTTTTGATACTTATTGTTTTGTAAAAACACGCTATTTGCTCTGGCAGCGGGAATTAATTATTAAATTATTTAATGTGACCTATATGTTTTGAATTTTGTAAAATAGACTTCATTTTTGAATTCGGAATATCAGATATATCTTAGGGTGAATTTTTGGTAATTTTCTGAAAAACTTCAATTTTTGATGAATAGTGAAACCACTAAGTGGTAATCAAGCAAACTGATTTTTCAGTTAAATGAAAGTTTACCACTAATGTGTATTTAATTTTGAAAATCCGACATACATGGTTGTCATTAAGAAGTAAAATGTGGTTCAATGAGATTAAAATAATTTTTTGGTGAATAGTAGCTTATTAAGTTCTTAATCACGATTAGTGGTAATTAGGGTAGTTTAAGGTATAAATAATACTTTAATAAAATGAAATGACCTAGACACATGTCCCAACCTCATTGGTTGTGTCATGGCCGACCATGAAATGCCATGGGTCAACTTGGGGACCCCATGGATCCACTTGTTTTGGGAAATGACATAAATTACTTTTTATTTAATGTTAAAGTAAAAATGACACAAACATAATATGTTTTACGAAAACAATTTTTTAAGTGTGGTTATACAAGTCAAAATTTTGATTATAAATAGTCATTAGAACGATAAAAAAATTTCCTACATCATAGTATTTTTTTTTATGATTTTTAGACATTAAATAAATTAAATTATTTATGACATAATAATAATGCAGCGATGACATCATTATTTGACGATTTAAATAAAATGGAAAGATAATATAAAATCTATGAACTAAACATGTCCAAAACCAATTGGATGAGTGGATTTCGAACCCTTATCACCTTATCCACGAATTATATCAATGTGGGACCTTTTAAAACCGAAACACATTTTCAAATAATGTAATATTTCTTTACTTTCCAAAAGTGCCCCTCCTCTCCTCTTATAAAAGGCCCCCACCTCTACCTCATTTCACACACTCTTCAAGCCTTTGGCTCGGCCAAACCCTGCCCATTTGCTCTCTCCACATCCCTCTCCTCATCCTAGAGGATTCCCTTTGGGCAGAATCCTTTCAAAGGAAGCCTTTAGGCTCAAATCAAAAGAAGTTACACTTTTTAAGGTAATTCATTCTCTCATGTTCATTTGTTTTATTTTGCTTCTCCAACCCCCTAAACTCTTTTTATTTAATTCTTTTGTAACAACACCAGTATCTTCAATATACTAGGATGTTTTTATAAGATATATTTGAGCTACACTCTCACAAAACTACATCAAATGGTTAAAGAACATACGGTTTCTGTGGATGGCGAAATTCTGCCTCCCGAAACGATGATTGTTCAATACTCATTTAACACCTTCAAAGGTGGCCATTATGATGTCACTATTTTTATATATGATATATAATATGTTTATTTTTTCCTTAAGCTTCTTTTTTTCATTTTGGGCATACCTTTATGGTTTCCATTATGGGTAAAACACGATATCTTCATTTTAGGAAGTGCGGACTACCGCCCCCTAAAAGTGATTTGATTCGTTAATACCATATGTGGGATGTGTAAAGGATAAAGTTAATGATATTATATATGTTATTATACTGGAATTATAATATACTCTTATATCATTATGATTCCATTCCAGAAGATATGAAATAGAAATGAAAGTAGCGTTCATGCGTACGTACGGCTTACCGTCTCCATGAACGGTGCATTTCATTTCTTACCTCTAAATGTGATGTAATATTATAAATGCATGTATGTAATGGATATATATGACATATATGATATCTACATCATGAATAACATTCTGGATATAATGAACCTTTGACCAAATTAACAACATGTAAGTGTAAGAAGTCTATTTTTGACTTAAGAACCAAATACCGACAAAATGAAAATTATTAACTTAACCGATTACATAATGTTCATAACATGGTATAAAAGGAATAATGAACTTGAAAAAGATTATTAAGAAAGTAGAGATTAACTCAAGTTTATTATTCAGGAGATTAAAGAACGGTCTGGTCAAGTCGGATACGAGGTATGGGACTTCGTCTCAATCTCCTTTCGTTGAGGCATATTTTATTTTATACACAACTTTCTTTTATACGGTGTATAAAACCCTTTGACTTTTACGTTTATTCAAAAGGAATCTTTTTTATACGAAGCGTTTACTAAACGACAAAAGGGAATGTTTTTGTCGTACGTATGCAGCGACAACGACTTCTCCGCCGTCGTGACCGTTATTTGAGTTTCGGCTTCCTCTACAAGCCATACCTTCTTTTTAAAAGAAAAATAAATACCATGTTTTACTTTTCTTTTACTTTGGTATTGAAAATGGTTTTCATAATGTTTTTATTATATCAATGTGTTGTATTGATATCTCGTGATTGAAATGTGGAAATGTTATGTTTCCTTTATGCATTTTTTATGTGATATGATTATGTTATGGTTCTTGGGCATTATTATGAAGACGGGTGGTTCCGTGATAAACTAAGGGCGGGTGAGCCCGTTATAGCTCTCCAATGCATTGGGTAACGTGAAGGAGTGAAACGTTAAGGTTTCTCCGAAGAGATTTTTAGGGAATATACTGTGATGGGTATTCCAAACGTAACCAAGAGGGTTACTCCCTACGTAAGAATGTTATGAATGCCTCAAGTTACCTTTATGTCTTATGATTTCTATGATTTATTCAAGATTTTATGAGGTATCTTAAAGTGCCTATGTTTTATGGGTAAAGTATGATTTCATTCTTATGTATATTTGAACTCATGTTTCCTTTCCATGTTTTTTTTATAACCCATACTGAGTTTTTATGCTCATCCCAAGTTTTTGAAATGTTTTTCACAGGTCAAGGGAAAGGTACATGATAAGATGATAGAGTCAAGGATGTGTCAAGAAATAATCCATGTTTTATTTTAAATGTGTTTCCATTGATGGAAATGAAGAATACTATCTTTATGTAACCACTTTGTTTATATGTGGAATGTAATGCAAATTTTATGATCTAATTCTCTAAAACTCTAAACCCGAAAAGATCCTCAATGTGTACTCTTGTAATAACTCAAGATTAAGTAAGGTTTAAGGCTGGGGCCTTATAGTTGGTATCAGAGGTCGGTTTAGATAACTTTAGGAGTTAGAATTATATTAAATGATTATCCAAAAATATTTTTTCGAAATGATATAGCATTTAAAGATTACCATGTTGCTTCATCTAAGACATGTTTGTTCAGAATGGTTTTCCGCAGAGGAAACCGGGAAGCAGTGCTAGGAAGGCATACAGAAGGAAATAACCTTCCGAATCAGCATCCAGAAATGGTCGGAATTGGAACTGAACAGTTTGTTGCAGTAATGGCGCAGTTGACTCAAGCGATAAATGGCGGTGGTATCCATGCACGAGATCAGCCAGATCAACCGCAGAGGAACATGTCAGTGGTGGAACATTTCATGAGGCAACATCCACCATCATTCAGAGGATCATCTGACCCTGTGCTAGCTGAAGGGTGGATTAAAGAACTGGAGAAGATTTTTGATGTCATGGGGTGTTCAGACAATCAAAAGGTTAGTCTTGCTATTTACTGTTTGGAGGGTGAAGTAGATCAGTGGTGGTCTATGGTTAAAAATATCAGGGATGCCGATGAGATTGACGCTCTTGACTGGGATGAATTCAAAGGTATGTTTCTTGAGAAGTATTTTCCTAAGGCTGTTCAACTTAGGATGGAAAAGCAATTCTTGGAATTGAGGCAAGAGGAAGACTCAGTGGCTGCCTATGAAGAAAGGTTCACTCGATTGGCAAGGTATGCTCCAAATTTTATCCGGGACCTTGATAGTAAAATCAATCGTTTTTACTCAGGATTAAAGCCAAAATATCGAAGGGAATTAGCTTCTCGTGAGTTTAAAAGTTATGAAAAGCTTGTTCGATGTGCTGAGAAGGTGGAAATGGAGTTTGCCGATGACCAAGTTTTCCATAACAACCAGCAGAAGAAGAGACCGAGGTGGCAGGAGAAAGGTAAGAATTCTTCAAAAAAGTCTGATGGTAAGAGAACTAAGTTTCCAGTTTGTGATAAATGTGGCAAAAGGCATGCTGGGGAATGTCTTCTTGAATTCTGGGAAGTGCTACCGATGTGGTAAGATGGGACATAAGGCTCGTGATTGCACTGAAAAGGATCAAGGTGAAGGTAAGAACAAATTTGATTTACAGTTAGTGAAATGTTATAAGTGCAATGAGAAGGGTCACTATGCAAACGAGTGTCCGACAAGGAGCTTGAGTGATGGGAAGCAGCTAGACTACAAGCAGAAAGGGGTGGTGAAATCCTTTGCAACTACTTCAGCAGATGTCGGGCCATCAAATGAAGTTGTATCAGGTACTTTGTTTGTTTTTTCAGATTATTCCAGTGTGTTGTTTGATTCGGGGTCTACACATTCTTTCATCTCTGAAACCTTTTCTAGTAAAATGGGAATACCATCTCAAGAAATGACTCCTGAACTTTCAGTAAAAACACCTGGGGGAAGTGTCGAAGCAAAAAGAATTTATAAGAATCTTCCAATCATTATATGTGGAAAGAACCTACTTGCAAACCTTATTGTTCTACCTCTAGTTGAGTTTGATGTTATCCTGGGTAAGGATTGACTCTCTATTTACCATGCTAAGATCGACTTTAGAGCTAAAGAAGTTTCTTTACAGAAAGACTTTCAGTTTGTTTACAAGAGTGAACCCTTACATTTGATAACATATCAAGAGGCCGAGAAACTTGTAAAAGATGGAAATGAATGTTACCTTGCACACGTCGTTGAAAATAAAGGAACTGTTCAGATTAATGACGTGCCAGTGGTAAATGAGTATCCTGATGTTTTTCCTGATGAGTTGCCTGGAATAATACCAGATTGGGAAGTTGAGTTTACTGTTGACTTAGTTCCTGATGCTAAGCCAATTTCAAAACCCCCTTATCGAATGGCACAAATTGAACTTTTAGAGTTGAAGGAGCAATTGCAAGATTTATTAGAGAAAGGTTTCATTAGACCTAGCACATCACCATGGGGTGCTCTTGTTTTATTTGTTAAAAAGAAAGATGGTTCTATGAGACTTTTCATTGATTATAGAGCCTTGAATAATATCACTGTTAGGAACAAATATCCTTTGCCTCATATCGATGATTTGTTTGATCAGCTCCAGGGGGCTCAGTTTTTTTCAAAGATTGACTTGAGATCGGGGTACCATCAGCTGAAGGTAAAGGAGGCAGATATTCCGAAGACTGCGTTCTGTACGAGATATGGCCATTATGAATTTGTAGTAATGCCTTTTGGGCTAACCAATGCACCTGCTGTATTCATGGACTTAATGAATAGAATTTTCCATGAGTTCTTGGATAAGTTTGTGGTGGTTTTCATTGATGATATTTTGGTGTTTTCTAAAAGTAAAGAAGAGCACGAAAAACATTTAAGTGTTATCTTGCAAACCTTAAAAGAAAAGAAACTGTATGGGAAATTCAGCATGTGTGAGTTTTGGTTGCAACAAATTTCTTTCCTTGGTCACATTGTTTCTAAAGATGGAATAACTGTTGATCCTGCAAAAACAAAAGTTGTGGAAGAATGGCCAAGACCCACAAATGTAACCGAGATTCGTAGCTTCCTTGGTTTGGCGGGCTATTACCGAAGGTTTGTTAGAAATTTTTCACGGTTATCTAGTCCAATGACTAAGCTAACTCGGAAGGGTGTTAAGTTTATCTGGACAAAAGAATGTGATGACTGTTTTCAGGAATTGAAAATAAGATTGGTGAATGCTCCAGTTTTGGCACTACCTTCCAGGAATGGTGAGTTTATCATATACAGTGATGCTTCATTGAAAGGACTTGGTTGCATCCTAATGCAGAATGATCAGGTAATTGCTTATGCTTCACGACAGTTGAAAACTCATGAGGTAAATTATCCTACACATGATTTGGAATTAGCTGCTGTTGTTTTTGCTTTAAAAATTTGGAGGCATCATTTGTATGGAGTAAAGTGTGAAATATATACTGATCACAAAAGTTTAAAGTATATATTCACTCAGAAAGAGTTAAACATGAGACAGAGGAGATGGCTAGAATTAATCAAAGATTATGATTGTACAATTCATTACCATCCGGGAAAAGCAAATAAAGTGGTTGATGCTTTGAGTCGAAAAAGTAATGCTTCAGTAACAATGTTGCGTTTGGAACGTGATCCTTTGGTTAAAGATTTGATGAACTTTGGCATAGAAGTTGTTGGTGTAAGAAGTCCTTCTGTTTTGTTTCAGGTATCAGTGGGATCTTCTCTATCAGATAGAATCAAGCAAGCACAGAAGCAAGACAGTGAGTTGCAGAAAAAGGTAGAGCTGGTTCAGAAAGGTAAGTTTCATGAATTCAACATTGATAGTGATTGTGTTTTGAGATTTGGGAAGAGATTGTGTGTGCCTTGTGATTCACAGTTGAAGAGAGAGTTGTTATGTGAAGCTCATAGTTCTCCGTTTTCAGTTCATCCGGGCAGTACTAAGATGTATAGAGATCTGCGGGAGTATTACTGGTGGGATGGAATGAAATGAGATATAGCTGATTTTACTGTGAAGTGTTTGACTTGTCAGCAGGTTAAAGCAGAGCGGCAGTTACCGAAAGGGATGCTTCAGCCTTTACCAGTGCCAGAGTGGAAATGGGAGAATATATCCATGGACTTTGTTGTTGGATTACCGAAGACATCTCGAGGTAATAATGCAATCTGGGTTATTGTTGATCGCTTGACCAAATCTGCTCATTTCCTTGCTATACGAGATACTTTCTCTCTTGATCAACTTTCCCGTTTGTATCTTAAAGAGATAGTCAGGTTACATGGAGTTCCTCTCTCCATTGTATCGGATCGTGATCCCAAGTTTACTTCTAACTTTTGGAAAGGCCTTCAGAAGTCGTTGGGTACTGAATTAAATTTTAGTACTTCTTTTCATCCTCAATCAGATGGGCAGTCAGAACGAACAATTCAGACATTGGAGGATATGCTACGAGATTGTTCTATGGATTATCAGGGAAGTTGGGACCAACATCTTTCTTTGGTTGAGTTTTCATATAATAACAGTTTTCATTCTAGTATACAGATGGCACCATTTCAGGCATTATATGGGAAGCGGTGTCGAACTACAGCTTTCTGGGATGAAGTGGGTGAAAGGAAGTTGATGGGACCAAAATTGGTAGAAGAGATGGCAGAAAAAGTTCAGCTGATTCAGAAACACATGAGAACAGCTCAGAGCAGGCAGAAGAGTTATGCGGATAACCGGAGGAAGGATCTATCTTTTGAGGTAGGTGATCATGTTTTTCTCAAGGTTTCTCCTTGGAAAAGTGTTATGAGATTTGGTAAGAAAGGAAAGTTGAGTCCAAGGTTCATTGGACCATACGAAATTCTGGAAAGAGTTGGATCAGTTTCATACCGAGTGGCTTTACCTCCGAGTTTATCTCAGGTACACAATGTTTTTCACGTTTCGATGTTGAGAAAGTATATGCCAGATCCATCTCATGTTTTGAGTCCATAGGTAGTTCAGCTGGAAGAGAACCTATCATATGAGGAACAACCGGTCCAGATTCTTGACCACAGGGAGAAAGTGTTACGGAATAAGGTGATTAAGCAGGTAAAGGTTTTGTGGAAAAACCACATGATTGAAGAGGCAACATGGGAATCTGAAAATGCAATGAGGGATAAGTACCCTCATTTATTTGATAAGTAAATAAATTGTGGGGACGCAATTTTATAAAGGGGGGAAGGATGTAACATCCCAAGTAAGTAATGAATAATAGATATTTTTATCTATGTCTATTAATGATTAAGATAGTGTTATAGAGGCTTAAAATGAAAATAAATACAATCTTATGCATGGAATACACTAATATTCTTAAAAGATTATTTTACTGCCTTTTGATGGCAAACCATTTTTGAATCTATATTTTGACAATTTTATAAACTATGTTTGTCAAAATAAACTTATTCTTTATGATTGGGACATCAAAATTTACCTTGTGTTAATTTTTGGTATTTTTCTGACAATGTTCATTTTTTAATGAATAGTGAAAAATACTGCATTTTACATCAAAACTGCTTTTTAATCTAATTTATTTATATGATTAGATTATGTTTTGAATTGGTTTTGAAGTGAAATTAGAATATATTTTTACCATTTTATGCAATGGTGGTCATTGGAATCAATTTCACTTTGAAATTAGAGTTAAACTGGTGTCAATCTTTTGATACTGATTGTTTTGTAAAAACACGCTATTTGCTCTGGCAGCGGGAATTAATTATTAAATTAATTAATGTGACCTATATGTTTTGAATTTTGTAAAATAGACTTCATTTTTGAATTCGGAATATCAAATATAGCTTAGGGTGAATTTTTGGTAATTTTCTGAAAAACTTCAATTTTTGATGAATAGTGAAACCACTAAGTGGTAATCAAGCAAACTGATTTTTCAGTTAAATGAAAGTTTACCACTAATGTGTATTGAATTTTGAAAATCCGACATACATGGTTTTCATTAAGAAGTAAAATGTGGTTCAATGAGATTAAAACAATTTTTTGGTGAATAGTAACTTATTAAGTTCTTAATCACGATTAGTGGTAATTAGGGTAGTTTAAGGTATAAATAATACTTTAATAAAATGAAATGACCTATACACATGTCCCAACCTCATTGGTTGTGTCATGGCCGACCATGACATGCCATGGGTCAACTTGGGGACCCCATGGATCCACTTTTGTTGGGAAATGACATAAATTACTTTTTATTTAATGTTAAAGTAAAAATGACACAAACATAATATGTTTTACGAAAACAATTTTTTAAGTGGGGTTATACAAGTCAAAATTTTGATTATAAATAGTCATTGGAAAGATAAAAAGATTTCCTACATCATAGTATTTTTTTTATGATTTTTAGACATTAAATAAATTAAATTATTTATGACATAATAATAATGCAGCGATGACATCATTATTTGAAGATTTAAATAAAATGGAAAGATAATATAAAATCTATGAACTAAACATGTCCAAAACCAATTGGATGAGTGGATTTCGAACCCTTATCACCTTATCCAAGAATTATATCAATGTGGGACCTTTTAAAACCGAAACACATTTTCAAATAATGTAATATTTCTTTACTTTCCAAAAGTGCCCCTCCTCTCCTCTTATAAAAGGCCCCCACCTCTACCTCATTTCACACACTCTTCAAGCCTTTGGCTCGGCCAACCCCTGACCATTTGCTCTCTCCACATCCCCCTCCTCATCCTAGAGGATTCCCTTTTGGGAATAATCCTTTCAAAGGAAGCCTTTAGGCTCAAATCAAAAGGAGTTACACTTTTTAAGGTAATTCATTCTCTCATGTTCATTTGTTTTATTTTGCTTCTCCAACCCCCTAAACTCTTTTTATTTAATTCTTTTGTAAAAACACCAGTATCTTCAATATATTAGGATGTTGTTATAAGATATATTTGAGCTACACTCTCACACAACTACATCAAATGGTTAAATAACATACGGTTTCTGTGGATGGAGAAATTCTGCCTCCCGAAACGATGATTGTTCAATACTCATTTAACACCTTCAAAGGTGGCCATTATGATGTCACTATTTTTATATATGATATATAATATGTTTATGTTTTCTTTAAGCTTCTGTTTTTTTCATTTTGGGCATACCTTTATGGTTTCCATTATGGGTAAAACATGATATCTTCATTTTAGGAAGTGCGGACTACCGCCCCCTAAAAGTGATTTGATTCGTTAATACCATATGTGGGATGTGTAAAGGATAAAGTTAATGATATTATATATGTTATTATACTGAAATTATAATATAATCTTATATCATTATGATTCCAATCCAGAAGATATGAAATAGAAATGAAAGTAGCGTTCATGCGTACGTACGGCTTACCGTCTCCATGAACGGTGCATTTCATTTCTTACCTCTAAATGTGATGTAATATTATAAATGCATGTATGTAATGGATATATATGACATATATGATATCTACATCATGAATAACATTCTGGATATAATGAACCTTTGACCAAATTAACAACATGTAAGTGTAAGAAGTCTATTTTTGACTTAAGAACCAAATACCGACAAAATGAACATTATTAACATAACCGATTACATGATGTTCATAACATGGTATAAAAGGAATAATGAACTTGAAAAAGATTATTAAGAAAGTAGAGATTAACTCAAGTTTATTATTAAGGAGATTAAAGAACGGTCTGGTCAAGTCGGATACGAGGTATGGGACTTCGTCTCAATCTCCTTTCGTTGAGGCATATTTTATTTTATACACAACTTTCTTTTATACGGTGTATAAAACCCTTTGACTTTTACATTTATTCAAAAGGAATCTTTTTTATACGAAGCGTTTACTAAACGACAAAAGGGAATGTTTTTGTCGTACGTATGCAGCGACAACGACTTCTCCGCCGTCGTGACCGTTATTTGAGTTTCGGCTTCCTCTACAAGCCATACCTTCTTTTTAAAAGAAAAATAAATACCATGTTTTACTTTTCTTTTACTTTGGTATTGAAAATGGTTTTCATAATGTTTTTATTATATCAATGTGTTGTATTGATATCTCGTGATTGAAATGTGGAAATGTTATGTTTTCTTTATGCATGTTTTATGTGATATGATTATGTTATGGTTCTTGGGCATTATTATGAAGACGGGTGGTTCCGTGATAAACTAAGGGCGGTTGAGCCCGTTATAGCTCTCCAATGCATTGGGTAACGCGAAGGAGTGAAACGTTAAGGTTTCTCCGAATATATTTTTAGGGAATATACTGTGATGGGTATTCCAAACGTAACCAAGAGGGTTACTCCCTACGTAAGAATGTTATGAATGCCTCAAGTTACCTTTATGTCTTATGATTTCTATGATTTATTCATGATTTTATGAGGTATCATAAAGTGCCTATGTTTTATGGGTAAAGTATGATTTCATTCTTACGTATATATGAACTCATGTTTCCTTTCCATGTTTTTTTTATAACCCATACTGAGTTTTTATGCTCATCCCAAGTTTTTGAAATGTTTTTCACAGGTCAAGGGAAAGGTACATGATAAGATGATAGAGTCAAGGATGTGTCAAGAAATAATCCATGTTTTATTTTAAATGTGTTTCCATTGATGGAAATGAAGACTACTATCTTTATGTAACCACTTTGTTTATATGTGGAATGTAATGCAAATTTTATGATCTAATTCTCTAAAACTCTAAACCCGAAAAGATCCTCAATGTGTAATCTTGTAATAACTCAAGATTAAGTAAGGTTTAAGGCTGGGGCCTTATAGTGTTTTTGTGTGATTTCAAGTCATTCTGATGTTTTTCGGCATGAATTTTACCATTAAACGCATGTTTTGGCCATTTACGACACGTGGAGTGCATTTTTGGCCACCGCGGTCACACGACACCTCTGATTGACGTGACTTCTGGGCGACCATTTTAAAATTCACCAACCTTTGTTTTCATCCGATTTCATGGCATTCTGATGTCGTTTGACTAGTTTTGACCACCCCACAAACACTTTACAAGCACTCCAAACACCTAAAAACACATATTATACCATTCCACGAAAACCGTGCATCCGAATTACATGTCTTCTTTTTTTACACCTCACGAATAATAATTAGGGTGTTTTAGTGTGATTTCAAGTCATTCTGATGTCGTTCAGTATGTATTTGACCGTAAAATGCATGTTTTGGTCATTTACGACACGCGAAGTGTTTTTTCAGCCACCGCGGTCACACGACACCTTCAATTGACTAGTCGTCTACCCCAAAATTTTACAATTCACCCACCCTTTGCTTTCGTCCGATTTCATGGCATTCTGAGATTGTTCGGCCAGTTTTGACCACCCCACGCACGCTTTTCAAGCGCACCAAACACCTAAAAAACACATATTCAGTCGTGTCATGCAAAATGCGTGTCCGAATGACATTGTGTCTCCTCATACGCCTCATGAATAACAATTAGGGTGTTTTTGTGTGATTTTAAGTCATTCCAATGTGGTTTGATATGCATTTGACCGTTAAACGCATGTTTTGGCCATTTACGACACGCGGAGTGCATTTTAGGCCACCGTGGTCACAAAAGACCTCCAATTAACGTGTCGTATGACCTACCATTTCAAACTTCAACCACCCATTATTGTCATCTGATTTAATGGCATTTTGAGGTCGTTCGTCCGGTTTTGAACACCCCACGCATGCTTTTCAAGTGCGCCAAACACCTAAAAAACACATATTCTGTCATGCCACGCAACCCACGCATCCGAATGACACGTCGTCTCCTCTTAATTATAATTATGGTGTTTTAGTGTGATTTCAAGTCATTCCTATATCTTTCGTCATGCATTTGACAGTTAAACGTATGTTTTGACCATTTATGACACAGGAAGTGAATTTTCGCTCACCGCGGTCACACGACACCTCTAATTGATGTGATTTCTAGCTGACCATTTCACAATTTACCCACCCTTTGTTTTCATCTGATTTCATGGAATTCTGATGTTGTTCAGGTTGTTTTGACCACCCCACGCACACTTTTCAAGCACCCCAAACTCCTAAAAACACATATTCAGATGTGTCGCGCAAACCGTATGTCCAAATGATGTGTCGTCTTTTCGTACACATTATGAATAATAATTAGGGTGTTTTCATGTGATTTCAAGTCATTAAATTGTCGTTGGGTATGTATTTGACTGTAAAACACACGTTTTGTCCATTTACAACACACAGAGTGTGTTTTCAGCCACCGTGGTCAGAAGACACCTCTGATTGATGTTTCGTCTGGCCGGCCATTCCAAAATTCACCCACCCTTTGTTATCGTCTGATTTCATGGTATTTTAAGGTTGTTCGGCTAGTTTTGACCACCCCACGCACGCTTTTCAAGAACGCCAAACACCTAAAATACACATATTTCGTTTTTTCGTGCAAACCATGTGTCTGAATGACATGTAGTCTCTTAATACACCTCACGAATAATAATTAGGGAGTTTTCATGTGATTTCAAGTCATTCTGATGTCGTTCAACATGAATTTGACCATTGAACGTGTTTTTTGGCCATTTACGACACACGGAGAGTGTTTTCATCCATCACGGTCACACGACACCTACGATTGACATGACGTCAAGCCGACCATTTTAAAATTCACCCACACTTTGTTGTCATCCGATTTCATGGCATTCTGTGGTCATTCAGTCAATTTTGACCACCCCACACATGCTTTTAAAGCGCGCCAAACACCTAAAAACACATATTTTACCATGCCGTGCAAACCGCGCATCTGAATGATGTTTCCTATTTTCTTACACCTCACGAATAATAATTATATTGTTTATGTGTGATTTCGAGTCATTATGATATCTTCAGGTATGTATTTGATCGTAAAACGCATGTTTTGGTCATTTACGACACATGGAGTGTGTTTTCGGCCACCATGGTCACACGATATTTCCAATTGACATGTCATATTCCCAAAAAATTTACAATTCACCCACCCTTTGTTGTTGTCTGATTTCCTGGCATTCTGAGGTCGTTTGGCCGGTTTTAACCACCCCATGCATGCTTTTCAAGCGCACCAAACACCTAAAAAACACATATTCAGCCATGTCATGCAAACCACGTGTTTGAATGAAATTATTTCTCATCATACACCTCATGAAAAATAATTAGGTTGTTTTTTGTAATTTCAAGTCATTATGATGTTGTTTGGTATGTATTTTACCGTTAAACACATATTTTGGCCATTTACGACAAGAGGAGTGCGTTTTCAGCCATCACGGTCACATGACACCTCCAATTGACATTTTGTATGGCTGGCCATTTCACAATTCATCCACCCTTTATCGTCGTCAGATTTCATGGTATTCCAAGGTCGTTCGGCCGGTTTTGACCACCCCATGCATGCTTTTCAAGCGCGCCAAAAACCTAAAAACACATATTCAGTCGTGCTACGCAAACCGCACATCCGAATGACGTTATGTCTCCTCGTACACCTCAAAAATAATAATTAGGGTTTTTTCGTGTGATTTCAAGTAATTCTGATACCGTTCGGCATGCATTTGACCGTTAAACGCATGTTCTGACCATTTACGACATGCGGAGTGCGTTTTCGGCCACCGCAGTCACACGACACCTCTGATTGACGTGTTGTCTAGCCGACCATTTCACAATTCACCCACCCTTTGTTTTCGTCTGATTTCAAGGTATTCCGATGTTTTTTAGGTGGTTTTGAGCACCCCACACATTCAGTCGTGTCATGCAAACCACACATCTGAATGATGTGTCATCTTTCTGTACACCTCACGAATAATAATTAGGGTGTTTTCATGTGATTTCATGTTATTATGATGTCATTCAGTATTTATATTACCGTAAAACACATGTTTTGGCCATTTATGACACGTGTAGTGCGTTTTTGGCCACCGCAGTCACATGACACCTCCAATTGACATGCCATCTGGCTAACCATTTCAAAATTCACCCACCCTTTGTTGTTGTCCAAATTTCATGGTATTCCAAGGTTGTTTGGCCAGTTTTGACCACCCCACATAGGCTTTTCAAGTACACCAAACACCTAAAAACATATCTTCATCTGTGACACACAAACCGCGCATCTGAATGACGTTTTGTCTCCTCGTACACCTCACGAATAAAAATTATTGTGTTTTCGGGTGATTTCAAGTCATTATGATATCATTAGGCATGCATTTCACCGTTAAATGCATGTTTTGGCCATTTACGACATACAGAGTGCATTTCCAGCCACCACGGTCACACAATACCTCCGATTGACGTGACATCTAGCTGACCATTTCACAATTCACCCACCATTTTTTTCCATCCGATTTCATGGATTCTGAGGTCATTATGCTGGTTTTGACCACCCCACGCACGCTTTTCAAGCGTGCCAAACACCTAAAAACGCATATCCACCTGTTCCGCGCAAACCATTCATACGAATGACATGTCGTCTCCTTGTACACCTCACGAATGACCCATGCATCGTTGTGTTAAAGTATCAAGACAATGCGAATACGTTTGGTTGGTTTTTAGTATGCCAGTTGTTTTTTCTCAAAATGGTGTCCATTTTAAACAAAAGAGAGTCCTTTAGAGTGATACCGGCCACATCGTGTCTTATATTGAGGTGGAGTTGACTCGTACCCATCACAAATGACCAATGTATCGTTTTATTAACGTATCAACACAATTCGAATGCATTTGATCAGTTTTCTGTATGTCAGTTGTTGTTTTCACTTAAAATCATGTCCATTTCAAATAAATGTGAGACACTTTGAGTTGTACCAGTCACACCGTACCTCAGACAGCACTCCCACCCCCTCACCCCTGACATCCCCCCACCCCTGATAGCCCCCACTCACCCTGGACAGTACCCCACCCCCCGGACAGCCCCCCCCCCCACACATCGGACAGCCCCCACCCCCTGGAAACCCCCCTCGGATAGCCCCCCCTCACCACAGAAAGCCCCCCCCCCCAACCCCCAGATAGCCCCCACCCCCCGGATATCCCCCCCACCTTGGAAAGCCCCCACCCCTAGAATGCCCCCCACCCACCGAACAGCCCCCCGCACCACCCGGACAGCCCCCAGCACCACCCGGACAGCCCAACAACCCCCCAGACACCCCCCCCCCCCCCCTCAACTCGGATAGCCCCCCCACCCCTCGAACATCCCCCACCAACCGCCCAGATATCCCCCCTCACCCCAGAAACCCCCCCCCCCCCCCCCGGACATCCCCCCACCCTAGACAACCCCCCAACTGGACAACTCCCCCACCCTCCGGATAGCCCCCCATACCGGACATCCCCCCAACACCCATGACATCCCCCCCACACCCACCGGACATCCCCCCTGGACACCCCCCCCCCCACCCCGTATAGCCCCCCAACCCGCGGACAGCCCCCACCCCCCATACAACCCCACCCCCCCCCCTACAGCCTCATGCACCACCCGGACATCCCCCACCCCCCAAACAGCCCCCCCCCCTCCCCGGATAGCCCCCCAACCCCCTGAACACCCCCCTCACCCCGGAAACCCCCCTACCCCGTACAACCCCAACCCCTCGGACACCCCCCCCCCCACCTCGGACAGCCCCCCCACCCCACATACAACCCCCTCACCCCCGGACATCCCCCCTCACCCCTCATTCCAAGAGGGTTCATTGTCATTTCACAAATTCAATCATCTGAATCTACTTAGAAAACATTAAATAGTTCAACTCATTTCATTCAAATCAATTTATTTCATTCGTTGAATAAAAAATTGAGACAAAGTCTCACTTTCACCAATTCATTCATTAACTTTTCCTTAAAAATATATCTAAACAGTCATGGAATTGAATAACTCATAAAAAGTTGAAATATGTCAAAATTATAGTCATCAAATTCATGACTTGTTCAATTAAATGAGAATAGGGTTAAATAATATTTCACAACATATTTCAAGGAAGACATTCATAGAAACTTTGTTAAGAATTAATAAACACATATAAATGAATTCGCAAGTAAAAATTAATTACAAGATGAAGTAATGTAATAAAAACAAATACATAGAAAATATGGAATCCAACCCTAATGAATCTAAGATGTTTCAACTCCTATGGAGGGTTAAATATTTAATTAATTAATTGTATCCGTTGGGATGGAGAAAATCTAGGATAAATCAAAACATAAAAAAAGAGATACACATCAAAATCAAAACAAAAAAGTAAAATATTAGATGAATAAAAATAATAATAAGGTAAAACTAAAATATTTTAACTGTAGAATGAATAAAGTACCTTATATGAGATAGATCTGATAGAGATTTAGATGTTCGGATGGGGGAAGTAGAACAAGGATGACCTTCTGCTACGGCACATTCAGTATTTTTTGCGAATGAGGAGGGGCTGATAATTGGGGCAAACTTTTCCCAACAATTTTTCCAAACCATTGTGAAAGAGTTCCTATCACAACGGTTTATATAGAACCGTTGGAAAAAATCCCTAAAAATAGTCTTTACCCAACCGTTCTACAAAACCTTTGGTAAAGCCTCCTACAAGAAATATGTTCCCAATGGTTCTAGAGAACCATTGGTAAACGCTCCAACAAACAGGCATATACTAATGGTTTTGTTAAACTATTGGTGTAGCCTCCCTTTCCCAAAGGTTTTTGTAAACCGTTGGGATAAAAGCGTTGGGAAAACATCTATTTCTCATACTGCTACAAGAAAATGAATTCTTATTGTTTATTTGTGATGGGTAGGTCACAAGTCACAAATAACCTATCCAATACAATTATTTACAAAAGGTGATATTTTCTTCTCGCAAATAATTTTTTTGGGAATTCTCTCCAAAAAGAGGGAAGCCAATTTGTGACGGTATTGATTCCCAGTCAAAAAATATTTTTTATATGTTATATATATATAATATAATATAATTCATGGTATCGGTGATGGTTCCTATCACAAGGTATATTATTTTTGACGAGAACAATCACTATGAGCTTGTTATTAGTGATGGTAAATGTCCCGATAGTTTTTTTGGTAGTTATTATTTATGGCAGTTACCTTCTCAAATAACTATATAACACCACAAGATGCATTTATGGTGGTGACATTTTATGATGGGTCCTCATCCCAATTAAGTCTATTTATGATGGGATTCTCTTCACAAAAGATCCATCTGTAACAAAGCCCTCTTATATATACCCACCTATTTGAATTTTCAACCCACTCTACCCTCTTCTCCTTTATTTTTATCTCATTCGGTCTTCGTTGTCTCTTCATAAATAAAATTTAATTTTTTTAGGAAAACACTGTTATGACATTCATATCATTATTTTTATTTTGACAGAGGTCCAACATTGGAATATTGTTTTCATTTTTAATATATTTAATTTTTCATATTAACATATTTTATTTCTAGTTTTCTTTAAATAGCAGTAATTATTTATAATTAGTTGAAATTAGTGGTAATTAGTGGAGATTAGAAGTAAATAGTGAATAATAGAAATAATCAATGGTAATTATTTAATAATAACAGTAATTACTGATACTTAGTAAAATTTTGGGCAATTTTTTATACTTAGTAAATATTAGCAATAATTTGATATAATTAGAAAAACAATTTCTTAATTAACAGCAATCAGTAATAATTAGTGGTAATTAACTATATTTAGTAAAAATTATTAATAATTTGTAAAAATCAGTGTTAATTAACTTTAATTAGTAAGAATTAGAAGTAATTGTTAAAAATTGGCACTAAATGCCAATAATTACTAAGGATTTTTGTTAATTAGTAAAATTTGCAGTAATTAAAAAAAATAGTAGCTTTCATAAAAAATTTTCTATAATCAGTAAGAACTATTCAAAAATAGCATAAAATAGTAATAAAATAGCTGTAATTAATTGTAACTAGTAAAAAACTATCATTAATTAGCATTAATTAGAAAACAAATAGTGGAAATTTACATTAATTAGTAACAAATTTTGGTAACAAGAAGTACATAGTAAAAATTAGTCATAATTAGTAAAACATTATTATAAATTATGATAATTACCATTACGTAATAAATAAATACAAGTAATAAGTGATAATTACAAAACCATAGTGGTTTGTAGTGGTACTTAGTAACAATTTTGAGTAATCAGTAAAATTTGGTAAAAAGTAGCAATAATTAACATCAATTAGCGATAATTTGTAAACATTATTGGTAATTAGTGGTAATTAGTAAAATTTACTATAATTAGTAATAAATACTAATCATTAGTAGTAATTAATAAACATTAGAGGTAATTAATTAACATCAGATATAATCATTAAAAATTATCTGAAATTAATAATCATTTGAGTTAATTAGATCTAATTAAAAAAATTAATGACAATGAATTATACATAGTAAAAAATAAAATTAATTACTAAGAAATAGAAGTAATTAGTGAAAATTTGAAAACAAATTGCTGTAATTAATTGTAATTAGTAAAAACCTATGGTAATTATCGGTAATTAATAAAAATTAGCATTGCTCGGTATAAAATAGTAAAATGTATCAAAAATTAATAATATTTAATAAAAGTTAGCAATAATTAGTGTTACAAATTAAAAATTAGCAGTAATCGGGGATCATTAGTAAAAATTAGCTGTAATTAGTGTGAATTGGTAAAAATTAGTGATAATTAGTGATACATAGAAATTTTTTTTGGTAATTAGTAATATATATTAAAAATAACTAGTAATTAACTATATCTAGTAAAAATTGGTTTCAATTAGTAAAAATAAGCATTGAATAATTTTAATTAATAACAATTAGTTTTAATTCATAAAAAATACATGTAAGTAGTAGAAACATGTAATAATAGCAGTAAATATAGGTAATTACTGAAAAATAATGTTAATTCGTAAAAATTATCAGCAATTACAAAAATTAGCGGTTATCAATAATAATTAGCATTAATCAGTAAAAATTAATAAAAATAGCGAACATTTGTAAAAAGTTATAGTAATCAACTGTAATTAGTGAAAAATATCTGTAATAAGAATTAATTAGTAAAACATAGTTGTTTGTAGCATTAATTAGTAAACAACAATTGTATTTTGAGTTGTGTAGTGTAAATTAGTGGTATTTAGTAAAAAATAGTAAATACTAGGTGAAATCACTATAATTGGTGATAATAAGAAATATTTACCGGTAATTAATTATAATTATAAAAAAAAGTGGTGAATAATGGTACCATGTAAAAATTGAAAATAATGATTAAAAATATGTAATAAGTAGAAATAATTTATGTAAATTAGTGGTAATTAGTCAAAATTAAAGGTAATTAGTGGTAATTAATAAAAATTATTGGTAATTTTAAATACATTGTAAACATTAGCATTAATTAGTAAACAATAGATGTAATTTGTTAACATTTGTGGTAATTAGTAAAAATTGGTGGTAATTATAAAAAATAGTTGTAATTAGCAATAATTATTGGTAGTTAGTAATAATTAAAAGAAATTTGTAAAAAATAGAATTACATACTAAAAATATCAATAATTAGTAAAACATTGTCCATAATTACTAATAAATATGTGTAATTTGGAAAATAAATTGTGGTTTCTAAAAATTACATGTAATTATTAAAAATTAAATGTAATTATTTGTAATTAAGTTTAAATAGAAAAAAACACTAATTAGTACAATCAAGTGGAAAAAAGATAAAATTGAAAATATTTACATGTAATTGATAATGTTTTTATTTTCTATTTTTTAGGGAAATATACAATAAGGATGTAGAAAATAGTCTTTAGTACATTATCATGATTAGATAAATCATCATATGAATCAAAATGATTCTAGTATAAATCATGTATATATTGAGGGTGTTGAATCATTTTTATCATTTGCATAATCAAAACTAGAATTTGTTTCAGAAGTAAAAAATTTGGTTTCCATGTTTTAAATGTGATATGATGAGTTCTAAAAAATTTGACAATGATAGGGTTATCTATTGTGTTTTGGTTTTCAAATATATTTTTTTTCATTGTCAACTTGGGGAAGATGGATCTAGAGATGATACTAATAATTTGTTTCAAGATCTATCATGTTTTCAATATATAGTACATGATTTTTTTTGTTCGTCTTTTCACAAACTCAAACTAAAGAAGATATTGATTTCACTTCTCAGTTAGAATAATTTCAATTTTATGAGTTGATGATGTTTGTTGATGATTCCTTATATTTTAGTTGTGTGATTAGAAAATTTGGCATAGTTTGAGACTTTGTAGTCAGTAAATCATATAATAGAATTTAAAATTTTAGTTTTTATTTGATATTCACTTTTTTTAAATCACAGTTATCTAATGAAAATGAGTTTCCAAAAAAATTATATGAGAGAAAGAGGTTGGTTCATAATTTGGGTCTTAGTGATCAGAAAATTCACGTATTTACAAATGATTTCATCACATATTATTATGAAAATGGGTCTTTATATAGTTTTACTACATGAGACAATTTAGGTATAATAAGGCTCAATAAGGGAAGTCTGGCTTTATTATTTTTAAATAGTTGATTCATTTCCTACTTTCACCCATATTATAGCATTTAATTATGTCTCAAAACACTATTTCATTGTTGTCATGGAACAAATCAAATATTTCAACATATGAAACCTTAAATTATCATTATTATGGTAATTCATAGAAATATTTTTACTAGGTACTTTAGTCTTTAACTTAGAAGCATGTAATGTACAATTTTGTCTTCATACTAAAAGTATCGGTCAATTTGATTCTTATAGTAGTCAATATTCTTGTTGGTCCATTTTTATAACATCATACAACTTACCTCCTCAGATGTTAATGAATGATCAATATATAATTTTTAAGTTATTATATATAGAACATCCAGAATAACTTTGATATTTATTTGAAACCATTGATTGGGTATTTAAATTTACTATTGGTGAATGGTGTTAGTACCTATGATATTGTTGAAACAAATCATAATGATGGATGCATTAATTTGGATAATTAGTTTCTTTCCAGCATATGGAATGTTTTTTGGCTAGATTAAACATGGTATAAAATCATGTCCATACTGTATTTGTGAAATCAAATTGTTTAATCTCGGCACCTGGAAGAAAACGTTATTTTTTCTACTATCACCACAGATTTATTTATTCTCATAATCCTTTCTAAGGAGAACAAATAATTTTAGAAATGTTATAACTAAAAGATATGGATCTATGATAATGATCTCAACTTTTCAATTATAATTTATTTTCTCTTTATTACTACCCATTTCATATGTAATAACCATATACAAATAAAAAATAGATAGTTTTGGGAAAGAACACAATTTGATAAAACGGTTTATTTCATATGATCTTCCATATTGATCTGATTTGTTGGTATGTCACATGTTGTATGTCATTCATATTAAGAATAATTGTTTTAAAATTTTATATTATATATTTTTGTACATGCTTGGTAATAAAAACATAGTATAAAGGAATAATTAGATCTTACCCAAATTTGTAGGTAAATAGAACATAAGCTACATGAGAATGAATGATCATAAATGTTAATAAACCCAAAAGTCAATTATATAGTTTTCATATAAAACCATCTAGTATTTTCTAATGTATTTTAGATTTGATACTTTTAGTTGGTTATGTTTCTAATATGTATAGATATTTTAGAAACACTCATATTATAGGATTTAAAAGGCATGGGTGTCATGTTATAATCTTGTGACTTCTATCGATTATATTTGGAGGTTTTTTGAATTCATTCACATAGAATGTACTAACATAAATATCATATTTTTTATACATTTGTATGGTGACAATAGACTATGATGAAAATAGTAGAATTAAAAAAGGTGTTGTTTTATTTTTATATAAATTGGAAAAAAAATCAACTAGGATTCTTTATTTCAATGTAATATTTAACATTAATTTTTTTTCACTAAGAAAATTATGGAGGGTTGGTACAGTTCCAATGGATTTACGCATATGAGATATTCATTTATAAATAGAATAAAATATTACATAAAAAGAATCAATTGAAGGATTATTTGAAGAAGAATATTTGAAAGAATACATTTTTTCTGCTCTCATATTTTCCAATATGAATATCACTCAAAACATAACCGAATGGGATAAAATAAAAGAAAATGTTTATAATTCAACTAAAAAAAATTATTTGTTTTTAATCAATCTGAACATGGATTTTTTTGGAGTTTCTGTATGATAAATTTTAGATAATGATCAGCATAGGGCTCATACATATGTTCTTCTCAAATGTGATGGAATAAAACCATTTCTAAAGTGACTGATATTATCACTTATACAATATTTTTTATGTAAATTAATTTTAAATTATTTATATATTATTTTATTTTCATATCATGAAACAATTTTCCCAGATTAACATGATAGATCATTAAGAAAATTGATAAAATAATTGTTCCTACTCGTTTCAAAGACTATAAGAATAAATTTTTTTGTTTTAAATTATAAAATAAATTTATTAGTTCTTATATTGATAATTGTTTTGATATTTTTTAGGTATCCCAATATGATAATAAAATTATTAATTGATTGTGCCTCATTAATAACCCACCATCCAAAAATGGGTATATCTTTTAATGAATATTTGTTGAATGGCTTTCAATTTCACACATGTGAATATAGTGAATAAAAGAGTATTTGTTTTTTGGGAGATAATTTCATCATAATGAAAGTGAAGGTTGCTTATATGTCATGATGGAAGAAATATTTGAGTAATGGTATCTTGGATAGAAATATGTAATGATTTTCAAATGCTATAGGTTGGATACCAATAGGGACTTACATGTTCATGCATGCCATAAAATCATTTTTATTAAATGTAAAATTATTCTTCTATTAAATTAAACATTTTTATTGGATCATTAAGAACATAAAATTCATTATAAAAATTATTTTCATCTATTAATAGAGTTAATTGATTGGTGTAAATTTATAAAATATAAATGTCATAAAAATCTGTTTGTAAAAATTGAATGTGGTTCTTCTAAAGTGCAAGGAATTGATATTTCTTCAAGAGACTGCTGCAAATACATATTTTCCTGGAAGATATTTGAATAATGATGATAAATCACCGTAATTATGGGTATATTATAACGATGATGTTGAGGATGAATCAAATGAATTTTAAACAACCAGAGATGATGAACCTCAAGCTTCTATGGAAATTGAGGATACTAAGGAGTGAGAGGAATATGTTGACACCTTCACATACTAAGATGAGGATGAAAATAAAGAATGAATCAATTGAATAATGTTTATAATAATAATTAATATATATATAGGACTCATTTTTAATTATTTACTGACAACATTCATTTCATGTTTCAAATAGATGAAGAATGTTTAGCTGAGATGATACGTGACTTTGAGGAGGATATACTTCCAGGTAATGAATGTGATTCTCCATCATCTGATCCTCAGGTTTTTGTAAGTTCAATTATAGCTTGGGGGTGTAGTGGTCTTGAAATATTTTTGATTCCTGACCCAATACCATGTTGCTTCCACATCTTATTTTTTATCCACACATGCAGAAGAATTTTCATTTTAATATTTCAATTAATTTTAATTATTTATCAATAATTATCAATAATTAATATATATATATAAATAATATTTTTGATTACTTGTTCTATTTTCCTATACATTTTAACATATATCTGTTGGATATGGGATTGATATTCTGCATAACAATTTTTTACGAGGATGGGTGATGTGGAATCAAATTCCCATAGATGTTCCACATCAAATGTTTGGTAATTGGATGGTATGTAAATAAATAATATTTATTTTAAAATTTATTTAAAAATTAACAATCTACTTTTAATTATTTGTGTGTTTTATAGTATACAATCTAATATATCATGAAGAACTCAATCTTGGAGTCTTGAGAGGTCTGTATGTGTCATCATTTTCATCGGTTATTTCACAATTTGAGGAGGGCAGCAATGAAGAAAGCCATAGTTATGATTTTTTATCAGTCATGACATTCCCACTGACAATATTACATATATTATAAGTTTTGGTATGGATAGTGGTCTTACTAGATAATAGATGGCTTCCATATAATAGAATCATTGGGATAAAAGAAACATAGGAGAGAGGAGGTGATTCATTGGGCTTGTATTCATACATTAAGTAATCATCAACAACATACGGTAAGTATATTTATTTAATAATTTATATAAATTTCAATGTAAACTTTTTATTTCATACTCATATATGTGGTTAAATATCCTGATATTATAGTGTTTGACATTTATAAGTGGATTTACAATGATCCTTTCACTGGAGAGAATACAGGTGGTCCCCAATGTTATATTTTACTGAGTATAATTTTTTTGTTTTTTTAAATTAACTAAAAGTAATGTACTAAATTTTTAATTTGAAATTCAAATTGAAGGTGTCATATGAGGATGTGACTTCTCAAAAAAGGATGAGAGTCAGGATGAGAATTAGCTTCATTCCATCAGTTCTATAAGATTTGGTGTTTTAGCATAGACGTTGGCGACTCATTATTCTTTTGACAAAGGACAAGTTTCTGGTCTCTGTTCTCGATAGATGCCTACTAGTTATTGTGGTATGCATATATTGGTGACATCTAACTCAAGGGAAGATCGTGGAGAGTCTTCATCATCGGCTGAAAAATATGATGAGAAGATGAAAGCTGAGAGTATGGTTATATGGATCATGCATATAGATAATTAAGAGATTCATCGACATTAGCTACTTGAGGGGATGAATTGATTAGAGGATCAGAAACATGAGAAGATGATGGAATGCATATGATAGCTGGATCAGGGTGTAGATATGGAGTTCCCTCTTCTAGATTTTCTAGGACACCCTCCCCCATCCCCTCCAGGTGACCCTAACTTCCAACATTGATTGATACATTATGTATAGATTTTTTATATAATGTATTGAATGAAATTTATTGTGTAGTATTTAAATTATTTCAAATGATTATAGTTTTATATTTATTTTTTTAAAATATTTTTATATTTTTCTAATTTTGAATATTTTGAATATTTTTTTAAAACTTATTGTTAATGGGAATACACCACATTGAAAATTATTATTTATTTCTATTATGTTGGCCCATCCCAAATAATCTAGAAAATAATTCTGGTAAAATATTATACACAATGGGAGAGAGACTCATCCCAAAAGACTGCATTTCTGTAGGCATGTCACAAAACAATCTTGTGTGGAGCTTTTTTAATCTAATTTTGATTTTTTTGTGGTGTCCCATCACAAATACATTGTTTTATAGTATTTTGAATATGTTATGATTATAATGTGTGGTCACATAAGTTTATGTGATGTATGGTATGAAGGAATTTCATCCTATGGTCACATTACTTATAATGATATAGATATAAAGTGTGGCAATTCCACTCACCATAAGGCTACATGAATGGTATTTTAAATGAGACTCCCTTATCTCATGTTCGTACTACATGTCAACTATACATATGAATGATGATTGAAAATAAGGTTCCCTAAATAAAAACTGCATATCAAGTTACACTCTATTGCTTCATGCCACTGGAGAATCCTAGGTTGGACAATTTATGCATAGATAAATTAGATATGAAAAGGTATTCTAAATGAAATATATTTTAGATTTTTTTCAGATGATAAGAATATAGAAGTTATAACTGATTTAAATTATAAATAACACATATTAATGAGGAGTATCATATATTGATTATTGAATATTATCCATCATATCATGCCAATGTGAAGTTCTATAGAGATGTCTCAAACAACATATTCATCCCCAAATATAGTTTCATGAATTAAAATTGATGGAAAACCCCTTTTTGTAGGATAATTATACAATATATTCTCTTTAATGGACACACATGTAGTCACATAAATAGTTATCCCTATTATATCTTCGATATATAGGTGGATTGTTTAAAAACATATTGTAAGTATAATTTAACATGAAATAGCTCCATGATTAACACATTTAGAAATTATCCTCTTATATGGTAATTTGTATGGCTCACGGTATGATATGATGATAAAGATGTTTTAATTTAAATAATTATTAATTAATTTATATAAAAAAATGATTTATTGTAAATAAACACCGTGAGGTTTTGTGATTTTCATACCATCTAACAGTTAGAATTAGTTATTATACTATTTATCTTAAATTTATATGCATTTTTAATATTTCTAATGTATCATGGAACACATCAATCATAATTTATGAATCCTGTTATATTATCATGAAAAATCACAAATATAAACTAAAATATTTAGAAAAAATGACAAAAATATATTCTGAACATCAATCAATTTTTGATGTATCTAAATAAAATTTTCAAAAATTCGAAAAGTTTAATGAAATATAGATTAATAACTTATATTTCCAACTCAATGTATAGTGAGTGATTAAAATGTCAATATCATGATTTTTTTAGTGAAAATATATTTTTTATTATATTATAGATATTATAGAATTATCAAAAAATTTCATTAAATATGGATATTTTTAAGACCACTCAAAAAGTTATTTCCGACTTAATATTAGTTTAATGAAATTAAAATAAAATTGTTTCATATTGAAAAAAAATTGAAAGTCATAGCTATATTACTCATGTTATCATATAATAACTAAAGTCAGCTATAGACTATTTTTTGGTTAAAAACATTAATCATGCTGAATGTTAATATCAAACATGCAAACAACTAGAGTCTAATTTAGATTTTTTGTAGTCAAATAAAAATTAGATGAACTTATTATGATCCGTATTAAATATTATTTTTTAAAAATAAATAATGATATATCAAAATATAATAAATATATAGTTATCTTATAGTATGTATTTATATTAATTTTTAGTGACATAATATATTTTTAGTATTTGAAATATTCAAGAAATATAATATAATCAAAGAAAATATCTCTAAAAATCATGATCTAATTTTTTATATCATGAATAGATATTAAATTTATTATTTGACATATAATTTCAATGACATTGTTTAAAATATAGATAAGACATTCCAACCTTTAGAAATCAACATTGGGCTTGCTCAGTCCAAAATAAATGATTTAAGAAAGCATTCATTTTTTCAAACCATCTTTATGTAACTGATTTATTAAGAAAAAATGTCAATATATTATAACATATAAATTACCAAGGAAAAATATTATTTATTTTACTTACAATTATATATTAATCTCTAGTTCTATATATCCTCAATCTTGATGATTATTATTTCAATATTCATTTTTCGTTAAAATAAATCATTACTAGATTTATTTTTTTATTTCATATCCATTCTTTTCAAATATCCTTATTAACTATAACACTATAAACAATGGTATATAGTAAATATAATAGGAAATAAAACATATATATTAATGAATAAAATAACACATACCATAAAATTCAATGGGAATATTAAAAATTCTAACATGGGATAATACTTAAGGTTCCTAGATATAAATTAAATTATACCATGTTAAAATCATTATTACAATATATTATTAAAAAATATTGAATTATTATACTCGATATTAATTAATAATTTCAGAATCATGGAATTATACCCTCAGTATCTAATCAAATATTAATTGGAAAATGTTATTAAATTATCTATTTCTCCCTCTTAGGTAATTCTATGATAATTTTTATTTTTCTAGGATATATAAGTTAAAATTAACACTTTTTTTATAATATTTAAAATTATCAAATATATTTATCTAATATTTGGGATAATTGATTAAACTCAACTTTTGACATTATTTCCAACAATAATAAATTAATGTTGAAATTCTCAAGTTTCAATGATGAAATTATTTATCCTTGTCATGCAATATTATAACTAATTAAATTATGGAAATTAATTAATAAAATTTTAACATTTTATTTCAAAAATTATACTACACTAATTTAACAAAATAATATTAAAACACAAAATTTAATGCATTAAATTATATTATTATTATTAGGATAAAATATTCTTTTATATTAATTAATATTCCATTTAAAAGTATAGAATCAATAACATTTCATTAACATAATTAAATAGATTGTATTTAGTCATTTTCCTTCCAAATTATATCAAATATTTTATTTATGATATTACTTCAAATATTTTATCTAATTATGGTTAATCTCATCTATTTAATCAAAATAAAAAATCATGATAGATTTACATTTTCAAAGTACAAAAAAGAATAAGTCACTAATCCATTACATATAGCATTATCATGCAAGTTGATGCATCATAAATAAGGGAAAGTGGAAGATCTCATCATCCAAAAAACCAAAGGTCTAGAAGAAGGAGAGAACATATATAATTTTCATATGACTCAAAAAAATTAATATTTCATGGTTTTGGGTCATCAAAACACTATATAAGTAAGGAGGAACTCCAAAAAGATAAAGAAACTTGTTTTTAACATTCATGGATATCCTTAATCAGATAATCCATAAAATTCAATATTTTATTTATCACTGAATTTAGCTTGGTGAAAATTTGTTTTGGGATTTATATTATGATGAAAAAAATCGACCAAAAATGAGTTTAAAGATGATCAAACTTGTAAAAGTAATAAAAATAATTCTGTAAGTAATTAAAATCAGTGAAAATTATTTCATGTTTTATGATTTTTTAAAGGAGGAAGAAAATTAAATAATTGGGTAAAAATGGATACCAATACACAACTTTTTTTCTTGATAAGGGTAATAGTGTCTTTCCCTTATATATCTTTATACCCTTATGTAAGATGCATGGGATGTATATAGGTAATGTGTGTATACCCTTAAATGAGTTTTCGAAAACATGGATGATGTTTACAATGCCTTTGTAAAAAAATACTACTAATACAAAGTAGTGTGGATACCTCTATGAAAAAAGAATATACAATTCCTGAATCTTATACAGTGATAGTTGGCCCCATTGAAAAAATTAAAAATTCAATTTTACCTTTATTCACTACCCAAATGTCACAACCCCCTCCCCACAAGGTGTACCCCTCATGGGATATCGATGGGAAAAGAGAGATAGTCACACCCGAGTCCCACCACCAATAGACCCCAGGTTGGAAACTACAACAAAGATTTTAGTAAACATGCAAATGGTTCCCTCTAATAGAACACATAGAAAAGAGAGAGATAAGATAGACTCCAACCGACTTATACTCAGAGTATAATATAAATGAAACCCAAGTACCCAAATGTAATTTCATATAAGAACTACTACAACTAAAAGGAAAAAAACTAAAAGTACTAATAGAAATTAAAACGTCAGCGACCACGAATCCCAAACAGCTCCTACAACCCACAATCTAATAGTAACCAGCCTAATATCTAACCTAATTTAACTAACCTGAAAAACATTTTATATATACAAATGGTGAGTATAATAGTATACTCAGTAGGATCCTCCCTGAAGCCAATAATGAAAAAGTAAAGAAATCATGCTAAAGCATAGTGAACAAAAAGTGAAACTAACTCGTCACTTAAATAGTTATACTAAGTTCCTTGCCACACCATGTCTAATCTCACCAAATATCATATACAATATCATATAATATAATAAATAATGTCAAGGGTACCTCACTATTGCTTCCCCATTGGTTTTTCTCTCCTCCCCAATATCGCATGTTCTAAGCATCTCTCTCCAAAATGTTATCCCACAGACACTTGGGAGAAGCACTGAAACATGCACCTCATGCAACACACCCCCAATTCCAAATAACTAAAATTAACAAGGTAGTTCATAGGATCCACCACAGCCCACATAATCTGTATCATGCATCAGGTATTATACCTCAATCCATTACTGCCCATACACTGAGTAAGGATCCTCAAGCCATCACAGCCCATACACATTATACCTGTAGCAGTACATAAAAATCTATATCTATAATATATGTATATGAAATAACCACAATCCATTACTTCCCTCTACACACATATATATATGGAAAACTAACCATCGTGCATACCAGCACAAGTGACTACCAAGAGAAGAGAGAGGGGCTAAAGGGGGTAGTTATCCATCCATCCTCCCACTGAGATGTTAAGGAAAACACCCACACCCCTCCAAGGATTAGGATCCTAGGGGTGTTATTTTTCTTTACTAGTAAGGTGGAGTAGCTTATAGAAACACAAAATTAAATGATATAATATATCCCACAACCACACTATGGGCATAACCTAGTCTTATACTCACATATAACTAATGTATCTCAGACTCCCAGTTGCCACTACTATGACTAGATATCTTATAAAAACATAACCATTTTAATAACTACATTAATGTACTTTATCCCTTTCTAACAGTTTCACTTTATGTTAATTAATTCTTGAATAATTAATTAATCATTAATATTTTCACATTTAATTTTATTTGTATCACCACAAAGTCACATGCCCACCAGGAATAACCAAACTGAGTCCACGGTTTCTTATAAATATAACCTCATAATTGCATCCCAACAAGCTCCAACCCAATAGGTTGAACATCATTGGTTCATTTGTATATCAATATTTCCACCTTCCATATGTCCAGGTATTCTAAGAAAATATTCTAAGCTACCAAACAGAAGGGGATCAACACAGTGAGTAAATAAATTACCCATCAAGTCTTTTCCACCTATAGTAGGAGCATGGACCCATCCAACCAGGATAAGCTAAGCACAGAAAGCATGTAGAATACCCCATGCATCTTCACCTCCCTTTGAGGCAGAGTAAGAAAATTATCTACCTCAAGTAGTGGGGGGAGTAAAGATGATAAACAAACAACAGATTAAATAAGCATCCAAATTACACATCAATGAGTAAGACCAGCTTCAAACTTTTCTATCATCTATGGTTTCCTCCTAGACACTTCATGCATAAACTAATGAATCTCTCCAATCTAGGAATTATCTGATGCCACAAAAAATTGGCCTCCCTACCCCATGTACCACAATTTCCCTCTGGGCTTAGCCATCCTAAGATCATGTCACATCTGGGCCTCCCCACCCTATATACCACAACAGCCCTTTGGGCTCAGCCATCCCAAGCTCACATCACATGTAGTAGGAAACAAACATAGAAACTAGAAGCCTGGCCCTAAAACAATGCATTCGAACTTCACAGAAAATGAGATATCACTGCTCCAAAGAACAAGGTACTTGGACTTCACACGCAAATGGGGAACTTTGACCCTACAAAGGAATTTTTTTTTACCACACTACTAGTTCTTATTCCATCTTAACTTAAAAGATTCAATATTCATAGGTTCCAACTATGTGTAACCTAAAAAACATGATATCACATGCTATCATAAAATAATTAATGAATTAATTTATCATGCCTTTAATAATTTATCAATAAGAATAAATATGCTTCAGGTTCATTAAACAATTCCATTATACATGAATATCTTAATCAATTTTAATAAATTAAAGTTATAACCTCAATAACCAAATTTATTAAAAATTGATATTTAACCATTTATCTAATTAATTTATCTATTTATTGTGGATTTAGATTATTTAATAATTTCTATCAGGAACAAAATTAGAATCAAATCAAGGTATATATATCACACTAGCTAGAAAATCAAGAGGAAACCCAATCTCATCATTTAAAGTAAACAACATCCTGATGTGATCGATACCAATCCATTAATCCAGTTCAATTAATTAATTAGGTCAATTTCATTGCAATCTAAGGGGATATATCAAGAAAATGCTAAAATATTACATTAATAATAGAAGCATCGAATCCCCTACCTTAAAATGTCATCAACATTATTTGTATGAGAATGGATCAACACAAAATATCCCAATCACCTCTCCTGCAATAATATCATCCACCTGAGGACATCGCGTCAAAACTGTGCCATCCAACAACCAAAGAAACTATATTAAAAACATGGAGATCAAGAACCATCACATGGAAAGGATAACTAGGAGGAAACATATTGGTGAAATTCCAAGACCATAGGTAGATTGTACCTTATACTATAGATATATCACTATGGATTGGAGGAGAGATCTAGGAATTGTTCCTTGATGAACGAATCCCCAAAATGATGAAGATATGGTTATTTGGATGCCTGGGGTTGAGGGGGAACTGCTAAAGCCATAGGTTTATGAAAACTATAGTGGATTAAATGTTTTAGAACATACAATAGTGGGGGACTACGTGACATAAAATCCCCTTTCACGTCATGTAATGCCTTAGAGTTGGTTTTCCCTAAAAAATGTGTCGCCTCATCACTTTATTTTATTTTTCAACCCCTAAAAACTTACACATCCTGGAACCCTATTTCACATCATGAAAAACCCATGAAATAGGATTTCATGTCATGTAATTCAGTTACATGACATGTAATCTCCCATTTTTATATTTTATTTAACTAAACTTCTCCAAAATTCTTCCAAGCCACCTCTGAGCACTTCGATCTTTGAAAGCATGAAAAGGGTTGATCCACACATAACTTAAACCTTACATCAAACACTTCTCAAAATATTCTCATCCTCGAAAATCCAAAACCAACCCAGAGAGGAAATAGAAATGGTTCATCCAAATAGCCACCCCTTGAGATAACTCTCAAAGCTTTCACCAACCAAGGAGTTCACCACCTCACTAGAGGAATAAGCTCAAAATTAATCAACATCCTTAACCATTACCTAAACACTCTCTTGGGGGAGATACCTATCAAAAGAGAGAATTCCACAATAAATAACAAAAACCCATCTCATAAATAGAAAGGGTCTACATCCATCAAATGAACAGTGTTACAAGAGAAGAGCTAAACATAAAATAGCTCAGGTACTAAGTGCATATATGTTAATAATGTTCCCAGTGACTCTCTTCAACTCCATTGTGCTTCCATAGGACACGAACCAAGGGGATATAATTCATGCACAACACTATATTTTAGTAGTCTTGGTTCTCTAGTTGCCCCTCCTCAAAGGTCGCATCATCATAAACATTGACCTCTCGTGAATTGATGATGTGATTGTCATCATGAAGATAATAGAGGAGAAATGACATGTGAAAAACATCATGTATTTAGATCATCTACGGGGAAAGTGCTACCTGATACACCATGGATCCTACATGACACAACACATCAAAAGGCCCAAAAAACCAGAGATAATCATTACTCCCACGACCAAACCCTCACTTCCCTCAATGGGGAGTCTCCTTTAGAAACATGTGATTCCCAATTCCAAACTACAAAGTTCTCCTCCTATGATAGGAATAGGATTTATAGAAATCTTGTGCTGCCCCCATCCTCTCACAAATCACCTGAACCATCTATGCCATATTTTTTACCCATTCCATCCTAATAATTACTAACTCTATGAACCCAGTCTAGAATAATTGATAATATAAATATAATCTATACAAGGCTTCAAAAAAATTCTATACCGATGGTGGAGGGAAAAATATTTTTTGTAATCGAACCCTACCAAGGGCAGGTGCCTCATCCACGAACCTCAAAAATCCATGACCCAAGAGCGCAACGTGCATTCAAGAGTCTAGATAGTCTGCTATATTTTAACATAAATTTATGGATGAAAAGTATTGTTAAGACATATCTGAGAACCAAAATCATGATGGAGACCTCTACACACTCTTGAGATAAAACAAGGATCTCAATCTGAAATGATTATCCTTAGGACTCCATGGAGTCTCGCCACCTCCTCCAGAAACTAGCTCGACAAAACCTCAAGTGATCTTGACTCCTTTATCACTATAATGTTGGATAATTTTATCAAACAATACACTACAACCCATATAGCATCATGAAATCCACGATATCAGGGAAAACCAATAAAAATTTCCATCGATATGTCCTCCCACTTAAACTAAGGAATATATAATGGATGGATCAAATGACCAGGAACATAGTTCTTGACCATCACCTTTTAGAAGACCAATCATTGAGACAAAAACTCTACTCTTACACACTTCAACCAATTCCACCAAAACAGACCTCTCAAGGCTCGATAAATCTTCATCACACTAGGATGTACCGCTAAGGGTAAACTATAGAACTCTCTAAGAACCATCTCACACATTAATAAAGGAATGAAAATTTGTCCCTAAAACAGCATTTGGTGTTTTTCATCTTCAGACCAACCATCAAGGTCCTCTCTAAAAAAACTCAGTCTCTCCAGACCTCCACCTCAAGATCCCCCAACTGGGACTCTTCCATTTACTACACCAAAGATGATTGCACCATCATCTGAAAAAAGGAAACCTCTGCCTCTAACTTCTCTTATATCTTGGTGAAAATCTAAATGTTCATCCATCAGTCTCCATAAATAACCCGATTCATGTACTACATTAATACACATCTTCCTGCTCAGTGTATCAGCTACAACATTCCTTTTTCCAAGTGTATACAAAATCTTGAAGTCATAATCCTATAATAATTGTTTCCACCAACGTTGATGCATGTTCAAGTCACACTGGGATAAAACATACCTCGGGCTCTTATGATCGATGAATATTACAAAACACTCACCTATGGGGTAATGTATCCAAAAAAATCAGATCAAACCCCACTTCCACTAACTCGAGATCATGGGAATCATCGTTACATTCATGTGGATGTAACTACTGAGACACATAAAAAATGATAGATATATTCTTCATCAGAAAATAACCCAAACCCAGAAGTGAACCATCATAGAGAACCTCAAACTGAACTCATTATACTATAAAACAAAATAACTGGAGCACTACCCAACTTCTTCTAAAAATACTTGAAAGCTTCCTGACACTGATAAGTCCAAACAAATTCCTGTTCATTTCTAGTTAACGATGTTAGATAAGTTTCAAACTGAGATAAATAGGCTATGAACCTCCTGTAATGGCCTGCAAGACCAAAAAAACTTCTCACCTCTACCACTATATTAGGGGATTCCCAAGACACAACTACTTATACCTTTAATGTATCCATAGATACTCTTTTATGGGATTCAAAATGCCCCAAGAAATAGATACATCAAGCCCAAAAAACACACTTTAGCAACTTCCCAAATAGCTTCTAATGATGAAGATCTCCCAAAATGACACATAGATTCTCTGCATGATCCTCCTCAGATGCATAGTACATAGAGATGTTGACAAAGATAACCACCATGAACTTATATTAGAATTCATGAATCATAGCATTCATTAACCCCATAAACATAGCTGGAGAATTTGTCACACTAAAAGTCATCACAAAAAACTCATAATTCCTTTAATGACAATAGAAAGTAGTCTTCAAAATACCCCCATCTTTTACAAGAATATAATGATATATTTACCCTAAATTGATCTTCAAGAACCAAATTTCACCATATATTTGATTGAATAAATCATCAATCCTCATAAGAGGATTGTGTTTCATCATTATTACCTGTTTTAAACAATGATAATCGATACACAACCACAAATTGCCATCAACCATCTTCGTGAACAAAACTATTGCACCCCTTTAAGACACACTTGGATGAACAAAACCACACTACAACAGACCATTGAGTTGTATATATAGCTCTCACAACACATAAAGTGTCATCCAATATGGATGCATCGAGATTGAATACATGTCTGGCTGTAGTTCGATCCTTAACTTGATATCTTGTCAAGGGTGTAACGCTACAACCTCCTCAAAAAGACATTACGGTACTCTTCTACAACCCTGGGAAATTCCAAATACTGAACCTATGATGAACTCAACATCATATCATGCATAAAGGATGATAAGGAAATAACACACCTATAACCCATCGTAGAGTCTCTCTCAACAAAAAACACTTTTAGATCTACATCCACATCAAAGAACACAACCTTCCTCTAGAAGCAATCCATGATATCTTGCACAGAATACAACCAATCCATGTCGATGATGACATCATATTGTTGTATTTTTAAACATATGAAATCTCCCCAAGAGTGGTGATATAAAGGATTTTGTCACTCTTGAATCAAATATGGCATGAAACTAAGTAGAAAACATGTAAAGTGTACCTCAAATAATTTTTTTCTTCGCTTGCGCTAGTAGTGCTAAAGCATGAAGCTAACCACGACCTGATTCACGACTTATCTTACCCTACTAATGACCAGATCTATGGTTGTGCTCTACTCTCAAAAGATAGGTAGTTCCCTGATGTTATCGTATGATTTCCCCATATTCTCGTTACTGATCCCAAACTAGATCAATCTTCTTCTTCTGGCTTGTATGGAACTGCCACAATGGAAGAACTTGGAGCAGAACAACTAGTGCACACTGACTCCTCTGAAAGGTTAGGAATTCTATCCACTGATGAACTTCGCCTCCACAAAAAAAATAATTGTATGATTTCTTAGCCTAGGCTTGAGATAAAATTCCCACATATAAATGAGATTATGATGGATGGGATCAACCATTAGCTAACCAAAATATTTTCATCCTTCAAAATAGGGAACCCAAGACCACAAATATTCTTTATGAGGAATACTGATGACTCCCCTCTCATGACAATCCTATTATAGATAACATTATCTCGATGACCGATGCACTCTCCAGCACCTCATGATATGTCTTCATCATAAATGAAGTTACATGGAACTATTCTCTAGATGAAAACCCTCATTGAAATGCCTTTTTGTCCTCCTCATCTGTAAAAAGGTCCAAAGCATATCACAAAAGATCTTAAAATTGATCCTACACTCTAGAACACTAGAGCTTCCCTTATAAAGGGTAAGAATCTCTTGGAAACTAGGTGCCTTTTTTGTTTAAGAATGAAAATCATCTCTGAACTGGTCTTGGAACTCCTCCTAAATACTGTCGACTCCTCACAATCTCTAAGGAAAAATAACCACTACTACCTCACTACCCCATGAAACATCGGCATATTTAATGATACATAGTTATCCTTCCGAGAACGAATCGAACTGAAGGTTATCTCAACCTCCACTAACCAGTACTATATGACTACATATTAAATAGATCCTTCATTATTATTCATACTCTATAATTGAAACTCTCATAGTGTCATCCTCCACATTTTTTCATCACCAACCTCTACTCTATGACGATTGGCTAAAAAAACCTACTGAACATCTTCTACATGAACATGATGAGTACCTTTACTTAGATATACACCTGAAAAATAAAAACAGTTATAGATCCGTAATATGGAATACATAACAATAATTAATTTTTTTTCCCTATTATTCATTTTAGGTTTACCTATCCCATGGTCAACCCATTCAATCATTGGCACAAATAAGAATGATGTATGATTCTTTCCTAGGAATCTACCCTAAAACTAGAATATCTTAATTTAATAGTCTCTGTAATATTAATGTTCTATGGATCATATCACATATGGCCCTAAATACCCATGTCTGAGCTGGTCTTCCATGTTTATAGTTCCTTCTAAACTTAGATGACATTATTTCCCTACCGACCCATACAAACTCACCTATTCCTAACTCCAATCCTCATCTTATACCTCAACCATACCTCTAATACCACTCTTTCATTACCCCCTCCCCACAAGGTTTACCCCTCCTAGGTCAGAAATGGGAGAAGAGAGATAGTGACACCCGAGTCCCACCTCCAATAGGCCTCGGGTTAGAGAATGGAACTGAGGGTATAGTAAACACACAAATGGGATGCATTACCATCTAAGAGAACACATGAAAATGAGAGAGGTAAGATACAATCCAACCAACTACTTCATAGAAAAAAATATAAAATAAACCCAAGTATACAAATGTAATGTGATGCAATAACTACTATAACTAAAAGGAAAAATATTGTAAGTACCAAAAGAAATTAAATACGATAGTGACCACAAAGCCCAAACAGCTCCTGCAACCCCCAAGCCAGTAGTGACTAGCATGACATTCAACCAACTCCAAATGACCAAAAAACTAGTTTATATATACTCAGGGTTAGTATAACATTATACTCAATAGGATCCTCCCTAGAGCCTCTCATGTAAAAGTAAAGAAAGCATGCAAAATCATAGTGAAAAACAAGTGAAACTAACTCCTCTTCTAAATAGGTATAATCATTTCTCATCCTCACCATGGATACTCTCATAAATTATTTTATAAAATATCATATTATATAATAAAAACATCAAGGGTACCCCACTACCACTTCCCCACTCATTTTTCACTTTTCCCCAATGTCACATATCTTAGAAATCTCTCTCCAAAAAGGCTAGCCCACAGACACCTAGGAGATGCACCACAACATGAACCTTATGAAACAGACCACCACGTCCGCATAACCAAAAGTAACCAAGTAGGTTTTGGGAGCCACCACCTCCCACATAATGTGTGTCATACAAATGGTATTATACCTCAGGCCATTACAACCCATACACTGAGTAAGGATCTACAATCCATCACAACTCATACATGTTATACCTATAGTATTCCTTAGGAAACTATATTAATAATATATGTGTGTTAAATAAGAACAAGCCACAATATCCCTTTACCCACATATATGGAGAAAACTAACCATCATTCATACCAGCGTAAGTAAATACCAAGAGAAGATAGTGGGGATATTAGAGGTAGTCATCCATCCATCCTCCCACCAGGATGTTGGGGAAAACACCCCTATGGCTTAGAATCACTAGGGTGTAAATTTCCTTAATGGATTGGATGTATTAGAATATAAAAACAAAAAATTACATGATATATTATAGCTCACAACCACACTCTGGGAATAACCTAGTCTTACACTCAAATGTATTTATCGTCTCTCTGACTCATGGCTTCCACTGCTAAGACTATATATCATATAAGCACACAACCATTTAAAGATCTAAATTAAGTTAATTTATTCATTTTTATTAGCTTCTCATTACGTTAATTAATTCTTTAATAATTAATTAACTATTAACATTTCCACATTACATTTTATTAGTATCACAAAAATGTCTTTTTCCCTCCAGGCATAACCAAATTGAGTCCATAGTTTCTCAAAAATATAACCTCATCATTGCATCCCAGCTAGCTCCAACCCCATAAGTTAAATTTCAATTATTCATTTATTCAAAAACATTACCACTTTCCATATTTTCAGGTATACTGAAAAAACATTCTGAGCTACCAAATAAAAGAGGATAAACATGGGGATTAGATCAACTACCCATCAAGTATTTTACACCTATATCTCAAGCGTAGACACATCATACCATAAGAAGCTAATCATGAAAATCATATGGCATACCCCACAAATCATCTCCTATTTTTGAAGGAGATTAATAAAACCCATCTACCTTAAAAAGTGGAGAAACTAAATAATATAAACAAACAACATATTCAACAAGAATCCAACATCCACATCAATGAGAAATCTTATCTTCAACCAGTTCCATCACCCCATGTGTCCTCCCTAACACCACATGCATAAACTGATGCATCTCCCCACTCTAGGTTTCAACTACTGCGACATCAAATGGGCCTCTCTACCATATGTAATACAATATCCCTCTAGGATCAGCAATCCCAGTACCATGCCACATCCTCCCAGACAATATACCACAATAGCCCGATAAAATCATCCATAAAACTCTTAAAACACAAGTAGAAGGAAACAAATATAGAAACATGCTCTTGGACCTAATATAAGACATTTATCCTACAGACACAACAAGCTATCATATATCCAAATTATAACTAAATTGGCCTTCTCAAGAAAGCATGCAACTCAGGCCCTACAAAGGCATTGTATTTTATCGCACAAAAAGTTTTTATTCCATATTGAATTAACATATTCATTATTCATAGGTTCCAACTATGGGAAACCTAAACAATAACTTATCATAATCTATCAAAAATTAATTAACTAATTAATTTATCATGCCTTCAATCATTTATCTACAAGCATAAACATGCTTCAAGTTCATTAACCAATTACATTATAAATAGACATCTTCATCCATTTTATTATCAGCAAATTATAACAAAAAAAACCTGATTTATCAAAACCTGACTCTTTAAAAAATTGGCAAATTAATTTATAAATAAATTCTGGATTTATATTCTTTACCAATTTTCATCAAGAACAACATGCTAAAACAATCAATGCATATATATCACACTATCTAGAAACTCAATAAGAAACCCCTTATCATGGTATAAATCAACAACCTCATTATGTGATCCATACCAATTCCTTAATCTAGTTAAATTATTTAATTAGGTTAATTTCATTGTGATTTAAGGGAAAAGGGAATGCCAAATCTACAATTACATGCAAATAAGAGAAGCATTGATTCCCCTAGCTCAAAAGATCATCGATATTCTTCGCATGATAATGGATCAACACAACGAATCATGATCACCTCTCCTACAACAACTCCATCCACCTGAGGAAGTCTTTGCACAACCGCACCATCAAAATACTAAATAAGCACCATTATAAAAGTGGATATCATGCGCCATCAGATGGAACGGAGAAACAGTAGGAAATAGATCAGTGAAACTACAACAATGGATGTAGATAGAAACTTATATCGAAGATGTATCACTATAGATCAAACTAGAGATCTAGGGATCATTCCTTCACGATGGAATCCCCAAAATGATAAAGAGAAGTTTGTAGGGTCACCTTGGTTTGAGGGAGAACTATTGCAGCTGTAGATTTGTGAAAACTGGAGCACATTAAATTTTTTAAAACATAAAATAGTGGGGAATTACGCAACATGAAATCCCATTTAATGTTGTGTAATTCATTAGGGTCATTTTTCACCGAAAAATGCATCGCCTTAACAAATTATTTTATTTTTCAAACCCCAAAAACATTCACATCATGAACCCCTTTTTCCACCACGAAACAACCCGTTAAATAGGATTTCACATCATGTAATACAGCTACATGACATGTAATTCCCCCTTTCCAGCTTTTTCTTAACTGAAATTCTCCAAACATCTTCTGAGCCTCCATTGAGCACTTCGATCTCTGAAAACACAAAAAGGGTCCATCCATGAAGATCTAGGACCTTACATCAAACCACCATTATTTTTCTAGACTACTACCTTTATGAAATAAATTAGAGATTTAGGAAACCTTTATGTATAGGAATAACGTTTATGGAATCCATTTTGAAGAAAAGGGTAATTGTAGATTACCCTTATGAAAATTATGTAAATCATGTCTTATCATTATGAACCCCATAAAAAATAAGATTTACCCTTATATAGAATAATGTTCATGCATAAGGGTAATAATCCCATCAATAAATCTTAATTTTTATTTACACAAACATAAAAATAATTGTCAAATGGTATTATTATAACTTCCAAAACATCGATGATCATTTTTAAAATATATTAATCACTTTAAAAACATAAAAACTATTTTCCCAAATAATATTTTTAAAATTTTATGTTACTTAAATAATTTTTCATACAGATTTAAAATCACATTATATATTAAAATTTAATTTTTAAAAGAATATCTAAATTTATTAAATTTTTATAAACCACTAAAAACCTCATATTTACACATGAAAGATCATGAATATTCTATAAATTTATTGAAACATTGTAAAAGCATGGAAATAAAATTCATCATTCATTAAAATTTGTATTTTTCATTATTCATTAAATAATCAATATTTTCAGAAAATTATCAATAATTCATCATAAAATAATTATGACCTGATGAATTAAAAAATGATATAATTACTATAAAATATGGTTTATCAATGTTCCTGAAATTAATTATAATATTAATTTTTAAAAAGAGATAGAAATCATTTTTCTAGTTATTGTATTTTTGAAGCATACGAAGTCCAATAAAAATTAATTAATTTTTTACTATAAATTTATCAATGAATTTTTATTTATGAGGTCATTTATATTTATTTCATAATTAAATTGATTATATGAAGACATTCAAATTTAATATCAATGTAATATGGAAGATATTTAAATAATAATATTTTATTGTTAAATTAGTTTGTGAACTGTGTTTCATATATTCTAGAAAACATACCATTTTTAAAAAAAACAATCGGGTGCTACATCACCCCTCCCCCAACATTAATCAATTGAATCCTCCCAATTTTCTCATAATAATGCTAATAAATGGTTTAAAATTTCAAAATGGATATTTTAGAAACCCAGATCCTAAAAATGTTTTCTACGACTTCCTTTTGAAAAGTGGGAAATAGAAGTAATAAATTAATCCAAAATAAAACATAAATATGTTTCTAGATAATAAAAAATTGGTGTAAATTAAAAATATGGACATAGAGGGAAAAGAATAATTTCCAAATAATAATGGTGAGTGCTATAGAGAATTGATATTATGAATGTAAACAATCCATAAAAATTAAAAGACTCCAAACCATAAATAAATGAGGTGTGAAAAATACCATCGACTCATAAAAAATTAATGGAAAAAGATAAAATTTTTGTTTCATTATCATTTTCATATATTTTAGTAATTTAATTTAAATATAATCTAATAAAATAAAGAAATATACATAATTGAATAATACAATTTCATATTTTAGTCAATTACCTCTATAATATCATCTTTTCCACTTAATGATTAGTATTAAAGATGAAATTTTCATCACTGAAACGCTCAAATGAACTTCTAACAGATCTAATAATCCCAAAATGGATGAAAATATATTCATTTTGTCTATATATATTATCATAAACTGATATAATTATCATAAGGTAAGATAATATCTAAAATTTATAAACTGTTATATAGAGAAATAATATATTAATTTATTAAAAATACAATAATAACAACAAATTTTGAAGTTAAATCATTCCAACAAAATAATTAACAATATATCCTAAATAAGCACAATTACCCAGAAATTAAATAATTTTCTAACACTAAAAAGATTCAAATACCTTTAAACATACATCCAAGTAAATGAAATTTCATTCTCTAAAATAATATTTCATGTTGAACTTAGATGTTATATATAGTTTAGCCTAATAATTCATTACAAAAAAATTCCTTAATTATCTCCAAATATCATTACATAAAACCTAAATTGTTTTTTATACCACTAAATTATAATCATCCTTAAACCTATAATCACTTTGTAGTGAATATATCTCTTATGTTATCTTTACATAAAAACATACTAATCACTAATTTAATATAAACTATCCTATGATAATAACTATAATACACTCTAACCTCACTCATGGATGTGGTTCTAAAACATAATATATAAATTCATGTATTTGATAATGATAAACATGGCCTAATTTAGATATTTAAAATATATAAAATCAAACGGATAAAATGGACCACTTAAATACCCATGGTCTTTTAAGGTTCATAGTTTTATAGAATTAGGAAAAAAAATTCATACCAACTTGGATACATAAAAACATTCATAATAATCCATATAATCTAAATCTAATTTCCCAACATCTAGTAAATTTCTTTGTAAAAACATACAGAAAAACATTGTTAAAGGTAGACCCCAAAATAACATTAAGTATAACCATGTGAATTACTAATTGAATTTAATCCTTGGTTATAAGATGAGAATAATGGTATGATTAAATAATCTAAGTGCATGAGCATAAACAAATAGAATTAATACCCATTTAGAACATGGATAATAAATCATGAAACATTTCATAAATATTTGAGGTATGACAACATTCATATATGTTAACAGTATTTATCCAAGTGAAAACAATCCTTATGTAAAATAACATTATAAATTGATTCAATCATATAGAAACATTCATGGAAACATGGAATATAATTTTCTTATCATAATTATAATAACTCTTATAAGTGGAATAACCTACCTTGTAAATTAAAATAATCACTTCAGATAAAACAAAAAATCTCTTAAATCCATCTATTCACCCAATACATTGGAGAGAAATGCTAGTCTCACCCATCATAATTAGTAATGAAAATTTCAGTTATAATTATAAGAAATTTCTTGATAACTATAATATAATCACAACATATAAAAGGTTTCACTTTTTAACCTAACAATAGACATTATTCTTTCGTATCTTGATTTACCTATGGATAAGAAACATGATCTAAGAAAATAACATTGAAAAAATAATAATAAAACCCCAAAAAAGTATATAAATGGTATCATTATATCATTTCCTCAGTGGAGGATATTTAAAATAAAGGGGTTTTTCTGTTGGTGAATAAAAATACCATATAAATAATTAGTACATTTTTTTTATGAAAATCACATTTCCATATTGAAAACCATGTTATAATACTAAAAAAACACAAATTATTTTGAAAAAAAACATATCCTTTAAAATTTCAATATAATATTATAATGGAATATACAAATATAATTATGATCTTGGATAAGGTAAAACTATTATTTTCATACATGAAAAAAATAAACATTGTTTTCAATGTTTTGTAATGAGATTAAAAAAGTGATCCATGGGAAAATTTTAATAATTTTTTTTCAAACATTTTAAAAACATGTTGAAAGATAATGTAAAAACTAATTATAAATTTTTTTATCCTTATAATTGGAAAATACTGAAAATATTGTAGAAAACAGTGATATGAATGTGAAATATTTTCTATATAAAAAAGATTCCAGATTGGTATCACATACAAACTCAATTCATGATTTTTATATAATAAATAAAGATAGAAAAGAAAACAAAACTTGTATACCATATTAATAACCATGGGAGAATAAGATATATAATTTTCATAAAAATAAGATCATATTATTTCCCCTAGTGGAACATTGAACATAAACAATAAAAAATATAAATGACATTGCAGAATAAAGCCTCTACTGCTTTAGTAACATTAGAAATAAAAATTTATTAAATGAAATAATATTATATGGGTTTATAAATAAAATGAATAAAATGTTTTAATGTTCAAAAATTAATTCATGGGTTAGTAAGTACCTTATTCATTGAAATCATCGTGCATGACATGTATCATGTCTTGTGAAAATGAGAGTGAGAAAAATGAAATCATTTCAATGAACATAACTTTTTAGTTTATAATTACTCCTTGGAGTGACTATGTAAACATGTGTAAATAAACATAAATAATTGTAAATAAATAATAAAATAATTTATATATCAATTCACACATTATCATGGCATAAAATATTCAATGAGGTAGTATTATAACACATTGAATGGAAATAAAGTTACGGAACACCATAGCACTTGGTAAAATTCATGTCAAATAACCATGGATGAAATAATATTATTTATAACCTAAATTACCATTAATAATTAGGTAACATATCATATTTTACATGTATTATATTGATTATTTTTGAGACTAGGTGCTGAGAAGAAATATGATTCTGAGGCTCAGTGTTACCGAAACAACTTTTTGAAAAATATTAAAATATTTAATAGCACATGTGCATAGTTTTCCAAAAATAGTATAATATCTAAGTGAGTGTCCATGTTAGAAATATGAGGGAACTTCTAAATCTAGAATATCTATTTTAACTTAGGTGCTACCTAACATTGGATGTTGCATTTTTTTGTAAAAACATTGTTTAGGCCGTGAAATAGATAAAATAAATTATATAAAAAAATTATTTTATTTTATTTCATCATCACAATGAACTATTTACTATATAAGTTTATTACTAATGAAAGTGTCTCAGGGTGGGCCACTAAACCTTGGAGACCTATATGTCATTGGAGGAGAACATTCTTGGGTAAAGACAATGGATCAGGATCAGATCGTGGATTGTGTTGATAGCGGAGTTGGATGATCTCATCAACTAGGTAGTGAAACTGTTCCTCATAACCAATCAATAAAAACTTCAAGTGGGGAGTTCTTTTTAAATTTTTGATCACCCATTCTTAATTTCTATGATGATATAAAATTTATTGACGAATATATTTGTTTGGGGATCGATCTCCTTGAGGGATTGTTTTATTATAAGGTAAATTAGGGAAATTATTTATAAATATATTCATTGATTATTTTATAGAAAGGAATCAAGATCTTCAAGAATATGAATTGTGGCTTATTCCTCTCACTTTTTATGTTCTTTTGTCCCTCGATTCATCATTCATCATGGGTGTTCTTCATTTGTCGTGTCATTCAAATATTCTCAATCAATCGATCATTGTGAACTTGTTTCTTGGTGCAACGATCTGATATCATAGATATAGTATTGGGATGACACGATAGAGGTATGATGATGAAGACAAAAAATGTTATCAAGAAATGGTATGAAAAAAAATGTGGATCTTCAATTTCATGGTGAATTGATCACTGGATCGAAAGTGGAGAATTAGATGGGATGCATCGAGGAAGAATGGAGATTCTAGAAAATAGTGATCCACAAAGCTTGTAATTTAGGATTACATGGTATGTGGATCCCCTTAGCTATTTCACTAGGGTTTGGATAGATTTAAGGACCACATGAAATGTGACCCTCTCCAGAAGATCTGGCATGTACTCTAGAGAGTAAAAAATCATGGGTAATACTACACATCCAAATTGCACACCCTGTACTTAGACACAGACACAGCTTGGCATACACGGACTAGTACATGGAAACGGCTTCAGTACAAGGACATGAGAAAAAATACGAGTAGAGAACTATGTGTCTCTGCATGCCTTTTACTCATCCTACATACTGTTTATATGCATACTACATGTCATGTGAGGATTTTCTACACAAGAAATTCTTGGATTATTAGAACATGCAGTTTACCCTTTGGGACATGCCATGTACTCCCATCAATTGTGCTTGAGGCTCTTTGTTTTCCTAGTTTAGACCAATATAGGTTGATTTCTTTCCCTTGGTCCTTTCCTCAAGGGTGCAGTATGGCATTACATCTACATAACTATATTGTAATCCCCTCTAGAGGTTGATTCTCAGATAGAGTATGGTATTCCTCTACGCGACTAGAGTGCGATCCTCTATCACCACTAGTGGAGTTTATGGAATTGTAGTAACCTCACTAAGAATTTTTTTGATCCTCTGTCTAGAGGGCCACATCAGTAGGGTTTGTGGAATCATTAGAATATAATCCCCTATATAGTGGGTTGATCCAGATTGGGTGCTTGGTTTCCCTTAGTGGTTTTGGGAATGATCCCCTCTCATTGTATCATAGTCTTCCTTATCCAATGTGTTCTCTTTGGTTAGGTCCCAATAGAGCTAGACCTCTTCATAGATTTCCTATGATGATATCATGGCTTGAGGATTGAGTTATCCCAGAATGAGCATTGCTTCAAGCAGAATATTCTTACTGGAAATTTTTTATGAATGCCTGATGGTGTGGTTTCTCTCTTGAGTATATCTAGGTTCTTTTTATCAACTTCTTCTATCAGTTATATAGTGTCACGTTGAACTAAATATACTTGGTGCTTTGTGTTTAGTGTTTTTTGGGTGTCCTACTAGGTATTGTTATACTCACCCATGCACGAGTTTTCCCCACACGTGTCATAACTTGTCTAGGTGGAGGCCCTTTTGACAGTGTCCTAGGAGGATCATGTGTAGGTAAAGAATAGATAGAGTTGGGTTGACCGAGGTGTTTTCCGAGATCATACCTTTGATGTATTTTTATCCCTTGGAGCAGGTTGACCTCTTTAAAATTTTAATTATACTTGTGTATATATGCTTTTTGGTGGGATTATTGTTAGCCTTGATTACTTTACTGTACTTTCACAATCGTACTCTATTGTGGAATCTTATATATATGAATGAATCATTTTAGTTATTTTATATTTCATCATTTTGTGTCTTGGTGATGTGTGCTTGTATATAGGTACATTAGGATAATTCCTCCCATTTGTGGGATGTGCCTACTCGGTGCTAGTTACTAGCCCCTAGACTATTGGAGGTGGGATTTGCGTATTCATGGCATGGGCCCCTCTTAGAGGGGTCATGATAAAGTGGTATCATATTTGGTTTCTTCTACTTTAGGACCAAGAGTCTATGTGGTTGGTTTGGGGAAACTGTGTTAAGTGTTTCGAGTTTGGCTTTTAGGCTAGGAACTCCAGTGTTGGTGTGCCAGCTGATGTATTCATACACCAGGACTCTGAGAACCTGATTTTTGACTCGTTACATGAAAACACTTGTTTCAGGAAAAAATAGTAGTACATGCATCATATAGAAAGAGTTTTATCTTCTATTTATTTCTTGAGTCAAGTCCCAAGATATACACAATTGATCATGGTATATCCGGTTTTATATTAGGATTCAACGACCTTGAAAGTAAGACAAGATTCCACCATGTGACCATGAGGATTATCTACCCAATGGTGAGGAATCGATATAGGGGATGCTACTGAACATAGCACATCTTGGTGGTGTATCAGCTTACAACCACCCGTCGAGTAGTATCTACTATCAGCACTACTAGATGAGGATTCACACAGGCTGAGTGCATTACATGAGTGTCATATGTAGTGACCACCCTAGTTTTTGGGTTATCCAAACCCCCAGGTGGATTAGTATTGTATAGATATAGTCACCTGTGTTTTATACCTTGTGAGGATTTTAGCTGACCGGAGGGAAATTATTTCCATGAGTCTTCTTCAGTTATCTATTAGGAGATGGTGTATCTTGGTAAATTAGTCACATGACAAGATAGATTTATCCTATACCGACTTCAAGCATCTCTTTAGATAGGAGTTCTATCTGACCATGTTGTGATCATTACACATACCGAAGCTTCTGCATCTACATTCTAGTAGTTTGATTGTGGTGGAGTATTCAGTGAAGTTTATTGATCTTTTATGCCACTACTTAGATATGGTACATGATCATATATTTATGGTTGGACCTTAGATTAGGGATTGTACTGGGACAATAGGGAATCATTGGTATCCCTTATCATTTAAACCCATGCTAGGGTACTTGAGTGAGCATTATTACTGGATGTTTTCTTGTAGAGTAGAAATCAATAGTGAGAGCTGGTAGTGGGAACCTGGTATCTGAAACCTCAATATAAGGTATACTAAGGAATTTACAGGGATCCGAGAAGTTCAAGGGATTTATGAGGGGATCCCAAGACTTTAGTTCAGTGGTGTAGGGATCCCAGGGTAGCTCAAATCAACCAAGGGATATGCAGTGTTTCTCATGCAATGGGTTGGGACATATGGAATTAGATTTCACATCCATCATACAGTTGATTGGGATATGTTCTATGAATCACTTAGACATAGGAAAATATATGAGAAAGTTTGTATGAAAGGTGGAAGATATGGAATAGTGGTTAGAAGGGAAATAGGAGGTGGTCAAAGGTTCGACCTACTACCACCACAACCCCCAAGTGGTACACGCCAGACTCAGGGAATTGGTGGCCAGGGTCGGGGCCAGCTATAGGCTATGGAGACTTATAAACCCAAGACTCTGGGAATTATATGAGGTATGATCTATGTCTTTTCCACCTTATCTATGTTTTTGTAGACATAGGTGCTAGTAATTCATTTCACACTATGAATCTTATTTGGGACTCCAAGATTCTAGGTTAACCATTGAATCGACACATACGCTTGGAGACTCTTATTAGAGGAGACTTGATGATCACAAACCTGTGTTGACACTGTGACTTAACAATTGGAGGTGTGAGTTTAAGTTGGGATCTCTTGGTTGTGGCATAGAGGCCTTACGACATCATTCTTGGTATGGAATGTTTTTTCTATATTTGATGCTAAAATTGACTATTTTAGGAAAAGCGTGTGGTGTGTCTATAATGATGGGTCCAAGTTCTCCTTTTTGGTGAAAAGGAAACATAGGAAGCATAGGATGGACACGTACATCAGAGGGTTCAGCCGATTACTCATCACTTGGTTGGCCTCACCCTCAATGTAGTGGATGATATGAGTCCTCGATTTTCAGTAGTGGTGGTTGAATTTAGGGAAACCCTACCTAAATATGTTCTAGGTTTACCTCCCATAGATAAATAGAATTTAAAATTTATCTACACCCCAAGACATCACCGATATATACACCTACATATCTGATGGCTCTCACAGAGCTTTGGTATATGAGGGTATAGTGAGAGGACTTGCAGAAGAAGGGCTTCATGAGACCCAATGTTTCACCCTGGGCAGCCCCTGTTTTGTTTTCCTAGAATGCATATATGGGAATAATTTTATGTGTGGATTACCGGCACCTAAACAAGTTGATCATGAAGAACATTTATCCACTATCGAAGATTGATTCCCTCTTTGATCAGCCAAAAGTAGTGTGATGGTTCTCCATGATACCCCTCAAATCAGGCCATCACCAACTACAAGTACGGGATGAGGATATAACGAATATGGCCTTCAAATATCATTAAAGACACAATGAGTATTTGTTTATTCTTTATTTTGTGAAAATTCCCTAGAAGTTCTCATGGTACACATTAATTGGATCCTCTATCCTTACTTAGACCAGTTCATGGTGGTTTTCATCGATGACATCCAAGTGTTCACAGAATCCGAGTAGGAGAATGTGAGACACTTGAGGATGGTCATGAAACACAATGAGAGCCCCAAAATTATGGGACGATCCAGAATTGCTGGTTTTGGATTCGAGAGGTCCATTTTCTAGGACACGTTGTCTAAGAGGCTGGAGTTGTTGTAGATCTAGTGAAGGTTGAGGATGTTCTTGCTTGGGAGCCACCCAAGAGTTTTACTGAGGTATATAGTTTTATTTTATTGAAAGGGAACTATTAGAGGTTTGTACCTGACTTATACATAGTGAAAAAACAATTAATAACATTGACATGGAAGGGGAGGCCTTTCATGTGGATGTAAAAGTTCCAACAGTGCTTTCAAGAGCTGAGGTAGAGGTTGGGAAGCACTCCAATCTTGAGATTAATTGAGGAAGGCGTCGAGTACTTGGTTTTCTATGATGCATTAGGGACTAGACTTGTTTTCATTCTTATGTAGAGGATTGTGGTGATTGTCTATGGTTCATGACAGTTGATACCACATGAGAATAACTATGTGACTCATGATCTTGAGTTAGTAGTGGAAGTCTTCGCATTGAAGATGTGGCGACACTGCCTAATGGGAAAGAGGTTTATATTTTATTCTGATCACAAGAGTCTCATGTATATATTATATCATAAGGCTCTCAACTTGACATAGAGTCGATTGATAGAGCTCCCTCAGGACTATGACATTGAGATTTTCTGTACTCATGGGAAGGGGGATGTGGTGGCAGATGCTGTCAATATGAGAACTAGTTCATAGTTCCTGAATAAATAATTGGAGAATTTGGCCTCACTTTTTATATCCTTTATGGATGGAGATAGGGAAGATTACCTATAGTAGATGGTTTCCCCCAAACTCTTACAGAGAATCATGGAGTCATAGCTTAGATATATCGACTACCAGATCCTATATGCTTAGATGTCTACAAGGCATGCTCTTGATGGATACTCTAAAGGTGTGGAGCACGTCATCCTCTAAAGAGGTTGCACAGTAGTACCAATGGTATTTCATGAGGAGGTTTAGAGGGAGTCTTATACATCCCCTTTTCCGATATCTCAGTGTGGTGAAGATATACCAGGACCTCTAACAATAGTTTTTGTGGACAGGAATGAAGAAAAGAGTTGCAGAACTTGCTTCTCGATACCTTACTTATCATCAAGTGAAGGTTGAGCGTTGTGTTCAATCAGTCTTATATCAACCCTTTGAGGTTACATAATGGATTTTGTATGGTATATCAATAGAATTAGTGATTGTTTACCATGTATGTCCACGAGACATGATGGAATATGGGTGATCATTGATTGACTCAACTAGTTGGCCCACATCTTAGCTATCCAAGAGCATAGTTCAGTAGAGATCTTGGGATTCCTCTACATGCAGAAGATAGTACAAATCCATGGTTCCCCATTGATAATTTTTCCTGATCATGATGCTCTATATACATCCTTGTTGTGGAAGGTATTAAAGGATACATTTGGTACCTAGATGTGATTGAGGATAGCATTTCACCCACAGATAGATGGATAGACTGAGTAGACCATTTGGGTTTTGGAGGACATGTTGTGAGTTTTTATGTTATACTTTGGCCATAGTTGGAAGGATCACCACCACTGGTGGAGTTTGTATACAATAATATCTACCATTAAAGCATTGGTTTGAAACCAATAAAGGCCTGGTATGGGAGACCCTGTAGACCACCACATTTCTAGACTAACCTTGGAGAGTCAGCACACATGGGCCCGAAGTTGGTGAGACATACTATAGAGAAGGTAAAGATAATCCATAAATGGATGAAGACTATGCAGATCCATCAGAAGTCTTACATTTAATGAAAATAGAGGCCTTTTGAGTTCAAGGAAATAGACCATTTTTCCTTCAGGTATCACATTGAAGATGATTATGATGATATGGATGGGGTGGAAAGTTATCTATGTGATTCATTGTCCATTTCCTGATAATACATATAATTGGTGAGGTGGTGTACCACTTGTCTCTACCACCAAAAGTAGATCAGGTACATGACATCTTCCACATCTTGCAACTGAGGTGGTACATGCATGACCAATCACACATAATTTATTGGGGTGAGTTGGACATAGAGGATGGAGTGACTTTTGCAGAGTACCTTGTAGAAATCTAATATCGGCAGGAGAGGATCCTTCATGGGTGATAAATTCCTTTAGTGTTTGTCCATTGGAAGCACAAGATTCTCTAGGAGAGAACATGGGAGTGTGAGGATCAGATTTATTCTCAATACCCTCATCTTCTTTTATAGCCCTTGTTTTGGATTTTTGTGGTCATAAAGCCCAAATGATGGTTGAATTTGATGTCTCTTATTTTCCATTAATTATTTTTATATATTATATGGATTATTTTTTATACTATGAGATAAGGCAGCATGTAATTATGAGGCCTGGTTTTCCCAAAATAAATGTTTGAAAAATATTAAAATATTTAATAGAACGCACAGGTAATTTTCTTGAAATAGTATAATAGCTCCTAAATAAGTGTCTAGATCAGAAATTTGAGGGCACCGTTGAATGCATAATAGGATCATTACCTTAGGTGTGACCAAAAATTGGTCGATACAGGACTTTTGTGAAAAAGTTTTCAGTGTTGTGAAATAGATAAAATAAATTAAAAGAAAATTTTTATTTTCTTTTAGCAAAATGTCCAATTTCCTCTATAATTTTAAAAGTAAGAAAATTGTCTTAGGGTTGGATGTTAAACCCTAGAGACCTAGAGGTCGTGGGAGGATAACATAATTTGTAGATGACAATGGACCAGGATCAGATCATGGATCGTCATACTAGTGGAGTTGGAGGATCTCATCATTGGTGGCAACATAACCATTCCTCATCAACTATCGATCGAAACAACATGTTGGGAATTTTTTTCAATTATTTTATTCCCAAATCATAATTTTTATAATGATATCAATTCAATAAATTAAATGATTAGTTTTTAGATTGATCTCCTCGTAGGATGTTTTTATTACAGGAAAATTGGGAGAATAATTTCTAAATCTCTTAATTGGTAATCGTACTGAAACAAATCGAGATCAACATGAACATTGATCAAGGTTCTTTCCTCTCATTGTTTATTGGATTTTCTCTAATGATTCATTATTCATCATTGGAATTATTCTTTTGGCCTGTGACTCGACTATTATTGATAAATCGATTATTTCTCACGCATTACTGGTGCAACAATCCAATATTGTAGATTTGGGATCACCACGACACAATAGAGGTGTCACAATGTAAAGAAACTTTTTTTGGTGAGGAAAGGAATTTAAATCCTTGGATCTTTGATTTCGTCTTGAATTTATTGTTGGATCAAATTCAAATCACCTACTGGGATACTGGGAGGAAGAATTGAAATTCTAAAAAATCATGATCCACATGGTGTGAAATCTTGGATTACGTGGTGTGTGGGCCCAATAGCTATGGCTCTAGGGTTTTTCCAATGTTAAGGACAACATGGAATGTAAAACCTATCATACGACATGTGACCCTCACTAGATGACTCGACGTGTACTCCACAGAGTACATGGAAACATGTAACATTACATGTTTAGATGGAACACCATGTACTTAGACACATACACGACTTGGCATACACGAACCGGTACATAGACACAGCTTCGATACACAGACACGACCAGGAGACACAGACAAAGAACCATGTGTATCTGCATGTCTTGTACTCATCCCACACACTGTGTATACAAAGACTATAGGCCATGTGATGATTTTTCACACAGGAAAAACATAAGATAGTAGAAATCACCATGTACCCTTTATGACTCACCATTTACTCGCATAAAAAGTTATTGAGGCTATTTTTTCATGTTTGGACTATTATAGGATGAGTTCATTCCCTTAGTCCTATCATCGAGGGCATAGTGCTGAATAACATCCACATCATTAGATTGTAATCCCCTATAGAGGTCGAGTCGTAGATTGAGTATGGTACCCATCTGTGTGACTGGAGTGGAATCCTATATCACCCCTAGTGTAGTTTGTGGAATTGGAATAACCTCCCTAAAAAAGATGTTGATCCTCAATCTAGGGGGACTCATTGGTAGGGTTTGTGGAATCACTGGCATATGATCCCCTACATAGTGGGTTGATCTATATTGGTTTCATGGTGTCCCCAAGTAGTTTTGGGTGTGTACCCCTCTATTTGTATTGTAGTATTCCTTGACCAAATCATTCTATTTGGTTAGGGCCCAAATGATATAGACCTCTTAATTGAGTGTCTCTAATGTTATCATGGTTCAAGGAGGGAGTTCTCCCATAAATATCATTACTTCGAACAGAATCATGTGGCTGGCAGTTGGTTATGACTGCCTGATGGAGTGGTGTCTCCCCTGAGTATATCTATGTTCTATTCCTCTATATGTTGTATCTGTTATATAGTGTTACATCTTGTATCAAGCTGAATATACTTGGTGCTTCATGTTTACTATTATTGGGGTGTCCTGCTAATTATTGTTAAAATCACCCTGACATGGGTTATGCTCACACGTTTCGTGTCTTATGTGGACAGCGGCCCTTTGGATGGTGTCCTTGTAGTACTAGGTGTGGGTGGAGCATAGCTAGAGCTGGGAAAACTGATTTTTTTCTAGGAGAATACATTTTTTATTCTTATCCCTTGTAATAAGTTGGACTATTTTCAGTTTTTTTTAGACTTGTGTACATAATCTTTGTGGTGGGATTGTTTTTTCCCTCATTAATTTCTAGTATATTCACTATCATACTCTGTTGTGGGATCTTATATGTATGCATTCTTCCTTTTAGTTGTTTTATATTTCATAATTTTTTGCCTTGGAGATGTGTGCGTATGTACCAGTACTTTAGGCTAATGCCTTCCATTTGTGGGATATACCTACTCAGTGCAAGTCACCAACCCTGGGACTATTAGAGGGGGATTGGGGTTGTCACGACACGATCCCCTCTAGGATGTGTAATGACAAATGAACTCTTGATGATATTTAATTCCCAGGCGTAGTATATACACCATATAATGGAAAGTAGGTTTATAACCATAAAACATATCTCAATGAAGGAAAGATGAGATGAAATCTCGTACAAAAATCATTTCATTGAATTTTGGATTAATCAACGAATATATAATGTGTAATAAAATAAAATCCACTCAAATAAAGATAAATACAATATAAAATAATAATAGGTAATTTCACAAAAACACATCCCATAATAATGAAAATGGACAATAATTATAACATAATGAATGCAAATTGAGTTTTTACTTCCCTTCTGACTTCATAACATTCAATTCAAATACCCTTGGTTGAAATTATTTTAATTCTAACCTAAAATACAATGATCTAAGAAGGATTCGTGATATTAAATGTAAAATAGAAAATGTACAAACCATAAAAAATAAATTATATGTATAAAATGAAAATATATATCAATGAAGAGATATTAAGATAAAATCCCTTTTAAAATTAAATATTTGATTTAGCATTAATAAAAGGGGATATAATGAGTAACAAATGTAATTAAATTGAAAAGAAATTAAATAAAATATAAAAAATTTATGAGTAATTACATAAATAATATTCATATAACAATGAACAATAAATAAGTAATATAACTATATGAAATGAAATTAATGTTTTGAAATATCTTACTTTGAGACAAAAAATTCCATGTATGTACATTAATTCATGTATAACGAGAATATAAAAATTATTTACAAGTATAATAAAAACATTTAGGATTATAAATTTATCCTTCAATCATTGGAATCATTTATTTCAATTATATAGTCAATTACATATTCGGGTTTGTGTATGTAGTGTTTTTTTGAAGATATTTGGTTCACAATTACAAAAAATCTTTGTTATATTCATAATTCAAAACATGGTAATTGTTTTATAATGTACCTAAATAAATAATGTAATAATTATCATTTTATGAAATAATTATAATTTCAAAACAAACCATGAATTTTGGCTATGAAAAATGATTTTCATTGCAATCATGGATATGGTAGGTCATATGTATGCATCTATAACATTCCAATTTTTTATATTCATTATGGAAATATGTTGAGTATTATTTTAATATTAAAATAGTATTTTATATTAAAAATATCATATTATTTAATTTGATAAATTTATATATACCTCCCATGTGATATAGTAATGAAAAATGAACAACATCACTTCGTAGAGGTGGTAATCCATATGTGCGCACAAATGACGTTATTATTTTTCAATAGATCAATATGAAAGGAAATAAATAATATCATATATTTATTGAATAAAAATTATTTAATTAATAATAATATATATTGATATATTGATATATTAAATCTATAAGTATAACCATCCTTGAGTGGTGGTGATGGAAAAATATTTACAATAGATCATGAGGTGGTAGTCCACCATACACATAAAGGAAGAATTCATTTCATATTTGAAGGAATAAGATATGGATAATGCTATTACATTAACATAACAATATCTCATTTTTTTATGCAATTTATATTATAATTTTACCATGTTTTAAGAAAATTTGAGTAGGTGTAGGAATAAATAAAATGAAAACACTCAGTTACGAACTATATATCTTATTTGGACAACCTTTTTAGGTTTTTATCTAAGTCATTACTAGTTTGGTTTAAGATAAACAAAAGGACTCGAAGGAATGGTTAGAGATATTTGTAAGGTATTTTGGTAGTTAATTTTTTTAACTAAAATGATATCTATGTGTGGTTATGAGAGGAGATGTGTGTCCTTTTATAAGTGGGAAAGAGTATGCAAAATAAATTTTTAAAAAGAATAAATTACATTTTTTTTATTACTCAATCCAAATGAATAGAAAATGGACCCATTACATAGATGATATGATATCAGGTTTAAATATGGATATAAAATAGTATTTATACAAGTTTTATTTAATAGTAACCCTTTTCCATAGTTTAACCCCCAAAAAACATTTTTTAACCATAACTATTGTAATATATGATTACTATTTCTTACTATTCACATTAACCAAATAATAAATTTACCTTGTTATCCAAAATTATTTATTATAATTCATAATATGGAATTAATTTTTCAAATTCAATTCAATGAATTGGAATAATTTTGAGATAAAATTTTACTTAAAAAATATGAAAATTTATTTTTTTAGAAAAAACAATTTTGATTATAAAAATGTTTTTAAACCAAATAAAACTATAATATTAATTTCAATAATATTTTTTTGGAATATGTATAATCAAAATAAATTAATTTTATTAAAACTAATCCAAAATAATATGTGATATTTTATATTATTGAAATAAAATCACGATTTTCATAAAAATATTTATTTTTCACCATTCCGTGAAAAATAAACCTTTTTAGAAAATTCTAAGAAAATCATTCATCGATAATTTTTCTTTGATTATTTAAAAATCACATCCATTTTATCAAATAAAATTTTTAAATAGTCAAAAATCTTAATATAATATTCACTCAAGAAATAAGATTCAATTTTGAAGAAAATGTATTTTTGAATAATGAAATTAATATTAAAAACATAGAGATTATTTAAAATAATTTACCAATAAATATTTATTTATTAAGAACATTATATATATATATATATATTAAATTTTGGTTTTTTATATTAAAATTTAAGAACTATGTTATCACAATAATATTTACATAATAATATTTCATGGTTCATTTAAGACCAATGTTGTGTTTGATATACACTATAAAATATAATCATTCTAAAAAAATATAAGGTGTTACAATCAGAGGCTACCATAAATTATGATGAAATAGTGATGAATTACTTTTTGGGTTGTTTTTATGATGGTATTAAGGTACATATGTTATCAGCTAATGGTATACGAGGTTTCTAAGGTAGATAAGATTCATCAAATGGTATGTTCACATAAACCTGTAGTAAAAATAAATTATTAATATTGTAATAATGAAATTATGAAAATAAGGAAACAATATCTAATATAACTAATGTTTTTTTAATTATAATATCATGATTTGGTAAATCATGATCCAAGATTAAGATGGAAGGTGAAGAATATCATTGGATAGTCATACATTTTAATAAAAGGGATACAATGATAATAATATATTCTCATGAAATCATGTAATATTTATAAACTAATTCCACTGAAACAATATAGAATTAAGAAGACAGTGGATTTAATAGAAGTAAAAAATGGAAATAAGAAAGTAATGGTCTTTACATGATTTAAAATTTTAAGATCCATTGATTAAAGGCTAATGAATCTAATGGTTTTAGTTACAATGATTTTGGGAATGAAATATTTAAATAATTATTCAAATATCATGTAGATGAAGAAGAAAAATTATGAAGAAATATATTTGATATTTCATTGAATAATGGTATTAAGTGATTCAATATTGTAGTTATTATATACATAGATTTTAATTTAAATAAGATATACAGATCGGGAGAGATATATAGAGAAACATATCTAATGTTAACCTCATGAAATAAAGAATATGGAGAAGAATTAAAGAGGAATAAGAATTAATGGCGTGCATTCAACTTTTCATTAGAGGTAAAACTAATATAATATAAGAAATATATGTTGACAAAGGAGCAACATTCTAGTTTGATTCGATAGGTTCTGAATTGGTGGTTTTCTAAACTACCACCCTTGTAGGTGAACAGTAATAAGTAAAAGATCTCATGTTTCAATATGTGACAAAGATGTGGATTAACATTGCATAGTGATAGTAATGAAATAGGATGAAGTGTTTCATACATGATTCTTTGTAAGTAATAGAGGCGTATAAAGAATAATTAGCAGATTAATAACATTATTGTGGCCCACGGGGCTGGGTGAGTTGGTTTAAGGTGGTGGCGACCCGTCGCTGAGGTTCTGAGTTCGAGTCCTCACAAAGGCAACACGCACCATTTGTCAGCGAACCTCTCATCCCCTCGACTCCTTGGGAACTGGCCCAAGCCCAAGGGTTGGCCAACTTGGGCCTAGCTGGGGGCGTGCGGCATGCAGGTGGGTAGGCCAGCCCTATACCTCGTTACCCATACAACACGTTTTGCCAACGAGCTTGTACCCTAGTGGTACAAGCTCCTGCTTGGCATCCAAAAGACCCAGGATCAAATCCGGGCATGGGTGAATTTCCGGGGGTACTGTAGCAGGGCACTGTAGCATGGCACTATAGCAGTATTGTAGCAGTCGTGGAACTGTAGCAGCGGAGACACTGTAGCGGTGAAGGACTGTAGTAGGAACTGTAGCGGCGTCGGTTACTATAGCAGGTACTGTAGCAGTGCAGATACTATAGCAGTACTGTTCACCGAGGGGTCCTTTGGGCCAAAAATGGGCTTTCAAGCCTTGTATTCAGGCCACTTGGCCTTGGGCCTTCGGGCTATGTAATGCATCACCCTCTACCTAGTCTAAAGAGGTCTTTTCTTTAAATAATAAATTGAGGCTTCAGCCCCAACCTTTTAAAAAACATTATTGTAGTCTAATTTGGTGATGGAATCACTTTTTACCTTCTATAATATCATTATAAAGTGTCTCTTATATTAAATCATAAGATACATTATACACTATTAAGACATGTGTAACACGAGGTTAGGATAATCCATTATAATTTATAGTTCATAGGTACGTTATAATTTAGATTTTTTTGTGGGTTTCTCCAGATCACAATAAGGATTAGCAATTATTTTTAAAAGTTATACCTTGTAAACTGATTATCAACTTCATTTCTATGTATTGTTGTAATGATGAATAAAGGAAAGGTTATATAACTACAGATCAATAAAAATAATTTTGGAAAGCTAAAATATTTAATTAGATGATAAAATTAATTAATGACACCACAACACTAAATCACCCCACTCTTTGTGATGAACACATCCCAAAGCTGTCATAAAATTCATATGCGAATAGTTCAAAACATATTAAAATTTTGAAATTTTGATGTATTTACATTTTTTTTAAAATTATTTTCTTTTCATTGTTATAATTAAATTATGTTTGGGATAAGATAAAAACATTTCTGATAATAATTAAATAACTTAATATATATTGATGATCTTGATTAAGAAACTGAACAAAATTCAATATAAGGAAACCCTCTCAAGATAAGAAGTAGAAGAATCATTTACTCCATGTTACAATTCTAATAAAGATAAATACAACTTATATATAGATAAATTGTTACTTCAATATTCTACCAAGGTAATGAAAATTTTGTCTACCACTAAATATTAAATGAATTCTAGTGATAACGATGTTATTGAATTCTCTTGTATGAACTCTAATTTATAATAACCTAACATTATTTGGGATGGTAAATTGTATATAGAGGTACATGAAATATTATTTTAGGATTTAAAATAATGATGTACAGTTTTCCTATAATAATTGTTCCCTTCAATTGTTGTATTTTTTAATGTCAATAAGATTGGATCATCAATATTGAATGAGTGGAAAATTAAATTTTGATATCATTGAGGGAAAAATTATTATCATGTACAAAGACCTCAAATCAATTAGGGTCCATAGAAATAAGATTTATAGAAAATTAATTGAAATTATTAATATCTAATAATAAATACATAAATAATGTTATAGATAAATAATTAGTCAATTAAAATCACATTGAGAAGATCATAGAATTATAAACAATAGAAAAGTAAATAATTTGGGTAAAAATGTATAAGTTAGGTTTTAGAAAAATAGGTACATGATACAATATATCATTCACATTAAAAGGAATAAGATAATAATGCCGATATTTAAAAAATAAAATATATAGTTAAAATAGAAGAGAAATATATATTAAGAATTAGAAGAGTATTCTCAATTTGAAAAATCATGAACTGAAATAAAAATTAAAAAATATGAAAAAAAATATATCCTTGGATTCCCAAGACGGTGATGAAAAACATGAAGTATCGAAAGAACCATAATTGAATGGTTCATCTTCTATAATACATCTGGTTGAGGGAATTATTTCATTAAGATCATCTTATAATCAACCATTATAAAGATCAAAGAAGAAGGTACCATCAATCACAGTAAACTAATGTTTTCACAAATTTTTTATCATCGATAAGGAAAATGTTAAATCCAAACATATATATAATTGGATGAATAATTATGATTATAATTAAACCATCATGTCATGGGTGGATAGTGGAATGATTATGACTATTGGTTCCCCTAAAAATCACAAACTATATTTAAAAATTTCTTATTGAAAAAAGATTTTAATTCTCGAAAACATACAATACACAAAATGGGATTATGTTATTCGGGTCATTTCTAGGATTGTAATGGGTTTGTGAAAATATTATTTTATTTTTTGAATAATCCATAAATTTTAGAAATTAAATGGAATATTAGTTATAAGGGGAGAAATATAGAGATGTTTTATTATCAAATGATTAAGTAGATAAATATATCTATATCGAACAAGTTTAAAATAACTTGAAATATATGTTGTATGTACAATAGTATTTCTCATAAATTTAAATCATCTATGATAAAAATAACCATGATTTTTAAAAAAATATTAATACCATATATGAAAAAATATAAGTTAATAAATCCATGGTAATGAAGATGAATAATTTTTATAAATAAAATATTTCCATGATGTTTTAAAATAAGAATGAATCTTCTTTAGAAAACAAGTAGATCAGTGACATGGTTCAAATAATATTCCATATTTCTAATTGAAGTGATATAACTAAAAAACTACATTTCTTGTGGAAAAGATTATATACAATAAATTTGTGTAATAAATACATGTATGATTCTTCAAATTAAATGGATTGAGAGAATTTTGTACATCATGACAAGGAAGAGTAAAAGTAATTATATGGTATGTTCGGTCTTCAAGGTGGCACATTTACTGGGGTATTTTGTTTCGAACCATTCATCATCATTATCCATTAAAGAAGGTTGGGTTGTCCCCGTAGAGATTGGGCATGTTGTTATTTCTATATTGTGAAATAAAATCCATAGACAAATATTCTCCATAGGATGATTTAATATGGTTAATACCCACGAAATTAGTCCTTGTCGAATATAATTTCCACAGATGGTCTCCAATGAGTTTATTCGTGGAGCCAAGAACACCCAACGTCCCTCATATCCATGATTTATGGACGTTATTTCCAAAGTCAGACACTCGTTGGATAATGATTTAGCCAATGACACTTAAGGACTCCATTGGCCGAGAGGATGGGTGTTCAACCTCCCCCGCACACTTCTGTGGGAATATCGTCGCCTCTTCCAGGACTCTTTTATAGATTTATGTCTTGTCCATATGTTTTTGAATCCTTGGTTCATTCCAAAAGTGTGTGTCCATGGGCTACCCCTAGTTTGTCAAATCTTTGTAAGCATGATGTCATGGAGATGGTACTGACATAAAACATTTGAGAAGGTGCTCTGGAGTTTATCGTCATCCAAGGATGGTGGAAGATGACGTGAGGTTGGGATCAGACACACAAAATGGGTTTCCTATGTATCCTTGAGAGAGGAATTAGAACCCAAATAATTCTAATGGTGGGGGGCTTATATGTGAAAGTTTTCCATTTGAAGGGACATATTTGGGTGAACCCTTTTCAATGGGAACCCTTTTGAGCTCAGGCCTTCTGGAAGGCATCTTACGTATCCTGATTTGGTCAAGAATCGGAGTTCTCGTAGTTTAGATTCTGTGGGGATTACGCATGGGAGATTCCCATTTGAGAGACATATTTGGGTGGACCCTTTTGAATTGACACCCTTTTGAGCTCGGGCCTTCTGATAGGCATCATGTGTATCCTGATTTGGTAAGTAATTAGAGTTCTCATAGTTTAGATGGTTTTTCTATGTTTTAATCCATACAAACCTCTAATATCACATGATTCATGATCGGTGTGAGAAACAAGGGGATGTGAAAGAATCAATAATGAACATGCCTCCTCCCTTGTTGGTGGGGGAGGTATAGACCATGGCAGAAGAGGCCGGGGCGACCATGGGCGAGGGTGTGGAGCAATCAACCTTTAAATGTGAGATCGAATTAATGTTCATGTGGCCCAGCCCTAGAATATTGGGGACTTACCTCACTGGGAGGGTTGCAGGGAACATTTTGGGAAGGGGAGGAGTTTCATCCTCATCAAATAGGAGAGAGAACGTAACCCCTTTGACTGATCAATGTCCCTCATTAAATGGGAAAGTGAGTGACCACCCTTAATTCCACGAACATGGAGGTTCATGTCGGTATCGCAAAGTAGGACTCCAGGTTACCATGGTAATGTATACCCGCAATAATTCCTGAATCCCACACTATTATAGATAGATCCTTCGTGACTCCACTTACTATGGGTTTGTAGAGTCAAAGGGGTGTGTTGATGCACCCGATTGCCTGATCATACGGGTTCAGTGGCATTAATGGAGGCTTTTTCCTAATATCGGGGAACTGGTTAGTTGAGGGACCATGGAGGACTGGACGGTAATGGATGGGTGAGGCTGGAACTGAAAGAAACAATACCCAAAAACACCCCATTTTGTGTACTGATTTATTATACGGGATGGGGAGGATTTTCATACCATAGGGGTATGTGGAAAGAAAGGTCGTCTTCATACCAGTGTAGTACTTGGGAATTGGAATAGTCTACCACGTACTATGGTGGTACGTGGCCATGCATGCCTCTCTAGGTTCCATCTGCCTACTGATACGGTATGCAATGCTGGGTTCTGTCCACGTAGGGGTGAGCTATGCGGAGCACCATACTGAAGGAGGGTCGGGGGGATTACTATTCATGAGAAATTTATCTGTGAGAAGTCTATAGTTTGCGGCTCACCATTTAGGTTTGTGGTTTTATTATTATTATTAAATTCCCCTATTTTATGGTTTGTGACCGGCTGTATGTACGGAGGAAGTGGTTCACGGTTTGAGCTTTGTCGATGAAGAAAGACGGAAGCTGGAGCGCAACCTTTAAGTCTCCCCCAAACATTTTTCACCCGTCCTTCTCCCTATATGTCTCCCTTCATTCTCATTTTCTATTGTGATCCTTTTATAGAGCATCAAAGCGAACGTATCTATTGGGAATGCGGCACCATTTGCAGAGGCTGATTGAAGCAACATTCTGACCCATGGAAGACTCGGTCAACTAGGGTTTGCGGAGGCTTCGGTTCGCGATAACGGTTTGTGGGACCCTGCGTATTTGCTTTTTTAATGAACTAATGGGTTCACAAAATGGTTCGTGGAATTTCCTGACACGCACACTCCTTTGATTGATGTGGTTCGTGGTTTTCCTCGGACCCTAGCCATAGAATCACGGGCCAGCGGTTCGCGGAGCATGTCGCCTACCTGGCGGTTCGTGATCCATCTTCTCCACCGACCTTTCATAGTGATGGTACGTAGACAACTTAAAAGAAACCCTAAAAACTGAAATTCCTTGAAGTTACTTCAGAGAAATGAGACATAATTTGAGTTCCTTCACCTTGACAGACTTGTATATGCACTGGATTATTTCTTCACAGTAATTGTGGGGGTATTTTCTTCCGTTGGCAGAATTTTTAGAACCCTACAAATGCCCTCCATTGGAATAGTGTTTGTTCAGAACAAAAAGGGAACTATTTTGATGTATCACTGGTCATGGAATGAAATGGATTGTGGTAGAACAGGTAGACCCAGTTGGAGGTACCACACCAATATATAGGGGGCCATATCATTTGTCTTTTACCATTTATCGTGGATAAAATCACTCCTAATTTTCGGGATCTCTCTGCTCTTACACACTATGCTCATTGGGAAAATCTTGTTCTCAAATTGCTACATACATTTGGCAAACTGATTTCCTCACCATTCCTCCATATGCATACCACATTTTGAATTCTGCGAATAGGACTGTGGAATTTTAAAACATAAAATCCAGATTCCTCATAGAGTAATTCTACGTGGCTACCGTGTTCGCATACCAAACTTCAAAAATAATTAATGCGAACTTAAATTTTAATCCCTAACATCTGAATGTGAACTTAACTGAGGTGGAGGTACTCGGTTTCTTCATTGCACATACCGTTCTATTCTCTAGCCAACAGTTCATGGGCCTACGCCTCCAGGTAACTTCGCGTACTATAGTTGTACACGATGAGTTGCATCTGCATACCATCGATGTAGGTGGAGTGACTTCCGTGTGTCATTATATACATGGAATGCTCTTTCTGTGTACCATTTCAATTAATAGTATGGGGATCCTTTTGTAGACATGTTTTCAGTCCTTTAGCCATTTTTTCAGAGCCTTTATCCAATAATTTTTTGTCAGACTGACTTTTCATCAGCTTTTGAATCTTCCTATGTTGGTTACAATGGATGATTCACAAGCTTATGAAAACTTCACCACTTATTATGAGAATAGTATTGTTTCTCCTCTCTCTACTGCTGACAAAAGATCGAATGATATGGCTGAATTGTTTAATAAAAAGACTCTGGCCATTCCATTTCACTAATCCCTTGTGAATATGCTCACAGTGGGTCAACAGGAGTACTCGGTCTTCAATAGACTTTCTTCTTACGGGTTTGGCCTTTTTTCTAACACGGTGATCCTGGCACCAGATCCAATTGATCATCCCACCACCTGGATAATTAATACCTCCATTCCAAAAGCATTGATTTCATAAAAGGGGAGGTCTCTTCAGGGAGATACTACCCCTAGGTCTTTACTGCACTAAGCACCATGATATTTAGAGGGGGTGCAGAGGAAGCCTGATCAAATGGACCACTGTTTCCAGATCATCGTGAGGAGGATATAGAAAATGAGCAGCATGGTTAGTCATCTCAACGAGATCTTCCCCCTGGAGGCTTGTTTTCCTTTGATTGGGGGAGGCCCTTTTGGGTCTGCCAGAGTTGTGAAGAATTCCAAGCCGAGCTACAGCTTCTAGGACTGTAGGAGGATTTTTGGGTTTCTCATACATACACCCATCATACTATTTCACACATTTCACAGCTTTTATGTAGATGGAGTTCATATACCAACACTTTCTATTGGACCCACGGGGAGGTTGGCATCAGCCTTTGGGAAATTCAACTAATTTAGTGAGTCCCTATCATAGCGGATATGTACGATGAATTTCTACCTCCCTCAACTATTTGGGATGATGAAGAACCCCCTGGCTAGAAAACTCATCATCCATGCGAAGACACTTTTGAAGGAAATTTATCCCTGTCCGAAGAAGGACGTTCTATTTGAAAATTTTATTGGTGCTTTTTCTAAGAATACCGGTATCAAGACCGATTTGCGTAGACCCAGGTCTTGTACCACTAAATCTACATGAAGGTGAGCAGGAAATTATTGGGCAACCTTAGAAGAGGGGGATTTTCAGAAATGGGGATGGGGGTCATCCTTGATGTCAATCAGTTATTTCAACTAGAGGCTTTCTTATCCATGTTCCTAAGTAATTGAAGTCAACCAATGGGTGAATCTGGTGGTGTAGGAGCCTCAACCATTATTATAGCCACTCAGTTGGCCACTGGAAAATGTATCAATTTGGCTATCCCTGTGTTAGAAAATATATACTACTTTTTGGGCCAAATCAGTGAAGGTGGGTCACCCAACCGGATGGTTGTCCATTTTCAAACTCTTTGGGGATGGATTGGAGTCCACATAGGGGGTTATTCCTTCATCAATTCCTTACCAATCCCACATAAGACCCTTCAAGAATATCATCAGAGCACCAGCGGGGTCATTCCAGAACCATGGTCCTCATAGGATAAGTAGGAGGAGCATAAAGAAAGGATTAAACAAGACTTAATAGCTTGACTCAAAATTTATGAATGTTTCTCTAACCACCCTTATGATTCCCCCACTATTACTATTATGAACATTGAAACTAAATACTTTTTCAGTGTATTCTACTTTTTTTCTTTGCGAGAAGGCATCTTGGTTTCTCTTATTGGAGGGGAACCCATCTACGAGTATTATGCACCCTCAATATTTATTCAACAATTCAATTTCATTCAGAATGTATGCCCTCCTTCTCTTAATAGAACTCTCCAAAAAAACATATTATGATAGCGCACCAGTTATGGCTGATATTCACCCTAGTTGACTCCCAGATCCAGGCCAGACTTCTGAATTCTATAGATTTTGTTCCCTTCCTTACGAATAATTATGCTGAGTTCTGGGATAAGTCATATCCCAATGGCCAATTGTCCAACTTGGTGCCTAGTATGGTGACTTCTAGGGAATCCAAATAGAAGGGAAAGGGGAAGAAAAAGGAAGTTGATGAACACCCTCGACCTAGAAAAGTTCTTCAAAGATCACTTCACTCCCTCCCCGGGAAAGATGTGAGAGACAAGGTTAGGACATCAAGAGTCGTTGTGCAAGCTATTGCGACTGTTCCCAGGAGTCTGTAATCCATTCCTTCTGAGGTCAATTTTCTAATGGCCTAGAGTTAATGGGACCATTTAATAGTTCATCCATCCTCCCATGACCTTTTCCCTCATGATCTACGGAAACTCTTCCAGACTAGGGAAGTGACCCTTACTGGCCTTGGACATGTGTTAGCACTGGCTTCTATTTCTTTTGATGAGGATACAGATATAGCGGATGGCCATCTTAAGGACCTCAAGTCCCTGATCCATTCTCAATGTGGTTGCAGTAAGTAATCACATCAGGTTCTTTCCATGATGCAGCCAGAAAACAATTATGAGGATGATGACGTTGTCAAATACCCACCATGGATGCTATGAAAATGGTTTCTTCTTTTCCCCATCATTTCATAAACACACCTATTATCATGTTTCTGAGCTTGTAGGGACACCTGGTAAACATTTGGGGTTTTCTAAACCTATCATGCTTCCTCATATTAATCCTCCAGTATTGGATATCCCAATCACAACTGCGTTTTTTGAAGCCTGGAAATTTTGGGATTAATTAAGGGCGAGCACCATAGATGAAGATATTTGGAAACTCCTCCATGGGGAGAATTTTGATCTTCCAGGTTTTGGGGGATCCATCGCTCCTATTGGAATTTCAGACAATTAAGATCTTAACTATGTGACTGCTTACCTGACTAAAATGGATAAGTGCCTTTATGCTCTTGGAGATAGACATTATCGGTCCGACCATGTGGCACTGATAGTAGTATTTCCTTGAACGATGGTAGAGGTCTTGTCTATATCATTTGGCGGTAAATTTATTTATTGCAAATTTGATAAAAGCTTCCCCCCTTTCTTTCTTGTTTTTAGGGGCATGCCAGGTCTTAGGAGATGACTTTTTCCTCAACTTATTCTCCCCGAGGTACTACCGTCGGGGAGTATATCTCATCAATGATAGGGGTTATGGTTGGATCCCCTGGAGCCCAAGAACATATGAAAGTGGTCATTCTAGACCCTTCTAGGGAGTTTCCTCCTCCATCCCCTCTTGGTGGTCTTATTTAGGATTCATATCCTCAATAATAAAGTTAATGTAAACAATCCTTCCAGTTATCAAAGAGTATTCGAAGGGGGATCACAAGTATGTTCCCGCTCACCTGGTGATTGAACAAAACGTCCTTTACTTTTTGACTGACTAGTACGTACATGTGGTTTGATGCAAGTCCTATTGTTGACCTGGTGATGACCACTCAGGCATTCTATAACTCCTTCCCCTCTTAGGGTCGAGGAAGGGTCTCCACCTATCATGGCTGACCGAAACAGGGGTGTAGGGTCATTTTAAGAGATTGGGGGTATTGTTGACCCCTTGGATGTGCCTGTCCCCACCCAAAAATTTTCTCCACAACAATGGAAGGTCATCCAAAAGATGAGAATTCATTTGATTATGTCGGTCCCACTCTCATGGAGAGAGACAGGGTGGTATTTGTGGTGGGGGCTGAGTCCAGTGATGAGGACCCGGTTTTGTTGGATCTTGGAGGGGCTTCGAATATCGTTGAGCCAATAAATATTGACTAAGTGTATTTTTCCACAATAGAGGGAATTACATCAAAAGCCATTATTCTACCTGCTCATGGTGGCTATGGGGAATTCATGGTCATAGCGGATGATGTTCCACCCTCTGAATATCTGGAACGGGCTATCATGATATTTTTTATAGTATTGAGAGGGGTTATATTTTCTGCCCCCAGTATTTCGAGACCAATATCATTATTCGGAATGACTATCTGCACAAGTCTTATACTAACCAATGACCTTTTAAGGTGCATTTTGAGAACTATTTTTTCGAACGATCATGGTTCTAGGTCCTCAGTACTCTTTCATAACCATGGGTTGGGGATGATGATTGGAGATGTAGTGCCACCTGTTTTGTATAGTGATACTTCATTGGGGGTGGGAGGAATTGTCATCTCCTCTTTATCCTCAGAATCCCAGCCATAGGGTTTTACAATGGTAGACTTCCTGGCCTTGTCATCAATTATAATTAATAGAGACGAAGTTGTCACAGGGTCAAGAAGTGTTGTAGCTGTCAAACCAAGTTCCTCTTTGGTGACATTCATTCTCGGCTACATTTCATCATCAGGGAGAGATTACAAGACTGACTAAGAGAACCTAGCTGACTTTCACCCCACTTGACAAAAAGCATGGAGGAATATTTGGGGATTAGTCTCCCAGACTCCATTGGAAGATATGCCAGTAAAATTTCCAAAGTTACACCACCAATTTGTAGTCCTGGGATTCAATGGATTTAACTATCATGGAATTTATGATATAGTAAGGCATGTGGTTACCACTCAAGAAGAAATAGGTGTACTTGAATTTCGACTCTCTATGGAAGATTCGATGGCTTATCTAGATGCTACACGATAAGTCATCGTTGATGAAGCTGACACTCATTCGAGGAAGGATGTGAAGTTGCAAATTGAACTCATGAAGAAAGAGTATTTGATGGAGTAGCTTGACTAGGAAGTGGAGCAGTAAATCCAAAACTAGAATGGATCAAAAAAGAGTGGGCTTGGACTGTAGCTTCCATTGAGGAAGGGTGATGGAAAATACAGGGGGAGAGAGAACCATCCTTCAAGCCATGAGGGAAGCGGAGACACTAAGAGAAAGTGTAGAGGCCGAAACTATGAATTTATTGAAGATTCCCCAAGCCATTGAGGATTTTCACTAATCATTGATGAAACTATGCGACTCTGTCAAGCGTCACCTGTAGAGGTCCTTTCTTTCTTTTAAAGGAGAGGCTCCAGATTGTGGACACCCACCATATGTATCATTATGAAATATGATGGTGTGGATTTTCATCTTGAATGATTCTTCCTCACATTTTCTTTTCATGTCAATAAATCGATCAATTATTTAAATATTACCTCAATCTGGTACAAATTTTAAACCATGACTCGAAACTAATAAAATGAAATAATCAATGGTGCTCTAATTTTTCTGAGATAAGGGACTCAGCGAGCATAGTTCCACTATTTTTAAGGTTTTATGGAATTCATCACGAACTCTTACGTATTTTTTTAATAACCTAATTTTTTCTTAAGCCTGTTTAGTACGGACTTAACGGTCATAACTTGAATTTTTCATAGGCTGCCCTCTACGGGTTTTCGACCTAACAATATTTACGCCTTTTTTGATGGATCGATGTTTTTTTAACAAACTGATACTTGATTTTTTTCCAAGAGGTTCCTTCTGTGAAATTTTCCTTTGGTAAGAATGGTGCCTTTTTTGGCAATTCATAACCTCTCCGGCCAAACATACCATTGATGTTTATGTCAAATAGATTTGACAAAACATAATGGGGAAGGGGACCAAATTCAAGATCCTCAGCCAATAATGTTCTAATATCATTCATACATGGGTTAGGGATTTTTGTTGACCCATAAATTGTGAATTTAAACAATCATGAGGCTTGTGATCCATTTTAGGCATATGGGTGTAGGAAAGAACTCTCCTGGGGATGAATTTTCCTTTGATTGGTGACAATTTTTGTGGGAAACATATGCATCACCTATGGGGCATGATGTGCATAGCCAATACAGGGTGCCCACAGGACACTGGCCTTACATTCTAATTATCCTGGTGATATTTGATACATTTTGAACTTTCTTTGAAGTCAGGAGCCATAGTGGGTGACTGGCCTATGTATTGGAGTCTAAAAACTTTAGGGACATTCATGTTGGCTTCGAGTGGTCATCTAATCCATAGTATTTTTACCAGTGTAAGGGGGAGATGGTGAATGATTAGTTTAGTTAAGTGTCCTTTTGGTGTCAGGGTCACTTAGAAAGAAGAAGGATCATAAGTCATTATCTAGGAGTTTTCAAAATCTGGGGTGTGATAGGACATGAATTTCATTTCAGCGTAAGGATTGTGGAAAGGACTCTTCTGGGAAAAAATTTATCTTTGATTAATGGCCATTTTTGTGGGAAATATATATAGATCCTCCAAGGTATAATTTTCATATTCAATCAAAGGTGTCCACATGACATTTTCCTTACACTTCCAATGGCTAGTTTAGATTATAGAGATTGGGATCTTCTTGAATATGGTATGTGGCCTTCAACAAGGGGTGAACCTGACCATAATGAGGGGAAATGTTGTCTGACCTTTTTTAGGTGAAACCTAGAAATGAGTGAAGACTATCTTCCTTAGTACGTAGATCAACTTCACGCGTATGAATGTGGTACTTTTAGAACCCTCAAAATGGGACCATAGATGAATCGTGACCATATGTTCTGATATATTTAGGATGTGTGAAAGGGGGGAAATGTAAACCATGACTTTGGGGGTCTTTTAATCAGGAAGGGTGGAATGACGCTTGGAATCTATTGGGTGTACTGGGATAGGATAGGACTCTCCTAGGGATTAATTTTCCATTGAATTGTGGTTATTATGTGGGAAACATATGCAGAGCCACCAAGGCATGATGTGCATAGCGAATCAAAGGTGTCTGGAGGACACTGGCCTCTCATCCCAGATGTCCTTGGAGGGTTATGGGAATTCACGATCACTCATTGCATGAAGTTATGGGTATGGTAAGAGTGTATCAGGACATATCGGGGATGTCTAGGCTTTATTAATGTAGTCGGGTGTCCTTTGTGTAGATCTGAATCATACGCAGGTGGAGGAATTCAATTTATCTTCAGAGCACATGGTTATTTAACTTCACCTATATAGGACGTGGGGTTCCTCTTGAAGGATGGAACAGTGGCATGCCTTTTATGTTCGTACTGTTAGAACCAAAATCTTGGGTTTTTTTGCTATAATGTCATGGTGTATCTCTTGCTCAGATCCCTAAGCTCACGTGAGCTGTGCTCAGTGTGAGAAACAAGGGATTAAGGGGATTCCGTGTATTTTCTTAGGAGTGGCTAAATAAACATTAGAGGGAAATTTAGGCTTAACCTGTTGTTATTTAGTTTAACATCATATAGCAAGGATTACTTTGGCCTTACGGTTTAATGTCATGTGGTGAGGACATGATGTTTTGTAGTTTAGAGTCATGCAGTGAGGACGATTATACTATCATAAAGATCTTTAATTGTTTTGGGTTAATCAAAACTATGGTGTTCCATCATTCCTTAAATGTGAGTGATGATAGAAAGTATAAACCATAGTTCTGGGGGAAACATGAATCAGGAGGAATAATATAGGGCTTGGAAGCCATTGGGCGTACTGGGACAAGAGAAGACTCTCTTGGGGATGAATTTTTCATTGATTAATGTCCATTTTTGTGGGAAACATATGCAGGTCCATCGGGGCATGATGGGAATAGCCAATCAAAGGTTTCCGCAGGACACAATCCTTCCGTCTCAGATGGCCTTGAATGATTATTAGGAACCAAGTTTTCCTAGAGTACAATGTTTGACCAATGGGATGGTACATCTAGGAATGTAAGGACTACTCAGACCATGATTAATCGTAAAGTAATGTGGCTTCAACATAGGTCTGGCTGATGTGTGTGGGGAAAGCAGGATCTTTAGACTTTTCATGAGTGGGTGAATGTATGGGATCTCCTAAGACCAGGAACTGAACCACACATGTCCCTCAAAAAATATTACAGTTTAATTTCATGTTATCAGGACTTTTCATGGACTCCTTGTATAGATCTGACCCATGTATGGGAGAAAAGAGGACATTTTTTTCTCATGGTTGGGTCAGGATGTCGAATCAGAGCATCACTACCTATTCTGTGAGGGCAGGAATCAAGCCATACATAGTTCTGGATGTCCCGTACAATCATTTTCCTAATTTTCTAGGGACACTTGAGGTAATTTTGATTTCACATGATACGGGTGAAAGACCTACCATATTCTCTTATGGTTTATTTACGTAATAGAATCCCTACCACTAATCCTAAGCTCACGTGAGTTATACTCGATGTGAGAAACAACGAGTCGTTATAGATTCTCCATCACAAGTATAAGGTGACCAAGAATATGATTGGGGCATTATTATTTTCTATCTTGGTGGGGTTGGGACAATATTGAGGATAGAGGCATCACTACATATCCTGCAATGGTAGGAATCAAGTCGTACATAGTTCTGTATGTTCCCTACACCGATTTTTCTAGGCCCAACGAAAGGGGCATTTTCATTTTATCCATCACAGTTTCTAGGTCTATCACATTACTACATGGTTTTCTTCCATAAGATAATCCCTACCATTGATCCTAAGCTCACGTGATTTATACTTGGTGTGAGAAACAATGAGTGATAAAGGTTTCCCCTACGGATATGGGTAGGTAGGGGCGTGATGGAGGCATGTTTTTGGGGTTTGGCCCAAGATTGAGGATCAAGGTGTCTCTATGTATCATGAAAGGGAAATAATCAAGTCGTACATAGTTCTACGAGGGATCATGTAGTTTATTATCGTGAAATTAAGACAATTTGTGCTATGTAGTTTAACGTCTTACAATGAGGGCATGAGTCACTGTTTAATGTCATGTTTTCGGAATAAGTTCCCTACACTTTAATGTCATGCAGAAAGGACAATGACTCATAGTTTAGGTATATAAATCTTGGACCATATTTTATATGTATTGTGACACATCTTTTTGGGTCATAGAGCTTGGAACATAACATGGGGGCATTTTCATGACTCATAGTTTAAGGTCATATATCATGGAACATATTTTGGAAGTATTTTGACTCAAATTTGTGGGTCATGGAGCTTGGACCTTAACATGGGGGGAGTTTTTATGACTCATAGTTTAGCTTCATAGAGCATGGACCATATTTTGGAAGTATTGTGACTCATAGTTTAGCGTCATAGAGATTGGACCATAATATGGTGACATTTTTCTATGTCATATTTTAGGGTCATAGAGCTTGGACCATAACATGGGGACATTTTTTATTACTCGTAGTTTAGGGTCATAGAGCTTGGACCATGATATAGGGAAAAAAATTTATGAATCATAATCTAGATTCGTAGAGCTTGGACAAACGATATGGAGACATTTTTTTACATGACTCATAGTGTAACATCATAGTGTTTAGACCTTAACATGGGGTGCTCTAACTCATAGTTTAGGGGCATAGATCTTGGACCAATGACTCATATTTTAGTGTCGTAGAGTTTGGACCTCAAAAGGGGTGTTCTGACTCGTATTTTAGGGTCATAGTGCTTGGACCAAGGACTCATAGTTTAGGGTTGTAGAGTTTGGACCTTAACATGGGTGTCATGACTCATATTTTAGGGTCATAGATCTTAGACAAATGACTCATAGTTGAGGGTCATAGATTTGGGACCTTAACATGGGTTACACGTGGTATTTCTTCAAGAAATTCGCATTTATAGGCGTTTTGATGAGCTACTCATCCATTGATATCATGGCATATGCTCTATTGGAATAGACTATGACATAAGGTCCTTACCTCTTTGATTCAAGCTTTGGGGGATTCTTCCTGATTATCATCGGGGTTCTGAGTACTAACAACATTTATCTTTTGAGGAATGATTGAAGGAGAACCTTTTTGTTTAAGGCTCATGCAATTCATCTTTGTTAAATTTCCAAATGGTGTAAAGTGTGCAGCCTTCTCTCATCTAGATGCTCTAATTAATCAAACCATCTCTGGGATTTTTTGTCTGTGTACAGTTGATCACAAATGGCCACACAAAGTGATGAAACATGGACTTCAATAGGCAACACCCTCTCTGCCCTATTTACTAGTGAGTATGGGGATGCCTTCGTGGCAGTGTAGGTCGTGGTCCGGTAAGCCCACAAAGCATGAAGAAGATTATCTGGACATGATCTCTTATTCTTTTCGACCATCATTTGAAGTATGTTAGATAGAGTCTTTTTGAAATCCTCTATATAGACAATGGTCGTTGCGTGGTAGATACACGAATGGTTGGCTTTAATTCTATACTCCTAGAATAACTTGTCCAACTCAAAAGAGCAGAAGTTAGTGTCTTTGTATGTTAGTGTTTTATGATAGATACCAAATCTAGTAATGATATTGGCCTTCACAAATATGATGATACTTTTTGCCCCAACCTCCTTATGGGGTATGTCTTCATCCCATTTGGAAAAGAATCCAGTCACTCTGAGTATGAACTTGAATTTTTTGGGTGTAGCAGGAGGATATGGTCCCACAACATCCGTCCCCCAGGTAGCAAATGGCTAGGATTACTTACCTGCATGAAGTAACTCCAAGGGTTGGTTTGTAAAATTAGCATTAACATCTTCAGAATGACACTTCTTAGTGAATACAGCTCAATAATCTATCATAGTGTTCCAGTAACACCCAATCCTCGAAATCTAGTGAGAGGGCTTGGTTGTTGACTGGTGCGCCTCACATGCTCTGGCATGCACTTCCTTCATGACGGTATCAGTCTCTTCTCCATTAATGAACCTGAGAAGGACTTCGTCAAAGCCTTGTTTGTAGAGAAAAATCTCTTGGTTTACCCCATTGTACATGGTAAAATTGATATCAAGTCTCCAGATATACTCCCCTTCATCCCTAACTAGGGGTAGTTCCCCGTTCCGAAGTTAATTTTTTAATGGGTGTCATCTAGCTGGTGGTATGACCATAAAGCTCATGAATGAGGAAAATTTCATCAATTTCCTCTGTATTTCTTCGGATAAATGGTAGGGCCCTCCGATGTGGAGAAATTATAATAACCATTTTATCCCTGTCATGATCGGCCCAGGTTGTGGCTGTATTTTATAAAACGTCAGACTGAGCATTCTATGACTGGGGACATGAGTCAGCGTCGGTTTTTATGGGAATTCTTACATCAGTGCTCGAACATGGTTCATCAAGGGGACCGATACTTATTTCTTGATATAATAGTCAATTTTTACTTGGTTGATGACTAGATCAAAATAACACTTTATTTTTGAGGCATTTAGCTTGCACATGATGTGCCAGTTTAGGCCAGCAATGAGGACTTGAAATTTTTCTTCATTGTTTGTACACCATTGTAAAAGTATGAATGAATAAAAAATGGACTTTTCTGGGGATACGAGTATAATCCCCAACCCCACTTTTTTGAGCTTGGGATCCTCCATCATTTTCATTGTTAGGAATTAGGAAGCATCGTCGAAGTACGTTTCCCACATCCAGGGGTTCTCCGGGATGGAAAAAACATCTTCATCCGGAAGTTCGTCATCTAGTGGTGTTGTTTCTTTTGAGGGGTACTCATCCATGAATTATAATGACAACTGGTCTTTGATGGCCTTCTAGGGAACATATTGTATATTGAACTGTTTTAGGATGAATGCCCATCATGAGAGGTTCCCATTTAGCATGGGACGTTTGAGGATATACTTGAGCGAGTTGCAGCAGGAGACCAGGTGGACCTCATAGTGTTGTAGGTAATTCCTGAGCTTCTAAACTATGAAGATTAAGTCAAGATAGTTCTTTTTAATCTTTGAATACCGAGTTTCGGCATCAATCATTTTCCTAATGAGGTAATAGAGGTTATTTTCTAAGCTGACACCATTCTTCTATATGTGGAAGGCGCCTAATGACCATTCTAAGGTGTTTACTTATAGAATGACTGGCCTCCCCTCAACTGGTGTCATCATAACTGGTGTGCTTAGGAGATATTTTTTGATATTGTTGAACGCTTCTTAATAATCATTATCTCATTAATATGTAACTCCTTTCTTCATGAGCTTGGTGAAGGGTAAACATTTACCTGCTAGGTTGGCTATGAAGTATTGAATGCAGGTGAGATGCCCTTGGAGACCTCTCAACATGGTGAGATTGTGAGGTGGGTAAATTCCAATTATGGACTTTGTATTATTAGGTTTGGCCTTGATGCCACTATGGCGTACGACGAAGCAGAGGAATTTTCATGAGGTAACTCTAAAGGTGCAGATTTTTGGATTCATCTTTAGACTGTGATGTTGTAATTTATTGAATATAGTTTCTAGGTCATACAGGTGGTTTGAATGATATTGTGACTTAACCACCAGGTCTTTGACATAACACTTCATGAACTTTCCTAAGAAGGGAATGAAGATGCGGTGCATGGCGTGATGGTATGTGGCGCCGACATTTTTCAGACCAAAGGGCATCACATTGGAACAGAACAATCCCAGAGGGGCCCTTAAAGCGGTAGCTTCTTCTTCTCCTTGGGTTATCATGATATAATTGTGTCTAGAATAGCCTTTCATGAAAGATATGTCTTCGTATCCAATTGTCGCATCGATCAATAATTCTGTGATCGGGACCGGGAATTCGTCTTTTGGGAAATGCCGATTAAGGTCCCTAAAGTCAATGCAGATTCTAATCTCTCCATTCTAATTTTTTATAGGGACTATGTTTGCCAGCCAGATCAGATATTTGACCTCCCGTATAAAGATGTCTTTGATCATCTTTTCAACTTCAGCCTCTATTTTGGCCGCATGAGTTGGGTGGGTCTTTCTGGCTTCCTGTTTATAGCCTCAGTGATCTTCTGGTAAGCCTAGATGATGAGTGGAAACTTCAAGATCAAGGCCTAAATTTTTTATATAGTTCCAGGAAAACACATTTGATTATTCTTTAGGAAAGAGTTATATGCCTCCTATTCCTCAACAGGAATAGCAACACAAATAAGAGTGGGTCACGTGTCATTCTCGGTGCCCAGATTTATCTCCCTAAGTTCATTGATTGTGGTGGAAACATCTTCTTTGAATGCAAGAGGGGAATCTTTGAGGTCTTATTCATCTTTTTCATCCTCTTCCTCATCTTTATTTTCTTCCTCTTCTGAAGAGGAGTGGATTTTTGAGATAAAATCTCCAATTTTAGGAAAGAAAACATTTTTTTCCTTAATTTGTACGTCAGGGGAAGTTTTTTGACCCAAGGATGGTCAGTGAGAATCTTTGATAGGGATTTTTATGAAAATATGGGATTCATCCCGCTCTTCTACAATTTTAGACTTGGTGGTCGTAATAGAGACCATGCAGACAGTTGAGTCTATATCTAGACATATACTTACCCATTCTAATTGGTTGATGGGTAGTACATATTCATCCCCAAGCTACTGGATGGGGTTGGGGGGAGCTATCTCCAATCTATTCGGGGCATTGATCCAATCAATGTCATCGGCAAAAATATGTTTTTCCTCTGGCTCATAGAACCCTACGACAATATAATGTTATTCACAAAATTAAAATAGGAATTTATCGCCATGCAATGTCCCACTTTTCCTATTAGTGCAATACGTGATGCAATGGTGGTAGGAGGATGGTATTGCAGCATGCTGATGTATCCAAGGCCTTCCTAATAGAACATTGATGGACATACTTTGCCGCACCACTAGGAATTTGGAATCTGATATGAGGTCTCCAAGACAAGCTTTAATCTTGATTCATCCCAATGGTTTCTATTCACTTTTTTCATATACCAATAGAGGTGTAGTGCAGGGTGCCAAGCTATCCTCTTCATACCCTAGCCAACAAAGCATTTTCAATGAGATGAGGTTAACTCTAGAGACATTGTCGATGAAGATCCTCAATACATCATTTCCATTTATCTTGCTGGACACATATAAGGGTTAGATGTACCCCTGCATGATGGAGTCTTCATCTTTGTCTGTGAAGGAGATGATTGTGTGACATTCTTCGGGACTAGTATTCATCTAGTATACTTCAGATGCTTCTACTTCATCCTTAAACTTCTAGGGACTTAGAAAAGCTTCGATGAGTGCCTCCCTAAGATCTGCAGACAGGATAAATGCATCAAGGATTAAAAGTTTTGCTGGTAAAAAGGTCGGATACTGTAGGATGTCATAATTCTTCTCTAAATGTCAAAACATCTCGTCTTGGGGTTTTTCTTTCATAGACACTTTAGGGGTTTGGGCGTTATACGTACATGTTCCAGCCATTGTGATAGAATATTGTAGCACTATGGCCTTTCCTGGGTTTGGCCGAACATGTTCACCCATATTCCTTGGGTGATTTGATATTTGTTCTTCCCCGAATAAGTACTCCAAGATAATTGGACATGGATTTCGTTTGATGGGGGGGAAGAGGAGAACTATGGTTCTTACTGTGTCCGTCGGGGGGTCTTTCTTCGAGTTTCTATGATGTTAACAGTTTGACTTGTGGTGTGGTCGGGAATATGACTCCTGCCATGGTAATTCCTTTTAGGAAACCTCTGGCCTCTGTGTATTCTTCTTTAGGCTCTCCAGTTGGGAATGAGAAGTTTATATTCATAATCATAGTCTCCATATGAGAAGGGTTCCATCAATTGAATATTGTTAACAAAGCTGAAGATCAGTTCTTGATCCGACGTTTTTTTCCTAACTATCTTCTCTTGATGGTGACTTCTGGCAGGGCGGTGCTCATTGTTCCATTTGGTGGGGCAGTTCCCATTGTTCCATTTGGAGGTTCGGTGCCCATTTTATCAAAATTTCTAGCATGAAGTCTGAAAGCATCAACAATGACTTCAGCTTTGGTTCTAGTTCATATTCTTACTCTTGCTTTCTACTCTTCCGGCCTTTATAGGGTCGAAAGGTCAAGGAGGATGGTTGTCCTACATCGGGAGCTTTTAGGGGCACAACCGGTTGTTTCAACTATTCTTGGCGGATTCCAAGGACTCATTTGATGTTTTTCGGGTCATCCGGTTGTCAAACTTTTTCTATTTCTTGCAGGTGACTATTTTACACTCTTCTTCTTCTCTTCAGCCTCAGGTGGAAATGTACGCCACTTGTGCTGGAAGTGGGCCCATCTTGAATTACCTAGAATCCAACATCTTTTGTAGGTGATACTTGAAAAAAATGTATTCTTGGATAGTTTTTCCTAGTATCTAGTGATACAGATAGTAATTAGGATGGTCTTTGAGACCCACTTAATTGGCTCTCTTTGGCTGTGGTAGCCAGAGAAAATTGAATTTTATGGCGTCTATAAAATACCATAAGACTCAGTCATCTCGGTATGAATAAACTTTATCTCTTCATTCTTCAAACTGATTTCTTTTATCACCCTGTCACTTGTCTTGTCGGTGTGGGGGTGGCTGTTGGCATCCAGGGGGTCCTGCATAGTTTGGGGGGGTGGCTCGCAGCTAGAGCCTGTGTTGGGGGTGGCTTAAGTGTGACGGAAGTTTCTTTATCCTTTCCCAATATTTTCTCAGGGGCTGATAGGGCCACTCAGGACTAAAGGTTGGTCTATTTCATGGAGCCATCTATCCTTTGGGAAATAATAAAAAAATCTCTGAACCCACTTGTGTATTTTACCAGGATGAGCAGCGTTCACAATTCATACCAGAGGTTATCAATGCACATGGAGAGCATCTCATCCTAGGGGAGCGGCCGGTTCTAGGAATATGTCAGAACTTTCCATATGGCGATGAATTCTGAGACACTCTCGTTCTCCTCCTACTTGTAGTTCATTAGATCGCTAACTGTCGCCTTAGGAAATGTTGAGCTGAAATGGAAGAGGATCTGTTGTCGGAGGTCAGCCCAGCCTGTAATTGAATTATCTGGTTGGCTAGTATAGAATACGATAGTCGATCCATGGAGGTTTCATACAATGTAACTGAGTTTTATAGATTTTTTACTGCTCTAGAGTGCCCATTATGGGTCCATAGTAGGAGTCATAGTGCATTAAATGTTGTTCAGGGTCCCCTGAGCCATTGAATACCAAGAATACGGGATTTTCAAAGTTTAGTGGTGGTAAAACATTGCTCACACACTCAGGGTAGGGTTTTCACTCTGGTTTCATTGGAGTGTGCCACCCCTCCATGGGTTTTAGATGAGTTGTTAGCTTCTTCACTATGTTTAAGAGACCTTGATGCATATCTTTTCGGGCTTGATTTTGAGCTGGAGCAGCAGGGGCCATGATTTGGCATGTCGGCGCAACTGGAATTTGGGGTGGATACCCAGCCGGGGCTATCATTTTCAGGTTTACCAAGATATATTTCGGCTGCCTTCCAAGTGAGGGGAAGTCTTGATGTCCTTCTGGGGCCATATTGAACAATCCTCTAAGTCTAGTTTCATTCTTCGGGATGAGATAATGTGGTATGGGTACCTCTTCTAGGGGAAACTTTTGTTGTTCCACAATGGGAACACATCTAGCAAGGTAACTCCCTTGACGTAGCTCGGAATTTATTCACCTGACCTCTTTTATTTATTCCTCCGACTTTGAAAACCTTTCCTTGAGAGCAAGGAATGAATTCTAGAGGGTAGGAGGAGGTGGTTCATAGTCAACTTTGGATTTATATTTCTTCTTGTTGAAGTTTAATGGGGGATGTAGTGATGGATTAATAGAGGGGGTACTCAAATATGGGGTCACTCTCTGGTTCTGGGTATATACACTATCAGGCATGGTGTGGGATGACTCTGGGAAGGAAGAATCTTCCCTTGCCTCCTATCCTCTAATGTCATTTCCTATTGGATCTGTGGGGTTGACAATTACCACGTTCACTGAGGTATAATGCATTGGGGTGGTGTACCCAGTGTTGAATGGTAGGAAGGCTTCTTATGACTTTTATTGGACTTTCTCATTATATTTTGTGTTATTCTTTGTGCTTCTTGATGAAGATCAACCCGAAGGGAGCCCTGATCTAACCTCATAATGTGACTTTGTCTTGGAGTGTGTGAACCATGAGAAGGGGTGGAATGGGAAACTCCTCCGTCCATCATTCTTCCTAGACGGTGGATGGAAGACATCCGTCGTGTGGGGATTTTGGGTAAAATCTCCCCCAGCCTTGCGGGATGGGGGTTTTTTCATTCTCCTATTACAACTATATAGCCTGGATTTTCTAGTCTTATGAGGCACTTTGATTTCAAAAGGCCCATGGCCCTTTGGGATGGGGATGTTACTGTACTGCAGCGGTGGCTACTACTATTTCCACCTATTTAATTTCACATACTCATATATGAGTGTAAGTCGAGTATGGCGTTGGGTACGCATGGAGTTGACACCCTTTTGAGGTCATGTGAACTACATTCTAGTTGGCCTCCCTTAGGCAAGAATCCCGCTAGATATTCCTGTTTGCCTAACTCAAAAGCTTTTCGATGACTTGATCTCTTTGGACCTGATGCTTTTGAGACTTACTATGGGCTGTCTTTCATTGAGTATATCATCATTTCTAAACATGGGTTTTATTTGGTTGTTTCCTCTGTGTGATTACATTGCAAGATGCCATTTTTAGTGAGGCATGCTAAATGGGATGTGGGCTGAAGTGTAGGGCTTCAAGTTCTCCCTACCCCTAAATGTGAACTCCAACAGGGATGTTGCCAATGAGGTGACACAACTTATGTAGTGCATGGAGGTAGGCCAGTTCAAGGTTTTTCTTTCGCCTTTCTAATTATGTCTATTGTGTGGATTAGAGAGCTTCTAGGTTTATTAGATGCCAAAGCTCCCCTATCATATTGACATGCTCTTCATACCCTTTATAGGGTAGGAATTTTTCTTTCAAAAATTGAAGAGTCATCCATATGTTGAGGTGAATGTCAAGCATGCATTCCCCAGAAAACTCTCTTGGTATGTCTAAGTGATAAGTGGAAGTAGGCCAATGCATTACTAGTATATTGTCCCTAGATAGTTGTCTTCTCACAAATAATATATCTTTTTGTTTTTATTTAGGAGGCTCATCCACTTGATATGCCTAGCTCGATAGCTTCTTAATGATTTCGTTCCAGGAAACCAAACTGTTGGGAGTCTCATTGACATGTGAACGATGAGGGGGTGGCTCAGAAGATGAGCATGGCCCCAGACCGTCCTCTAGCTGGGAAAGAATATCACTTAAGATAGATGGAGTGCCTGATGTGTCTGATTCTATCTTTCTAAAAACCTCATCATAGGAGGGATTTATCATATTTGCGCCAGCGAGGGAATGTCCTTCTTTCCAGTGTGATTTTTGACTGCGGGGAGGACCTTCACACTTTGGGCTATAATGGAGAGGGCTACCATTACAACATGATGCTCGATCATCTGAATTTTATTTGCGGTGTATACCCTGGGAAGGACCTTCAGGGTGGGTTGTAGTGAGAGGAGGCCCTTCTTATTGTTTGGTGTTACTTTGGGGAGAACCTTCACAGAAACTTCCATTGTGGGGAGGGCCTTCGCAATAGTCGTCATTATGGAAAGGAATCCCATCCTGAATTGATACCTGGTAGCAGGGAGAATTTCTACAGTGAACATCCTAGGGAGGGCCTTCAGGATGTGCTGGAATGAGGGGAGGACATTCTCGTTTCTTGGTGTTACTGTGAAGATGACTTTCAAAGAAACTTCCATTGCGGGGAGGGCCTTCGCTATCGTCATCATCATGGTGAGGAATACCATCATGACTAGATGTTCAACTACAGGGAAAAGTATATCTGCAGCGTATACCCTAGGGAGGACCATCAGAGCAGATGAAAAAAAGGGTTGGACCTTCTTGATGTCTGATCTTCAGGTAGAGGGAGGGCTACATCGACGCACATCAGGAGATTGGCTCTTGTGAATGATCATTCTTGACCCATGGAGTGAGCCCCCATGGGTGCTGTATGGAGGACCTTCAGAGCTACTGGTAGAAACATTGCGGGGAGGACCTCCACAAATGCTACTGCCCCTTCCAAAATTTGGTAATGGAATGATAGGGTATTGATCCTTCGTTGATATATGTGGAGGGCATCAAGAAACCCAACTTACAATAGACCAGGGTCACGTATGTGCTCTTCATTTTCAGGTTGCCTTTGGCACCTATCATTGTTTTGGTGATCTCTTTTGGGTAACAGGAGCCATCTACTATTGGTAATGGCCTTTATATACATACCCTTGTTTTTTTGGGTCCCATGACATTGTCATGACATGCCGATAGACGTCTTGAGTTTTGGTAGGGATATATTCCTGCCCTAAAGCGTCCACCACGTTGGACTAGCGTCTCCCTGTTGGAACATGTATTTGTTCCTATTACAGTTGTTTTTGTATCATGGGATATTGTTTTCAACCCTCCTGGACTGAAGTAGGGATGTATAACTACTCTGGAGAGACTAAATAATTTTACGACTGTGTCATTCCATTTGAGGAACTAGGTCATGGGCCCAATTTCTCAACTTTTCCACTCATGAAATGATATATTGGCATGTTTGGAGGATAATTTCTAGAATCGACATTTGATCATACATCATTTCCAAGATTTTATAGGATGCATCATTGGTTGGAATGGGTATGAAGGCCCATTCGATGTTAGAGCAAGATTTTGCACCTCCTCTGTCCCCCATGAGTTTCCAGTAGATACTGGCAGTTCTCTTGTGCTGAGATAGAGGAACGAGTCTAATGTTAGTCATCTTCTTCGGTTTCCACTGTATTTGATTGGTGGTATTTGTATTCACGAGTAGTAATTTTCATCTACACGCTTGTCATTGTATTTGTCTCATGGTATTTGTATACATCTATAGGAATTTGACTCTGCTTATATTTGGTTGTCGCCGAATTTGGTTGACGGAATAGATATGAATAAGTAGTTATTTATTTCTGTGTATAGCCGGTTTCTTCCCTATTTGGATGGAAGGTTTGAAATGTTTCAGTAGGTATTTGTGCCTATATATAGCTGAGTGCATACCTATTTGGATGACGGGCTTGTTGTGCATTGGTAGAAATATGCATCAGCCTGTATTTTTCCACTCTATCTACATGGTCGGACTAGCGATCACTAGTAGAAACATGCATGTCCTGATATTTTTCCACTCAATTTCTGTGGTGGGCTTGGATAGAGGAAGAAGAGAGTAGTATTTCTACCCATTGACTACTATCATGTTAGTACGGTGGAGTTTCTTTTCAAGAAATAGAGTGATGGGGTGTCCTTGATTAAAGGTTTACTTTCCTATTTAGAAAACCATGGGGGACTGGGTCTCCTAGACTTCCACAAGTTCCCTCTCTATGATGTCCCCCTTGGTGAGAGGAGGCATGGTCATCCGGTGTCAGCAGCACCGCTCTCTGGCAGTGTCCTATGATTTGGACCCCTATGCAGCTGAGATGAAGTCATCAGCATTGAATTCATCTACCTCCATAAGATAAGGGATGTACTTGTTATCACATTCCTAGAACTGGCTCCCAAAATCATTTGAAACGACCACCGAGGCCGTCTTACTTTGGGATATAAATAGTGGCTGATGAGGCAGTTGGCATACCTTTGTAGACTGGAGGGTTTGTCTTGAACCCTCCAATATTGGGAGTGTACCATTTCGGTGGTATTCCCTAATCGGTATGTTGGATACCCAGTGTTGAATATTATGGGTAGGTGATGGAGTCTTTCTCTTCGTCGGGGGCCTAACCACTTGTGGGATCACTGACATGTGCATCTGTATTGGTTGTGGGGCGATCATTTGGATCGAAGTTTTCTCTGTGGGAACTTGTGATCTAAAAATATGACATACAAATCATGAAACATCATCAATGTAGCATTATTTGGACCATATGTGTATTTGGAGTTTCAACATGGCCCCCTTTCCCTTTATTCTATTATGGGGAAAATGGTCCTGAGTGGGGTAAGCCTTCCACCTTGGTTAAGGAATCATGTCAGGTTCACCATTTTTTTCTGCCTCTGAGGTGGCATGTTTTCCACATAACGGCAAAAAAAATGGTCTGACATGCAGTATCCTTTTTTCTTTTATCATTGAGGTAGAACTGCCACCTTGGTTAATGATTCATGTCAGGTTCACCATTTTTGTTCCACCTCCAAGGTGGCGTGTTTTTCAAGGCTTTTTTTACCCGTTCAGCGTTATTATCCTTTAATGAATGTTAGGTTTTCCCCACAGATATTGGGAAAGTTGTTCTTTATATATTGTGAAAGAAACTCCATATCTAAATAGTCTTCAGTGGCCTATTGCATAGAGATAAGTACCCATGAAATTGGTTCTTCTCGGATATAATTTCCTCGGATGGTCCCCAACATGTTTATTTGTAGAGCCAATAATGCCCGACGACCCTCATTTCCATGATTCATGAACCTACTTTCCATAGTTAGGTTCTCGTTGGACGGAAATTTACCCAATGACACTTAAGGACTCCATTGGTTGAGAGGATGGGAGTTCAGGCTCACCGCACCCTCCTGGGGGAAGATTATCGCCTGTTTCGGGACTCTCTTATAGATTTAATCAATGTTCATATGTTCATGAATCCATGGTTCATTCTTGAAGAGTTTTTCTAGGGGATACACCAGGTTTTTATGATCGTCGTATGCATGATGCCACAGAGGTGGTACTGACCTAAACCATATGAGAAGGCACTCTAGAGTTTATCCTCATCCAGGGGACAAAAGGTGAATTGTGGTTGGGATAAAACCCATAAAAGGGGTTTCTAACATATCGTTGAGATAGGAATCAGAACCCATGTAGTTTGAATTATGTGGGGCTTATGTGTGAAATCTTCCCATTTGGGGGACATATTTGGGTGAACCATTTTGGATGGTCACCCTTTTGAGATTAGGTCTTTTGGAAGGTGTCTTACATATCCATATTTGGTCAGGAATCATAGTTCTCATAGTTTAGATTCAGTGGGTATTATGCATGGGAGCTACCCATTTGAGAGACATGTTTGGGTGGACCCTTATAGATTGGCACCCTTTTGAGCCAAGGCCTTCAGATAGGCATCCTACGTATCTTGATTTGGTCAAGAATCAGAGATCTCATAGTTCATGTGGTGTGTGGAAGTCGTAATCCTCAAAAACCTCTAATCCCACATGATTCACACTCCGTGTGAGAAACAAGATGATGTGAATGGTCAATAATGCACATTCCTCCTCCCTTTTTGGTGGGGGAGGGAGAGCTCAGGATGGAAGAGGTCGGGGCGACAGTGGGAGAGGTCGCAGAGCAATGAACATTTCTATGTGATATGGAATTAAAGTTCATGCAGTCCAGCCCTGGAAGATTGGGGACTTACATCAGGGGGAGGGCCTCGTAGCACGTTCTGGTAAGGTGAGTATTTTTATCCTCCTTAAATATGGGAGCGAACGTAACCCCTTAGACTGCTCACTATCCATCATTGAATGGGAAAGTGATTGATCACCATTAATCTTGAGAACAGGGAGGTTTATGTTGGCATCCCAAGCTTGTAATTTGGGTTACCATGGGAATGTAGACCCACTGGCCTTCCCGAATCCCACACCTTTGTGGGGAAATTCTTCGTGACTCTGCTTACAATGGGTATGCAGACTCAAAGGGGTACACTGATGCACCCGATTTCCTGATCATACAGATCCCGTGGATTTAGTGGAGGCTTTAGCTTGATATCAGGCGACAGGTTAGTAGAGGGACCATGGATGACTAGACGATAATGGAGGGGTGAGGCTAGAACAAGAGGCAAAAAAACCCAAAAACACCCCATTCCGCATTCTGATTTCTTATGGAGGATGGGGGGTGGCTCTGCATAATATAGTGGTGTGCAGACATAAAGGTCGTCTGTGTACCAATGTGGTACACGAGAATTGGAATAGTTTACTATGTACCATGTTGGTACGCAGCCATGCATGAAGCTCTGGGATTCAGCCACGTACCAATGCAGTATGTGGTGCCGGCTTCTGTCCACGTAGGGGTGTTCTATGCAGAGCACCTTACTGAAGGAGGGTCCGGGGATTACTATTCACGGGAAATTCATCCTAGATACGTCATTAGTTTTTGGTTCACCATTTAGGTTCACGTTTCTATTATTATTATTCAATCTCCCCGTTTTATGGTTTGCGACCAGGTGTACCTCTGAAGGAAGTGGTTCACGGTTCGAGCTTCGCCGATGAAGCAAGATTGAAGCTAAAGTGCAACCTTTAAGTCTTTCTCAAGCTTTCATCATCTGTACTTTTCCCTGTCAGTCTCCCTTCCTTCTCTTTTTCTACTTTTCTCCTTTTATAGAGCATCAGAGCACTCATATCAATTGGGAATGCAACACCATTTGTTGAGTCCCATTGAAACAACATTCTGATCCACAAAAGACTCAGTCAACTAGGATTTGAGGTTTCTTTGGTTCGCGATAATGGTTCATGGGACCCTACCTATTTTCTTCATCTGTGTACTAATGGTTCCACACTATGGTTCTTAGAATTTCCATATACACACACTCCTTCGGTTGACGCGGTTCGCGATTGGCCTCGGTCTCTGGCCATCGCCTCATGTGCCAGCGGTTCGCAGACCATGTAACCTACCTAGTGGTTCATGGTCCATCTTCTCCGTAGACCTTTCCCAATGACGTTATACATACAACTTTAAAAAACCTGAAAACTGAAATTCCTTCACGTTCCTTTAGAGAAATGAGACTTAATTTGATTTCCTTCACCTTGATAGACTTGTAGAAGCACTGGTTTGTTTCTGCAAAGTGGTCGTATGGGTATTTTCTTCCCTTAGAGGAATTTTTAGGACCCTAGATGGTAAAAATAACTCATAAAAATCTATGTGTGAGTTTCAAAAAATATGATACATTATTTTGATTCAGTACTTTTTTTCCTCTCTAATTTTTATGATTCACGAAATATTAAAGATGAAAAATTGAAATATTGTCCTAAAAGGATAAGAAATATTACATATAAAGAACCTAAATTTTATGAATGTCTATCCAAAAATTACAACCAGATATTAAATACAGAGCTATATTAGAGGTGTAAGAATGCTAAGAATCGTTTTAAAAAAATTAACCATGTTTTTGTCAATAAAATGATCCATAAAATAAAATTTAAAATTACTTGATGCATTTGATTTCAAGGAAAATGAAAATAAGATAATCACGCATTATGAAGTGTATGAACTTAAGAGATCCATAACACCAAAAAGAAAAACCATTTTTAATATCTAGATGTGAAGATAGGATGAATGGAATGAATAGAGAAACATGGTTATGAATATCCTCTCATATATAATTTTAACATAAATGAATAACATGTTCCACTGTATTCCAAAATTAATTATATTTTATTTTTGTGATAATTATGTATGGAATTAAAGATGAATATTGGACTTAAAAGGATACATAGATTTGGTGTGAAAGATATTTATAAATTTATTTTACTGTTATGAAACCACAATTCTAAAATAATTTACCAAAATTAATTTCTATGATGATGATGTGGATGCTATAAAAGTTGTATAGTAATAGAAGTTGGGTATATCCTTTTAGGGGAGAAAAGTGGATAATGTGATCAATGTTATAAGAAATATTACTACATAAAAATATGATTTTTTAGAATGTGATTGAAAAAGGTTTCATTTAAAATGTGTAAGCTCATGATCTCTTATCATTGGTTTCAAAAGTAAGATCATAACATTAAGGTGTATGATTTTTTTTTAAAATAAATAAATTGGAAATTAATTTTTGATGAAGATTCCAATATTTTTTATAAATGATAAATTCTATTATTTGTAAGAGAGTTATTTTAATTTTTTGTATTATGTGGGTGAAGAAAATTCTTGTTGAAATACATTCAGTGTATCTAAATAGAATTTGGTATCAATTAATTTTTAAATACAAGATATATTTATTAAATATCATGGAAGGTATTAAATAGTTTATCTGTTTTAGTTGGAATCAAATTGTTTTAACATAGATAGCCCTCATTTCTAAATCCCACCCTCATGTTTTCTTAACAGGTCATGTAACACATAGACCTAGAGTTTCATAGTTATGGGCATACTACTTTTTTATAGATTTATAACACCCTATCTCAATTACATATTATTTAATTTTCAATAAGGGATAGAGAATAAAATTAATAGTTAAAAACATATGGGTGAACGTTGATGTGGTTTTAGAGAAAATTGATTCTCAGGATACACTTATTGACATATCACTTTAGTTGGTATTTTTTAAAAAATAGAGTCATTATTTCATACCACATTGGGTGTGAGATGTTTTTTATCAATTAACATGTTTAAACAATGAATAATGAAGTCAATATTAAATTGTAATTTGAGAGAAAAATAATATAATGTATGTTATTTTAAGAACTCATGTATGTGGATAAAAAATATTCTCAAGAACAATGTCATTTTGAATTAAACAAATAGAGATTATAAGAAATATAATGTATTATAGTTTGATGTTTCTTATCATTAATAATATAAAAAACAAGATAATTTCATTGGATTTTTTATTTTTATTTTTTTGAATCATGGGAGTCCCATGGAGAATTTACAGTGAAAAATAATTTACCAATATGATGAATTTGTTTTAGGAGTTAGATTATTGTTTTTGAAAGCGTATAATATTATATTTCATGAGTGATTTCATAGATAATGTTTGAAGATAAAATATATTAGGAATAAAAGATTAAAATATGGTGTTTTGGATCTTTAGTATGTTGTTATAAATATGTAATATAAAATGGAATTATAAAGTTAGTGTAATAAAATGAAACCAAATCTGAGACAACACTTTAAACAAATAGATAAGATGTGTCAAGGTGAAGTAGTTCATAATGAATGGTGTAAATGATAGATAGATATTGAGTTTTCATAGAATGTTAGAATTAGTAGGAACATGTCTACAGTTGTGTAAATATTCAATGTGGTTGGTCCAATAAACCCTCTTAGATGGTAGAGAATATGGGATTTAAAGGATGGTTAATTGAGAATATTTAATTCAATAGAATTTTATTATCAACAAAATATATGATGATGGAATTTTTAAATAAATTTAATTTTCATCATTTATGTTGCAAGATATTTCAGGATTTTTTGGAACTATTTAAATATTCTTCCTCATGTAACTATTTTAAAAAATTCTTATTCATGTTTCTATTTAAATCATCAATGTATTATAAAATGATATTTATTATTCTTGTTAGATAGAGCTTAATAAAATTTATTGGAATGAATTCAAGATTATTTATGGTGTTATTATGTTCACCATAGGAAAAATAAATTCCATTTTCATGATAAAATTAGATGAAGATGGTGTATTTTCATTATCATAAAATCAAGCATGTTAATGAAATGGGAATAGATTTATGTGTAAATATATTTTTACCAATTTGTATTATAGTTTAATTTTATTTCAGTAAAGTATATGAAGAAATTGAGTAAAATATTTTAAATGAGGTTTTTTTAATGGTTATATTGTACAATATTGGAAATAGATATTGGTTGATGCACCTTATATTACACATTTGGAGAGGTTCAAGAAAACTTCACAAAAAAATAGGATGACTTTTATAAATAAAAACAAACTGAAGAAATGTTTTTATGGGTAATGGAACACTATCTTGTTCATTTTATGTAAGTTTGAAGTCCTTGAGTTGAATTTGAGCTTATTTTTATACCATTGTAATCATATATCAGTGCTTCTAAAAATTAAAATATGGTAAAGTATGATATGCATCGCCATATAAAGGTACACAACATTTCAAAATCTATGTAAAGCTATGTCTTGAATCATACTATCATCATAAAGGTATAATTGAGTTTTATAGAGGCACCCAATTACCTACATATATTTATCTATGAAATCAGGAAGTTTTGTAAAGGTATCATTGATAAACTGAGACCTATGTAATGTTGAAATCATGATGTGTAATGTTTTTCAGAAGGTTTCATTGACTATGTAGAGGTAGTTTGAGCACTATGTCAATGTATCTTTGATGAAATAAAAATTATATACAAAAATATAAAAACATTTAACAATAGATAAATTCGATGTATTATTAACGTTATTGAATAGATTGTATGGATTACCATTTCTTCAAAAAATAATGTGATTTTTCAAATTAAAAATTAAAATGGTTTAATTCAAAATAAAATTATAATATGTGTTATATGGTTTCTTTAAATGAGAAATTTCTATATTTTAAAATTTTAATTTCAAAATAGAAATCAATTTTCATGTGATAAAAGTGAATAAAAATTAGAGAAATTTTCATTGAAATTTTTGAGAAGATTGATATTTGACTGAATAGTGAAAAATATAGACATTTATTAAAAATGTCATTTCATTTCAACTAATTAAAATGATCCATTTTATTTTGGATTTATTTTATTGTAAAATTACTCACATTGGAATAAAATTAATTCAATTATCTCTACCACAATCATAATTTTAATTTTTTTTTATAAATTCATTTTTCAGCTTAAAAAATTTTTTTATTAGAAATTATATTATTTCACTTCTGTTCGTGTCTTTCTATTATATTTTTTCAATTTAATAAATTAATTCATGAAAATTTGATATTTTATTTGTAATTAATATGTTTATATTTAGTAGTATGCTTAATATAATTTTTTTTGTAATGAATAATATCAATGGAAAATTGTTATCACCCCACTAAAGGTTTAAATGGGTTTTTTAGGTTTAAAACATTTTTAATTGGTCAAAAAAATCATCTTAATTAAAATTAATTGACATGATTTCAATCCTTATCATGTTAGCTTTATATTTGATTTAGTTTTTGCCACATGATTTTGATTAATTAATTTATAACATTTCAATATTTATTATAATTAAAAAAATGACACTCCCCCACATCTAAAAAAGAAACTCATTTACTAAATTATCCAAAAACATTGATCACTCAATCTTATTGAGTACCGACCCAAATCCCTTACCAACTACCCTCCCCACAACCTAGTCATTCTAAACTCACAAAACATCAATCTTATAAGGCTTAATGTGTACACCAAAGGTTGTTTTCCAATTAAAAAGTATAACTCTTAACCATGTACATTCATTTTTATTTCTTCTTCTACCTTATTCAAACTTATAATTAAAATACTAATATAATAACATCATTATCTCTAATATACATAAATTCTATTTTTTATGTTACCACTATAATTCCTTGAATCCAATAAACCACAATCATTGGTTGTTTTGGTACATTGGAAAAAGATATACGGGATTACCTATCAATTTATTTAATAGTTTGGCAGTCTTGGTAGACAAGATAAATATATGATTCAAACATTACATTTGAAATGATGAAATACAAATTTAAAATTCATCTATTAAAATTACTATTTCTTCTAATGAAGACAAATCAAACTTATATACAGATTACTTTTTAGTTCAATATACATCCAATGTGATGGAAATATTTTCTACCTCTGAATAATTAATGAATTCAAGTGATAATGATGTGAGTTAATTCTCTTATAAAAACTCTCCTTTATTATAAAAAAGTATTATTTGGGATCGTAAATTATCATTATAATTACAAGAAATATTATTTGAGGATTTAAACTAATGTGGAATGATTTTCCTATAAAAATTATTCCATTTGTTTATTGTATTTATGAATGTTAGTCTGAATGGATTATCAAAATTAAATGACTAGAAAATTAAATTGTGATATCATTGATGGAAGATGTATTGACTAGTATAAAGATATATGAACAATTTGGATTCATATAAATAATAATTATAGAAAATTAATTGATATGATTAATATATAATAATTAATAGATCAATAAAATTATATACAAAGAATAAGTTAATAAAAATCATGTTGATAAGATCTATGAATTTGAAACAACATAAAAGTAAACAATTGTGGTAAAAATGGCTTAGATGGATTTCAAGGAAAATAATTACAAGGTATATGATACCTTTGACATTTAAAAGTCTGAATTTAATAGAGATAATATTTTGAAAATAAAATATAGAGTGAAAATATAAAAAAATTATGGTTAGAAGATTATTCTCAATATGAATAATATTGAACTAAAAAATAAATTAAAAAAATAAAAACATCCCTTAAATTCACAATAAGGGGAATAAAAACATGAAATGTCTATAAAACCATAAAAATATGGTTCATATTCTATAATAACTATAATTTTTCATATTATATCATTAAGATAATGTTTCAATCATATATTATCATATTTATATATGAAGGTAGAATCAATCTCAAAAAAATAATTTTTTTCACTAAATCTATATCATGGATAGTGAAATGTAAAATAATATATATATATATATACATGATGAAGAAAAATTATGAGAATCCTACCACCATTTCATGGGTGGATATAAGAATTCTTATGATTTTTGGTTCATAAAAAAATCAAAAACTATTTTGAAGAATTCCCTAAACAAATTTTTTTTTCATTCTTAAAAACCTATAATATGTAAAATGGGATCATATATTTTAGGTCATTACTGGTGTTGAAATGTGTTTCAAAAAATATCTTTTTTAATTATAATAATCCATTAATTTTATAAGTTCAATGGAAGATAAATTTTAAGGGGATAATTAATAATTCGTTTCAACATCAAATGATTAAATAGATAAATCTATCTATATTGAACATGTTTGAAACGAATATAAATGTATTTTGTTTGTGTAATGGTTGTTCTTAAAAAATTAACACATCCATGAAAATATTAACTAAGAATTATTAAAAAATAATTTAAATAGAAATATCATACATGATAAAATAGAAGGTAAGAAAAACAAGGTTATGAAGTTGAATAAAGTTCTTAAATAAAATATTTCCAATATTCTATAAAAAATAATGAACTTGCTTTAGAGAAGAATTATATTGGTTACTGGATTCATATAATTTCCTAGAAGTATAATAGGATTGCTATATCAAAATAGAAAAACTATATATTTTGTAGAAAATGTGATATACAATTTATTCATGAAATCAATATATTCATTTTTGTTTAAATAAAAGAGGTTGAGATAATAATGGAAGATCATGTAACACCCCAATATTTCATAGTAATTTATATCATTAAAGTAATTCAATAGCTTATACTTCACGCAAAACTAACTTGGATTACATTATATGGAAGATTGAGTTTCTACAAAATAACACTTTAATTATTCAAATGAATTATTTATAACGTAATAATTAAATATTGTAATATGAATAGAAATAAGTAAATTTTAAATGTCATTTATAATTTTATCCCCTAATTAAACCATATTTATAAGGAAATGTATAAGTTTCATAAAAATATAAGTACTATTTTGATAAAGGAAATACTTCTTATGTCCTTTTGTGAACAATAATAAAATTTATTTTACAGACTATTATAAATTCAATTTGGTGTATTTTAATTAATTTTTTAATTCAGAATACCAATATTTTATTCGGCTTAAATTTGGGTAATTTTATGAGTTGTTTCATTTTTTAAATGAATAGTAAAAATTACTGCGTTTTAATTCAAAACTATTTTTTCACCCAATTTATTTATATTGTTAGATTGTCCACATAATTGGTTTTAGAGTATATATAGATTATATTTTTATAATGTTATATTATTTTGGTCAATTAAAAGTAATTTTACATTTAAATTGGATATAAACACATGTTAATCTTTTGATAGTTTTTATATCTTAAAAAACTGCTTTCTGGTTTTCACAACGAGAAATTTTAAATTAAATAATTCAACATACATGTATTGAATTTGGTAAAATAGACATAATTTTTAAATTCAAAATATCAAAATTATCATAGAGTGAAGTTTTGGTTTTTTTAAACATTCAATTTTTGATGAATAGTGAAAACATTGTGTTATTGTTTAAAACCGACTATTATTTAAATAATTATTATTTTTACATAAATTTATTTTAATGTCAAAATAGATACATGATACCTATATTATCTCAATTTTATTCATTAAAGTCATTTTATAATTATATTTGATGTATAAAATTTTGTTGAACTTTTTGATGTCTTTTACCAATATTTTAGGCACATTTCCAAATTTACATAAAACATAATTTTACCGCTTCTGTGGATTGAATTTTAAAAATCTGAGAGACATAGTTGACATCAGTATGAAAATTTTGGTTCAATAGGATGAAAATAATTTGTGTGAATAGTATCTTTTGAATTTTATTTACCACCGTTAAAATTAAATAGGGTAATTAAGGTAAAATGATATTATAATTAAAATAAAATATGCCCAAATTCTATTGTATAGGTGTTTCTAGACCAAAATCAACCTTACGAATTAATGTTTTTCCTGTTTTATCAACTTTTATTAGATTAAGACATTTATTATTATTTTATTTAAAGAAGACTTAAAAGTGTAAAATTCAATGTTTAATAACTAAACTATTTTTAATATAGGGTTATACATAAGATAAATTTGACTATAAATATTCATTATAAATCTATAAATATTTCTTACATAATGGTGTTTTTTTTAATTTTTAGACATTAAATAATTAAATATATTCATGACACAGTGATGATGTAGTAATTACCTTATTAATGAAAGATTAAAATAATTGATATTATAAATATTAAAATAAATCTAAATTGAAACTTTTGAGGAATTACAGTAATTATCGTAGTTAATATGACATTTTAGGGTTGATTTAATGTATTTTTTTTAAATTAATCATTTTTTGTGGTCTTTTACAAAACCCAAATACTAAATAGTGTCAAAGTTGACATAAATGAGTTTTTAAAACAAATACTATATTATTAAATTATATAATATTCTTAAAAATATTAGTTCTGGGAAAAAGACTTATATAATTATATATATGTTATTAATGAACCATTTCAAGTTCTCTTGGAATTTTATAGTATGTTTATTAACCATGTAATATATAAATACAAGAAGACATGGTAAAAGGTAAACTATTTAAATAAGAACTAAATCTAAAAGATAAGGTTAATATGGTGATCTAAACTTTTATAAATCCTATTGGTTGAGAATATTTCAACCCATCCCCACCTTATACTTGAAATAAATCCTTTTTTAGCCATTATAAACCGAAAATTATTTTATAATAAAATAATATTTCAAACATTTCCTAAAGTGACACTCACCTCTCTTAGAAAAGGTTACTTCCCCTTCTCTTATTTTCACACATCAAAATCCATTTTTCTTGGCCAAAACCTGATCAAATATCCTCCCATATACCCTCACATAAACCTATAGGCCTTAATTTTATCATAAATCCATCTTAATAATCCCATTCGACCAAATAAAAAGGAAGCACCTGAAGAAGAGGTAATAATTTCATCACCTCTTTCAAAGTTCTTTTCTTCTTCCACATCCTATTTCTTTGTTATTTCCATAAAAAATAGCTCTAGTACCTTTTAAATACTATTATTTTATTATAAATATGTTAAAACTATATTCATTATTCTATATATCATATGAATGAAAAATTCACCATACATGCATGCGTACAGCTTATCGTCTCCACATCGTGGTGTAGTTTGTTATTCAACACATCATTATTTGTATGGGTATAATAATGAGTATAATTTATGTTAATAATAAATATAAAATGTTAATTATTATTTATATATGATATAATATCCAATTATATAGTATTTAACCATCAATAGAATGATATTATTGCTAATGCATATGTACAGATTACCGTCTCCACGAACGCGATGACATTCATTCCCCATTATAAACATTCAAGAATAATTTTCATTTAATGATTAAAAATAATGTTAAATAACATAATATAATTCTGGATATGAATCAAATACATCCTATCCATAACAAACATGACCTACATAAAAAAACATATAATGGAAAACAAATCAGTTAACTCTGGAAACAATGATACTACTGAAATATTATTAACAAAGCAATATTAGAAGATAATATATGATATCATATTTAGGTATGTGGTTCCGTTATATTTTAATAACAATTATTTAACTATTATAAATGAGGTTAACATACCATTTACTAAGGAAAAGTACAATGTAAGGGGTTTTCATCTCACTTTTTATTCCCGTGAGATTCATGCTATATTTTCCACTATTTCCATTTGTGTGGTGTATGTACTTCCCATGATTGTATTATTTGTGTAATATAATTTAATTTATTATTATTTAAATCTTCATATTATGATCCTTCTTTCATGGGGTGATGTTTTGTAAGTTTCCAAATCGGTAAGAGAATTTATATTTTCAATTTTCACTCATTGGGTTTTACACATTCTTCGTTGATTATTTTAATCCACGATTAGGTATAGAATTACTATTTATTTATTTATGTAGTAATTTACACAAAACATTATGTGGATATACTTTTCATACACGTAATCACTCCATTGATAAATTCTAAAGTCATTGATATGAACTTGATAAGGGTAATCTTAACTCAATTTCCATTCATTGAGTTAAACATCCAAGTCATTGGTTTTGTTTTTAAAAGAATATGTTTGAATGTACTGTAATTGATTTACACTGAATATACAATACTATTGATTTTATTTATATTTTTCACACATAATTATTTCATTTATATATCCTTAATCTAATAATATGGTCTTTATAAGAGATTTCATCTCAATTTATATTCCATTGAGACTTCATTTTTGATATGCGCCAATTCACTTTTATGTGGTGTATATATTGTCTTTTGACATAGTGTATCATGAATCCCTTTATTCTCATGATATTATAACGTTTTTATTTATGTTATTCCTAAATTATTTGTATTCAAGCATCTCTCATTTGGTTAGGAACTCTTTAACTAAAATATCATTTTAAACGTTTTAACAATTTATTCTTCTAAATTGTTCTCATTAATGTCCATGTTTTAAAAATGGTTTTAAGGATTTACTTATATGGACATAAATGTTTTGAAATTAAAATTCCTTTGAAAAGTTTCAAAGGGGTATGGGACACATTGATTCAAAAATATCTTTTGAACGACTTCGTTATATATAGTGTGACTTTTAAATGTTTTCAAGAAAAATGGGATATATCTCTCAAATACTTTTTATAGTTATTTTCATCTATTTCAATATCCTTCATTTTATTTAATTCTTGACTGAGGTTGATTTATTATAATAAAATCTTCCATATTGTATTGAATGAGTTATGTTTGACTATGGATGAGCTATTTTTATACCATTCATGGTTTCTGGTTAAAGTATTGACATTTCGTATGCTAGTTTAATACAAATTTATAGATTATATTTCACCCTTTTCATTTGATGAATGTATTGGACTTAGTAAGTGATGAGCGGGGCTTGTTATATCCCCTTAATGCATCAGTAGGTCTCATTAGAAAAACTAGTGTCTTGGCACAAGGCCTTAACAATATTTATATTTTTAGTCTTGGAACAAGGCCTTGACTATGTGATTATTATGTCTGGCATTATGCATTCCATAATTATGAAATTAGATATTGATATTACATGTGATTATTTGATTAGTAGAATATCCATGTGAATAAGTAAACAGAATTATTTGATTTATTTTTTCCATTTTATGCTAAATTTTATGTTTAAAAGTCTTGGGTTTTAGTGTTATACATTTCCTTAAAGGTTTATTCTTATTTATGAATGTTTCTTCTATATTTTTATCCTTACTAAGCATTAGATCTCACCCCTATCTATGTTTTATTTTTCCCAGGTTGCAAAGAAGTAAATTATGACTAACTTTTAGGGATAATCTAAAGGATATTAGTGTGTTCAAAGGAGACACAATTTTGTTGTTTTTAATTATAAAATGTAATGTAAAACTTATTTATGAATCTAGTAATTCCAAGGCTACTAAACTAATTTTTCTTTCAAGACTTGATCTCTTATGATCATGCCAATTTTTTGTAATAATGCATCAACTCTAGGTATCTAGGGTCGGGGCGTTACAGATTAGGCTAAGAAAGAGGTAAAAATACTGATCTTGTAAATGTCACTCATAAGTTTCTATGTGGAAATTTAAAATTATATGAAACATTATTTAAATATTCCATAGTTAGTTATTTCTTTATATTGGAATATTCAATGAATATTGAAGAAGAAAAATTGAAATAATCCGCTAAAGGGAAAAAACATTACATATAAAAAACCAAAATTTTACAAATCATTTTCCAAAAGTTATAATTTAATCATTAAAGAAGATATATATGAGAGATGTAATATGGTTGGAAATATTTTTAAAATTATTTTAACTATAATTTTCTCAATAAAATAATTCACAAAAGAAAATATAAAATTAGGTGATGAATTTTTTCATCAAAAATGAAAATATGGGCATCACACACAATGAAGTGTATGATCTTAAGAGATCCATGACACCAAAATAAAAATAATATTTATTATATAAATGTGAAATAATCATGTTTGGAATGAATTAAGGAACATGGTTAACAATATCCTCTCAAACATGATGTCCACATAATGAAAAAACATGTTCCATTTTATTCTCATGTTATTTATTTATTAGTTTTTCTTATAAATGTGGATGTAATTGAAGAGGAATATGGGAATTAAAATTAAACAAAGAGTTGTTTTGAATTATTTAAAAAATGTATAGTATAGTGATGAAATTATATTCATAGAATGATTTATCAAAATGAACTTCCATGGTGATTATAGGTATGATGTGAATACAGAATAATAATAGACGTGTATTATATACTTTTGGGAGAAAATAGTGGATAAATTACTCGATGATACAAGGAATATTATACAAAAATATGAATTTTTAGAAGTTGGTTGAAAAAGGATTCATTAAAGATGTTTAATATCATGATCTCTCATCTTAGGTTTCAAAAGTTAGATCCTAAAACTAAGGGGATGAATTTTCTATAAAATATATAAAATGGAAATGAATGTTTGAGGAAGATTATAAGATATGTTATGAAGGTAAAATCATTTTATTTGAAAATAATTATTTTAACTACTGGGTTGAATTTGGAGATGGACATTCAAGTTGAGATATTTCTCTAGTATTTATATAAAAATTTGTATTAATGAATTATCTCATTGGGGAAATATTTTTAAAATATAGGGGAAGGTGATTAACAGTTTTTTATTTTACTTTGTGTCATATTATTTTATCATATATTGAATTTATATCTAAATTCCACCATTATGTTTTCTATATAGGTTGTGGATCACATAGACATATAATGGAATGGATATGGGCCTCCTGATTGTATATTGATTGAAAAAAACCCCTATCAATTACCTATTATTTAATTATCACTAAGGGTGAGAGAAGAAAAAAGATATTTCAAGTTATATAAGTAAAATAGGGTTTTGTTTTATATGAAATTGATACATGAGTTACACTTATTGAAAAATTCAATTTTATATTTAAAAAATAGCTCCTTTGGTTTATCTAAATTGACTATGTATTTTTTGTTATCAATGTATATATTTAACCAATGAATATTAAAGTCAATATTAAATTGGAATTTTAGTGAAGAAGAAGAGAATGTTTTTTGGTTGATGAACTGATGCATGTGGAGAAGAAACATTCTCATAAACGATGTCATTTTAAATTGGGTAAATGAATATTATAAGATAAATATTGCAATATTTTTTTTATGTTTTATATCATTAGTGATATGGAAAAATATGATCATTATGTTGGAAGTTTTAGATATTCATTTTGAAACATTGGATTTTCACGGAAAATTTATAGTGAAATTTCATTTATCTATATAATTAATGTGTTTGTAGATTTTAATCAATGTTATTGTAATATTATAATATTACATTTCATGATTAATTAATTGGATGATGTTTAAAGCTAAAATAAATCAATAAAATAGGATGAAAAGATTGTGGTTTGCATCTTTAAGATGTTATTAAAAATCTGTAATAGATCATGGAATTATAGAGTTAATGTTATGAAATATATCCAAATTAAGGCTAGAATATCACCCAATCAGATAGGTCGTGTAAAATAGAATTAGGTCAAGTTGAATGGTGATCTAGGATAGAGAGAAATTAATGTTTTGTAAAAGGTTCATGCTGGTAAGAAATTCTCTAAAGAGTTGAAAATATATAATGTTGGGTGGTGAAACATACCCACATGGATGGTATGGAATAAGGGATATAAAGGCTGGTAAATAGAAATCAATGATTAATATTTATGTAGATTATCAATAGAATCATTTCTGTGGGAATTTTGAAATAAATTCGTTATCCATCATTTATGTGGCATGGTATTTCTGGTTGATACAGATATATTTCAATCGTCTTCATCATGTTACAATTTTTCTTAATTCATATTCAGGTTTCTATATGAATCACTAATGTATTAACAAAAGATAATTTTTGTTATCATCTGACTGATCTTATGAAAATTCATTCGAGGGAAGTCAATATAATTTTAGGTGTTCCTATGTTTTATGGATGAAATATTAAATTCCATTTCCACAATAAAATGTGATGAAGATTTTGTTTCTTCATTATTATTAAATCTTTCAAGTTGATGCAATGGAAATTGAAATATATTTAAGAATATTTTTCTCTCCTTTTAATTAATGCTGTATTAGATTTAAATAAGTTATATGAAGAACTTGGGTAATATTTCTTGAATGAGGTGTTGTTGAATGGGGATATTGAACACTATTAGAAACCAATATTTGTGGCTGTAGCTTATATAACACATTTGGAGCGGCTCAACAAAATATCACAAATAAATTAGGATACTTTTTTATAACGAACATCATGATAGAGAAAATATTTCATGGGTAATGGAACACTATATAGTTCATTTTATGTATTTTTGAAGGCCTTGAGTTCAATTTGAGTTGATTTTGATACCTTTTTAATGGTATATTTAGTCTTATAAACGTTAGATAATGGTAAATTATGATTTACATTACCATATAAAAGTTAACACATAATCAAAATCCACGTAAAGGTATTTCTTGGATCAGACTGCCAATATAAATGAATAATTGAGCTGTATAAAGGTAACCAATAATCTACATATAGTTATCAATGAAATCTAGAAGCTATGTAAGGGTATCTTTGATAAAAAGTGACATATTTAATGGTGAAATCATGTTGTGTATTGTTTTTTGGAGGGAGGTATTAACTATTTATAGGTATTCCAAGTGTTATGTCGTGGTATCATTGATGTGCCATTAATTATTTATGATAATCTAGGTAATTTTAATAATAATTCAATTTCATATCTTATTAACATTTGTGATTATATTTTATGTATTTTCTTTATTAAAAAAATATATGTGATTCTTAGAATTAAAAAATAGAAATTTTTACATTAAAACTAAAATATATAACATTTATAATATGGACATATTTAAAAGTTAAATATCTAAATTTTAAAATTAAATTTAAAAATGGAAATCATTTTATATATCCTAAAATTAAATAAAAATTAGGTATAATTACATTTAAATTTATGAAAAGATTGATATGTGACTAAATAGTGAAGAATATATAGTTTGTTAAAAAATGTCATTTCATTTCAAGTATTTACTATGATCTATTCTATGTTATGTTTTTTAAAGTAAAATCAGGCCCCATATATTAAACATATTCTAATTATCTCTATATGAATCATAATTATACATTATTTTTGTATAAATTCATATGTAGTCTTAAACCACATTTTTAAAATAAAAAATCATTATTTTGTTTTCATATATTACTATTAAATTTTACCACTTCTATAAACTAATTTAGGAAAAAATGATTTCATATCTATAATTGAAGAGTTCAGACATAGTATTTATGTTAAATTAATTTTTTATAATGAATAGTGACCACTACAAAATTTTAACCCCACTGTAAAGGGTAAAATGTTTTTATTTGGTTTTAAAAATTCAATAATTCAACAAATATCATCTTAAATCATATTTGATGTCATCATTTCAATGATTACCTTGCCATCATCTCAATTGATATACTTTTTTCACATAAACTTGAGTAATACATTATTACATTTTAATATTTATAATATATAACATACTTTAACACTCATCAATTCTAAAAGATAAACTTTTCTATTCAATTATCCAAAAACATTGATCACTCTAGCTTAGTGAAGAGCTCCCCAAATCCCTTACCAACTCTCCTCTCCACACCCTAGTGGTTCTAAAGTCATCAAACTTAAATCCTATAATTTATAAGGTGTACACCAATAGTAATTTTGGAAAGAGAAATTATAACTCCTAAGAATGTACTTTCATGTTATTTCTTTTTCTACCTTCTAAAAACCTATCATTACAATACTGATATAATTAAAACATCATATCTAACATATATAATTTTTATTTTTTAAGTTACAACTATAATTACTCAACTAAAATAAACCAAAAAACAAACTAGTTATTTTAATACATTAGAAAAATACATTGGGGATTACATCCTAAATGATCAAATAGTTTAGCAGTTTTAGGAGACTTTATACATACATGGTTTTCATATTACATTTAAAAACATGAAATAGAACTTTAAAATTATATAGATAAAATTATTATTTCTTCTAGTATATCCAAAAAATAATTCATATATCCTTTATTTGTATCCTAATGAAATGGAAGTATAATAATGGTTTACCTCATGTCCTCAATAAAGGACAAGGCACAATATAAGACATCACAGAGTAAATAAATAATGAATAATATTGTATAGATAAACAATAATAAAATATTCCATATAACTAAAATATTAAATTAACAATATATCCATCATTAACTTAGGAACATAGATAATGACATGTATAATGTAGTTTCCCCATCCTAGGTGCCACCTAAAGGTTTCCCCAAGCTCGGTTGTCCAAATAACTTCCAGTGCATCTCCCCGAACACCATAGCCTACTGACTAGTAGCAAGGGCCTTTTTTGTGTATGTGTGGGAGAATATGCCCTCATAGGTAATAAGTATTATCATAGTGGAAGTAAAAATCAAATAAATAATATTTAGAGGAAGCATATAAATGAATAAACTGTAGTATAAGAAATATAAATAATCCAACAGAATAATAATCAAGTGCAGAATCTCCAAAAACAATGTCATGAAATGATGTCTATCAAAATTGGAAATAAAAAAAAGAAACTGAAGCATAAAATTGACTAAGAGAAAATACAAAAATTGAAACCACGACATCATGATCAAGGCTCGGTCCTCTACCCTAGTCTCCATCTTAATCAGCAAGAAACAATCAAGCATCGGAAGCAGCATGCTTCCCTTTTTCAATACATGCAAGCATGTAATCTAATTAGGTGTCAATGACGCTCGAGTAGGGTGTCAGATAAAATCCTAGTATGCCAACACCCATGGTGTCTAAACCATTCCATTTCATGAAATAATAAAATATAGAATGCCATTATATAATAATTTCGGATAATTAATTAAGTACAATGAAATAAAAAACTTTGCCCGGGTTCCCAATGACACGTTTCCCTAATCACCTGCTTTGGCCTAATCTGAAAGTCTCAAATGGGTACCTATTAGTAGAATATACATATGCATATATATAAATCCTAGAAGATCAAGTTAAAAAAAGTAAGACACATACCCCTAAGCATGTGATTTAACTTGCTGTCTAATTCATTTGTCAACTAGAACTACCATAAAAATATCAAAAATCTCAAGAGACTCACAAAAGCATTAATATAAACCTTTATTGCATCATTATTAAGATTAATGTTTTTATTTGGAGTCTGATCCCATCCTAAATTTATCGCTATGGAACATCCTTCAAATTATCCAATACCATCGAGCCCATCCATGGAAATCCCTCGAAAGACCAAATATTTCTCAAAGCATGGATTTAGCATGCGTTTGATCCGATCTCGCAAAAAGGGTTAGAGCATCATCCGAGGCTGGATCAGCCAAATTGCCAATGGATCTGTTCTCGATGGGCCCTTTTGGAACTAGTTTCACTCATTAGAATTAAAAATCATGAGGAAGTCTTTGTCTGGAAAAGCCAAAGACACCACGCCCCGACGCATAGTAGTAACCAGTCAGGAAAAGAGGGTCTAAGTGTGCCCCTTAATACGGGACCCACCTTCTTTCCCCAACCTGAATTTAAATAAATTTTCACAGTATTAGATTTTACATAGCATGCATGTATAATTTCAGTTGATATCTAAGCAGATACACTTATAAAACACAAGGTATTAATTTAATATTGCAGCGCAAAAATATAACAAGGCAAGATACCATATCAGCACAAGCAGATAAAAGTAATTTTTAATAAATAATTAAATATTTACAAAAAACTACCAAATATCCAACAATGCAAGGTTTATAACTAATATAACTTAATTATATAAGGTAAACACAACAAAAATAGGTTGTGCAACACATGCAGTTAATTAAATTAAATTATCGGGCTAACGGAATTTATACCGACCATATCGGCACACCCAAAGGGATGTCTGTACAGGTTGAAAAAATTTATACAATTTAATTTATAACAAATATGGCTTCAAAAATTAGGTGAAACAGTTAAATTAAAAATATTGGGAGAATTTGAACAAAGTCGGTAGGCACCGACGAATGGCACAACCGTGCATTTTTATAAATCGAAGCAAATCAGAGAGAAAGCGAGTAGACGCCCTACCTTATAATCATATATGATTCTATGAACCATGGTATGCTTTTATTTGACCTAAAATGGAATAGAACTAATGATTTTAGAAAAAACCCATAAATAGGGTAAAATGTTTCCACGATGAACTGCATGCAAGATACTCAATAAAACTCTATGATTCCAAATTCTCAAGGTTGAACATTCATTAAGGTTTACATTGCACCTGACGACAAAGAATATAGACAACAAATGAAGGTGTGGTGGTCTTCTAAAGAGAGAAGACGTGGTGTGCCACCTAAGGAGAGGGGGAGGTGTGATGTGAGGGAGAGGAGAAGAGGAAGAGAAGAAAGAAATAAAGAAAGAAAAAAAATAATAGAAAAATAAAAGAAAAAAACAGGAAAAATAAAATAAAAAATAAAATAGAATAAAAATGATGGAAAATAAAAAAGAATAAAAATAATAAAAAATGGAAATCTCCCATTTTAACTATTTTTACTATTTTCATAACCCCCGTTCTATTTTATTTCTTAAATTTATTTTTATCCCTTTTTTCTTGATTTTAAATTTTCTTTAAATCTGTTACTATTTATTTTCAATCCTTAATTAATTATTTTAATTCTGAACTCCGCGCTAAGGCACGCCATAATATTTTTCATAAAAACCATGTAGTAATTTACTTAATTTAAAAAGGTTGTCCGAGACCTGTGGCAGGGTGCGCAGGCACATGCCCTAGGTCGCTTTAAAGATTTAGACAACAAAAACAAAAAACGGTCCATACCTGATTAAGGATGGTACGTTACATATAACAATATCTATATCCATAATTATGGAATTTATAACTTCATACAACATAATCAAACCCCCAAGACCTTATTCTAGGAAATCAAAATCATAATCTTAAGGCATCATGTAAACAAATCATAAATAATTGGGTCATAATACATCAATACCAAGGTTATTTTCTGTCATGAGACTAATTTATTCATTAATAAAAAATATAATTCAAGAAATCACCCATCAGTTAATAAGTGAAATACAATCAACATAGCAATAAACAATACTTAATTATCACTATGACCAAACAATAAATATCTATCTATATTGAAAAAACATGCATACCGAATATCGATACGTTTCTTAAAAATGATCATATTCCATCTAGATATATATCATTTATGGTATCATTATAATATATACCAATGAAATACAAATTTTCACAAATATTCGGTGACATTTATGAAAACCCCAATACTATATAATGTGAACATCTCTTTAGGAAAATAACATTTTAATTTTGAAATAAATTATTTAAAATAAAAAAAATTAACAAGAATTAGGAAAAAATATCAATGAAAATATCCATGGAATATTATAAAGGATTATACCTATAAAATAATTATTATGATAGTGGTAAAATTCATTTTTGCATCAAACATTAAAATATGGATTTCATTCACAAATGTTATAATAACATATTTATTACAAAAATGAAAATAATTTTCCTATTTTAAATAATTATTTAAATTAAATCCTTGAAAAAAATAAAATTAATAAAACCATATATAATATGAAAAACATTATTGAATTTTTTTAAAAAAATATGAAAAACATGAAAAAGACTTCCAATAGAATTGAAAAACAATTTCAGGTTTCGTTAAAAAATTCATTTAGCCTTTTCAGAACATATAGATTGGAAATGAAAAGAAAATAATCAATTTCTAAAAGTAACCAGATGATAAGAAAATATATCTTTTGATATTATAATGATCATATATTTTCCCCAAATAGAAAATTAATTGTAAAAAATTTTGAATAATGATAATATTTTGAAATAAACATAAACTACTTTGGTAGCATTTGAATCATAACCCCCTTGAAAGAAATAAATTCAATAAAATCTTAAATACATGGAATATAAATAGAATAAAAATTTAATATATCTAATGTGTAGCATGGAACCCAAAATAATAAATAAGTATAAAATATGGCATTTGTCTTACGGAAACGAAACTGAGACGAAAACCGCTTATAAATATCATATAATTGATGTGATAATTTATCAATAACATAATTATATGTAAAAAATATTACATCCAAATAAAACAAGTATAAATTTAATATAAAATATTCATAGTTCATTACACTCATATTATTAAAAGATCAATGATAAAGATGAAGTAATGCAACCTAATGAAAATTAATTGAATTAAGATACCTCTTATGATGAGTCTGACTCACCATGTATATAATTTATATAATATATAATATATATTATGTTTATAATTGAATAATTATATTTTTTTGGTGTATTAAATTATTATTATCCATTTTATTTTATTTATTAAAATGACTTATATATTTCTTAAATCAATTAATTTCTTCATGAATTTTTTTTGGATGGTCAGTTCATAATCAATGAAAATCATCGGTTGATTGACCATGGTCAAAGGGGTCATGGTTATATAATATAAAAAATATTAGTAATTATATAATTATAATTTTTCTATAGTTAATACATTTCTATGATAACTTATAAAAGGAATTCTTGACAAATTAATCACATCGATTTATGGAGTTGGTGTTTCCTACACACAAACAACCGATGTTATCAATTTTAATGGTTAGAAGGGTAAGAATGTATGTATAAATTATATTTCTAGAATAATAATTATTTATTTAATACCATATGTATTTATTAAATCCATTATAACACCCATATATTGACAATAGTGATGGAAAATTAATTATATTTCTATAGAGAGGTTGTAGTCCACACGTACACAGAAGCAATACATTAATATTTTATTTGATATAAAGGAGGTGTAAATTTGTATTCTAATTATCATATATATGTGTGTGTGTGTGTGTTATTTAGTATTCATTATGTTAGTATAGATAAAATAGATATATATGAATTAGAATAATAATTACATTGAAAGATTCAGGTAACATGTTTACCTTTTCTTTGAGGACCCATCGTTGGATTACACCTTAAGAATTCATAAAATGGTCTAAGGAGAATACCAAAAGAATTATTATGTGTTTAAGGAATCAATCTAGGTATTCTAGAATTTCTTGGATGAGATAGTGTGTAAAAAATTTGAATTAAGAGAAGTATTCTCCCTTTTACATACTAGGGAAAGGACACCCATGGAATTACATAAAATATTTAAATATAATATATATCAGAATCATGGCAAGTGGCACAAAATGGTCATAATATCAATTGTAGAACATGATAAGCTGAAACTAACATTATAAAATAAAATTTATAAATTTATAATTTAAATTAAAAACTTAATATATGGTCTTAACCACATTGTTAACCCTTTTTATCATTAATAGTGGAGTCATATTTTATATAATTTACGGGGTTATAAAATTACATATAAGGTGGAAAGTGGATCATAAACGATTCTTTTAATAAATTTTTAACGATTTACCATCCCATGTAACAAATTTCAATTTTTTTATAAATCATTAAATTAAATATTTCTCAACCTAAATGATATTTTTATGAATATTCATTTAATTTGACATTAATGAAATCAAGAATAAATGTAATTAGAATATAAACAGATTTTCTAATAATTATGATTTATAATTAAGAATGAAAGTAATTCCATACTATTATTAATAAATAACATTTTACTGTTATTCTTTTGAAAATAATTAGCCTTTATCTTTCAATTTCTTGGAGAAGAAATGTATAAACATTGTGTGAGATTTTAAATCAATTATTCCATTATTAAATGTTTTAAAAAATAATATTATGAAAATAATTTATTCAATGTATAAATAACCATTTATAAAATATCATAAAATATTTTTATCCATGTGAAAAAATATTATTGATATTTATAGAAAGATAGAGACATTTTTTTATTTTTCGTAAGCTAAAATAAAATAAATTTTTTTATCAACTGCAAATTGAAAAAAAATTATTTGACGTTAGGATGCATATGGTAAAATCACATCATACAATAAAATGAAATAAAGTGTTAGATAGAAATTTAATTAACTTTCACATTATATTTTACATTAAATAAAATATTCACCATTTACCCTGATAAAAATATTTACCTTGGTTTCTATTCGTAATGAAAATTATAAAAAGATACATATTTCCATATTTGATCCTATTGATTAAAAAAATGAGCTCAAATTTTTTAGATTAAATTTCAATATGGGTTAGAAATAAATTATAATATAAATGCATAAAATTCAATGAAAATAGAATTTTTTAAAATTATTTTTTAGGAACAAAAATGAACTTATGAAAAACCCAAATATAATATTGATTTCTACAGAAATATTTTAAATATGTTTTATAAATATTACATTATGTTACTAAAAAAATTTTAGAAATAATGGTACCCTTAAATTACTTGATTTAATAAAAATAAATTATGTTTTTAGAAAAAAAATTCATTTTCATTATAGTCATAAAGATATTGAATTTTATAGAAAATCAAAAATCCAACATTAAATAATATTAAAATTATTATTTCCAAAATTTGATATTCATTATCTAAAATAAAATTACTAAGAAATGGAAGAAACTAATAATAATTTCCTCTCAAAAATTCATGAAAACATATTTGAAGAAAAATTATTTTGGAATCACTAATTCAATTTAATGAAAATTGAGTACATATTTAATATCAATTAATTCTACGGTTATAATGGTCATATATAAATAATAATATTTTAATAGTATATCGTATTTCTTTTATAGCTCAATGTTTTGTTTTATGAAATGTATCGAGCATCATATTCATTAACACCATATTATTATGGTGAAATATTATCCCATATAAATAAATTACATGCTAAAAAATTATTATCGGTAGTTTCATCTTTGGAAATTCCTCTCATGAAAACACAAATCAAATAAAGGGATAATAAAACATTTTATGAAAATGGAATGTGGGAAATATAAGGTTACCTAAAATAACACGTTGAAAAATATTCATACCTAATTTCATACCATTTAATAAGAATAATTTCATACTTTGATTGTTCATTGATAAATTTTCACTTTAGCTAATTTATTTCCTTGAAAAAAATCAATATTTAATATTAATTTCTCAATAATGAAGCAACAAAATTACCTTTAAAGGTATAATATGATCCATCAAATAATGACATGTCATTCCATCTTTCTCAAGTTATTTACCAAAACCAAAAATTCTTATCAAAGCTTTTCTAATATGGATAAATATTAATATGATGAAATAATACATTAATATATACAACCTCAATAGTAGTTTCCAATGTTCATATTCAACCAGTTTATAAATATTCAACCATAAGACTCCATCAAAAATATGATTTGCTAAATTTAAAAACCCAAAAATCCTAAATATTTTATCAGGGGTTTTTTTTCAAGATCAACATATAAATATATCTCCAAAGAATAATGTAGATCATAATGTCACATAACAAACATGTGAATAACGTGATCATATATTCCCGTAAAACATCTTAATCCTTTCCTAAAATAAGATTCATTACTATAAAATATCATTAAAATCATATATGATTCCATAAATTAACACAATATTAATTCCTTGGTTTATGATTACCTTAATCATATAATGTTTCTAATATACTACACTACTACAAAAATTACATTAACCACATAGTCACCAATTCACCTTTTAATTGCATGGTTATCTATATGACAAAACATATGTTACCAAAATATGATAACACTTTTATAATAATTAACCATATTAACATTAATGCCAATTTTAAAACTAAATGTTATAATTTCCTTATAGATTTTTTCCAAAAAATATAAAATTATTCTTCCTTAAATGTTTATTTCACTAAATATGTTTTATTTGAATACATCTATTTTAAATTGTACATATAAATTATAAAATTCAATTAAAAAGTGATTAAAGGGGTATATCCTTTAGAATTATGATCAACCATAGACAAAATAACCCATTAAAATTTTTGTTTATCTAAAATTACTATAGAATATCATAGGTTTCCATAGAATTTATCCACTCATTCATTATAATAGTTCATAAAAATATTTTTATTTAACCATACAATTCCCATAATCAGTGTATATCTAAATTTAATTCTTATTCCCACTCACCATGTATTGAAGATGGTTGAGTTAATACCTAATATGCCACTTTTATTTTTATTACCTCTAGTATCACCTTTTCAACAACTTCATTGAACTTTCAGTATCCTGATAAGGATTTATTTTCTAATAAAACCACACAATATCTATTATACCAAAACTTAATAAAATTTTACTATACTTATAATTATTTCGAAAATACATAATAGGGTAAGGATATTGAATATTTGTTTCCAAAATAAAGTTCCCTAGGGTCGTAATAAATATCCATTGATACCAAATGTAGCACTCATATCTAGTAACATGGATCCATTATTTATTTTACAACATTGGAACATGAAATAAGGGATCGAATTTAGAAGGATTTATTAGTTTAGTAGTCTTAATAGACTAGATGCACACCTGATTATAATAATATAGTTGGAAAAATAAAATAAAACCTTGAAATATAATTATAACATTATTATTTATTATATTATATCCAGAAAATAATTTGTTTATCCCATTTTTGTATCTTATGTATTAAAAATCATATTAAATAGTGATCTTAGATGCTAAATAAGTGAAAGAATAAAACAAAAGTTATCATGTAATGAATAATTCAAGAATAATATAGAAATATAAAAAAAATTATTAAATATTTCATAAAACTAATATCATATAAGGGGAATATATCAATAGATAAATTAAGAACATAAATAATTTCATGGATGAAAGTAACTGGTTTCATAATGATGGAATTCCTAATGATTTAAATCATAATAAAACTAGGGAGTCCTTTTTCCATGTCATCATAAACATAACATCAAGTTATCATTCCAAGATATCATAAATAATTGTATATACCTACATCAAATACCCATTCAAGTTTTTCAAATGTAGCATATAATTGAATCAACGAGATAAGTAATTTTGGTCCCCACCCATCTTACAAAAAGACAAATTTAATCACCATATAAATAAATAAATACAACTTAGTCAACTTACATTAATAATTAATAATAAATCATATTTAACAATCAATAATACTGAATTTCAATACACTCTCTAGTCAAAATGATCAGAAGCATACTTGAGAAATATGTTTCATGGAATAATTTGAGTATATACATATTAAATTATATTATTATTCAAAATATATTTAAATAGATTAAAATAATTTTAAAATATCATCAAAAAATTTCTTGATAAAAATACATCATTAATTTTATAATCACTTAACTAAAATATAAAATATTAATTGATATTAGGGAAAATGTTTTCATTGATAATAACCATGTAAAAAAATAAAGGAATCATCAAGGAAAATAATAGTCATAATGGTTGTAAAATCTATTCATTTTGTAATCCTTAAATAATTAATTCATTAATATCTTTGGTAAAATGTAACTCTTTCATAAAATGAAAATAAATATTCCTCATAAAAATTATAGAAACTCAAAATTGGGTAAAAAGAAAATTAATAAACTACTGTAGAATACTAAACACATTCAAGAAATCATTTTAAAGAAAATATAATCATTAAATTAAAATATTCCTAGTTGAATAGATAAAAAATTAATTTTCCTGAAAACATTATTTAATACTTTTGACTACCTATATATAGAAAAAAATTTGAAAACATACAATTCTTAAGAACAAACTATATAAAAAACATATGGGGTTTATGATAGAATGGTGATATAATTACACCATTATAAAAATATACACAAAAAATCCTGAATAAGGATGAGATTTTGAAATAATCCATTACCACTTTGTTAATTTTTAATCATGACCTCCTTCAATGAAATAAAATCAAATAAATCATTAAATTCCATAAAAATGAGGGTATGATAAAAAATTTTAATAGTTTAGTAAAAATACCAAAAAAAATTAATTTATTAATACTGAGTATATCACATGGAAACAAACATAAAATGATAAACCCCTACAAACAGACTTTAATTTATGTGATAATAAATCGATGAAGTAATCAGGTGTAACAAAATAAGTTAAACAAAAATTATTAAAAAAAATGGCAAAATTATCAAATTTCATTACACACATTATCATGGAATAGCATCGATAATGAAGTTGTTTAACCAAATTAATTAAAATTATGTTTTTATACCCCGTTCCTTGATTCTGACATTCCATGTACATAATTTGTCTCATGTGTAGTACTCTTAATTATTATCTACTTGCATAAGATACTTTTTTGGTGTAATACATATTATTATCAGTTATTTTCATTTATTACCAAGAATTAAATATTTATTTAATTAGTAAAGTTCATTTTAGATGAATTGATAATGATCATTTTGTAATCACGAACAATATTGAGAGGATGAAAATTATAATTACTCTAGTTTAGATATATTTTTCCTTTGAATATTTCAATTAAAATATTGGATTAATCATCAAAGTCAACATGGTGTTGGCTATATCGGGACACCTAAATTAATAAATTTAAAATATTAATATATTTTATTTTACATGAACATATTTATTTAGTGTTTCTAGTTTTCCATTATTTGGGAACTCATATAAGAAATCCAAGAACATAATCTATTTTAAAATGTGGGGTGTACCCTAGAAGCTACGTAAGTTTTTTCAGTTCTATTAGTTTGGTAGAGTTAGTGGTTTGAGTGTTCATTTAATAAAATAAATAATTTATTTATTTATTTTAATTAATTAGCCCTGACCTAGACTAATCCTCTAGAAATACGTCATTATAAAATTTCTCCAAGGATTACCGCATAACCCTGGGAGGATTTTGGAGGAGAGAATAATTCATCATTACTAGATCAATAATAGAGAACAAAAGTGATCAGATCAAGGTGGACCAAGATGAAGTGAATGAACTATATCTTCATCACTGGAAAATATATTCTTCACTAGTTATTGATCAATAATCCAGGTAGGTAACATTCATTATTGGATTTATTCCATAATCTATTTTTCAATAATGTAATTAATACATACTTTACTTTGATCTATGATTTATTGATCGTTATGTGGTCCCTAATTACTTTTTATAGTATTTGAGATAAATTATATTATATTTTTCACATGACATCACCCTTGGATACCCGATCATTTTGACCATTGGAAGATAACTCTTGGGTAATGATGGTTTCAACTTTTTATGTGAATTAGTCCCCACTTATCATTGTTTTCTTCACTATTGTCCCATGAGGTCTTGGTTTCTCATTTATGAGGAATGTTCAGAGGTGATAGAACCCCCATATTCATGGTGGTTAAGATAATGATGAGATGGATGGTGATTTGTGGTATTATTAGGACAATTTTCATTTTTTGGTGATGGAGACATAGATCTAAGGTTGGATTCTTCATCCATCGTCCATGGTAGTAGTATGGCATAACAAGAATGGTCGTGTTGTGTCCAGGTGGAAATAATCCAACCGCTAGAGATTTATTAAGCATGGGAAAACTTGTATCATAGACCAACAACATGAATCATGGTGGAAATGGAGGCAATAGCGGAATTTTAGTAGTGTGTAGTTATTTAATAGGTTTATATTATATAAATTACTACATTGTGTGTAATGTGAATGTAACATGTCATGTTGCACCCTACCTATGGTGGATAGGGTGTCAGGTGGCTAGAAATATCACACAATGTGTGACCATGTGCTGAAAGCTTAGTGTGTACTCCAAGAGTACATGGGAATGTATACAACTAGGTCCACAGCCTTGACCAGAGTACACATGCACGATAATGTACTCGAACATGACCGTACTTCCTAGACACAATAATGTACATGCACACGAGTAGATGTAAATGGAAACAAGACATAAGAACACATGGAGGTCCTAAGTGTCTACGAAACTATGCATACTATTAGTACACATTGGGTAAGAATACATATCTTTCCATACTATTTATAGAGAGAACATGACCCAGAATAGAGGCAGGGTCACATGCCATGTAACCCCTCATAAACATTCTATATATTTTTCAATGGTCTTATACCATTGGTATCTCCTTATTGGAAACACTAATGTTGGCATCTCTTTTTCTTATCTAGAGAATATTTCTACATAAAATGTTATTTTAATCATTAAAGTGGGTTTTAAAATATGGTCTGGGTTTTGAATGTGTGACTCTTCTCTAGGATATGCTTGACCAAAATCAATGATCATGTACAATCATCATAGATAAACTGAGGTTGGAAACCCTCATGTGTCATTAGGGAGAGAGCCCCCCACATTCCTCTACATACTGAGTGGAACCCCCTAAACTCACTTTGAAGTATTCTTCTACAAATTGATGGATCCCCCTTATAGACTATGACATGGTTCCTCTACTGGTAGAGTGGCACTACCTACCATACTTGGGTATGAGTCATCTTTTGGGGATTGTTCTGCATCGGGCTGTTGGAGTAATGGAATGTTATGAGTCATCCACAGGGATTTCTCATACAGACATGTGAGATTTTAGGAATTAGAGATGGATCATTAGATATATAGTAAGACTCATCACCATGTAAATGGGTTGTGGATATGGAGATCCATTTTATCGCCCTTCTAGGTTTCTTTATGAGCATGTATCTTGGGTTTTTGTCTTCTTATTATTATTGGTTTATTTAAATTCTATTATATCTCTATATTTCTTCCTTTTCGGTTTTCTAGGCATCCTAGTAGGTTTGTATATATTCACCCACAGAGTGGATTTTTTCCCACATGTCATTTATTTTGTAGAATATAGGATTACCAGTAGAGACATTAGTAGTGAATTGTGATACTTGAATGCATAGATAGCTTATGGTGGTCATACATGGAAATCAAAAGTCAGCCTCTCTTATAATTACACTTTTTATCTATTTTTTGGAATAAATATCTTTTCTAGTTTTCCATTTATTTCCCTTTATTTTCAATTTGGATTTATATTTTCATAATCTAATATAGTACCTAGAGGTGTTTGGCATGCATGGTTATAATCTATATATTGTAGAAACTATTTTCCCTCTACACTTTTTCATTGAGATGGTTGGTTTTATCCATACATGTACATTTAGAAAATTCCTCTCATTTTAGTTATTCTTTCATGGTGATTTTCAATATTACAAAGTCTATTAGAATTAGAATTTGGGTTTTCACACTCAATCTTCCACTGTCCAGGTAGGCATCGAGGGTTCGGGTCATCATAGAGTTCATTTAGAGGTGATTTATCCTTAGGTCAGTGTAGTGATATACCCATGGTTAGGATTGGTTAGGAACATAGGTAAATGGTGTTGGAGCGTATTGAGTATGGATTTGATGCCTAAGAACCCATTGTAAGTATGATGGTTGATGTATCCATTTAACATGACATTGGCTACCTTTTGTGGACATGACAAATAGAGACATCATTTGGAGGGGGAAATGGTATATCTATCATATAGGATTGAGTCCTTTGACATTACTTCTTGATTCACCTCCTCATATACATATTCTTATCTAACCATGGTATTTTTTGATTATTTTTAGGATGCCACATCAAGAAAATATAGGTAGGTTACTGATATAGGATTTTTTTTGATGAGATTTTGACTGATGAGGCCTTAAATCAGGGCCATATCATGTTGTCATGTACAAATGAAGACATATCCAAGCCCAAAATGTTGAAATGTGAAAAAACTAAGTAAAAACACATGCATATGCTAAGATACCAACTACATAGTATGATAGTAAGAAGCTGGAAAGAAACCAAGGCAAAAATACAAGCCCAACAAAAGAAAGAGTCTAAAATAGTGAAAGCACAAGTTCCTAAAACTCATCTGCAGAAAATCCTACTTGAAGGGTAGGTGTAGATAATTTGTTTGAAGCTGTAGGATCCCACACCATCTGTCTAAGATCTCTAGTCACCACTTAATCCTGGACACCTAAAACTCTATCAAAGCATCAATCATCTACACAAGACACAAAAAATGCGGGTAGATCCCATACAATAGTGAGTAAAATAGTACTTAGTTGGACACACCAAAACATCAAAGGAATACCACTATGAAATACACAAAGGATACCAAAATAAATTACACAAATTATACCACAATTAAATTCCCGAATTATACCACAATTAAATTCACAAAGTATACCAAGAATAAATACATAGTATACCATAATGAATACACATGAAATACAGTTGGCTCATATAGGTATAAGTTTAAAGAAAAAAAGCAGGATTATCATTAATAGTCCCCAAAACATCCAGAGTTGATAACACATGGAGTGTCGATAACACACATAGTGTCCATAACACACAAAGTGTCGATAACACACAGAGTGTCTATAACACACATATTGTCAAATATTCATGAAACCCACAAGTCACAAAGCCACGAAGTCACATAGTCACCAAGTAAAATCCAGCCGCAGGATTCTGCTCGTTGCACACTTGTATTTGGAGAACCAACAACTCAAGAAAAAAGATCATAGGATAACTTTCACAGAGACTAGATTAGAGTATCCTAACAGGACCATCTCGCCGCAAGGGTTTTGATGTTGTGAACAGCTCGTCAAATAGACTTATGTTTTTAAATATATGGTTTTTTTTGTAAAACGGGCAGACCAAAGTCTAGTCTGGGTCCAACCTAACCCATTAGACCCTGACCCGACTCAGTATGAACAACCCGACCTGGTCTGAATGACCCAAACCAGTCCAAAATACCCAACTCAGTCTGGAAAACCTAACCTAGTCTAGATGGCCTGACCTGGTTTGGACAACCCGACCTGGTCCGGATGACCTGACCCAGTCCGGCTGACCCGAACCAGTTCAGTCGACCCTGTCCGGTCAACCTGAACTGGTCTGGTATGAACTAGCCCATCCCACAAGGCTTGCTAAACCATACCTGCTAAGTCACTAGAGCGGCCCAACCACCCTAGTCCTACCCGCTACATGCAGACTAGTTGTTCCACCAAACATGGCCCACCTTGGTCATGCCCCCTTGTCCACATGGTCTTCTCTAGCCTTGTGGCTCCCCTCGTGTCACCCGGTCAATGTGGTGTTATGTCATGTTTCATGCGGTTAGCCCGCCTCCTATGTATGATTCGCGGCCTCACCGCCACGAGTTCCTCAGATGCGGCTCTGAGCCGCATCCCATCTCACCGCCACAACCTCCTGTCAAAGACCATGATCATAGCCCATGGCCTCTGCCACCATGGAATCCCACACGGTCCTTCCTAGACTATGGCCTGATGTCATCGTTGGCCACCCTACCATCAGCAACATCATGCCCTCACTTCCAGCTGCTACATCGGTGGCCTTCCTTGCATTGTGTCCTTATGCTGCCATAATCGCTACATCTCTTGAACAATTCCATGCTTCCATTACGCATTTTCTATGACATCTTGAGGTCGAATAATTTGATCGTGGACTGTTGTGCCATGGATCAAGGGTGCAACAGTCGATCGTTCGTATAGAAGTTTCAAGGGTGAAGAACGCAATAGATTGAGGGGGGAGATATAAAGCACACGAACACCCAAAGAACAGATCTTGTCCTTATTCATGTTGTCCTTGATCCATTCATGTTATAAGGTTTAACAAAGAAAAAAATAATCAAAAGGATCTATCTTCCCTTTTTAAACCCCATAATAATTATCCATACCATAAGAATGGTTGAACTGCAGATCAACTATTTCATTGGTTAGCCCATGTTTGTCATTGAATGTAAGAGAGGAAGAGGAAATCACAAAGAGATGAACATCCTACCTCATGGTTGGATCAATCATTTAAAAAAATGGAGGTCTATTTTGTCATTGATCCTCAATCCTCTGGCATTCTCCATCATTAATTGGATAGGTTTCCATCTCCTTGCCTCAGAGGAATTCTATGGTTATGAAAATAACCATAGATTTCTCTGATAAGGATTCTTAAAAATGGAAACTCTTGTTGTGTCATCATGTAACATTAAATAAAATAATCTTGATTTATTTTATTTCTTTTAACATCCAAAAACTACTTCTCACAGTCGACCCATGTCTGTCATGTTTTAGCCCCACCCAATGTAAATTCATTGATATAGACACAAAGGTTCTCTTGTATTTCTGATCCCAACACCCATTTAGGAGTTATTCTACATCTTCCGGAAACCCGCTCACACACGCTATTAGAACACTTAACATTTTTCAAAAAACTGTTCTGGGTACACCTGGCCTCAGAATCACATTTCATCTCAGTTCTTAGTCTCACAATTTTCATACTTAATTTATAAAAAAAATCAGACAAAATCCAAGTCGTTGTATTCTCCCCACCTTAGTTATTTACATCCCTTAAATCCAAAACAAGGGCTTCTTAACAAAAATTTGAGGGTACTATGCACGAATCTGAGCCTCCTACTCCTAAGTACTCTCCTGGAGATTCTCATTCTACTGTTAAATGTGCACTGAAGGAATCAACCACCCACAAAGGATCCTCTCTTATTAATCCACAATCACCATTGGGTACTTCTTAAAAGTTCCCCCATTCTAAATGTCCATCTTTCCCCAATATATGATGAGTGATGGATCATGTGTGTACCTCCTCAAATGCGACATTTGGAATACATCATGCACTCAATTCATCGATTGGGGTAGAGATAGGTTTTATTCCACCTCACCAACTCTATTTAGCATCTGAAAGGGTCGATTTGTCTCGCATAGAACTTTTCTCCCCATCAAAATTTTTGCAATCCCCATCATGGTGAGACCCAAAGAAACACATGTTCTTCTTACTCATACTAAAAGGGACTCTGTATCTTATCACTATAAGACTTTTGACTACACTATGCAGTATTTATCCACTCCTAGATGACCTACACCTTCTTGGTAGTCACCTGAACCAACTCCTTCCCCATGAGGGCTAACTCTCCTGGGTCTTTCCAACAAAATGGTAACTTGAAGGTTCACCCATAAAAGGCCTCAAATGGAGACATAATGATTGTGGATTGGAATCTGTTGTTTTATGAAAACTCCACCAGGGGTAAGTGATCCTCCCAACTACAGTCAAAATCTTGGATGCAAGCACGTAGCATGTCCTCCAGAACTTGTATGGTATACTCTATCTGGTCATCTGTTTGTGGTTGACACACTGTACTCCAGTGTAGTTGAGTCTCAAACAACTTTTTCAATACATTCCACAATAGGATGTAAAGCGAACATCAAATCAGAATCAATCATTAATGGGACTCCATGAAGTCAAACTATCTCCTTCACGTAGAGGAGTCTCAATATCTCTTCTGAACTCTTCTCCTGAATCGCTAGGAAGTGGGCCAACTTGGTGAGTCGGTCAACGATCACCCAGATGATATCGTGACCCCTAGACATATGTGTTAAACCCATAATGAAGTCCATCAATATCTCATACCACTCTTACTATGACACCTCTAAGTTTTGATTCAAACCTGCTGGTACCTGGTGCTCATGCTTCACTTGTTGGAAAGTGAGGCATCGAAAAATGAACTCATACATTACCTTCTTCATCCTTCACTACTGAAACTAACGTCAGAGGTCCCGTTACATCTTCTAAAAACACCGAAAAGGTGTATGTATGGAACTCCCTCAAAACCTCCTCTCTAAATGTCACTAGTACTATTGTGTGTCCTCTTAAGAGAACAAAGTTGTCCCCACCTTTCAAATTTCCATAAAGGGCATACCTTGTGGACATCTGAGCATGTAATATCTCACAGTCGGTATCCCCAAGTTGTGCCTCCCTAACTCTCTATATTAGTGAAAGGTGAAAACCATTGACTGGAGGTCAACTACTCCATCTACACACATAAAGGATATATAATGTGGATAACTTCTCTAATGACTCACTCAGAAACTGCAAGTTAGATCTCCTACTGAGAGTGTTTTCAACCACATTCTCATTACTAAGAGTATAGATAATTTTAAATTCATAGTCCTGGATGAACTCTAGCCATTTCCTCTATATCAAGTTTAGATCTATTTAAGAAAATATATTCTTGAGACTTTTGTGGCCAAAGTATAGATAAACTTCTCACCCATAAGGTAGTGTTACCACATCTTCAAGGTGAAGACTACCACTACTGACTCAAGGTCATGGGTCGCATAGTTTTTCTCATGAGGAATCAACTATCGTGGGCCGTATTAAATAACCACTTTCCACTGCATCATGACACAACCAATCCTAGTCCATCATTCATCATAGAACATTACATACTCAACACCCTCCTATGGAAATCTCAAGATAATATCTCTCTTCAATCTCTTCCTCAACTGCTGAATACTCTCCTGGAACTTCTTCATCCAGAAAAATGGTTTCCCCTTTAATGTAAAATTTTTCAAGGATATATATAATTTCAACAATTCAGGCAGAAACCTATGATAGTACCCAACCAACACAAACAAACTCATCACTTTGGTATCACTCTTTGCTAGTTCCCAAGTAAGGAACACCTCTATCTTAATTGGATCCACTATAAGTCCAGCCTCTGAAATGATGTGTCCAAGAAAGTGGACCTCTTGTATCTAGAACCAGCACTTCAAGATATTCCCATAAAGCTAGTTCTCTCAAATTATTCCTAGGACTGTACTCATGTGTTTCTTGTGCTCCTCCTTGGATATAGAGTACACTAGGATGTCATTAAAGAATGACACAATGAACTAGTCTAGATAAGGCTGTAAAAGCTTGTCCATGAGTCCCATGAACACTGCTAGGGACTTAATCACACCAAATGGAATCACCAAGCAGTCATGGTGCCCATACCGACTTCTGAAAGTTATTTTAGAGATGTCCTCATCCCATACTCAATGCTAGTGATAACAAGATCTGAGTTCTATCTTTGAGAACCACCTCACTCCCTTTAGCTGATCGAAGAGGTCATCAATCCTAGGTAGTGGATACTTATTCTTCAATGTCACCAAGTTCAGGTGTTGGAACTCCACGTGTAATCTCATGCTCCCGTATGCCTTTTGGTAAACAAAATCGGGGCTACCTAGGCTGAAACATGGGGTTACATGAATCCCTTCTTCTATCATTCCAATAAATGCACCCTTAGCTCACAAATCATTGTGGGAGTCATCTGATATGTAGGTGTAGATATTGTTGTCAACCTAGGGGTATAGATCAATGCTGAATTCAACCTCCATATTGGGATGTAATTTGAGGACATCCTCAATAAAGACATCCTCATACACTGTCACCACTATAGGAAACTGAGGACTCCTATCATCCACTACACTGAGGGTGATACTATCCAATGTATGAGTTATCAGATTCAACCTTATATGAGTGAGTCCATCCTACACTTCATGTAATTCATTTTCACCAATAAAAGAAAACTTGGTCCCATCACTGTGGACACACCACACTCTTCACCTAAAATAGTCAATCTTGGTATAAACTACAGATAACAAGTCCATATCAAGAATGATTTCATAAGGCCTCGACGTCACCACCAAGAGACCCAAATAAAACTATATCCCCTTAGATTAAGGGAAAACTATCATCACCAATGTTTCATCATTGAATCTCCCCCCGTAGGAGTCTCTAAGAATAGGGATTGAGTCAATGGTTCAATTGGAATCTCTGAGTTTCAATCAAGGGTAATAGAAAGAAAATAATGACTGGAACCTGTGTTTATAAAAAATATAGTTATGGTGTAAAAGACAGATATCACAACTATAATCACCTCAGCAGCCTTGGGGTCATAAGCCTCCACCGCATAAAGCTAGCCTCATCCCTGTCCACCAACTCCCTCAGCCCATGGTGGACCACCTGGGGGTTTTGGTGGTAGTACCTCAAACCTCTTCCCAACTCATTTTTTCATGTATACTCCTCTACCAGACTCATATCCCTAAAAAACACCCCACACCTCTCTTCACCCCTATTTATGAAGTCCCTCGATCATCTCCTTATCAATCATACGACATTTTAGGAAATCTCTATCCAGATGCCCCTAAACTCCGCACAAGTAACGCAGCTTGTCCTTCAGCTGACTCGCTCTACCCTAGGAGCCCCACACCACTGATCTTCTATCCTAGGGTCATCCCCTAGAGTGTCTGTCCCACTTGGTTCCTTGTTTCTATTGTTGGATACCTACCACAGAAGACTCAACTACCAGTGCCTACTGGTAGCTCCCATTACTCGCGTCTGCTCTGCCAAAAAGCTCTCCCCAAACAGAGCTCGCTCAAGTACCCCATAATAGGTCACAATGCTGAGATATATCATCGATTCCCTGATCTATCAGAATATCCACTTCTCAAATTTTTGGGCCTTGATGAACGGTTCTATCAATATATTTGTATAGTAGAGAGAAAGATATATAAATCTCACCGAGTACTCCCCTACATTCTGACTTACCTATTGTAGATGCAGGAGATCTTGTATGTACATTGAGCGTAACATTTCCCGATAGAACTCTCACATGAAGAGGAACTCAAATACTTTCCAAGATAGATTCATCTCGTCATGTGTCTAGATCACTAAGCTCCACTATCACCCTGCTGAGCTTTGAAGAAGGCTTGTGGCTAGAACTGACATCTGGTTGGAAGACATACTCACAAGTTGAAATACAAGTGTTACTACCCCCATCCAATCCTCAACTTCCTATGGGTAACTCTTACCTCAAATCCTAGGAGGTCTCTACCACTGGAAATCAGAAAATGCACTCAACCTACACTTTTCCACAACTGGTAGTGCCGTTAGTAACTCATGCTCGATGAGTGTTGGTATCTCTAGTACACTACCCGAATGTGCTATCTCCGCTACTGGTCCATGTAATAACACCTAATCACTAGTTGTATCATCCTCATGATCATGCATCAAAATCCTGGACGGTTGGCTACATGGAGGAATCTTGAAATAGATCAAGATGAACCATGGTCAAGAGAGTATACCTAGTGAGTTGAATCAATAAAGACATGAGAACACACCCAAATCATATATGATGCATGTACCATTACCTTCCATTCAAATACTTTTTTCATGTACCGAGTCAAAAATAAGAAATCAGAGTCTTGTTGTATGGATACATCGGTTTCCGCACCAACACTAGTTTCCCTAGCCTAAAACCCAAACTCAAAATAGTTGACACTGTTTTCCCAAACCAAACGTGAAGATTCTTGGTCCTTAAGTAAAACCAACCACTCAGATACCTCTCTATCACGAACCATACCATATGAACCAATTTGGTGACTACCCTAAGCCTACCTTCGATAGGCTAGGGGTTGGATATCAACACCGACTAGGCATATTCCACAAATGGGAGGCATTTTCAAAATTACCTATACACACGCACACATATCCAAGACCAAAATGATGAAATTTAAAAACACTAAGTAAATAATGCATATATAAACTAAGATACCAACCACATAGTATGATAATAATAAGATGGAAAGGAAAACAAAGCCTAAATACATTCCCACCAAAGGAAAGAGTCTGAAATAGTGAAAGCACATGTTCCTGAAACACATCTGCAGAAAACCCTACCCGAAGGGTATGTGTAGAACAACTATCTAAAGTCGTAGGATCACACCTCATCTATTTTATAACTCTAAGCACTACTTAGTCCAGTTCCACCTAGAACACCATCAAAATGTCGATTTTCAGAACAAGACACGACACATTATAGGAGATCACCTACAGGGGTGAGTAAAAAAAATACTCAGTAGGAAACCCCAGTACCACAAAGGAACACCACTAAGAGATGCATAATGTATACCATAAATAAATTCTTGAAGTAAACCACAATGAAATACAAGAAGTATACCATGAAGAAATTCACAGTGTATAGTGAAGGAAACACACAACATAACGTCATCTCACACATATACAATTCTAAATCAAAAAAGTAGGATTATCTGTCATTGTACATAGAACACCTAGAGTCAATGACACACGATGTGTCGATATCACACGGAGTGTGGATAACACATGAACCGTTGATAACACAAAGAGTGTCAATAACACACGTAGTGTTGTTAAATCACAGAGTGTTGATAAAACATGGAGTGTCGATAACACACAGAGTGTCAATAACACAAAGAGTGTTGAGGATTCATGCATCCCAAAAGTCATGAAGCCACCAATTCATGTAGTCAACAAGTCACAACCTATAGTAGGATTCTACTACTAGTGTGATTTTACAGGGAAAACCCACTCCTTCGACCAAATCTTTGTAGGTAAACTTTCACAAAGACTCACATATAGTATATCAAAAGGATTGTCCCATCATAAGGGTCCCAAATCTACAAATGACTCATCAAGCAGACTCGTGGTTTGAAATATATGGTCATTTTTTTGTAAAACAGACTAAGCTGAGTTCGGGTAAGGTCAAACCCATCCTGAACTAGTCCAGCTAACCCAAACTGCTCCGGTCCAGTTTGATACAAACTGGCCCAGCCCACTAGGCCTGTAGGACCTATCCCGCTAGGCTGTTGGGCTGCTAGAGTGGGCCGACCACCCTAGCCTGGCCTGCAACATATGGGTTGGTTGCTCCACCAAATGCGTCCCACCCTGGTCATACCCCCTAGTCCACATGGTCCACCCTGACCATGTGTCTCCCCCCATGTCTCCTGGTCAACATAGTGTTGTGTCGTGTTTCATGCATCCGACCCACCTCCTCTGTATTCCTCATGGCCTCGCCATCATGGGTTCTTCCGACACGGCTTCGAGCCATGTCCCAGCTCACCGTCATAGCCCTAGGTTATCACCTGAGTCCTCCACTGCTACGGTATCTCATGAAAAGCCACCCGAACTACGACTTGCTTTTTTCATTGGCCACCCCACCACTGACCTATCACTGCCTTGAACTCCCCCTAGACCAGACACCATGTCCACGCCCTGCCCACACCACCGGCTGCCCCACTGGCAGCCTGCCTTGTGACGTGACCTTTTGACATCATAGTCGTCACTTCTTCTAAACTATACCACACTTCCATCGCATGTCTCTTATGATGTCGCGGTGTCAAATCCTTCGATCTCAAATTGTTTCACAATAGATCGGGGGAGTAATTCACAATCATTTGCATAGGGGTTTCAAGGGTGAAGAAATCATGAAGAATGGGATAGATTGAGGGGGAGAGATAAATCAATTAAATTCCCAAATAAAGGATCTTGGCGTTTTTAAATTCTTCCTTGATATTTTGATGTCAGATTCTTTAACAGAGAATAACAACAAATAATTACAAAGATTTATCTCCAATTTTTAAACCCTGCAAAAATTATCCATCCCACAAGAATGGTTGAACCTCAGAACAACCTGTTTGTTGGTTGGTCTGTGTTTCTTGTTGAATCTAAGAGAGTAAGAGCAAATTACCAAGAGTTAAACATCCTACATCATGGTTGTATCATTCATTGATGAAGGTTCATGTCATCATCAATCCTCAATCTGCCAGTGTTTCTCATCATTCATCAAAGAGGATTCAATCTCCTTGCCACAGAGGAATTCTAGGGTTCTGAAAATAACCCTAAATTTCATTGACTAGGATTATTAAAAATGGAAACTACCTCTATGTAGTCACATAATGCCAAATTATATAAATGTGATTTATTTTATTTCTTTTAACATTTGAAAACTACTTTTCACAGTCGACCTGTGCGGGTTGATGTTTGGCCCTGGCTAAGGTAAAGTTGTTTCTTTGAATGTAATGGTTCCCTTGAATTTCTGATATGGTAACCCATTTAAAACTTATTCCACTTTTTCAAGAAACTCGGTCACACACGCTATTAAAACACTTAACAGTTTTTCAATGAGTTGTTCTGGGAACATCAAGCCTCAGAATCACATTTCATCTCAATGCCTGGTCTCATAATTTTTCAAATTAATTTATTAAAATTAAACTGGATAATATATAATTCATTATAGGAGAGGTCACATGGAATTTTATTTTTGGGCATTAAATGTTGAGGATGGAAAATATGTGGTGTATATACTGCATCTGTAGAGTCTGTTCCGTGATCAGTGAATTCCTAGACACAGACAGGACAACCCACAGAAAGGTTATGTTGGTAGAGTTATGTATAGATTCGGAGGGAGTAAATACTATTAGAGGGTGACCCTATGTGATACATCCACTACCACCACTAGGTGTCCCTCACTTGGCCTAGTGATCTGGTAGTCAAAGTTAAGGGGAGATTCATTATATGACGTAAAATGATGATCGTGTGAATGATATGATTTGGTGTTCATAATATAACTTTTCTACTCTATCCTAAATAATATTAGACCCTATAATGAGTCATTCCTTGATATCTTTAACCCTTATGTGATAGAGGAATATTCTCATTGATACTCTATCCTATAATCTATTGCTAGAGGTTCATATATGGACTCATTATTTGATATCTCATCTGTTCCAAAAATGTGATCTTGCACTTTGTGGAGTTGGGTCCTCATGGTGAGTTATTATATTCACGCCAGAATATTATTACATATTATGGGGATTCAATTAGTATTCCATGGTTGGGTCCTATATATATATTCATTGTGGATGGGTTTTATGCCTTTAGATATATGGAAGATATTCCCTATTGTGGGTGAAAGAGATATCATGGTTGAGGGAGTGGTTATTGTGGGATTGAAGTTGTAACCCATCAACCATTAGTTAGTGTGTTTATCCCTCAGTGTAGTGGGATCTTCAAGCATCTTGATCCCATCAGTAGTGGAGGACTACATGGATGTCATACCTAAAATTAGTTTTAGGACTAACTAGATGGGGGTAACTAGAATTATACATTTAATTTCACCTCATGATTGCACTGTTAACTACTATTGAATATCATATAGTCCCTACTAAGATGAAGGAGATGATATTTTAGTTAGAGAACCTTTTAAAAAAGGGTTTCATCATTAATATTGTGTCCTATTGGGTAGCTCTAGTTTTTTACTTGAAAAAAGAATATGGGTGATTGAAGATTTTTTTTATTATCAACACCTAATCTAATTAACATAAATTAATAGGTACCCATTTCTAAGGATTAATGACTGCTTTAACAATTTAAGAGGCATGATATGGTTTTCAAAGACCAATCTTCAGTCTGTCTACCAGAAATTGAGTTATGTAATTGATGATATTCCAAAAATGGAATTTTGATGTCACTAAATACACATTTAGATCATTGGATTCCTTTTGGTGTGATGAATTATCCTATAGTTTTTTAGCACTCATGTACCATATCTTTCATCCAAATATGGAATAATTTGGGTTTTCTTTATTTATGACCTAATCATATACAATGCATCATATAACGAGTATGAAAATAATTTTAGGATGGTCATATAATTATATTGGGAGAAAATTATTTTTGGAATTCACCCAAAGAAACATTTTTGAATAATAAATGTTCACTTTTTAGGACATGTAATATTTTTGCATGTGTTTTTATATGGACCTGGTAAATATTTATGTGGTTATTTCTTAAGAGCCACCCGAGAGTGTGTTGGAGGAGAAGTGTTTCCTTGGATCGGTTTTCTACTACATGCGGTTTTTGGTGGAATTATATATCATTTTATCCCTTTAGACCACCCCGATGCAGAAAGGGTAGTGTTTTACTTAGAACAAACCATTTTAGAGATCCTTCCTAGAGCTAACGGTGAGGATGAAAAGTGTTATTATGTTGGTTCTACAAGAGGAGGGAATATATCATTTTTTCAATTCCTTAGTGATGGGTTTGGTTGTGTATTGATGTTGGGGTAGTAGTTAATTTCATATGGTTTGAGACAGTTGAGACCCCATGAGAAAAACTACACCAATCATGAAATGGAGTTGTCTATGGTGTTTTCTACTCTACACATGTGAAGTCATTATCTTATGGGAGAGATTTTTTTGTTTACTGAGACCACTAAATCTCTTGTAAATCCTCACTCAGGGAGATCATAACCTAATATAGAGTATTTGGTTATATTTATTATAGAACTATGATGTTGAGAGTGTCTATACATTATATAATGAATATTTTTTGGATGATTGATTTAGTAGAAAGTCCCATTCTCAATAGTTAAAGGAGTTGTATGAGCAGTTGGCTTTTTTCAGTAGACACTAGTGGAAAATAGGGGTGCATATTTTCCTATTCTAAAAAAGGTGAATACTCTACTACATTACCATGTGAGAGAGGCTTGGTTGGGAGTTATTGACAGTGGGGTTCTCCCAAACTATATATTCTTAGGAGAATCACCATATTTATTTTATAAAGTAGGGGAGCATGTTATCATTTTTTACGAATGAATGATGGTTCCATTAAAATTATGAAAGGTGGTGCTAAAGGATTTTCACTATTCCCACATGGGTGTACATACCAATGTGAAAATGAAGTAATGAATACATTTAGTAGCAATTGTTTTTGTTTTGAATGAGCTGGTGTGTCACCAAGATTTCCTTTTAGTGTCTAATTTGTCAATAGCTAAATACTTTTCACCATGTTCTAGTAGGTTTGACAAATCTTCTTTAGATACCTGAGTTGAAATGGGATAGAATATCCATTGAATTTTCGGATGGGATTCCATTCAAATCAATAGTTCAATATGTTAGATATGGGATTGTTGAACAGATTACAAAGTATGTGGAATTCCATTCCATTTAAGCATAGAGGCCTATTAAGATTTTGGGGTAGTAGTACATGATGGGGATTGCATAACTTTATATTGTATCCATGGTGATTGGTTTACATAACATTAATAGAGGGTGTTCTAGGAGGATTTTAGTACCCAAATGCATACTTAAATTGAATTTACACACTAGATGGATGGAAGGACTATGAATACTATCCATGTGTTGGAGGATATTCTAAGAGCCTACATGTTATACATAATCCAGAACATGGAGGATCATTTTACATTATTACTATTTGTATATAATAACATTTATCACTCTTTTATAGGTATGAAATATTTCCAGGATGGGTATAAGAGAACATGAATGTAACCCTTATGTTGTACCGTGATTGAAAATACATCTCTTATTGGGCCATATATGGTGCATGCGATTATAGATAAGGTTTATCTAATAATTGATTTCATTATGGAATCCAATAGCTAATAGAACACTAATATAGATTGATGTCATATTACCTTGAAATTCAAGCAGGGAGGATATGTTTTTCTATGGGTCTCCCCATTATGAAGATTTAATAGTTTTTGCTAGAAAGGAAAAGCTATCATTGAGGTCTATTAGGCCATTTGATATCCTAGAGAGGGTTGGAGAGGTTTCTTACTTCCTAGCCTTCCTCCCATAATTGGACCGAGAGAATAAAATATTTTATGTGTCTCGGCAAGAGAGATATGTGAATGATCATACAAAGATTATTCAATTGGGTGAGCTAGATATCATGGATTAATTCATCTTAATATAGTACCTATTGGTGATCCAGGATTCACAGGAGAGGATCCTTCATGGATGGAGCATCACATTTTTTGAGTGCTTTGGATGAACGAGAGCATAAAAGGGAGGTCCTAGGAGAATGATTGGAATATGTGGCTTAGTATGCATAGATTTTTCTGTATATTCTTCTTTTCGATGCAAAAATCTTTGATGGATGGGATAATTTAGCAACTATGGTTTTGATGTATTTTTATATTTAATATTTCTATGTATAGATTTATCCTTGTATTAAATATGGATATTTTGTGTCTTAGGACCATAGAATTAAACTATTAAAAATATTTATATTTTTTATTCAATGAATTTCCATCGTCATGGTTTTTTTGGTTTTCAAATTGTTTGGTACATCTGATGGAAAATATGGGACCTTTTTTATTTCAAAATATAAGGTTTACCCTAGGCATGACTTATGGTTGGTCAGCACCAGACATTCGGTTGAGGTGGCCACTCGATGGTGTGTCTAATAAAATAAATTATTTATTATTATTATTATTAACAAATCTTAATCCTATATAAATAAACATTATCACATTTCACTAGGGTAAGACACATAACCCCAAGATGGTTTGTGAAGAGAGATTTAATCTATTTGGGAGAGGAGGATTAGATAAGAGTGATGAATTGATCGATGTGGATCAAGAGGTAGTAAAACCTATGGTTTTTCATCACTGGTGGTCATGTTATTCACCAAAATTTGATCCATTATAAATGTAGGGAACTTTGTTAGTTGGATTTAAACCCTAATATATTTTTCTAGAATGGATTTATTATATAAATCACTTTGATATGTGATTTATTGGTCTTTTCATGATCTATGATTACTTTTGATATTATATAATCAAATTATATTCTTTTTTTTTTGAAACTTTTATCTTACAAAGATACCCTGACATCATCATCATTGGCCATGAACACTTTTCTAATGATGTTTTCACCTTGTTTTTGTTCAGGTATCCCCACCACTCTTCTCATTCATCAATATTGGCCCATGGTGTCATGGTATGAAATTTTTGGGGTAGGTTCAAGAGATATAAACCCCCATGATTCATAGTGGTTGTGTTAATGATGATTGGTATGGATATTTACAGGAGTATCGAGATAATATTTGAGTTTTGAGTGATGTCAACATGGATTGGAGGCTGGATTTTGCATCCCTCAACTATAAAAGTAGTATGGATTGACATGGTGGGTCATACATGGTTCATGTTTCTATAATCCATCCACCGTAGTTGGGTTAATCAAGATGACCCCATATTCGAGACCCCTGATTTGAATCATTGGGAAAACGGTGGTGGTGGTGGAAATAGTGAAGAATTGAGATATTTCCTGAGTTTCTATGAAAACCCTACTATATAGAGTGTGATATAAATAAAAAACAAATTGCAGTCTCTTGGTTGTACTAGATAGGTTTTCGGGAAGAGATAAATATCACACACTATGTGGACCCCACTTGTAACATAAAAATATAGATTCCACTAAACTGTTTTCCAGAGATGGTTCGTTATGAGTCCTCAAGAGCGCATCCCCATATGCTAGAGGCTGCCAACTAGCAATTAGGGTGTAAAGGTTGTACAATGGGAAGATTATGACCTCATATCATAGTAACACATCAGAAATAGATATATATTATACACATTAGTAGATAAATAGAGTGTGGAACCAATATATAACTGAAATATTACCTATTTTAATAATTAAATGAAATCTCAAAAAAATCATTAACAACTATGTAATACAGACAACATTGGTCACCCAATGAGCTAACTGCATTAATACATGAATAAAAAAGAAAATGAAATAAATATATAGGGCTCTTATACTAACTCCAAGATAGACAATTTAACTTATTCCCATACACTATTGAACCGCATCAACCCAACCAGAAGAACCCACATGATTGGATCTGATTGATCATGCAACACTAGGCCACATCCATATACACCATGAAACTATGATCAGTTTGAATATCTTATATAAGGAATACACATAAACTATGTTTCATGTGAAGGTGTGTGAAATAATATTAATAGGCCACCCCAATATAAACTTATAAAATATAATGCTAATATTGAATTCTCATGAAATATACTGAGCCTATATGAGACACAACAAAAATGATAAGTAAACGAAATAACATGAGACCACATTCAAACCCAGGATCCATAATCCCAGTCAACATGGTGATTTTATATCATGTATATTCATATTTATATGTGTATATATGTATATTCCAATACCAATACTTATATATTCATAAATATGTATATATATTTCTAAAGTGAATGAAATAATAGAAAACCTTAAGTAGTATATCAATGGGATAGTAATCTTGATTGTCTGGACATCATGTGCAAGGAAATTGAGCTACAAATCATTCCACTCAAGGATTTTATAATTAAGTCAATCTTTTGTACCCTAATCCCATTCGATATATATCTACATTGTCTAGTGTCAAAAATGTCTCTGAAAAAGCTACTTCCCCATATGGGGATACTTATCATGTCCTTGGGTTTACCTGTACTCATCTCAAATCATTATAATAATGGATTCCATGGAATTACCTTAGAATATCTATTAAATAGTCATTGATCTACAATACATGGTACATGGTCTATTTAAATCCAATCCAATGTCTAATCTCTAGGTCCTGGTCTAATGGAGACTCAGATAAAGCCATATGGTATGAATATTAGGAAATATATAGGGGATCTCATCAATGAGATCCCATTCCCACCACTCAATATCAAGATATGGATATCATTTCTAGTGTAAGTCATGTGTGTTAGACACCATGCTCACCCACCTTGATAAGAACAATTATCAGAAGTATGATCCCCGAAAGCACATCTAGAGATCCTCATCATGTGAAAAATCAAGGAGATTGTAGTCATCCTCCATAAGCCAGGAACCTATGATTGCTTAATCATCCTCTATAGACCATAAGTCAACGAAGGTGTAATCATCCACCAACAACCCTAGGTTTAGGATAGCATAATCATCCTCATTTAACCCCTGATCAAAGAAGAGAATAATCATCATCATCATATAACTACTTGAGGAGAGATGAATCATCACCCTCACTCATGAGAGCATACTCATTCATGAGTATCATTACTAAGGACACGATGCCCATATATCATAGTAGTAGGCTCAAAAACCAGATACTAGGAAGCACAACTGGAAATCATAATAATAAAATAATAAAATATATAGGCTCAATAGATAGATTTGAGATTGCACCTATGGGTATACAAATAATAAAACAATAACATGGAAAAATTCAGGATCCCATGAAATCACATATGGTCATCCTACTAAATGAATAAGATGGATTTCAGGATGAACATTCGTGTCTCCCACAGTGAAACAAATCCACCATGCATCAGGCTCAATATACACTAATTATAAAGAACCTTTATCTATCATCATTACATTAGTAGTAAACCATTTAAATTATAAATTAAAGATTGAGGAATTTCAAATTACTAAACCCAACTCTACTACAATTGGAACATGGGCTTACCAGTTTGGCATAGATTCTATGGTGACAATCGCTACCATCTCTACTGAAATCCAACATACTATATTACGGTTGGTCACACAATGGGAACCTACTAGGTCCTTCGTGATTTAAGAAAAAAGTGGCATCATACTCAGGATCCTTAGTAGAAAAAGTAAAGGATGAATCCTATATGGGATCCTTGAGGTCCATGCCTAAGTAGATGAATCCTACTTGGGATCCTCCTTATTAATGGTAAATGACGAATCCTATAAGGTATCCCCTAATGTTAAGCTATAAGAAGCATCCTAAATTGGTTCCTTATATTAGGGCATAGGAAAATGGATCCTTATATGGGACCATCGAAAACTCAGTACAAAGGCTGAGGAATCATACATGGGATCTTATGATAGATAACCTGGAAAATGGATCCTATACGGGATTCCCTATATCCACACATAATAAAAGGTATACTATAGTATAACTTTGGTAATATGAAGAATATATATTCATCTTTAATGGGATCCTATAGGTTGAAATATTAGAAAAGAAATCCTATAGTGATCCTCAAGAACAAACTACCACACCGCCTCCTGGGCCGCAAAGGAAAATATTGAAAGGGAAACACCCTCAAAGTAAATTATAAAAACGAATCAGTAAAGCTTGATAGTTCATGTCCAATATCTGATCAATATCTTAAACTAGGTTATCCCAAACACCCAACCATTCATTTTTATTCCATGTATCACTCACAAGAGAAAACTGTATTTGATTACTAGAGGAATAACCTCTCCTTTTACGTAGAATCCCAAAAACACCCGTTATGATTCCTTGAACGGATTTTCCCATCACGATATATATAGAAAACTAAACATAATGGAATCTTCTTATTTCAAATTATGACTCATGAGTGAAAAAACCCAAAAAAACCTTTAAAGGGTTGCAAAGGGGTAGTACCCAACATGTCTCTCTGGGTACACGATATGTACTCTCAAAGGCCCACTTGGGAATTAACTCTGGCCGGAAAAGAAATATAAACTCCCAAGTACATGGAGTGTTTTCACTAAACACATAATGAAACCAACATGGGTTAATTACCAATTTCCTTACATGGTTGGGCCATTATTTGTTCTTGTTGTGTACATCTTCATAGCTTTTGACCCACATGGGGTCTTGCTATATACTATACAAGGCATGTGCCACTTACATGGGCAGCCTGGTAGGTTACTCAGCTACATAGAAAAGTCCCAGTATACAGTGTGTAAATCCCATACATAGTTTTTATTTATAAAATTTATCTTCCCGAAAATATAAGAACATGTGGAATGTGTTCACGGAATAACATGTCTTGTACACAGGTATTCATGAACGGAAAACACTTGAATCACCCAAAAACCCCCATTTTTTACCATAAAAGAAATAGATTGAATTTAAAGGGGACCTAAGTAAGATTTACAGGGATTTAAAACATCAAAATTATTAATTTACAAATATTTTCCCAAAAAATAAAAATGTCTTACATTTGGGTGGAATCCACCGAAACATCGCTCGTTTCTGAGGTACATGGCTACCACATGAATATCTACACATCTTGAGCTCTGTGGTAGTACCCTTATTCCTATACCTATATTTATCTCTCTCCCTGTATCATTTACTATTTCAATCTCATGAAGGTGGATCCATAACAACAAGCATGATAATCTAAGAGTAAAAGAAGAAAATAAAAAGGCAAAAAAGAAAACATAGAAAAAGAAATGAAAAAGAAAAGGATCTCCACCCAGCCTAGACACCGAACTCAAGTTTATGACTAACATATATAGAAATAAATATTATAAAATCAATTTCATAGAAAAATTCTTAGTCCAAAAATTGGTTAAAAATATATCGTCAAACAAACCTATTCGAATAACAAAAAATTAAATTTATTAATTATTAATTATTAATTATTCTTCTAAAATTATAACAGAATGAATTTCAACAAAACATATTTCAAAGGGTTAATACACTATTTCGGGACTAACTATGTGGTCAGAAAAATTTTCTGAGATCGTATTTTAGTGTAAAATTACCATTTTGCCCCTCACGTTCATCCTAATGAAATTTTCAAATTTCTGCTGAAAATTTCAAATGTGGAAAAACATAGGTTGTTTCAAAATCACCACCATAAACCTTAATGTCCCCAAGAATCCTAGGGGTAATAATAGTAGTCATTATTTCACTCAAAAATTTACACAAACTTGTTATTATGACTTTCTAATGACCATTTTAAAAGCATCAACAGTTGTCCCCTATATGGGAGACATTTTACTACAACTGATTTGGTACTCCCCATTATAGGAATGCCCTTATCATCACCTCAAAAACAAATTTGAGCCCAAAATCCTAGCAAAAATGCTAGTGTTCAACTGAGAATAAGGGTCACTACCCTCAAATAGCCGATGGTGCACTCCCCATCATAGCTCATACCTTATACCATTCATCGACTGGAACCTTAATAGGCTCTTTTATCTAGGAAGGATGTTTAAAAGAAAAGAATATTGGTGTAGGTATGACACTTTCTTATTGTACTTAGGATGATTTCTAGATATATCATGATCGTCTCTATCCAAGAGTAAACTATGATTCTGGAAAAAGGTGTGTATATCTATCTTCGAGCAATGCTCACATCAAAACTGGCTGCACCTACCTTAAAACAACACCTGAAACCACGTCTCCAGAAAATGCATGTCCCGGTAAAAACATGGGTCAAACATCTTATGATACCCAATTTCTTCTCAATGTGACATCCACTACCGATAGTCATTTTTCATTTTAACAACAACCCTTGGGAAACCATTCCCATGACAAGTCTTGAAAACATATTTCTTCATCTCTCACCCGAGCACTCACTTATTTACAATTTCAATGGTACTATGTGAAACTAGTGTGTACCTTTATCACCTAACGCATATTCTAGTGTTCCTTACAACACAAGGATAAAATAATTTTGCTACATGTATTCCCATTATAATTAATCCAGAATCACCCTTGTATCTTCTTTTCAAAATCATACACCTCACATGTGCCAATATTTATTCCACAACCACCCATCATAGGGAATCATTCTATTCATAAGAATCTACCCACACTCTAACTACATTAGAAACATTATAAATTCTGGTCAATCTAGTCAACCACATGTACAGTCCTTCCCTTCAATGGCAGTCCTGACATAAAATCACCCTAAGTGATCATCAAAAGTTGAAGGAATCAACATATCTATAATTAAACTAGATCACCTACTATGAATAAATATCAAAATGAACAAATAACCAAGATCACTACCAAACAAATTATCTTTAAACATAGGAAAACCTCTTTCAAATGTTACCCTTAATCAAAATTAAATTCCGACCTGGTGGTTTTTGATTCCAAACTAAGTGTCTCTAGTTCTCTCATCTATCACTACTAGAAAAGTCTCACAACTTGATCACAAGATCTCACATTCTATCCCAAAATATCAAACTTATATAAAGAATGTAAATATCACAATGACCTACATGGGTCAAAACCAAGAACACGACCTACAAAATCTTGGCCCTCCCTGAGAATCCTCATAAGAAACTGATCCATGGATGTCACAATACCAATGAAAAATAGTGACTGATCTGATACTGATCAGGAATTATTATACAGTAATACTCCCCATAGATCAATGTTCCAAGAAATTTCATTGTATCCATCGATATCGTACCCAGAAATATGACCAGAGAAAAAACCCCCTAAAAGTATTACAATAGAAAGGTATCACATTCCATATTGACCTATTAGGTTCATTGTACCTCTTGTATGTGAGGATTGAGTCATCATCCACACAAAAAAATACTCAATGTAGATCCGCATTAACTACCTTCAAAAGGAATTATATATGCAAGTAATCTCAATTGAGTAGAATTCTAGAAAAAAAACTATGCAAGAAAACAGCAGTGAGGTTCTTTTTTACACTTTAAATAATTGGCCAATATTGTTAGTAATAGTCACACACTAGTAGGCCTATATATTGTGAATCATATAAGCCCAATATGATGCATGACATGCCTCTTTCCTTTTCAATACAAGAGTCAAAATCCATTCCCATCATCCTAAAAATGGTTCAAGATCCAAAAAACCATAATAAATTATTACACCCACACAACATGTGAATCACTCAAGGAAACATTATATAAAATGGTAACATCATCTATCAAAACATCAATCCCCAAACCATAGAAACTAGGAATTTCTACTGGAATAAGTTTTCACAACACACAAACCCGGTATCCATCACATGTTTTGACACATTCCAAATACTCATGTATACTATATCCCAAATAGTATAGACCAAGAAAAGAACAACTCTAATACCACATTGTAACATACTTACTTGGATTACACTAAACTAATATTCCGATATAGTTCAATACGAGGCCTTAAGTGTTACTCCACATTCCTCATAGGTCATTGACTAATAGAGAGGGTCTAAAGGTGGTATAGTGGGGATAATATACCCTCATATCAGAGTAACATAGAAAAAATAGATAAGTACCATAAATAAATAAAAATTAATAGAGTGTGGAATGAATAAATTATCTTAAAGAGAATATGATGTAATAATAAAATGAAAATGGTATAAAATATTTAACACCTATGTCAGAAAAAAAAAACACTAGTTACCCATTGGGATGACTATACAGATATAATAATACATATGGAACTGAAACAAAAGTATAGGGATATACTACTAACTCTGATTTGAACCACATAACCAGTATCCAGACACTGTTAAACTACACCAGCCGAATCATAAGAACCCACATGAGTGGATCTTCTTGATCATTAAACATTGGGCCTCAAACCTATCCACCATGAAACTATGATGAAATTGAATAGAATTTATAAGTTATAAACTAACATTGAGGTTCATGTGCATGGTTGAGACATAATTTGAGTAGGAACCCACAATGATGAACCTATAAAATATTCTACCAATAGTGCACCCTCATGAAATTTTTTTATCCTAGCTAAGACGCAACTAAAAATATAAGTAAACCAAATAATGTGATACCACAGTCGAACCACAGGTCCATAATCATAGTTATCTAGGTGAAGTCCAATAGAAAATATCTATATTTATATGTGTATATATATATAGTCCCATATATATAATTACATAAATATGTATATACATGATTAATGTGAATGATATAACATAAAACCATCATTATTTGATATATGGCCCTATAATCCTGATCTTCTAGGCATCTTGTGTAAGGGAATTGATATTAACATCATACCACTCATGTCATTGATCATTAAGTATATCTATGGTTATTTAATCTGAATCAACATATACCTGCTTTATTCAGTGTTGAAAATATATCTAATAAAACTACATCACAACATGGGGATAATCATGCTAACCATGGGTTCACCAGTACCAAAATCCAAACACTATATCAATAGAATCTAGGGAAGTATTTCTTAAAATCCTATAAATGGTCACTTCCCTAGATGTGATGCCTCTCGGGCCATGTAATTTTAGTCCAATGACTAATCCCTAGGTCCCAGTCTATAGGCGATCATAACATTGTGACTTGGTTGAACTCAAATGTTATGAACCTTAGGAAATCTGTAAAAGAGATCACCCCTGAGAATCCATGCCCACCCATTGATATCTAGATATATACATCATTACTAGCATAATTCCAAGGTGTGAGACACCATTCTGAATGGCCTAATAAGAAAAAGGCTCATATACCCGATCCCATAAAGAATATTTGGTGATCCTCATCATATGAAAAATCAAGGAGAGCATAGAAATCCTCCATAATCCATGGGTAGAGGAGTGTGTAATCCTCCCATATAGACCACAAGTCAAGGTTAGAATATTCATCAACTGATAACCTGATGATGAGGAGAGTTTAATCATCCTCATTTAACCCATGATCCGAGGAGAGTGTAATCATTCTCATCATATAACAACTCGATGTGGTAGAAATCATCCTTTTCACATGAGAGAGCATAATCATACATGAGTGTCATTACTAGGTAAACCATGCCCATACATCATAGTAATATACTCAACAGTCAGATTTTAGGAAGCACCAACGGAAATCCCAATAATACAATAATAAAAGAAACAAGATCAATACCCATATCCAGGGTAGTACCTCTGGGTATACATAATAAATCAATAACATGGCTCATAATATAGATCCCTTGAATGCCTATCTTAGAATCCTAATAAATCAGTAAGAATGATCCTAGTAAAAACATCTGGGAATCCCAAATAGAGTAAAATACACCTCACACCAAGCTCAATATCCACTAACTAGGAAGAACCTATGGCTATCATCACTATATCATCATTAAAAAGGTTAAATTATAAATAAAAGAGAGAGTGTGGTCGAATGCCTGAACCCAGAACTACTACCAAAACAACATGGGATTACTATTTCTCAAAGGGTTTTAGGTAACACCCACTGACCTCTGTTCTCAAACCAAACATACTATATCAAGATCAGTCCCACAATGAGAACCCAATGGTCCCTCAATCCATAACACAAAATAGTAATCCTACTCAGGCTCTCCAATATAAATTTTAATGGAGGAATCCTACATGAGATTCTCAAGATACATGTATAAGCAAAGGAATACTTCTAGATATCATTAGATATAAAGTTAAAGAAGGAATATGACAAAGAATCATCTAACATTAATCAAGAAGAGGGAACCTACATTGGTTCTTTTGAATAGTATATAGGAAAAAGGAATCATAAAGGAGACCCTCAACAACCAAGTACGAAGGATGAGACTTCCTACATAGGATCCTCTAAATGATAAATATGTAAAGGGACCCTATAAGGGATTCCCTATGTCAACACATAAGAAAACACATCCAAGATGAGACCCTTAGTAATGTTAAGAAGATAGAGGTATCCTAAATGGGATCCTCTTATTTGAAACATAAGTAGAGAAATTCTATAGGGGGCCCTCGAGAATTACAAGACACATATCCTCCTGAGTAGTATGGGAGAATCTCACAATGGAGACATCCTCAATGGAAATTATACAAATGAAATGGTCAAGAGAGATAGATCATGGACAATATCAGATCAATTTCTCAAACAAGGTTGGTATGAACACCAAACATTTCATTCTCATTTAATGTCTCACTCCCATGAGACAACTATATTCAATTAATGGAGGAAGATTCTCTCAGTTTAAGTAGAATCCCCTAAACACCCATTATGAGTCCTCAAATAACTCCAAGGGTTTCACCATCATGATCTAAATGAAAACAATACTCATAATAGACACATCAAATGTAAAATTATTAATTTTAGGGTAAAAATACACAAAAACCCATAAATGGGTCCCAAAGGGGTAGTACAGGATGTGTCTCCCCAAGTACACAGTGTGTACACCCAAAGTCCAACCTAGGCATGTACTCTTTCTGGACATTGCATGTAAAATACCAAGTACATGGAATGTGTAACAACCCAATGTGTTATCAATGGAAATTCATTTCTTATAAGTATGTCATATAATCATATGAAAATTACACATAATGAACTTCTAAGTGTTATGTGACCTTTAAGCATAAGTTTGTCACTTCTGTGATTTGAATTTCCAAAAACTGACATCCACAGTTGTGATCAATAAGTTTTTTGGTGTCCGATAAGAAAAAATTAATTTTTGGACAATAGTAACATAGCCTTATGAATATTAATATTACCCTTATGACAAGTCACAATCCCTAATGAATAATAACCTTACCTATGATAGTAAATAAATTCATGTGGAAGTATTATATACCTATATCTTTGAATGGGAAAATAAATATTTTAGAATTGTTTTTTTTAGTAAATTTTGATTTTAATTAAATAATAAATTAATCATATTTAGAAAAATATTTTTGAAAAATGGATTTTATTTATGGATTCTACATGTCGAAAAATGGTAAGGGTGAATTTTTGGTATTTTTTTGAAACAATTAATTTTTTAGTGAATTGTCAAATACATTAATTTACCATATAAATACATTGTAATCTAAATCCACTATTCCTGACATCATAAGTGATGTGAGCACCCAAATATCAAACTCAAATGCACTTATTACAATTATTGGTCATAGAATTATCACTATTTCTTGTCTTATGGAAAAATAATAAACTAATGATTATAATGTTATGAAAACTCTCCTCTCCTACACTATAAATACCACCCATCATTATCTCTTCTCTTCACTCCTATAAAATCTTGTTCCATACTTAAATTCGGACCAAATATTTTACCAACATGCTTTTCCATGTCCATCAGCCTTTGGACTCCTCAAAAGACCAAAACCCCTCCCTTTAAGAGGTTCTCAAAATAGATAAACTCAAGAGGTAAATTCCTCTTTCCAATTATTTTATTTCCTTTAAAGTTCTTTTCTTTTCTTGTTTATTTCCTAACCTCCCTTCACCCAAATAATATAAAAAAATCCAGTAACATACATGTATATGAATTTTATTATACTAAATGGATAATTTCATCATCATCTCTCCTTTCCCCACCTTTTATTTGAAAGAAATGAAAACACCGTTTGAGATGTGTTAATTTAGGATAATCAAGGATGACGAGTTATCAATTTCTATTACACTATTTAATTATGCTAACGAAACAATTTTTTTGGTTAAAACAGACTGTTATATGAGTATTTTATCTTATTTAATATTATTTAATCATTATTCACTCAGGATGTAACATAATAATACAAAATAAGTTAGTTGTGATCAAAAATTTTAAAATTAATGTAAGTGTTTGTCATTAATGTTTTGTATAATGGTTCTAATTAATTATAAGTAAGAAAATTAAATTTGAAACCATTTAATATCTTGTATGTTTACTAATATAATATAACTTCAATTCTGAAAAAACACTTTCATCTTACATGTTTATCCGAACACGAATATAAGTGAACTGATCATTAAAACCAAGTAAGCAAATAGACCCAACCACTAATTTGTTTATTCAGGTCACTAATAACAAGTGGTGAACACCATCGGATTTAAGGTAAGGGATCCTCTCCATTGAACCTTTATTCAAGAATGTCCTCTATACTATGTTATTTTATGTGTAATAAATAATGATGGGGTATAATTTTACACCTCAACCATAATTCCCTCATTATATATAAGTAATGAAAAACCCATTTTCTCTCTAATGAACCCCTATTAAGTGCACCCGATACTTTGCTGATAATCTGTAAGGAATTCTACCTGAACCGCCATTATTCCTTTGGGTTACTCTATCATTCTTACTACCCAAATGAATTTTTATTTTCTTTTTATTTTAAACTTATAAACACTGTTTATATTATTAAAACTCATGTTTCAAGATCCATCCCTTATTCTCTTTCGGGGATATACATGCTTTTAAGTGATTCCCCCCTCAATACCTTTCGATAAGCAAACTTGTTTTAGGGAAACCTCTCAAATTCTTAGCTAATTTAAATTGAAATATATCCTGTATTTAAATCCACATTTGCTTTCATAAAATCAGTATTTTTATTATGAAAAAAATCTTGTTTTAATTCTGTTTTTTATAAAATATTATTCCCTTTTCGATTTTAAATTCACTTTTTTCCTTAAAATCGCACTAAAAATTTTTAATGATAAGAATTTACATAGTACTCATATTACATGTTGTCACTCTTTTTTTACGTCACATACCATGATATATATCTATTTTACCTTATTAATTTCAATGTATGTTTTAATTCCTTTCTCTCGGGGACACTTTTATGATATGCCCATTCATTATGCTTTATGTCAAAAATGTGATACAAATTTCTCTTTATGGGTTCCCTTATCTTTATGTATGATTTTTTATGTATGATTATTTATGTGGAAATCATATTCATGAACAAGTTAATATGGGTGCACCTAGATTTCACTCTAATGCATTGGGTAAAGTTAATTCTCATGAGATGTTATGTTCAGCGGTCTTGGCAGTTAGCCTTGGCTTGTGCTACTATGGGAAATGATCTTTGTGGTAAGCCTTTAATCATACTAAAGTCATGTTTTAAGTTGCTTCCACATTTCTATTATTCCATGTTTATATTAATCCATTCTTATATGTTACGATTCCTTATCTTACATTCATTTTTATATCATTATGTCAGGTCTTCTAACCCATGTTCTAAGGATTTATTCTTATTCTTATTCCCTTACTGGGATTTTAGCTCATCCCTTTTTTCATGTTATCCCCAGGTTATCCTATGAAGATGTATGATAACAATGGAAGTTAGGGGATACTTATAAAGACTAAATAATGGAATTTATATTTAGTTCCTTGTTTTCAATTTTATGTACCTAGACTTCCAAGACACTAAACTTCACAATCATTGGCTTGTACTCTGATGTATAATTATGATTAAAATCATGTAATGTTATATGTAAAGGGATAGGGTCACTATAGTTGGTATGAGAGGATAGTATAGTTATTTTTGGGGATTTTTAATAGAGCATATTAGTGAGAACCTTAAAGATAAGATGAAGTATAATAAAAACATCCTTAAATTTTGGTAAGTATAGTGTAAGTGGTTTATCAAGAAAATATGTCCCTATATAGATAAAAATAGGTAGATTTGGATCTATCATTGATGTACCTAGGTGTGAAAACTATGACAAAGATTTTTAGTCTTGACCTGGGGTATCCTGGTACACAAAAACAGGCCTTGATGCATTCTTGGTTTGACACTCCCAAGGGATATGCTTTGGTAAATTCATAAGCTTATTAAAAAAATTATTAAAGGAATAAAGAAATCACATAAGAATATATGTTATGAAATAGATAAAGGATAACCTATATTTAATCCTAAGGAATCTCAAGTTAGGATATACATCTCTTTTACAGGTTTCTTTTTTTATGTTCACAGTTTCCTTTTTATGATCAATAGTGAAGTATTCAAGACCTATAATTATATGTAATTTTTCTTAGTTAGTGGCAGGAAATTGTAGAACACGTGCTAACAATCAATGTAATAGGAAATGTTAATATTTCCCAAATAATATTCCAGATATGAAGGGAACAGGTTCTCAGAACATCATGATAGTACTTTCCCAGCTGGATCAAGTTATGAATAATAACATGAATCATGTGAAACACCCTCCTCCTCTATGTAAAGAGAAAGTTGTTGTAAAATTATTTATGTGGAAAAGGCCTCCTTTGTTTAGTGGATCTTCTCATTCCCTCCTAGTGGAATAGTGGACTAACTCCATTGAAAATATATTCTCCATCCTCTAGTGATTGGAATAAGGGAACGATGTACTAGAGGTCTATCTTTTTCATGGGGAATCTGATCGGTGGTGGAGAATCATCAAGAATACAAACTCACAAGGGAAAATTGATTCCATGGATTGGGAGGAATTCAAGAGGATTTATTTCAATAAATACTCTCCTCGAACCCTCCATATTAATATTCAAAGAGAGTTCCTTAAACTCAAACAGAATAAAGATAAGTCCATTGAGGTGTACGAAGAAAACGTTACAAGGCTTTAAAGGTAGGAATCTGAATTTTCATAAACACCGAAAGTAAGGTAGATCACTTCTGTAGTGGGATAAATCCAATTCTACAGAAGGTTTTGGTGATCTAAGACTTTGAAATTTATGATGGTATTGTTTGTTGTACCCTCAAGGTTCAAAAAGAGATTGGAGTCTCTCAGTGGTCTTGTGGGCCCGGTGACAAGAAGAAAAAAATAGAGAACAACATTGGTGGTTCAACAAAAAATCCCATGATAGAAAGAATCCCAAATATCCCACTTGTAAAATATGTTGGAAGAAGAATCCTAGAAACTATCTAAAGGGAATTAGGAATTTCATCAAATGTGGAAATCTAAGACATCTAGCCAAGAACTGCTGAAGGGATATGAAAAATACTGCTAATGTGGTAGAAGAAATGTAGGTTGAGATCAACTCTTTGCTAATGGTGCAATATTACAACTGTAAGGTTCATGGGAATTATGCAAACAATTTTCCTAAGCCAAGGGTAGTCAGAGGAAATCAATAACAACCTCCAAGAAAACAAGGAAGGGCTTATGTTGTCACTATTTATGAGGTGGATCCGGAAAATGATGTGGTGATAGGTATGCTATTTATTCATTCCAGAAAGGGAACCATACTATTTGATTCTGGTTCTATGCATTTTTTTATATCTTGAAAGTTTAATAGAACTATTTAAACACCACCTAAAAATTTGAAGGAAAAGTTATCTATGAAAATAAAAAATGGTGACATTTGTGTGTCAATGGATTATAACTCCTCCCCTATTATTTTTTGTGGATTGAACCTCCCAAAAAATATTGTTATACTTCCTTTAGTTGAGTTAGACACTATTTTGGGTATGGATTGTCTATATTTATACAAATCCTACATCAATTATCAGGAAAGGGAGATCACTCTTTATATCCTGAAGCATCGTCCAATTCCTTACAAGTGTAAGGAGGAAGTTTGATATCCTTCTGAATCATTTTCTCAAGTGAGGATATTAATTACTTATGAGCATGCATTTGTAGAACAAATGATTGGGACAAAGGAGATAATCATGCTTGATGAAATTCCAGTTGTGAGGGATTACACTAATGTATTCCATAAAGAGTTTCCTGGTCTTCCTTCTGACTACGAATATGATTTCTCAATTGAACTTATTCTAGGATATTTGAATATATCAAAGAAACCTCCTATAATGGACACTATATAGATGTAAGAGATGAATAAGTAGTTACAGGAGAATTTGGATAAAGGTTTTATACACCTGAGTGCTTCACCATGGGGTGCGCCAGTCCACTTTGTCAAGAAGAAGGATGGATAAATGGGTCTCTACATTGATTACCGTGAGCTGAATTAAATCAGGATAAATAACAATTATCCCCTGCCATGGATAGATTACTTGTTTGGTCAAATTCATGGGGCTAGTTATTTATATAAGGTGGACCTTCGGTTGGGATACCACAAATTAAAGGTGATGAAGGAAGATATTCCCAAGACTGCCTTTTGAACTAGGTATTGACACTATGAGTTCATAGTGATGCCCTTTGGAGTCACTAATGCTCCAAAAATTTTAAAGGATTTAATGAATAGAGTCTTTAGAGATTACCTTAACAAATATTTGGTATTATTTATAAATGATATTCTGATATACTCCAAGAGTAAGGAAGAACATGAGGATCATTTGAATACTATGTTGAAGACTTTGAGAATGGAGAAGTTGTATGAAAAGTATAGTAAATCTGAGTTCTGGATAGAGGATGTATCATTCTCAGGGCATGTTAGCATCAGTAAAGGGAAATATATGGAACCTTCCCAGACAAAGGAAATCGAAGAGTGGCCCTGGCCAACATCTATAACGAAGATCCAAATATTTTTGGGTCTAGCTGGGTATTATCGACGATTTGTGAAAACATTCCATGATTGTCAAACCCAATGACCAAATTGACACGAAATGGAGTAAAGTTTATCTAGACTCAAGTATGTGAAGAATGTTTCAATGAGTTGAAAAAAAGTTGTATCACTACACCAGTACTCACACTCTCAACAAGTAGATAACTATTTGTGGTGTACAATGATTTTTAAAATAATTGATTAGGATGTGTGCTAATAAAAATTGATAAATTGATAGCCTATGTCTCGTGGAAGCTGAAAATACATGATCAAAACTATCCCACGCATGATCTGGAGTTGGTGTATGTGATCTTTGCATTAAAAATCTGGTGGGATTATCTCTATGCGGAGAAGTGTGATATATATTCTGAACACAAGAGTATCAAATATATATTCACACATAAGGATATTAATATGTTCCCACGAATATGGATAGATTTCATTAAGGATTGTGATTTATCAATCCACTACCAACCCTTTAAGGCAAATAAGGTGGTAGATGCTCTAAGTAGAAGGGATCCTGCATCTTCATCAATGATGATAATTGAAAAGGATCTGATCTTCTTAGATTTGTTGAGTATGGACATGGGAATCATTAAGGGGGGAAAATCATCAATACTTTGTAAAATGATTGATCAACTATCTCTCATGGAGAAAATAAAGGATGATCAAAGAAAATATGTGGAAATTCAGTCAAGGGTGGAAGCTATCAAAATGGGAAATCCCCCGATTTCAAAATTGATCAGGATAGAGTAGTAAGTTTGGGGCCATGATTATATTTATCATATAATCCATAGATAAAGAAGGATACTTTGAATGAGGAATATATCTCAACCTTCTATATTCACCTTGGAAGCACAAATATGTACCGAGATCTCTAAGAAAACTTTTAGTGGGACAATATGAAAATGGATATTGATGAATATACATCAAAGTTCCTGATATGTCAGCAAGTAGAGGTCGAGAGGAAAAGGTATAAGGAGATGATGTAACCACTACCCATACCAGTATGGAAGTGAGAGAAAATAATCACAGAATTTTTCACTGGACTTCCAAGGACATCTAGAGAAAATAATTCTATATGGATCATTGTGGATCATCTTACAAAGACATCTCACTTTATCGCAATTCGAGATGAATTCTCATTGGATAAACTTGCAGGTATTTACATCAAATAAGTTGTAGGGATGAAGGCAGTGAAACATTCTATTGTATTTGATCATGATTCAAGATTCACCAAAAAGTTCTTGAAAGGTCTCTAACATTCTCTAAGTGCTAAACTGAACTTCAGTACGGCCTATCATCCTCAAACTGATGGTCAATCTAAGCGAACTATTCAGAAATTGGAAGATATGTTGAGAGCTTGTTCTATGGAATTCAATGAAGGATGGGACAAACATCTTCCACTGGTTGAATTCTCCTACAAAAAGAGTTTCCAATCAAGCATCTGAATGGAACCATACGAATCCCTTTGTGGGAAAAGGTGCATAACACCGGCGTTTTTGGATGAAGTCGGTGAGAGTAAGCTTCTAAGATCGTAAATGGTTGAAGAAATGGTGGAGAAGGTGAAAACTATTCAGTAGAATATCAATGCATCCCAAAGTAGATAGAAGAGTTATGCAGATAATCATCAATGAGACCTTGAGTTGAAATTTGGAGACATGTTATTTCTGTGCATATCTCTATGGAAGAAGTTCATGAGGACTAGAATGAAAGGGAAGTTAAGTCCTAGGTACATCATCCCCTTCTAGATCCTTGATCGAGTCGGAACTGTGGCCTATCGACTAGAACTTCCACCTACCATGGCAAAAGTACATGATGTCTTCCATGTATCTCTATTAAGGAAGTACATAACAGACCCTTCACATGTACTCTCTTTAGAGGTGGTACTGTTGGAGGATGATCTTTCTTACGAGTAGCAGCTATTGAAGATCTTGGAACATAGAGATAAAGTTATACATAACAAGACTACTCATATGGCCAAGGTACTGTGCCAGAACCATATGTATGAAGAAGCAACATGGGAACTGGAGGATGCAATGGAGGAAAATTACTTGCACCTATTTATGTCTTAGAATGTAAAACAAAATTTCAAGGGTAAAATTTCATAAGGGGGGAAGAATGTAATGATCCAATGTTTCATCAATGGAAATTAATTTCTTTTAAATATGTAAAATATTCACATGAAAACAAAACATAATGAACTACTAAGTTCTATATGACCTTTAACCATAAGTTTGTCACTTATGTGATTTGAATTTCAAAAATCTGACATACACGATTGCAATCAATAAGTTTTTTGGAGTCTCATAAGAAAAACATAATTTTTAGTAAATAGTAACATACCCTTATGAATAGTAATTTCAACCTAATGAATAGTAACATACCCTAATGAATTGTAAACTTACCTATGATAGTATATAAATTTATGTGGAAGTATGATATACCTATATCTTGGAATAAGAAAATAATTATTTTAAAAGTGTTATTTTTTGAGTAAATTCTAATTTTAATTAAATATTAAATTAATCATATTTAGAAAATTATTTCTGAAAAATGGATTTTATTTTTGGATTCTACACGTTGAAAACAATTTAGAGTCAATTTTGGGGATTTTCTAAAATACTTTATTTTTTTATTGAATAGTAAATTACATTAATTTCCTGTATAAATATATTATAATTTAAATCCACTATTATTGACATCATAATTGATGTTAGAACCCAAATATCAAACTCACATGAACTTATTACTATTATTGGTCATTTAATCATCACTATTTATTGTCTTACGTAAAAATAATAAACTAATGATTATAATATTATTGAAACCAACCTCTCCTCCACTATAAATACAACCCATTATTATCTCTTCTCATCACTCCTCTCAAACCTTGTTCCTTACATATACTCTACCAAAATATCTTACCAACATCCTTCCCCACTTCAATCATCCTTTTTCCTCCTCAAAAGACAAAAACCTCTCCCTTTAAGAGGTTCTCAAAGGAGATGAACTCAAGAGGTAAATTCCTCATTCCAATTCTTTTATTTCCTTTAAATTTCTTTTCTTTCTTGTTTCTTTTCTAGCATCCTTTCATCAAAATGGTATGATAAATAAATTAACATACATGTAAAATAATTATATTGTACTAATTTAATAAGTTCATTATCATCTCTCCTTTCCCCGTATTTTATTTGAAAGAAATGAAAACACCGTTTGAGATGTGTTAATTTTTCACAATCAAGGACGACATGTTATCAATTTCTATTACTATCTTTAATTCTGGTCATGAAACCATTTTAATGGTTGAGGAAGACTTTATATGTTTATTTTATCTTATTTAATGTTATGTATCATTATTCACTCATGATGAAAAATAATAATACAAAACAAGTTAGTTGTGAGCAAAATTGCTAAAATTAATGCAAGTGTTTATCATTAATGTTTTGTATAATGATTTGACTTCACACTAAGTAACCAAATAAAATTTTCAACCTTATAATCTCCTGGATGTTCACTAATATCATATAACTTCAATTCTAGAAAACCAATTTCATCTTATATGTTTATCTGAACACAAATACAAGTGAACCGATCATTAAAACCAAGTACAACAATAGATCCGAACAATGAAAATGAAACTTATAACCAAACAAAAAGGTATTGAATGAAATTAAAAAGTTTATAATAAATAAATTAAATATATAATAGGTTTTTAATTATTAATTAATAAACCTAATAATTTTATTCATGTCATTAATAATAAGTGGTGAACGCCATCGGATTTAAGGTAAGGGATCCTCTCCATTTCACCTTTATTCAAGAATGTCCTCTATGCTATGCCATTTTATGTGTAATATATAATGATGTGGTATGATTTATCACCTCCCCCATACTTTCATAATTATGTATAAGTAATGAGAAACCCAATTTCTCTATCATTAAACTTTATTAAGTGCACCTAATACCATGCCGATAATCTGTACGAAATTCTACCCAAAATACCTTTATTCTTTTAGGTTGCTCTATCTTTCTTACTAACCAAATAAATTTGTATTTTCTTTTTATTTAAAACTTCAAAATAATTTTTATATTCTTGGAAATCATGTTTCAATATCCATCCCTCTTTATCTTTTGGGTATATACATTCTTTTAACTGATTCCCTCCACGATACTTCCCAGTAAGAAAACTTGTTTTAAGGGAACCTCCCGGATTCTCACCTGATTTCAAGTTCACTATGTCATTTGTTTAAAGAAACCATTGTTGTTATAAAATCGGTATTTTTATTATGAAAAACTTCATGTTTAAATTCTGGTTTTTTTATAAAATACTATTCCCTTTTCGATTTTAAATTCTCTTTACTTTTTCCCTTAAAACCGTAATAAAATGTTTTAATGCTAAGAATTGCCTAAATACTCTTCTTAAATGTTGTAAATTATATTTTACATCACTTACCATGATATATTAATATTTTGAATTATTAATTTACATGTATTTGTTAATTCCTTTCTCTCATGGACACTTTTATGATACACCCATTCGTTATGTTTTATGTCAGGAATGAGATAAACATTTCTCTTCATGGGATCCCTTATGTTTATGTATGATTTTTTATGTATGATTATTTATGTGGAAAGAATATTCATGAACATGTTAATATGGTTTCATCCAGATATCCCTCCAATGCATTTGGTAAATTTAATTTCCATGAGATGTTATGTGCGACGGTCTTGGCGGTTAGCCTGGGCTTATGCTACTGTGGGAAACGATCTTGGTGGTTAGCCTTGACTCGTAATAAAGTCATGTTTTAAGTTTCTTCCACATTTCTATGATTCCATGTTTATATAACTCCATTATTATATGTTATTATTTCTTATGTCACATGCCTTTTTATATCATTATTTCATGTCTTCTAATCCATGTGATAATGATTTATTCTTATTCTTATCCCCTTACGAGGATTTTAGCTCTTCCCTTTGTTCATGTTACCCTTAGGTTATCCTATAAAAGATGTATGAGCACAATGGAAGTTAGGGGATCTTTATAAAGACTAAATAAATAAAGTTATATTTAGTTCCACGTTTTCAATTTTATGTACCTAGCCTTCCAAGACACTAGACTTTGCAATACCTGTCTTGTACTTTGATGTATAATTAAAATTAGAATCAAATAATGTTATATGTAAAAGGCTAGGGTCACTATAAAATGTTCACCCTATACATGGATTGTACCTAACATGAGCTCATTTCCATGTATCGTACATTTCTTGTCCATGTATATGGCCTGGATGTCTACATCTACATAGCATGTGACTCCCACAGGGTCTAGGTGTGTACTTTACACAACATGAGCCCCTTACATGGGAAACCTGGTTAGGTACTTGGATATATGGTTGAGTCCCAGAACATTTTTTGTAAATCCCATACATTTATTGAACATATTAAAATTGATCTTCCCCAAAACATAATAATACATGGATTGTGTTCCCTGAACCACATGACATGTGCATGGGTATTTTCTGAACGAAAAACCCTCAAATCACCCAAAAATCCCGTTTTTTTACCACGAAAGCATTATCTCAACCCTCATGTGCTCCTAAAAAGCATAATAGGGATTAAAAATTTGAAAATGATTAAAATATGTGGATTTATGGAAATTTTTTAAATAAATCCTACCTTTGGGTGGAATCTTCTGATGTTTCACCTTTTCCACAGTCCGCGATTACCTTATGATGATCCAACATCTCCCAACTCTATGGAGGTACCCTTATTACTCTATATATACTTCTCTATATACAACTTATGTTTTATATCTCTATCACATGAAGGGATAACCATAGCTGTGTGTGTGAGAATCCAAGTGGAAAATAAGAAAATAAAATGGTAAAAAGAAATGAAGGAAAAGGAAAACAAAAACAAAAAGAAAAGGGGTTTGGGCCTACCCTGAAGCCCAAATCTGGTTTATACATATCCATGGAAAAATTCCCAATTCAAGACTCAAGATAGGATATATAATCTCAATCCAATGCTCCATTCGAAATATATCATTGAAGTAACCTACGTGAATAACTTAGTTTTTAATTTATTATATATTAAATAATATTATTCCACTAAAATTAGACCATCTGGGATTTCCACCAAACCCTTGTACTAGCTGAAATGTACTTTTCTAGGACCAAAGAAGTTGTCATAAAAACTATCTTATATCATATTCTAGGATTAAATACCATTTTAACCATATAAGCATCCAAAAGAAGAAATTTTCATTTTTACCAAACTTATCAATCTGGAAAACACAGGTCTTTACAAAATTCTCACCAAAAACCTTTTCATCCTTGGGAAGCCAGGTGGAAACACTAGAATTCATTATATCACCCAAGAATATATACAAGAATTATATCTTGAAATTAAAATAAATAGTGTCATAGCATCAACAACTATCTCCAACATGGAATACATTTAACAGCGTCCGATCTTGTACTCCCCACCATAATAATACCATTTTCATTGTCTCATCAAGAACTTCAATCACAAAGACCCATGGAAAAATCCAGTGTTCAACATAGAACAAGGTTAACCACCCTTCAAACTTCTGAAGGTTTTCTCTCCACTATAAGGAAAAACTTATACCCCTCCTTTACCATAACCCTAATCACCTCCATCATCCAGGAAGGATATTTAAAAGAAAAAATCTTGGTTTAGGGACAAGAATCCCTTAGTGTACTCAAGATGATTTCCAGATAGGGAATGATCATCTATAACTACGAGTACACTATGATTCCATAAAAAGGTGTTTATATGTCTCTATGATCCACGATCACAACAAAATAGGCTACACCTTATTTTAACATACACATGATCCCATGTCTCCCAACAACGCATGTCTAAATCTAAACATGGGTCAACCATCTTCTGGTATCTAATTTATTCTCAATTGCACCTATACCATGGATACAAATTCATGATTTTAACCAAAACTCTTTGGAAAACTTTCTAATTGTGGTTTTTGAAAACATAATTCTTTGGCTCACACCCGACCACTCACTGATTTATGATTCATATGGTACCATGTGCAACTATAATATATCTTTATCACAAGACTCATACTCGAGGGAGTCTTTCAACACAATCCTAATATTGTTGTGCTACATGGAACACTAGTCTCGTTAAGCAATAATTTTCCCTGAAACTCCTATTCAAAAGGGATAACCTCACATGTGACATGATTTCATCAACATCAACCCATCACCTTCAATTGTTCTAGAAATGAGAACCTACCTGCACTATGTTTATATTAGGAACAATAGAAACACGGGTCAACAAGGAAATGATCCCAAATATTCCTTCATGTTGAAGCTAGTATTGACACCAAATAACCCTAAGTTATTTTTAAAATCTAAAGGAATCAACATTCCTATAATGCAACTCAAGAACATACCATGCATCGATCTCAAAATGAATGTAAAACCAAGATAATTGCTTAAAAATACATCTATTGAAAAAGGACATCATCTTACACATGTTACCCTTAATCAAAAAATGTAAACTTGTAGGGGTATATGTCAAAACAATGGGTCTCTAGGTCTTCCACCTATCACTAATAATCATGTCTCGCAATGGGATCATGAGATCTAACCACCTAGAAAAAAATGATCCGCCCTCTCTAAAGAATGTAAATATCACAATGACCTACACTTGTCAAAACTAAGGACAAAACCTAGAAGTGATAGATCCTAACTAAGAATACTCCTAATGAACTACTCCCTAGAGGTGTTGATACCAACTCATAAGAGAGACTGATATGAAACTAATCAAAAAAATTGTGTTAATACCTTCTAGAGGTATATCTCGTAAGAAATATCCTGGTATCCATCAGAATCATACTCATGGATCTGACTAGATAACCAAGATGTGATAAAAAAACCCTAGAAGGGGTAAAATAAATGGTATGATGTTCCATGCTGACCTATTAGGGTCACTGCACCTCTCGTGCATGAGGATTGAGTCGTAAACCTCACTAAAAAATTCCTCAACGTACATCCACATTACTTTCCATCATATGGAATTATATATGCATGTCTCCTCAAATGAGTTAAATAAAACCGAAATAAATACAGGATAACACCATTTGGGTTTTTTTGAAACTTTGAACAATTGCCCTCTATCATAAATAATAATTACACACTAGTAGTCCTATATGTGTTGAATTCTACATGAAAAATATGAAGCTTGAGACGCCTCTTTCCTTTTCTTACCAAGAGTCAAAATCCATCCATGTCCTCCTGCTAATGGGAAATGATCCTGAAATCCACAATAAATAATCACACAACATGTGTGTTGTCCAAGGAGAGAATCATATACAACAATAACATCAAAGATCAGAAAATAAAATCCCATAACCTTAGAAACCATTACATCCTACCAAAACAACTAATATCAATGCACCAATCAACTATCAATCACATAGTCTGAAAAATTATTAGTACTCCTTTGTACCATATCCCAAATAGTAAATGCCATGAAATGAATAGCTCTAATACCACATTTTAACATCCTAACCTAGTTTCCACTAAATTGGTGCTCTGTGGTGGTTCTTTATTATGCCTAAAACACTCTTCCTCATATCCTGGAGGCTTCCTACTAGAAGTGACGGTCAAAAGGTGGTATATTGGGGAGAATATACCCTCATATTAGAGTAACAAGGAATAAATATCTATGTATCATTTAAAATAGTTAATAAAAAAAGTGAGAAAGAAATTAATAAACTGAAATAGAACATTCTATAACAATAAAATGAAAATTTTATACAATCCTGAATATATATTTCATTAAAATGAAACTTATCACCCACATTCATGACCATATAATTACCAGAATAAAAGAGAAAATAAAATACAAGTACATGGTCATACTACTAACTTTGATCCAAACCACATACAAGGTCTCCAAACACAGTTGAACTCCACCAGACTAATCATAAGAATCCACAAAAGTGGCTCTTCTGGATCATGGAAGACTAGTCATGATCCCTATCAACCAAACAATTGTTCGCAACCTGAAAAGCATACATAAGGTTTACACATGCAACACAGTGTATGTGCAATGGTGAGAAATAATATTAGAAGGGAATGGTAATGATGAACTTATAAAATTTTCCCCTAATATTTCATTCTCAGGAAATATGTTATACCTAGATGAGACAGAACTTAAAAGTTAAGTAAACCAAATTATGTGAGTCCACAGTCAAACCCTGGGTCTGAAATCCGAATTAATTGGGTGAAGTGTTTCTATGAATATCTATATTTTTATGGTTATATATGTATATTCTAATACATGTAAATATATATAAAAAATATGTATATATATGAGTAATGTGAATGAAATAACATAAAACCATCAGCAGTCAATCCTTGGATCTATAATCTTGATCGGCTAAACACCCTATGAATGCACATTGATCTAGAAGTCATGCCACTAAATATTTGTATCATTAAGTCGATATTTTTGTCCATATTCATAATTGACATAAACCTGATTTGGCTAGTGGTGGAAATTTCTTTGAGCCTAGTACATCACCACAAAAGGGATACTTTTCCTAACCCTAGGTTCATGGTACTCACCCCGAATCACTGTAATAATGGATTCTAGGGAATAACATCCAGATATCCTATAAATGGCCATTTATCTATCTACCATGCTACCCAATACATTAAAATATGGTCCAATGTCTAAACCTTATGCCCCAGTTCATAATTGGTCACAAAATTGAAACTTAGATGAACCCTAGGGGCCCGACCCTAAGGTGATCTGTAGTAGTAATCACCGGTGAGATTCCATTCCCACCCCTTGAGATCCAAATATGGACATAATTTCCAAAATAATTCATAGGTGTGTTATTCCATGATCAAATACCCTATTAAGAAAACGTCTCATTCGCCTGATCCCATAAATCTTGTCCTGAGATCCTCATCATATGACAAATTGAGGAGACCATAGTCATCCTCCACAATCCATGGGTCGAGGAGTGAAGAGTCATCCCTTATATACTAAAAGTCAAGATGAACATAATCATAAACTAATGAACCTTGGATTATGAGAGTGTAATCATCCTAATTTAACCCATGAGCTATGGAGAGAGAAAGTTTCCTCATATATAACAATTATACCTAATAAAAATCCTCCTTGTCACTCAAGATATCATAATAATCCATTATTATCATTACTAGGGAAGTCATGCTTGTATATCATAGTATTAGGATAAAATCCTGCATTCCGGGAAGCACCATTAGAAGTCCCAATAATTAAATTATCAAATATAGAGGCTCAATAGCTAGATCTTAGGTAGTACATTTGGGTATACATATAAGATAACAATTACATGTATTAGATGTTGGATCCTTGGAAAGAATGTTTGGGAATCCAAATAAATGAATAATATGAATCTATGGAAGAACATTCAGGCATCCCAAATGGAATGAAACATGCCTTGCAGGAATCTTAACAACCACCGCCTAGAAAGAACCTCCATCTATCATAACTACATCAACAATAATCAAGTTAAAGTATAAATAGAAGAGTGAGTGTTTCCAAACACCTAAACCCAGAATAACTTCCACAACCACATGGGCTTACCATCTCGATACAGATTCTATGGTTACACCTGCTACCATCTCTAAAAAATATTGATGTAATAGATCAGGGGTGATCACAAAATGGGAACCCACTAGGTCCTTCAATACATAAGAAGAGGCATCATATCTCAGGGTTTAACAAAAAGGAGGCATCCTACTAATGAACCTTGGTAAAAAGTGTAATGGGGAAATCCTACATTGTATCATTAAGGTTCATGAATAAGAAGAGGCATCCCACTCGGGATCCTCAACTACAAAAGTAATAGAGAAATCCCAAAATGGATCCACTAACAGTAAGAGATAATAGACATCCTACATTGGTTCCTCATAATGGTTCATGGGAAAAAAGAATCATACTGAAGACCCTCAATAACTAAGTATGAAGGTTGAGGCATCATACATGGGATCCTCTGAATGATAAATGGTAAAAGGGGTCCTACAAGGGATTCACTATGTGAAAACATAAGTAATTTAATCACATAGGGGACCCTTAGTAGCATGATGAAGATAGAGTCACCCTATATGGGATCCTCAAGGATGGAATATAAAAAGAGGACTCCTCCATGGTATCCTAAATAATAACTAGAATCATGGCCTCTTAGGCTGGAAGAGCACATCCCGCAAGGGAAACCTACTCAAAGGAATAGCTAAAAAGAATCGGTCAAGATAGATAGATGATGACCCATCTCAGATCAAGGAATCAAACTAGGTTTGTCTGAACACCCATCCATTTGTCATTATATCATTTCTCACATTTAAGAGATAACTATATTCAATTATTGGGGGAAGAACCTATCCATTTAGGTAGATTCCCTGAATCACCAATTAGGTGTCCTCAAATCACGCCAAGGGTATCACCATAAAAATATACATGGAAAACTACTCATAATGAAATAATCATAGGTCTAATTACAACTCTTATTAGAAAAGACATGAAAGATCCTAAAAGAGTTGCAAAGGGGTAGTACATAGCATGTCAACTTGAGTACACACTGTGTACTCCCAAATCCCCACCAGGGAATGCAATATGTTCTCACATGGAATTTAATCTACCAAGTACACAACATGTATCCAACAAAGGGTCCTGGCCATGTACCTTACATGGACTAGCCATGTATTTGGCTAGTTCGTGTACATCTACATGTCGTGTCACACCCATAGGGTCCGGCCATCTAATTCACATAGCGTGTTCCCCTTACATGGGCATCCATGCTAGGCACTCATCTATATGGATGAGTCCAAGTATAGGGTGTGTAAATCTCATACACGATGTGTAATTCATAAAATTCAGCCTCCCTAAAATGTAAGAACACATGGAATTTGTTCCCTGAACCACACTCCACTTACATGGGTTCTCCTAAATAGAAGACACTCAAATCGCCCGAACCCCCCCCCCCCCCCCACCAAGAAGGCATTATATCAACCCTCAAGGGGTCCTAAGAATGGATAATCGGTCTTTAAAACATGAAAAGGATTATAATTTCTGTATTTACTACAAAATTATAAATGATCTACCTTTGGGTGGAATCTACTGATGCTCTACAAGTTTTCACACTCCATGGTTAATGCACAATGATCTCGCTTAAACTAAGATCTATAGAATTAACCTTCTTCCACACCATCTTCTTCTCTACCTCCCTATTTTGGTTTCTCTATCAATCACTTGAAGTGTAAAACATAGTTATACGCACGGTAATAAATTATTAAAAAATAAAAAGAAAAAATCAATGGAAGAAAAATAATATAAAAATAAATAAAAAAGAAAAAAGAAAAGGGTGTCAGGACAACCCCATTGTCCATTTCTATTTTATGCCTCACCTAATAAAATCACCTTGTTCCGGAGTCAATGATTGGTTTGGAATCTCAAAATGGATCTCTGTTTAAAATATATCACAGAATGATCCTATGTGAATAACATAATATTTAAATTATTATATATTAAATATAAATTATTTGTCTAAAATTTGAACAACATAGATTTCAATAAAACTCATCAACTAGGGTAAACACACTATTCAGGGAACAACATAGTAATTATAAAAATTATCTATGATAATAATATAGGTGAAATATCATTTTAACCATTATAAGTATGTGAAAAAAATTCAAATTTTGGATAAAATGTTCAAATGTGAAACAAAATGGGTCATTACACAACCACACACCGTGAGAACCATTGAAAACATATTTTCTTTTACATATGTCTACACAAAAATAGACACAACCATTAAAATATGGGTGACCAAAGTACATGGAAACAACTATGCACTCATAAATTACCAAACTACCTGAACATGTCCATGTACATGTGAATTTCCCAATGAACATGGTCACATGATGAAAGAGAATAGGTAGGCCCTAGGTGGAAAACACATTACATGTATAATATTTATATTTCATATAATAAGACATGAATTTCAAATCCACTTATATGGAATAACATTACTAGGTGGAGAGGCATGGTCACAAATTATATAACCCCTCATATACACCGTGTACTTTTGTAAGGGACTTCTACCTTCCATATCTCCTTAAAAACTCAGATATTGACCTGTAAGCTACCGATCCTGAGTAGTTATACATTTAAAACATGATTGTATCCTTATTATTATCTTTTGAGATACAAATTGAGGTGTTTTCAGGATGATGATTATTCATGTGACACTTGACCTATAGAGGCAGTTGGGTGGGATAATCAAAGAGATGTGAGGGTTGGAATATCCTATGTCATAATAGGGCATTGATACCTCAAATTCATTAGTCTAACTAGTGGAAACCTTTTGACACACAAGGTATTTGGACCACTACCTTCTGAGTGACTCCCCTATAACACACTAGGGAATGGGTCCTCTACCAACCAACCAGTAACACTCTAACACACATGGGCTCAAGTCCTCTATTAAATGAGGGTCACCCCATTAAGTCACTAGGGACGAGTAACAGTATTCAAATAGTTGAACCCCTATCATAACTATGTTTTATTCTATTCTTATAGTTTGATCACACTCCGGCTGTAGATAAGTGGATAGGTGTGGGTACTCCACGTGGTTTTCTTGGGCACACATGCGAGATGCTTGAAATATAATATTAACCATTTTATATATAGGTATACTCATAGTTCTATACTGGATTATGCATATGGATATCCCCATTCTCTGTTGTCAAGGTTTCTTTATGAAAATATTTCATGGGTATTCCCCTCTTGTTATATATTGAGATGACTTATTTAGTTTCTTACATTTACTTTTTTCTATTTTTCATGGAATTATCTTGGGTATTTATATAGTCACCCATGCATGGGATTTTCCAAAACATGTCATTTCATATGCAGAGGATGGTAAGATCAGAATAGATATCAGTGGAGCTTTGTGACACATAGATACATAGACCACATACGGTGGTTAGTTATAAAGATACTGAGTTAGGATCTATAAATTTCACACAATTCAAGTTGTTTTATATTTAGGTTATATTTCATGGTCATGCTTGTATTTTCCACCATTTTCACTTTGTCTTTATATTTTCATACTCTGATGTAGTTCATAGAGGTATTTTTCATGCATGGTTATACTCTTCAAGTTTTATTATTTTTTTATTACTCTATAATTTTTAATTGAGACATTTTGCAGTGTGAATATAGGTAAATTTGGAAAGGGCCTCCCATTTCATTTATGCATTGTCAGTTCTTGTTTTTATCCCCTAGCCTATAAGAGGAGTGCTCAGGATATAGAGTCCACATTTTTCCTGCTAGGGGGGCCCTAGTGGGTCATGTCATTATAAAAATTTTCAAAGTGGTCAAAGTACCATTATCTTAACAATTTTAATAATATTATTATTACTATTTGAAAATATTAAATTCAAATTTTGAATTATCTATGAATGTTGGAAAATAAAAACATATCACGTTACCTTATAGAGTTTGTGGTCCAGAGGTACGCTCGAGCAATGTTATCATTTTGTAATGGGTAGAAGGGTTAGAGGGTAAGAAATATATGATAATTACATAATCATAATTATGTCATAAATATCATATATATTCATTCAATCTCTAATAAAAATATAAAATATGGTGATGGAAGATGAGTTGTATCACTATGAAGAGACTATAGTCTGCATGTACACATGATTGATACTTTCATTTCCTATTTGATAGAACATGGTTTTAAAATGGTTCTCAAATTATCATAATAACATCTCATTATATTGATAAAAATGGATTAATTATTTTCTCATGGATATAATTAGATTATAGGATAAAATAATCATTCAAGTGTAAGATGATTTCCTCTCATTTGAGTGACCTTCTATGTCTTACACCATAATCATCTTTATGAGTGTCCAAGATTAAGCAAAAAAACACTAATAGGTGTATATGAAATCTATTATGGTCTTATTTTAGGTATTTTCCATGATAAAGATCTAAAAAAATGTTAATAATAGAGAATAGGGGGTTTCCTTTTATTAGTGGGGGAAATGTTAGACTTAGAATTATATAATTGATTAAATATAATATATATCATAATCATTTATAGTGGGTCAAAATTTCCATAATATAATTTTATGGTCCTTATAAGGTCATAATACCTTCATCCAATAAAATTTAGACATGTATAAGTTATAGTTTAAACCTTATCATTAGGTTTAAGTCCCAGTAATGTCCTTTTTTAAAATTAACCTTGGTAACACATTTTTTACTCTTTATGGGTAATAAATTTACATATAAGGTGACAAGTGGATCAAAATGGTATTTGGATGGAATTTTAGACCATTTACCATCCCATTCTTCCCCTTTCAATGTTTTTTATTTTTAAAACATTTAAATATATATATTTTTATCATAAAATACAATTAATGACAATTTGGTAATATTTCATTAATTTGATTTAAATACAACAAGCCAAAATTGGAATTATAATTTAAATAGAGTTAAAATTAATTAGTATATGTACTTACATATTAAATTCATTTATTAACATAATTAAACCCTAAAATATTTATTAAATATTTTTCAAAGTCATTTACATGATTATATACTACTTACACAAGTACTGCATTGACATTATGTAAGTGTTTGTGTTAAATATATCATATCTAAAAATTAAAAATAGATTAGTATAAAATAATAATAATTTATACATATAAAAAATAAACATTTATAACTAATTAAGATTTATTTTTTAAAATAAAAATATATTGTAGATATTTAACATAGAAAAGTTATATTATCTAATTATGCTATCCTAAAAAATATAAATTTCATTATCAAAATAAAATAGAAATAAAATTCTATATATTTGAAATTATGATATAGATAACTAAATTACTACCATAAAACATAAAAATTTAATCAATTAGACTTATTATTAAATCCTTATTATGTTATATTTATCAATAATTACCTTATTTATCCATTACTATAGTAAACAATATTACCATGGATATTATTCAAAATGACCACAAATTAAAAATATTGTTTAATAAATTTCAACCTCATGATTAAAAATATAATCCATTTTATGTTATTCAAATTCCATATATGATATAAATCAATTTTAAAAGGAATTATTGAAACACAAGAATTTTTTTTAGAAAAAATATGCTTTTAAAACATAAAAATGAATATATACCAAAATGAAATACAATATTGATTACTATTGAATTATTTATGCTATATTTGATAAAATAGATATCATGTAACATTAAATCAATTATTAAATTCAATAGTACTTTAAAATAAAATTATTTAATGAAAAGAAATGAAAATTTTCAAAAAAACTATTTTCGTTCCATATTCACTAAAAAATAAATCATTTTTTAAAGTATACAAAAAAAATCCCCTAGTTTATAATTGAAAAGAAGAATTAAAAAATAATATTTATACCCATGAATAAAATTTATAATAATGGTATAAATTAATTATTATATTCGTGAATAAAATGAAATAAAAACCAATTTTGATGAAAAAAATTATTTAATGCCTTAAATAGAATTATTGAAATTTGAGTTCATATTCACAATTCTATATTAAATATATTTTTATTTTATAAAACCATTGTACATATTTTTTATAACTTTTTTATTCTTATTAAATGGACTGATTTAAAGTCTATAAAGCAATGGTAAAATTAAAATAATAATATTTTTATATTATATCCTAGTTTGCTTAAATTTTATATTTTATGTTAAGAAATTGAGGATAATATTATTTTAAATGAAGCATTCAGGTTCTATAAAACCCTTTATCATCTCATCTTTCATCCTATGGGAAATGAAAACATCGCTTATGCATATAGGTGGACTTCCAACTCCCCAATGTGATGTGTTTCATTTATCAAAAACTAAATTATTGTCTAGTTATTATAAAGGATTTAATGAATTCTTATGATATTTATGATATTATTATGATTATAAAGGTTTATGAGATTTTATACCTTCTCACCCTTATAATATTTGAAAAATTCTGACATCACTCATGCATTCTTGTGGACTACCACCTCTATGAGGAGATGTGATTAATTTTTAGTCCTTCATTACATGGATAGTAATAAAACGGTATTTAATGTATAAAATTATAAACTGTTAATGATTAATATAATATAAAATATTAGACCATTAACAATTTTACCATGGACAATCTACTAATGATTTTTTGGGAATAATATTAGAATATCTTCAAAATGTATTATTAAAACATATTCCATTTTAATAACTATAAAATATTTTGTAATAATTCAAATTAATTCTATTATGATAGGGGATAACCATATAAAGGTTCTTTAAGTGTTTAAATAAATAATATATGTTTATTAAGATAGAATAAAATAATTTTTATGGTAATCTAGGCTCAAAGTAAATTTTTTTCTTTAAATACATGTGATATTGCATTAATATTTTCTTAAAAAAATATTTCCCATTAATACCCATGTCTAATAAATTTTTTATAGAATGTTATTGTTGTAATCATATTGTTGTTTAATTTAATTTTGAATCTATCTTTTACATTACATAGAGTTGATTGAAAATATATAATTTTTTTTTTGTACGGTGTATTTTTAAAATAGTGGAAACTGTCATTATTTAATATATACAACATGAATAGAATTTCCCTCCATCATGAAATTCATTATTTAATAATATTACTTTAAAATAATTTATTTTTTAAAATAATATCCTATATATTTTATATATAGGAACTCCCTCTCTTTTAAATATGTTATCAGTGTTATCATCATTGTAATAATAAATTATGATGGCTTGAAAAACATAACATGTTTTTCAAGAGGGAATGAAATTTGTAAATGATTAAAAGTCTTTTAAATTTAAAATTATCAATTGAGGTGTTAAAAGATTTGTATTGTGATTATGAGTTCCAAGTGATTTATAATTAAATAAGGAATTTTGAGTGAGGCTCACAGCTCTCTATTTTTTATTCATCTAGGAATGACTTTGATTTATAATGTATAGAAATTATATTATTGTTAATAAGTAATACAGAAGTATGTTTCATATTTTATAATTAAATTTATGAATTTTCAATAGGTTAAAGTTGAATGAAAAATATATAAGGTGATTCATAATAATTTTCCAGTCCAAAAGTAAGAGAATATGTTAATAGATTTAATAGTGGGGTATTAAAAGAATAATGAGGAAATCCTAGAATTTGGGTTTTTATTGATTGATGTACTAAATTTTGACATTTTATTTCTATTCACGAAACAATTTAATTGGCTAAACATTCATTGTTTTTTATTTATATATATCTAAGTTACATGGATTCTATCTCTCAATTTTATAATATTGGGATACTAGATTTAAATGTAATTTTTTAAATGGACTAGAAATTCATTTGGTACTGAATTAAATTCCATTACATGTATTCGTCCTTAATATGATGGATATTTAAAAAAAATTATTAACACTTTGGAAGATATTCCTTAATCATGCTCATTACATTACCAGTGATGTTAGGATTCTCATCATTCATTAAATTAGTTTTCTGGTAGTCAAATTATTCATTCTATTATATATATGGAACCATTGTTTAACTTTATTAAAAGTGGTGTCTAAATCAAGAATGTCATGATGAAGTTGCTGGAAAGAATATGTTGGGACCATAACTAGTATAATAAATGGTTTAAATGATATAGGTGATTCATAATAACTTGAGAAAAACTCAGATAAGGATGAAGTGTTTTTTATATTGAAAGATGAATGATATTTTACTTTTGTTATAAAATAATGAATTTCATAAAATATATCCCCTGAAATGAGTTATTTGATTTTATAAATATTGTAATTTAAGCCCCCAATTTATTGGTTCACGAAATATAACATTTATTAATTATATTTTATTGATTCACATTCCTTATAGTAATTTTATATCATTTTTTCATATCAAAAACCAAATAGTTTTTTGTATGTAAAGTAACTTCTAGGTTTTATATTGTTTTATTAAAAAGTTAAATTTCGAAATTATATAAACATTACTTCACTTAATTGACATTATTTTTGATATCTTCATATAAAATTTAGTTTTTTTTGAATTTTAAATATTTTTAGAGAAAAATAATTTTTTTAGGTGAATTTGGAAAGATACATATTTTTATAACATTTTATTACATTTAATGTATTTAAAAAGTTCAAGTATATTTTGGATTTTATTTACTATAGGATTAGTCCCATTTTTTAAAATTAAACCAATTAATTCTCAATTATCCATAATTAAACATCATTCCTATATAAATTTAATTTTATGAGTAAATGAAATTCTTCTCAAAAATAAATATTTAATTAAATTTTGTGTTCTTATTATCAAGTTATTTTATTCTAATTATAAAAATTGAATCACGAATAATTTTTTTCTTTTTTTGAATAATTAAGATCAAAATTATTAATGATGATAATTTAATTTTTGTTCTTAATGAATAGTCACCATGGTAAATTATTATCACCTGGATAAAGGTTTAAACAATTAATTAGGTTCAATATACTGAGATATAGTCACAAAATATCATATTAATCATCCTAGACCTCTCCCTCAAAAGATACCCCTCCTGTGATGGCAATGACAAACGAGATATAATGACCCCTGACACCCGCCTCCAGTAAGCCCTGGGTTGGTGACTATCAATGAGGGTATAAAAATATCAAGTATGGATGGAATTACACTCTCTATTAATAAAATATTATCAAGAGATACAATGAATAATTCATAAACAACTACAAAACATAACATAAAATAGAAACCGAAACCATCCCACATGCATGTATAAATAGAATTGATACAAATAAAAGCCTTTAAAGTAAATACCCAAAAGTAAATCTAAAGAAGTGACACAACAAATATCAAGGATCTAAACTAGTAAAGATAATAATGGTATGTAAAATCCTCTTTGAAACATGAAAAAAATTTATATATAAAGGGTGATCATTCAAGTGTACTCAGAAGGAAAAATCACGTCTCTCATGCACATGTGAAAAAAGAATGCTAACGCACCTGTGAGAAAACAACAGAACCAAAAAGAACCAATACCAGTATACTGAGCATCCCAACCTCACTAATACATGATCACCAAATAACAGAAGCCAAGTATTATGATATATAGTAAATAACACTGATGATAAGGTACCCCACACTACTTTCCCAGTGTTTACCCACTCTCAAACACCAATGGAAAATTTCCCAGTACTCCCACACCTTCCAAACGTACCACACACATCTTGCACGTACACACATAGGCCTAACAACACTTCCCTCCCACACACACATGGGCCTCACAACACATCACATCTTTTCCTGAAGAAACATAGGATACTCCATCACAACTCATCCTGAAGACACCTAGAACATCAAATCACAACTCATCTGGAAGACACCTAGGACACCACATCACAACTCATCCTAAAGACACCTGGGATAAGAAATCTCATCATCTAATGTACTTACATATTTCCTTCCATCATAGCTTGTGCAATACCTACCTCTCCTGGAAAAGGGACGAGGGAAGAGCAATTGGCCAGCCATCCATCCTCCCACCAGAATGTTGGGAAAGACATCCATGTATGACTATGCAGGTGTTCAGCACAAAGTGATCAATATTGGTGGGGTGTGTATATAAATCAATGGAATGTACATGTTTATATGTATAGTATCAAACACTCAATCCCAACCTAGGGTTCTCAAAAAAATAACCAACTCACAACACTGTAACTTTTATTGCCACCTCTAAATGCATGTATTAGTATTTGAAAGAGTAATTTTAGAATGTGAAGAGTCCTGATAATATAATACAGCTTCATATTTCCTCCACATTTAACACCCATTCATTTCATTAATTATCATCAACCAATTTTAGTCCTAAATCCCATCTTTAAATAATTTATTAACAATTCTCATACCATTATCAAAATCAACCCACGCCATTTCAAACCTTATTAAACATTCGTTCATTCCATAAATACTCTAGAATCTAGCACAAAGAAACCACATTCCACAATAGATCAACATTCCTTCACCTCTCCACCCCAAATCCATGGCCCAAAAACTATCACCTCACCACCCCAAAATCATGGGCCATAAACTATCACCTTGCCACCCCAAAAGCACGGGCCATAAAAAACACATCACCAACCCAAAAGCATGGCCTAAAAACTATCACCACACATTCCCCAACAACACATCACTATCCCATAATCATGGCCTCACATTACAACACATTAAGGGCCAATTATAGATTTAAAAAGTGTCTTTTATCACATTCCAATTTATTTTAGGGGCATTGTCACACAAACCAAAATCCTGGGGAAACCATTTCATTATCCAAATATAATTAATTAACCAATATAATTTTTGGGTGATATCACAACAATAAAAATAGTCAAAAAACTTATATACATCATAAAAAAATCCACCAACGAACATAATTTTTAGTAGGTCATCAAGCTCATACAATCCATAATATCACAATCATATCAAGGCTATAAAAACATGTGAAACATACCCCTTTACCCTTAAATTTTAATTTAACCAATTATTTATCTTTAACTAATCCATAAAACATTTATCTATAGATAAAGAAAATAAAACCCCTCTAGAATGATAGAAAAATAAAGATAAATGAGGGAATCTATACATAAATGAAGCTTTTTAACTTGTTGCTTAATTTAGGGTGAAGAAGAATTCCCACAAACCACAACTACACCACAATAACCATAGATAAACTATACCACCAAATGTATCCATCAAAATGAAACCAAAATGAACCTCAAACAAAATAAGTACAACCAAAGTGGATCCTTGAGAGAAAAATGTAATAAAATTGAGGATAATAAGAATATAACTCACCATATATCAACCAAAGATCACTAATGAAAACCCACCAGGATAAACTGATCAACAAGGGATTAAAGGGGCTTTAAGGGAACCTCGAGGTTCCTTGGGTTCAGCCAAAATGATAGGAATTAGAAAATACATCTGAATAAATTCTAATTCATCCAAAAATATTTTTAAATATGTACTTTATCAAGGGATTACACGACATTTAATCCCCGGTCACATCGTATAATTTGCAGGGTTCAATTTCCACCGAAAAATTAAATTCCTCTTCATTTAATTATTTATTTTTAAACCACAATAAATTACATGTCGTGAAACCCCCTTTCATGTTTTTTAACTTTTCATGATGTAAAATCTTCCCCTGCTTCTAGCTTTTAGAAACTAAACTTCTCCAGATATCCTCTAAGGTTCCTCCAAACACCTCCAATAACAAAAACATGAAAATTAATGGACTAGGAAGGAATATAATGTTACATAAGATACCTCTAAAACAATTATCACCCTTGATAATCCAAAACCAATCCCGGAATAAAAATGGGTCGGAACAACCACCCTGTGAGATACCTTTCAAGGATCTTATCATACCTCAAACTCAACCACCAGCCAAGCATGCCAAACCATATGACCAAAAACATCATTCACAACATCATAAAAATGAAAATATAACTATAAATTGTATCCTATCACACAACTACACTTCCACATAACCACATTTACACAAACCCATTTCACATTAATCTCAACCTCGATACAGCACAAACCAAAAACTTATAAAACCAACAAACTGCACTGTCTGAAACACAAAAATTAGGGAATTTTTCCCCCATGTCAATAAATTATCTACTCTGGGTGGTACTGAATCACCCTCACTTGTTTAATCACATCGTATTTAATGCATCTTGGTTAGGAATCAGTCCCTCCCCTTTTCATATGTCAGGAAAATATCACACATCACAACACACACATCATAAACCAAGGAAAACAACACATGACATTAAACAAAAATGTCTCAAACATAAAATTAAAAAGAAATGCTATAATGACCTAGATTTCCCATGGTCTTTCCTTTGTGAAAATATAGTGGTCATAGTATTTGTGGGTGGAGTACCAGTGGCGTTCATTGGGAGTTTTCCAAAAACTTGGTTCCACCAAACTATTTCACTAAAATTGTGGCACTGTTATAGTGGAACTATCATGGTCACACTGTCATGGTCGAACCTTCATAACCGCACCATTATGGTGTCTCACAGAATGATGTCACACCCCCACACCCACTTTTCAGTGTTTTCTCAGTTTCACCCATGTTACGGCTTTTTTCTCTATTTAATGTTAATATATCAACTCATAGTCATCCTTTGGTCAATCTCTACTATTTCCTAGGGGGATTATTATATATCAATTAATTAAAACATTTGAAACCACCAAACCACATGGTCAAACAACAATCTGACTTTCATGTACTTCTAAATGGTCTCCCTGATTTTAGGATCTGGCCTCTTTGTAAGTTAAGATCCTCTCTTAGTTCTTAATTTTCATTTCTCATGGTGCACCTAAATATTTTCCCCCGAGACGATTCATGCGCCCATGATGGATCCCTTCCTGTTCAGCTTTATTGGCATTCTTCTTACAAGTTGTGTCATCCCTTGTTCTTGGTGCAAGAAAGAACTTTGATCCCTTGATCAATATGTAGGGACATTCATTGGATTCTATTTTATTTCTCATCTTTAGGGTTGCGTATGTTAATGGTTCTTTATAAGGATTGGCTAGGGACTCTTCTTAAAATGGGAATTAAAAAAGAATTTAATATGATCAAAACATAACATGCATAAATAAAATATTGGGCATGGTGTGGTTTGATGTTGTTCTCCTATTTTATTTGTTATCATTGATTAATTTCTGGTTTTTGTGGCTCTATGTATTCTAAAAATAATGGGCATTGGTGGTATTTTCTTATGCACTGGTGGTTTTCTATTTCATTGTGATGTTTTGATATACAGATATAATATGAAATCTGATTAATCATGTACACTCAGTTAAATAAAGGGATTCCCTAAGATCAAACCTATTTTGTGATCACCCTAGTTATATTAAAGTAAAAATTAAAGGACCCCTACTAGTTAAATTTCAATACACTTGGTTTTATGGTTGTGGTTATGTGTTGTGTGTTTTAGTCTAGGTTTTGTGGTATTATTATGTGGGGTGGTACTAGGGGTATGTGTTGGTATCTCAGTCAAAGATATGGGTTGATTGTGGAATGGGTAAACTTGTATGTAGTGTGACTATCCCTTGTTGTGTTGGTGTCTCAGTCTGAGATATTGGTTGATTGTGGAGTGAACGAATTTTTAACGAGTTGAATTTCCTTTTTGTTGTGTTTTGGTCATGAAGAGACGTCAAGCAGTAGGGCTGCAATGCGGTTATGAACTCGTTATGAAGTGGGACTGCATTGGGGAATTGTTTGGGTAGATAGGATATAGGGATGGGTTGTGAGAGAAGGAATGGGCAGTATCACATTTATGAATCTTATTTGGTTGTATTTTAACAAGGACGTGCAGTGGGACTTCAAGTATAATTTTTTGTTATTGTGCATTGGGACTATAGTTTATTTTTCTTCATTGCTCTGTATAGTTACAATTGCCAGTTTTCCATTAGTGTTGGATTAATTTAATGTTAATTCCCTTAAATAAATAAATGGATTTTAATAAAAAAGGGTTTAGGTTTATGCTTCACAGTGGTTGTTGTATGTTTGTGCATTTAGGTGTGGAAAAAGGTGGTTGGTGTGGGTTGGTTGTTTTTCAGAAACCCATAGGTTGGTATGACTATTTTCTTAACTATATATATATATATATATATATATATATTAGTTCCTTGTGATTTCTATATATACCCCACCCTTATTGAGCACCATGTGTCGAACACCCCCATCTTATGGGGGGAGGGTGTCCTTCCCAACATCTCAATTGAAGGATGGATGGCTGGTTACTAACTTTATTCCTCGCACCCTCTTATGGGATCTTGCATCTCTGGCATACCCGGGTAGGCTGTAATGGATTAAGGTTTACCATAGTCTCAGATACTTCGAAAAAGAGTTTGTTTTGGATGAGGGGCTTCGGTGTCTGTGGGCCAGGTATGTTTTTCCATGTATCTTCAGGATGAGGTCTAGGTGTCTTCTGGAATGGTGTGTGGTTGTTGAGGCCCAGGTTTCTTCGGGTGTGGTGTGTAGTTGTTGTGGACCAAGTGTCAGCAAGTGTGGTTGTGTGCGGTTTGAGGCCCAGATGTATACGGAAAGGTTGTAGAAGTGGGAATTTTTGTGGGAAGAGTGGTTGTGTCAAGACATTAGATCATTAGGAATGAGCAGTTAACTAGTGGGAAAGTTGTGTGGGGTACTAAAATGTTGATGTGCTTATATTATTACTTTACTTGACTTATGTTAATTTAGTGAGTGTGCTATGGTGTTGCTAGTATTTACCATCTTATCTCCCGATATTCTTCTATAAAAAGGGTAATGACATCCAAATCATGTGAGATTCTATACCTTTGGTGTTATTCTCCACTCTAGGGCCTACTGAAGGTGGGGCTTAGGGGTCATTATTTCTCCTTCATCTTGAGTAAGGAAGGGAAGGGCACTTTTTCATCCCTTACCTCATCTTGGAGAAGGTGGGTCTTGACCGAATGGTATCAGAGGGGAGGTAGAGAGATAGGATGGAGTTCAAGGATATTCATAGTGAGGATTTCAGGGGATGGTAGGGAAGTACTGTTAGGAAATATTGGTGTGTGAAATAGGCTAGGGAAGACTGGTTATGACACGGGATCCCCCCCCTGTGATCTGTTGCAAGGACTCTGGACCTACTAAACAATGAGGTGAGGATACACTCATTGAAGGATAAACACCCTGGTAAAGGTACATGAATCCTAATAACTTGTTTTCTAGTCTATTTTGGGCACTTGGGAAATATAATTTTAAATAAAGAGTATAAGTGGAATTTTTATGCTACCTGGGCTTAGGAGTTCTTGTTTGTTTATTCAGCTATGGCACCCGAACGTCGTCCATGAGTGGTACGAGAAATCGAGTCCTAGAATGTTAATCTAGTTGATCATAGGAGTTATGATTATGTGGAGGAGTATGACCAGTGGTAGAATATTCTTCGTGACTTCTAGTGGTAGAATCTGGGAAAGTACGAGGGTAGCATCTCGGATATAGAGACAGAGAGCTGGATCGAAGAACTTGTGATCACTTTCAGCTTGATCTGGGCTCTAACAGAGTAATGGGTTACTCTATTCGTGATATATTTGTGAGTATAGATTCATTAGTGGTGGAAAATTTAACTCAGGGAGAGGAAGGAGACTGATGTGTCATGGGAAGACTTCGAGAAGTTGTTTCAAGTGGAATTTCTTTCTTCCACGATGAAGGCTGAGAAGAGTCAGGAGATGATCGCCCTCTAGAAAGGGAGTATGTTGATGATGGAAATAGGGATCAATTTCAAGTATCTTCTTTGTTTTTATCATGATCTCTTTTTGGATGAGGAGTCATAGAAAACAAGCATATAGGAGTCACTCTATCCTTCTCTTCAGTATGTCGTCACTCTATTCACTCTACTGACGTACCTAGATGTTAAAAAGAAGGATTAGGTGGTAGAAAGAATGAACTCACAAGGAGGTGTGCCATTATAGGGGACCCATTTGAGTTCATCAAAGGAAAATGTTGTCAGCAGTAGGTCTCCCGCATCAGGGCCTTCTAGGTTTCTGCCAGTAGGGAGTATAACTCAGTAGTTTTAGTTCTAATCTTCCATTCCTCTCCCTTTTCACATAGGCCTTGGACCAAGGTGCATTAAATGTGGTAGTTATGGGTATCTTCAGAATTAGTTCCCTATCTAAGTTCGGTATAGTAGGGGTGGGAAGGTTTAGAACCCACCTAACTAGCAGTAGTTGTGGGTCAGTCCTTTCCAGCAGTAGGGGCAGCGATCTCCCTCTCCACCATGGGAGGACAGTGCCGGAGGAGTGTGACCTCAGGGCGCTCTTTAGGGACTGCGACTAGGGTGTGATCGGGTAGGCGATTGACATCCAATAGGAAGAGGTTCTAGGAGTGGTTAGATTCACACTATAGAGGTAGCAGTTCCAGTAGGGCTCGAGGTTGTTCGACGTACGATCTGCATGTTTAGTACTCTTTCATGTGTTTTGTTTGATTTAGGAGCATCACACTTATTTTTTGCACCTAGTATATCCCAAAGCACAGGTCTATGGGTAGAGAGATATTCCATTCCCCTAGTGTTGAGTACACCAGTTGGAGTTCAGACTAGCATGTTTGATGTTTTTTGAAGATGTAGACAGATGTTGGGGTTGCATCAGTCCAGTGGGGATCTTCTTCTTCTACAAATGAAGCCATAAAATTTCATCCTAGGCATCGACTGGTTATTTTCCATGAATACTATTATAGACTACTTCCGGAGATTTGTCATCTTCTCATATATGGGTGGCCAGTGTGTAGATTTCATTGCTGAGAGGAGTTTCGAGGAGGGAAACTGGTGTGTGGATCCCCTTCTTTATTTGTTATCCATGTTTTCAGTAAAATCAGCAGAATCAAAGATGGTGGAATCCCCATGGATATTTAGTGAGTTCCTGAATGTCTTCTTCAAAGATATTGTGACTCTACTTCCTCGACGTGATGTTGATTTTGGGATATACTTGCAACACAGTGCCTATCTGATTTTGATGGCTCCCTATCAAATGGCACCTTATGAGTTATGAGAGTTGTAGATTCATGTTGATGACCTAATGAATAAGGGTTTTATTCGATCAAGTGTGTCACCATGGGGTGCTTAGGTCTTGTTTGTGAACAAGGCAGATGGTGGTCTCAGGTTGTGCATAGACTATCAGAGACTGAATCTATTGACCGTCAAGAACTGTTACCCCCTCCGGAGGATCGACAACCTTTTTGAATACATAAAGGGGGCATGTTGGTTCTAGAAGATCGACCTGCAGTACAAATGTCACTAGTTGAGGGTGAAGGAGGGTGACATACTGAATAATAGTTTCAGATGTAGGTATGAGCAAGTTGATTTTTTGGTCATGTCATTCGATGTTACGAATACACCAGATGTGTTCATGGAACTCATGTACACTATTTTTTGAGTGTATCAAGATGAGTTCATGGTCGTGTTCCTCAAAGACATCCTGATCTACTGAAGATCAGAGTAGGGTCATGTCAAACATATAAGGAATGTTTTGGAGGTACTTCAACACCACCATATCTATGGGAAGTTGTCAAGGTGAATGTTTTGGACACAAGAGGTGCATTTCTTAAGACATGTGGTATCCCAACAAATAATAGAAGTGGACCCATAAAAGGTTGAAGCAGTTGTTTCTTGGGAAACACCCAATAATTTTGCAGAGGTTCTTAGTTTCCTGGGTCTGGTAGGTTACTCCAAATGTTCATACCCTACATCTCTTGAGTTGCAGTGCCTTTAACAGCTTTGACCAAAAAATACCAAGCTTTCATATGGAGTGAGCAGTTCCAGGCAGCTTTTAGTTATCAGAAGGGGAAGGTTGTCAGTGCCCCCATGGTGAGGTTTCCAAAGAAAGGGGTAATGTTTGAGGTGTTCTATGATTCTTCTGATCTAGGATTTGGGTGTGATCTGATGCAGTAGTGGGAAGTGATCTATTATGGGTTTAGGAAGTTATGTCCTCATGAACATAACTACGCATCCCACGACATGGAACTTACAACGGTCCTGTTTATGCTGAAGTTGTGGTGGAATTACTTCATCGGGGAATGATTCATGGTCTTCACGGATCACAAGATCTTGAGGTATGTCTTCTCCCAGCAAAACCTAAACTTGTGGTAGTGGAGGTTGATGAAGTTTCTTCAAGACTAAGACTTCGAGATCTCATACACCTCAAGAAAAGAGAACATGGTGGTCGATGACTTGATCAGGAAGTCACAAAAGGGTGTAGTTCGGTTGTTCGTAGATTCTTGGAAGGAAATAGAGGAGTTTTATTCCTTACATTTGGGCATGAGAGTGGATCCTAGTAGAGGCTGTCTGTTTCAGATGACAGTGCAGTCTTCCTTGGTATGGTGGGTGGAGAAGTCTTTGTGGGAAGACTCATAGGCTGAAGTTATGTGTGATTATGTTAGCTAGGGAGATTCTTTAGAGGATGTTCAGAATCAGATGTTATAACATGGAAAGCTATTTTCCCTAGTGGTGATGTGTGAGGAATATCCCAGTGAATTCCATAGATCAACCCTATTGGTACATCCAGGAGTCTCCAAGCTGTATTGGGGATTTAGAGGTTAGTTTTGGTTGTCCAGGGTGAAGTGGATAGTGGCGGAGTTTGTGGAAATGTGTCTGGTATGTTAGCAAGTGAAGGCTGAACATCGTGTTCTTAGTGTTCTATTGTAGCCTTTGGATGTCCCCAAGTGAAATTAGGATGACATCTTGATAGATTTAGTCACAGGACCACCCTAGGATGAGGGAGGTTGTGACTCCATCTAGGTAGTGGTGGATCGATTGAAGAAATCATCTAACTTATTAGAAGTTAAGGAGTTGAGCATAGTGGATTCCTTAGCACAGAGGTATATGTGGGAAGTGGTATGACATCATGTAGTTCCAAGATCCATCATTTCAGATCGGAATACACACTTTACTTTGCGAGTCTAGAAGCAATTACAACATGATCTTGGAACCCAAATATGCCTCAGCACTAATTTCCACCCTCATATGGATGGGAAGACAGAGAGGACCATCCATACAATTGAGGATATACTGCAAGCATGTGTTCTGGAATTCGAAGGATCATGGGTATGACACTTGACCCCAATGGAGATTACCAACAATAATATCTATCATTATACCATTGGCATGGCACCATTTGAAGCCTTGTACGGGAGACCATGTCCTTCACCTGTGTGATAGACGGAGTTTGGGGAGGAAGGTTTTCTTGGCCTAGAAATGGTCCAGGGTATAGCGAAGAAGGTTTAGATTGTGCGCGAGAGGATTAAGGCATCTCAAGATAGGAAGAATTCTTATCCCGATCATAGGAGGAGACCTTTGGAATTCAAGGTTGGGGACCATGTCTTCTTAAAGGTCTCCCCTCAGCGTGGGCAGTGGAGGTTTGGCAGATAGAGTAATCTTTATCCCAAGTTCATAGGACCCTTCGAGGTGTTGGGATGAGTCAGCAAGATGTCATATCATCTGGTGTTGCCACTGTGGTTGGGGAGGATCCACAAAATCTTCCATGTCTCTCAACTCTGATGGTATCTACATGATCACTCCCTTGTATTTTACTGGGGAGAGTATTATGTCAAGCACGGCGTTATTTTTTTGGAGCATCCAGTGAAAATTGGGAATTCTGAGGAGAAGGTGCTTCGTTGATAGACCATTCCTTTGGTTCATGTGCTCTGGAGACACAGAGGCCTTGAGGAGAGTACCAGGGAGAGAGAAGCATAGATGTGTGCCCAGTACCTAGAATTGTTTTTAGTTTTTCTCTTATATTTTTCTTTTCTGTCTTGCTTGCGATGAACTCTTGATGTTGTTTTCATTGAGATGGGTTATTTCCCTTGTTCTCTGAATGTGTGTGAAAAGTCTTGACGTGTGGGAAGGGAGAACCTGATCCCAAATCAAGATGCATTAATTCAGATGTGATTAAACCCATTTGGGTGATTCAATGCCACCCAAAGCAGATAGTATCTCGATAGGGAAGGACTCCATAATCTATGTGTCTGGACAGTGTGACCATTGGTGTTTGTGTTATTTCTTGGGGTAATGGAGCCTTAGTGTCTCCCTAGTTGTTCAAGAGATATATGTCGAAGAGGTGTTTCAAGATGTTGAGTTCTTTCCTCGTTTTTTTTAACATAGGTTAGTTTATCCCTAAGAGGTATCTTAAGAGGTGGTTGTTCGAACTCTCTCCCTTCATTTTTGGTTTTGAATTCTTAGGGATGAGAATAGTTTGAAGGTATCTGATGTAATGACCTGGATTTCACCAGGCCTTTCCTTTGTGAAAATCTAGTGGTCATTTTATTCATGGGGGTCATAGTGTCTTGATTCGGTAATTTTCAAAAAACATTGTTCCACCAAATGGTTTCACCAAAACGGTGACACTATTACAGTCACACAATTACGGTCGCACCATTACGGTGGAACTAGTTACAGTGGAAATGGTTATGGTGTCACCATCATGGTCGCACTATTTATAGTGGCACCATTACAGTGGCATCATTATAGTAAAATCGTTTATAGTGGGACCATTATGGTGTCTCATTGAATGGTGTCACACCCCCTCACCTAGTTTTCATATTTTTCCTAGTTTTTCCCATGTTATGTGTTTCTTCTCCATTTAAAGTTATTCTATCAACTCACAGCCATACGTTGGACTATCTACACTATTTATAATTGGAATAATTAAATCTCAATTAATTCCAACATGTGAAACTGCCAAGCTTCATGGTCAAACCACAATTCAACTTTCAAGTACTTTGAAATGGTATCCCTGATTTTAGGATCTGGCCTCTTCTTAAGCTGAGATTCTCTCTTCCTTCTTCCTTTTAATTTAACTTAGGGAACCTCGAGGCTTCCTCCCGAGACAATTCGTACGCCCATGATAGATCCCTTCCTAGTCAACTTTAGTGGAGTTCTTCCTCCAAGTTGTGCCATCCCTGGTTCTTGGCACAAGAAGGAACTTCAATCCCTTGATCAATAGGTTGGGACTTTCTTTGGCTTGTCTTTAATTTTTCATCATGCAGGGTGGTTATATTAATGGTTACTTGTAAGGAATCACTAGATACTATTCTTGATACAGGAATTAAACAATATTTTAATATGACCAAAAGATAACACGTGTAAATAAAATATTGGTAAGGGTGTTGTTTGATGTTGGTCATGTAACACCCCGAGCTTCCACGATACGCATCTCATTCAATAATGCAATAGCTTGCATTGTACGCAGCTTTGAGTTTTAAAACACCGCGACTAATCAAAGTAGCCGTTATGAATAGTAATAACCACTTTTTAAAATTATAGAAATTTTATATTTCAAAATGGACTTCATTTTTGTATTCGTAATATCGAAATTATCCTATGTTGAATTTTTGGTATTTTTTCTGAGAACTTCTAATTTTTTATGAATAGTGAAAATTACTTAAAAAAAACTTTTTTAATCAAAATAATTTATAGTGATAAATTATACTATTTAGTGGTTTTAAAGTATAATTAGAATATATTTTTACCATTTTATCCAATGGTGGTCATTAGAATTAATTTAACATTGAAATTGGACATAAACAATTGCCAATCTTTTGATATAAATTGTTTCTTAAAAACACGCTATTTGTTGTAACAGTGGGAATTAATAATAAAATTAATTAATGCAACTTATATGTTTGGAATTTTGTAAAATAGACATCATTTTTGAATTCGGAATATCAATTATAGCTTAGGGTGAAATTTTGGCTTTGTTCTGATAAACTTCAATTTTTGATGAATAGTGAAACCACTAAGTGGTAGTTAAATAACTGATTTTTCATTTAAATGAAATATTACCACTTCTGTAATTTGATTTTCAAAAATCCAACATAAATGGTTGTCATTAAGAAGTAAAATGTGGTTCAATGAGATTAAAATAATTTTTCGTGAATAGTAACTTTTAAGTTCTTAATCGCGATTAGAGGTAATTAGTGTAGTTTAAGGTAAAAATAATGTTTTAATAATATGAGATGGGCTTGACACTTGTCCTACTCTTATTGGATGAGTCATGGACGACCAAGACAACCCATGGGTCAACTTGGGGACCCCATGGAGCCACTTTAGTTGGAAAATGACATTAATATATATATATATTTAATGTTAAAATTAAATTGACACAAACATGAGTTGTTTTACTAAAACAGTTTTTAAGTGGGGTTACACAAGTCCAAATTTTGATTATAAATATTCATTAGAAAGCTAAAAAGCTTTCCTACATCATAGTATTTTTTTTATAATTTTTAGTCATTAAATAAATTAAATTAGTTATGACATCATTATGATGCAGCGATGACCTCATTATTTAACGATTTAAATAAAATGAGAAGATAATGCAAAATCCAAGGCTTACACTTGTCCAAAGCCTATTGGATGAGTAGATTTCGAACCCTTATCATCTTATCCTCGAATTATATAAGTGTGGGACCTCTAAAATCCGAAACTCATTTTATAATAAAGTGACTTTTCTTTACTTTCCAAGAGTGCCCCTCCTCTCCACTTATAGAAGGCCCCCACCTCTCCCACCTCATTTACTCTTTCAAGCCATTTGGCTCGGCCAACCTCTGCCCCAATACTCTCCCAACTTCCCCCTCTTACTCCTAGAGGCCTCACTTTGGGCAGAACTCTTCCCAAGGAAGCCTTTGGCTCAAATCAAAAAGAGTTACCCGATTTTGAGGTAATGTCTTTTCTAATGTTGTTTTGTTTTATTTTTCTTCTCCAACCCCCAAAACTCTTTTTATTCATTTATTTTGTAACAACACCAGTATCCTAAATATACTAGGATGTTGTTATAAGAATTATTCGAGCTACACTTACACACACCTACAACTAATGGTTAAAGAACATACGGTTTCTGTGGATGGCGAATTTCTGCCTCACGAAACGATGATTGTTCAACACTCATATAACACCTTCAAAGGTGGCCATTAAGATGTCACTATTTTTATATATTATATATAATATGTTTATGTTTTAATTATTCTTCTGTATTTCTCATTTATGGCATACTTTATGATTTCCATTATGGGTAAAACGCGATAATTTCATTTTAGGAAGTGCGGACTACCGCCCCCTCAAAGTGATTTGAATCGTTAATGCCATATGTGGGATGTATAAAGGATGGAGTAAATGGTATTATACACTATATTATACTGGAATTATATTATACATTTATATCATTATGATTTCGTTCCATTAAATATGAAATTGAAATGAAAGTAGCGTTCATGCGTACGTACGGCTTACCGTCTCCATGAACGGTGCATTTCATTTCTTACCTCTAAATGTTACGTAATATTATAAATGAATGTATATACTGGATATATAAGATATATATGACATCTAAATCATGAATATAATTCTTGAGATAATGGATATTCTACCACATAAACAACTTGTAATTATAAGAAGTTTATTGTTGACTCAAGAACCAAAGATCGACAAAACGACCGTTATTAACTTAAATAATTACATAATGTTCATAACATTGTAATAAGTGATATAAAAAGGATAATGAAATTAAAAATGGCTCTTAATAAGGTATATATTAACTCTAGTTTATTATTCAGGAGGTTAAAGAATGGTTGAGTCAAGTCGGACACGAGGTAAGGGAACTTCTTAACCCAACTTCCATTCTTTGGGTTAATCTCCTTCTTTCAAATTATGTCATGATATTATTATGTCTTAATTTGTATTTTTACTTTGTTTATGTGTACCTATAGTGAATACACATAATATATCTATTTTATTTACAAAATGATCTTTGTAAGGGAACTTCTTAACCCAACTTCCATTCTTTGGGTTAATCTCCTACTTTCAAATTATGTCATGATGTTATTATGTCCTATTTTGTATTTTTACTCTCTTTATGTGTACCTATAGTGAATACACATAATAGATCTATTTTATTTTAAAAATGATCTTTTTAAGGACTTCGTCTCAATCTCCTTTCATTGAGGAATATTTGGTTTTATACACAACTTTCTTTTATACGGTGTATAAACCCCTTTGACTTTTAAGTTTATTCAAAAGGAATCTTTTTATACGAATTGTTTTACTAAACGACAGAAAGGGAATGTTTTTCTTTCCGTACTTATGTGGCGACAACGACTTCTCCGCCGCCGTGACCATTATTTGAGTTTCGGCTTCCTCTACAAGCCATCATTTTTTTTAATGAAAAATAAATACAAAGTTTTAACTTTCTTTTATTTTGGTATTGAAAATGGTTTTGAAAGCGTTTTTATTATATCAATGTGTTGTATTGATATCTTGTGATTGAAGTATGTAAATGTTATGTTTCCTTTATGCATGTTTTATGTGATACGATTATGTTATGGTTTATGATATGTTTAAACCTATTCATATGAGGAATGCATTGGACTTAATAAGTGACGGGTGGAGCCCGCTATAGCTCCTTGATGCATCAGCAGGTCTCATGAGACAAACTAGTGTCTTGGCATGAGGCCTTGACAAAATCTTATTTGTGGTCTTGGCACGAGGCCTTGGCTACGTGGTTATGATAGTCTGGCATTATGCATTCCATCATTATGAAAGTGGTTATTGATATTGCATGTGATTATTCGACCAGTAGAATATCCATGTGAAGAAGTGAATGGCATTATCTCATTTTACTTTTTCCATATTATGTTGAAGTTCAAGTTTAAAAGGCTTTTGTTTGAGTTATACATTGCCTTAAATGTTAATGTTTATTTATGAAAGCTTCTGCTATATTGTTAACCTTACTGAGCATCTGAGCTCACCCCTTTCAATGTTTTAATATTTTCCAGGATGTGAAGAAGTATTTTATGAATGACCTGCAGGGATTGTCAGAAGAGGATATGAGTGTGGTCTATGGATACTTTGTTATTGTAGTTTTTCACTTTATGATGTAATGCAAGACTTATGAATGTATCTAGTGTTTCCAAGTCTACTAAACTAATCGGTCTTTCGAGACTTGATCTTTTGTGATCATGCCAATGTTATGAAGTAATGCACTGACTCTGGGTAGCTGGGGTCGGGGCGTTACAGTTGGTATCAGAGGCATTTTAGTACTAACCTTGGAAGCTAGATGTAGATAAACTCTGATTAGAGCACATAGCCCGAAGATAGACTTTGAGGATTAGTATAGAAGAACTTCCTAGAATTTTGGTATTATAGAGATGTTATGAGTTTTTCAAGCAATACATCCCTGTCTGGATACGAGCAGGTAGAGGCGGCTCTGGCACAGATGTACCTAGGGGTAAAACCCGAAAACACCGCTTTGAGCTAGACTCGAACGGGAACTGGTGCACGACAACGGGCCTTGCTACACTCTTGGTTACGACACTCCCGGGGGATATGCTTAGGATAATTCTCATTTTCTTTACAAACCACTATGAAGGGTTATGAGTATATAATTCCCCAAAGGAAACATTTATTTTTATGATTATGGATTATATCCATAAATAGTTCAATTTATGTAAAGTGTTTTACAAATATGGAATTGTGTATTTTATTTCATAAACTAATCTAGTTTATGCCATTGTTTAGAAATGGCGCCTAGTGGAAGGAATGGAAACTGTATCAATGCACGCACTCCATGTAGGGATTTCCCTCCTGCTCAAGATAATTATGTTGGAGCTAGTGATACAACTGGTGCTGATCAGCTTCTCACTGTACTGGGACAACTCACGCAGGTTATGAATAACAACCTTACTCGTATGGAGCACCCTGATCCGCAACGTGGAGGATCAATGCTAGACCGCTTCATGAGGCAACAACCACCAACATTTAATGGGGGTACAAATCCATTAGTAGCTGAGCAATGGATAAACTCCTTAGAAAAAATATTTCACGCCTTGGGGAGTAGTGAAAGGGAGAAGGTTGTCATGGCAGTCTACCGCCTCACTGGAGATGCTGATCAATGGTGGTCATTGATTCAAAACATGAAGGAAGATGATGAAGTATCAAATATGGAATGGAGGGAGTTCAAAGAGCTTTTCTTAGAAAAATACTTTCCTCATGACCATCGAGCAGATATGGAAAGGCAATTTCTGAGTCTGAGGCAGAAGGAGGATGAGAATGTCGCAAAGTATGAGGTTAACTTTACAAGGTTAGCGAGGCATGCGGCCGATTATATACATAACCCAAGGAGTAAGATTGATCATTTCTTTGATGGGTTAAAACCATTTCTCCGTCGAGCTTTAGTATCACAATCCTTCTCATCATACGAAGATATTGTCTCATGTGCTATCAAGACAGAAAAGGAATTCTCTAAGTCTTATGACAACAAAGTAAAGCAAGAGAAGAAGAGAATGGTGGAACAAGAGATAGATAAAGGGAAAAAGGGAAAGAATGATTTTCCCTTATGTGATAATTGTGGGAAGAATCACCCTGGTACTTGCCTAAAAGGAATGGGAGTTTGTTATAAATGTAATGAAAAGGGTCACCAGGCTAGTGATTGCAAGGGAAAGAAAGAGGCTGTCAATGTTGAATGCTACAATTGTAGAGAAATGGGTCATTATGAAAATGAATGTCCTAAGCGTCAGGGAAACTTACCTCAGAAAAGGCCAAGGGATCAAGGACAATCTTATGCCGTTACTACAGTTGAAGCAGAATAACTATTGTATTGGTGCTTTTGGACTCATGGATTATATTCTGGTTATTAGAATAATGTGATATATATATAAGGATTGTACTGCAGTACTTGTTGATTTCAGTAAGGTTTTAATATGATTAAGGTAATCATATTTTTAGTATGTGACAATAAGAGAAACTTTTCTTTGTTTGGGGAATCTGATGTTACAATTGATTTTGGAATTTAGAGACCTTTTAGAGAAAGTCTGGACGGAGGTATTTTGGGATAACTATTAAGGTTGGAATGGATTAAGTTGAACCATGGATAGTATTGTTTAAGGTTAAAGCATTTCTGAAGATTATTTTTGGAATATTATAATACTATAGTTTTAGAAAAAGGACAACCTGCAGGGTGGGGAATAACCCGTCGCGTCGGACAAAGCTGCAGGAATCGAACCCACAACCATAGTGCGACAAGCCTTTATTTCCTACCACTAGCCTACAGGAAGTCCCTGGTTATTACAAAATAGTTTTACTAATCTAAATGGTATGTGTTAACATTTGGAACCTTATACAATTAGGATAAATAGAATATTTTTGAATTCCATTACCATTTGCAGTAAAAGTTGGGTTTGTGGTAAAAATTTATTAACGAATGAAAGTATACATAAAAAGTATGTATATTCTCTTACGTTCTTAGTAAATCTCCTAAATAAATTCCTCAACATTATAAAAGGTAACTTAAATCAAAAATGTTGTCGGTTAACTTTTCCAACTGGGGATTCAATGACCGTTTAACCAATCACAAGTTTGTGATTTTCTTGTGGTTAAACTTTCTCCTAATCTAGTTTTCTACAACTCTCCATCAGACCTTGATGGTTTTTTTTCTTCCATATCCATATTTTCATAGAATCCTAGTATGGACTATCTCGGGTGACCTTTGTACTTATCTTTCTTTCTTTTAAAGTTATATTTTTATTAACCTTATTTCCGATGTGGGTTTTTCTCAAAGGTATTTTCTCTTTTCAACCTTTTATTTTCAAAGAAAAATTTCAAATTGCGAGGACGCAATTTATTGAATGAGGGGAGAATGTAACACCCCGATCTTCCACGATACGCATCTCATTCAATAATGCAATAGCCTGCATTGTACGCAACTTTGAGTTCTAAAACACCGCGACTAATCAAAGTAGCCGTTATGAATAGTAATAACCACTTTTTAAAATTATAGAAATTTTATATTTCAAAATGGACTTCATTTTTTGTATTTGTAATATCGAAATTAGCCTATGTTGAATTTTTGGTATTTTTCTGGGAACTTCTAATTTTTTATGAATAGTGAAAATTACTTAAAAAAACTTTTTTAATCAAAATAATTTATAGTGATAAATTATACTATTTAGTGGTTTTAAAGTATAATTAGAATATATTTTTACCATTTTATCCAATGGTGGTCATTATAATTAATTTAACATTGAAATTGGACATAAACAATTGCCAATCTTTTGATATAAATTGTTTCTTAAAAACACGCTATTTGTTGTAACAGCGGGAATTAATAATAAAATTAATTAATGCAACTTATATGTTTGTAATTTTGTAAAATAGACATCATTTTTGAATTCGGAATATCAATTATAGCTTAGGGTGAAATTTTGGCTTTGTTCTGATAAACTTCAATTTTTGATGAATAGTGAAACCACTAAGTGGTAGTTAAATAACTGATTTTTCATTTAAATGAAATATTACCACTTCTGTGATTTGATTTTCAAAAATCCAACATACATGGTTGTCATTAAGAAGTAAAATGTGGTTCAATGAGATTAAAATAATTTTTGGTGAATAGTAACTTTTAAGTTCTTAATCGCGATTAGAGGTAATTAGTGTAGTTTAAGGTAAAAATAATGTTTTAATAATATGAGATGGGCTTGAAACTTGTCCTACTCCTATTGGATGAGTCATGGCCGACCAAGACAACCCATGGGTCAACTTGGTGACCCCATGGAGCCACTTTAGTTGGAAAATGGCATTAATATATATATTTAATGTTAAAATTAAATTGACACAAACATGAGTTGTTTTACTAAAACAGTTTTTAAGTGGGGTTACACAAGTCCAAATTTTGATTATAAATATTCATTAGAAATATAAAAAGATTTCCTACATCATAGTATTTTTTTTTATAATTTTTAGACATTAAATAAATTAAATTAGTTCTGACATCATTATGATGCAGCGATGACCTCATTATTTAACGATTTAAATAAAATGAGAAGATAATGCAAAATACAAGGCATACACTTGTCCAAAGCCTATTGGATGAGTAGATTTCGAACCCTTATCATCTTATCCTCGAATTATATAAGTGTGGGACCTCTAAAATCCGAAACTCATTTTATAATAAAGTGACTTTTCTTTACTTTCCAAGAGTGCCCCTCCTCTCCACTTATAAAAGGCCCCCACCTCTCCCACCTAATTTACTCTTTCAAGCCATTTGGCTCAACCAACCTCTGCCCAAATACTCTCCCAACTTCCCCCTCTTACTCGTATAAGCCTCACTTTGGGCAGAACTCTTCCCAAGGAAGCCTTTGGCTCAAATCAAAAAGAGTTACCCGATTTTGAGGTAATGTCTTTTCTAATGTTGTTTTGTTTTATTTTTCTTCTCCAACCCCATAAACTCTTTTTATTCATTTCTTTTGTAACAACACCAGTATCGTCAATATACTAGGATGTTTTTATAAGAAGTATTTGAGCTACACTTACACACACCTACATCTAATGGTTAAAGAACATACGGTTTTTGTGGATGGCGAATTTCTGCCTCACGAAATGATGATTGTTCAACACTCATATAACACCTTCAAAGGTGGCCATTAAGATGTCACTATTTTTATATATGATATATAATATGTTTATGTTTTACTTATGCTTCTGTATTTCTCATTTATGGCATACTTTATGATTTCCATTATCGGTAAAACGCGATAATTTCATTTTAGGAAGTGCGGACTACCGCCCCCTCAAAGTGATTTGAATCGTTAATGCCATATGTGGGATGTATAAAGGATGGAGTAAATGGTATTATACACTATATTATACTGGAATTATATTATACATTTATATCATTATGATTTCGTTCCATTAAATATGAAATTGAAATGAAAGTAGCGTTCATGCGTACGTACGGCTTACCGTCTCCATGAACGGTGCATTTCATTTCTTACCTCTAAATGTTACGTAATATTATAAATGAATGTATATACTGGATATATAAGATATATATGACATCTAAATCATGAATATAATTCTAGAGATAATGGATATTCTACCACATAAACAACTTGTAATTATAAGAAGTTTATTGTTGACTCAAGAACCAAAGATCGACAAAACGACCGTTATTAACTTAAATAATTACATAATGTTCATAACATTGTAATAAGTGATATAAAAAGGATAATGAAATTAAAAATGGCTCTTAATAAGGTATATATTAACTCTAGTTTATTATTCAGGAGGTTAAAGAACGGTTGAGTCAAGTCGGACACGAGGTAAGGGAACTTCTTAACCCAACTTCCATTCTTTGGGTTAATCTCCTACTTTCAAATTATGTCATGATATTATTATGTCTTAATTTGTATTTTTACTTTGTTTATGTGTACCTATAGTGAATACACATAATATATCTATTTTATTTACAAAATTATCTTTGTAAGGGAACTTCTTAACCCAACTTCCATTCTTTGGGTTAATCTCCTACTTTCAAATTATGTCATGATGTTATTATGTCCTATTTTGTATTTTTACTCTCTTTATGTGTACCTATAGTGAATACACATAATAGATCTATTTTATTTTAAAAATGATCTTTTTAAGGACTTCGTCTCAATCTCCTTTCATTGAGGAATATTTGGTTTTATACACAACTTTCTTTTATACGGTGTATAAACCCCTTTGACTTTTAAGTTTATTCAAAAGGAATCTTTTTATACAAATCGTTTTACTAAATGACAAAAAGGGAATGTTTTTCTTTCCGTACTTATGTGGCGACAACGACTTCTCTGCCGCCGTGACCATTATTTGAGTTTCGGCTTCCTCTACAAGCCATCATTTTTTTTAATGAAAAATAAATACAAAGTTTTAATTTTCTTTTATTTTGGTATTGAAAATGGTTTTAAAAGTGTTTTTATTATATCAATGTGTTGTATTGATATCTTGTGATTGAAGTATGGAAATGTTATGTTTCCTTTATGCATGTTTTATGTGATACGATTATGTTATGGTTTATGATATGTTTAAACCTATTCATATGAGGAATGCATTGGACTTAATAAGTGACGGGTGGAGCCCGCTATAGCTCCTCGATGCATCGGCAGGTCTCATGAGACAAACTAGTGTCTTGGCACGAGGCCTTGACAAAATCTTATTTGTGGTCTTGGCACGAGGCCTTGGCTACGTGGTTATGATAGTCTGGCATTATGCATTCCATCGTTATGAAAGTGGTTATTGATATTGCATGTGATTATTCGACCAGTAGAATATCCATGTGGAGAAGTGAATGGCATTATCTCATTTTACTTTTTCCATATTATGTTGAAGTTCAAGTTTAAAAGGCTTTTGTTTGAGTTATACATTTCCTTAAATGTTAATGTTTATTTATGAAAGCTTCCGCTATATTGTTAACCTTACTGAGCATCTGAGCTCACCCCTTTCAATGTTTTAATATTTTTCCAGGATGTGAAGAAGTATTTTATGAATGACCTGCAGGGATTGTCAGAAGAGGATATGAGTGTGGTCTCTGGAGACTTTTTTATTGTAGTTTTTCACTTTATGATGTAATTTAAGACTTATGAATGTATCTAGTGTTTCCAAGGCTACTAAACTAATCGGTCTTTCGAGACTTGATCTTTTGTGATCATGCCAATGTTACGAAGTAATGCACCGACTCTGGGTAGCTGGGGTCGGGGCGTTATAGGTCACCTATTTTATTTTTAATATTTGATTATCTTATAGTTTTTGTGGATGTATGCATTCTGAAAATCATGGTCATTGGTGGAATTTACTTGTTAATTTGTGGTGTTCTGTTTCGTTGTGATTTTTTATGTACAAATGTAACATGAAATCGGATTAATCACATACACTCGGTTAAATAAAGGGATTCCCCAGGATCAAACATGTCTTTTGATCTCCCTGGTTATATAAAAGTAGAAATTAAAGGACACCTATTATTTAAATATGAATACACTTGGTTAGATGGTTGTGGTTATGTGTTGTGCGTTTTGGCCTGGGTTCTTGTGGGCATAGTATGTGGGGTGGTATATGGGGGAGGTGTTGGTATCTCCATTCGAGAGATTGGTTGATTGCTTAATGAATAAACTTGTTGGAAGTGATAATATCCCTTGTGTTGGTGTCGCAGTCTGAGATATTGGTTGATTGTGGAATGGATGAAAATGTAGGTAGCTGAACTGCCTTTTTGTTGTGTTGGTGTCGTGAAGCAACGTCAAGCAGTGGGACTACGGTGTGGTTATGGACTCGTTATACAGTGGGACTCCATTGGGGAATTTTTTGGGCAATGGGGCTATAGGGATGGGTTGTGAGATAAGGAATGGGAGGTACCATAGTAAATAATGATAGTTGGTTGTAGTTGAACAGGGATGTGCAGTGGGATTTCATGTCTAGTTTTTGTGCTATTGTGCATTGGGACTGTAGTTTGGTTTTCTTCGTTGCTTGGTATTTTTATGGTTGTTAGTTTCCTAGTAGTGCTGGAATAATTTAAAGTGAATTCCCAAAAATGAATAAATTTATTTTGAAACAAAAAGGGTTTGTTTTTATGCTTGGCAATGGTTGTTGTATGATTGTGCATTTAGGGGTGGTAACAAAGGTGATTTGTGTGGATTGGTTGTTTTTCAGAAACCCGTAGGTTGGTCTGAGTGTTTTCATACCTATATATATACATTTTAGTTCCTTGTGATTTCTATATGTACCCCACACTTGTTGAGAACCATGTGCTAAACACCCCCATATCATGGGGGAAGCGTGTCTTTCCCAACATCCCAGTGGGAGGACAGATGGTTGGTTACTAAATATCTTCCTCGCACCCTCTTATTGGATCATGTAGCTTAGGCATACCCGAGTAGACTGTAATTTCATGAGGCTTACCATAATCCTAGATTCTTCAGTAAAAAGTTTTTTTGGATGAGGGGATCAAGTGTGTGTGGTCCATGTATGTTTTCCCAAGTATCTTCAAGATGAGGCACAGGTGTCTTCGGGAATGGTTTGTTGTTGTTGAGGCCCATGTGTCTTCAGGTGTGGTGTGTGGTTGTTGTGGCCCAGGTTTCTGTAGAAGTGGTTCTGTGAGGTTTGAGGCCTAGGTCTATGGGGTAAGTTGTGGTAGTGGGACATTGTATATGAATAGTGGCAGCGTCAAGACGTTAGATCGTTAGGAATGAGCAGTTAATGTAACACCCGAGACTTTTATGTTATATAAATCATCAAAGTAATCCTTTTCTACACAACACATGCTTGGCTTGCTTTACACAAAATCGCGGCCTTCCTCGATAGCTTGCATCGTACGCAATACCAAGTTTCACTAAACAATGATATGCTATTAAAATATTATTAAAACTAGCTGTTATGAATAGTAATAACCACCTTTTGAAATTTTGTAAATTTTATTTTTCAAAATGGACTTCATTTTTGGATTTGGAATATCGAAATTAGCCTAGGGTGAAATTTTGGTATTTTTCTGAAAACTTTCAATTTTTGATGAATTGTGAAACCACTAAGTGGTAGTTAAAAAAACTGAATTTTTCATAAAACTAAATTTTACCGCTTCTGTGAGTGGAATTTCGAAAATCTGAGAGACACGGTTAATATCAAGGACTAAAATGTGGTTCAATGAGAAGAAAATATTTTTTGGTGAATAGTAACTTTTTACTTTTTTTTACCACGGTTAAAAGTAAATAGGGTAATTAAGGGTAAAGATGATATTATTATTACCCTAACACAAGTACTAATTCTATTGGATAAGTGTAATTCGACCAAAAACAAACTTATAAATAAAATATGACCATTTAGGCCCACTTGGATTAGATTAGGACATTTATTATTAATTTATTTAAAGAAGGGTTAAAATAGCTAAAATCAAAGTTTAATAAGTAAATAATTTTTTATATAAGGATATACATAAGATAAATTCGACTATAAATATTCATTATAAAGCTAAAAAGATTTAATACATAATGATATTTTATTTTTAATTTTTAGACATTAAATAATTTAATTTATTTATGACACAATGATGATGAAATAATTATCTTATTAATTAAATATTGACATAATTGATGTTATAAACACCAAAATAAATGTAATTTGAGACTTTTTATGAATTACACTTATTTTATAGGTTAATATGACATGTTAGTATTGATTTAATTAACTTGGTTCGAACTAATAATTCTGTTATGATTTTCACAAAAATCAATTACTAAATAGTGTCAAAATTGACATAAAATAGTTTTTAAAACAAATATTATATTAGTAATTGTTATTTTATTCCTAAAAATCTAAGGTTCGGCCAAATGACTTATATAAGGTTATATATATTAATAATAAACAACTTGGGGTTCGTTTGGCTGCTTATAGTAAGTTTATTAACCTTATAGTATAAGAACACAAGAAGACACGGTAAAAGTAAACTTATTTAACTTAATGTTAAATCTAAATGATAAGGTTAAAATAGGAACCTAAACTTTTCTAAATTCTATTTTATGAGAGTATTTAGACCCATTCCCCACCTTATCTTCTAAATATATCAATTTAGATCTATTTAAAACCGAACTTGACTTTATAATAAAATAATAATTTTTGTTTTCCCAAAGGTGCCCCTCTCCCCCCTTATAAAAGGGCACCTCCTCCCCCTATTCCTCACACCACTTTGAGCCTTCATGATCGGTCAAACCCTGCCAATTCCTCCTCTCCACTTCCCTAGAGACATCCTAGAGGTCCTGGTCTTCTTCAAAGACCAATTTTAGTGCCCTAAAAGAAGGTCTCAAAGAAGCACTTCAATGAAGAGGTAATGTCCGTTACCGATTCTTTCATCTTTAGTTTATTCTTCCACTTCTTCTTATTTAGTTGTTTCATTATGAAGTAATAACATCAGTATCACTCATATACTGATATGTTATTATAAGTATGAAACAACCCTATTTCACTATCTATCCATCCTACGGAAAAATAAATCACCGCGTGTGCGTACGTACGGAATACCGTCTCCACGCCGTGGTGTAATCTATTTTCCACCACCACCTTACTTGGATGGGTATAATGGTGTAAATAATGACTATATATGACTATTATAAAGTGATACTGATTCTGAAATATTATACATACACTCCAATACAATTCCACGGTCATAGGAACGATATCATCACTCGTGCGTGCGTACGGAATATCGTCTCCATGATGTGATGCGACTCGTTCTACATGATCTTTATTTCATAATGATTATATAAATGAATTTAATGAATGAATATGATATATATTACACTAATGCCATTTTGGAAATGAGGTATCTATAACCTAAAGATAAGAATATGAATTTATTCGACAAAACACGCATAAGAACAAAAAGTTATAAACACCTGAATAACAAGTAGCAATGAAATATTACTACTAAGAAGCTAATAATATGACCATATATGATATCATAAAAATAAGTATGATTATGGAATAAGTCAATAACATTATTTAAATCATTATACAGGAGGTTCGGACACTTACGAATCAAAACGGACCTAAGGTAAGGGAAATATCACAATCTCATTTTTATCGGAGATTGTTTATACTTTAGTATTTACTGGGGTGTATTTTATCATCCACATCCATGTTTCCTCAATATGTAATATTATTTCCATTCACCTATAATTTTTTAAATCCTATTTTACCCTTCGGTGAGTTTTTAGTAAAAGATATGAAAGGAATCTTTTGTCGTTTTTCGTACGAGGTACTTTTTTGACTTTTTCGACAAAAGTACGAGAAGAATGTTTTTTTAACTTATACGGCATGAATGGATTTTTAAAACATTATTTCCAAGAAGTTTCCTTTACAAGTTTTCATGTTTAATTTTAATAAACCTCTTTTAGTTTAAAATTGTAAGACATGTTAAGAAAAGAAAATGTTTTTGAAGTAGAAAGGATATTTTCCTCAAGAATGGAGTTCAAGTGTTTTATCGAAATTATTTTCCATCTAAGATAATAAAGGGTTCTGTTTCTATCCCTATTATTACATGGATTTGATTATGTTGTGATGGAAATATTTTTATGAATTCCTTTATCTTATAGGAATTGTTTTATGATGTCATGTTGTTTAAGAATCCCATTTTTATTACATGGGTTATGCTATGATGTATGGTTTATGATTTTGTGGAAAACATAAGAATGATATCATTATGAGATGGGTGGGACCTATATCTCCCTCCAATGCATTGGGTAGAGATTTTATATCTCATGAGATAGACATGGATGGAACGGTAGGTTATACTGGTTCAGTGAAATAGGACTGAAACAAGGAGTGAACTCGGTTCAGAAAGGGACTTTGTCCACTAAGATAGTCTTGGAAATGATCCTTGTCTAATAAGAAATGATTCTCTTTGATTATGTGTGTATGCCACAAAGTTTCATGTTTTAAGTTATGATTATTGTGATTACATTTCACTGCCATGATTTATCCCATGTTATGAAATTATGATCTCTTTTGCAGGTTAAGATTTCTAAAAGTTATGTGCTTATGTATATGATGTGATTGATATTTCTTTTGTTTACCCTTACTGAGCATTTGATCTCACCATTTTGTATGTTTTCTTTCCCCAGGTCAGGAAGAAGGTTATTAAGTAAGATATGCCAAAAGGGACTATAGATATGTTGAAATAAATGGGAGACAGTGTAGATTCTTTATGAACCATTTGTTTATGTTTCCCAATTTCTAAAGACACTATACATATACGGTCCTTTCGTGGTTTTGTTATATGTTGTAATAAGTATGCTTTAATTTTTAAGTATTAACAATGTATGTAAAGTATGGGTCGTTATAGTTGGTATCAGAGGAAAGGTATAGTCAACCTTTGGAAACTAGGATGAGAAACCCTTAGTAAGAACCCTAAGGATAAGTCTAATCATAGAACACAATCTTAGTGTTTTAGAAATGGCCATGAATAACCTAGGATAAGACCTTAAGTGTGAAATTTTATTCTTGATTATGTGGTTTTCCTATTATAATTAGTGTTGCTCACACTATTCTTCTTGGTTTTAGTCAATGGCTGAAACCCGAAGGAATCGTGTTAATGCGGAATGTGACGGGCAATGTAATGATTGTCCCTCGGAGCAACCAAACGTTATAGGAGCTGGAATGAAAAATATTGTAGCCATGCTCACACAACTTTCTCAAGCTATGAATCATGCAGGACTTCCAAATGAGAAAAGGAAGGAGCAATATTCTGTTGAATGCTTCATGAGGCAGCGTCCACCTTCTTTCAGCAGGTCTACTGATCCATTAGTTGCTGAACAATGGATTAGTACTACTAAAAAGATATTTTCAGTTCTTCAATGTTCTGAACATGATAAAGTCATCCTAGCAGTGTATCGTTTGGAAGGAGATGCTGATCAATGGAGGAATCTTATTAAGAATACGAGGCAAAGGGATGAAATTGAGTCCATGGAATGGGATGAGTTCAAGAACTTATTTTTCAATAAGTACTTCCCTCGTATTCTCCGAACAAAGATGGAGAAAGAGTTTCTTGAACTGAAGCAAAAGGATGATGAATTTGTTGGTACCTATGAAGCAAATTTTACAAGACTTGCAAGCTACGCTTCTGGTATTATTATCCAACCTGAGAGTAAGATCGATTGATTCATTAGTGGCTTAAAACCAAGTCTTCGAAGGGTGTTAGCCATAAGGGACTTCAATAGCTACGAGGAAATCGTTCGATGTGCTCTCAATGGCGAGATAGAGATTGGAGTAACCCATCAGTCATATGGGTTTGATAAGAAGAGGAAAATGGAATTTAAAGGAAAATCTAAAGAGCACACTGAAAAGAAGATGAGATTTCCCTTATGCTCAAAGTGTGGAAAGAAACATGGAGTGAGTTGTCTTAAAGGGACAAGTAAATGTTTCAAATGTGGAAAGGAAGGTCATCGGGCATTTGAATGCCATGATGATGGGAAGAAGATATCTAATGATGCAAACAAAGGAAGGGATACACAGAATGAACCTACTACACTTCAATGATTCAAGTGCAAGGATATGGGACATTATGACAATAAATGCCCTAATCCAAGTGTTGATGATGATGTTCGACGTCAACAAACTCTTAAGGCTAAAGAAAAAGGAAAGTCACATGCAATTTCTATCAGCGATGTGGAGTACGATAACGATGTGGTGAAAGGTACACTTACCATCCACTCTAAAGTAGAAAATTTTTTATTTGATTATGGATCCACCCACTCCTTTATTTCTGAAGAATTTTCTAAGGGTATCACCGTATTACCTCAACAATTAGATGTTGATTTAGCTGTGACAACACCTAATGGCACAATAGTTGCATCAAAAGTTTATAATTCTTCTCCGATCGAAGTTTGTGGGAAAGTGCTTCCTGCAAATCTTGTGATCCTTCCTATAGTGGAATTTGATGTGATTCTTGGCATGGATTGTATTTCTTTATATGGAGCTCATATCAATTGCCAAAGAAGGGAAGTCACATTTCATATTCCAGATCAATCTATGATCGTCTATCGATGCAAGGATGAACATAACCTTCCAGTGGAAATTTATTCCATTTTCTGGGTATTGATTCCACTAAATGAAGGTTATTTATCTCAAATGGTTGGTGAGAAACTCACGATTAAGAATATACCCATTTTACAGGAGTTTTATGATGTCTTTCCGGAGGAATTACTGGGTCTTCCACCAAATCGTGAAGTTGAGTTTTCAATAGAACTCGTACTAGGTGCTTTGCCTATTTCAAAGACACCTTATAGAATGGCCCCAATTGAGTTGCAGGAATTGAAGAAGCAACTCCAAGAGAATCTTGATAAGGGATTCATACGCCCTAGTGCGTTACCTTAGGGAGCACCTGTTCTATTTGTTAAGAAGAAAGATGGATCAATGAGACTCTGCATTGATTATCGAGAACTTAATAAGATCACTATCAAGAACAGATATCCTCTCCCATGCATTGATGAATTATTTGACCAACTACGTGGAGCTCAATACTTTTCCAAGATTGATCTTCATTCAAGGTATCATCAATTAAGGGTCAAAAGGGAGGATATACCAAATATGGCTTTCCATACAAGGTATGGACACTATGAATTTATAGTGATGCCATTTGGTCTTACTAATGCCCCTGCTATCTTCATGGATCTGATGAATAGAGTCTTTAGAGACTATCTTGATAAATTTGTGGTAGTCTTTATAGATGATATTCTTGTCTATTCAAAGACAAAGGAAGAGCATGAAGATCACTTGAGAATTATATTGAAGACCCTGAGAAAGGAGAAGCTTTATGCCAAATTTACCAAGTGTGAATTTTGGCTTCAAAAAGTTCCATTTTTGTGTCACATAATCTCAAAAGAGGGGATATCTGTGGATCTAGCAAAAGCAGAGGTTATCAAAAGATGGTTGAGACCAACAACAGTAACTGAGATCCAAAGTTTTCTTGGTTTGGCTGGATATTATCGACGTTTTGTGAAAGATTTTTCACGATTATCTAATCCACTCACCAAGTTGACTCGGAATGGAGTTATGTTTGTCTGGACGGAGGAATGTGAAGAGAATTTCAAGGAGTTGAAAAGAAGGTTATCCAGTGCACCTGTGCTCACACAGCCTTGTAGTGGAGAAAGGTTTGTGATCTATAGTGATGCATCCAAGAAGGGATTGGGGTGTGTTCTTATGAAAAATTATATGGTGATAGCTTATTCCTCACGACAGTTGAAAATACATGAGCAAAATTACCCAACACATGATTTGGAGTTAGTGGCGGTAATCTTTGCATTAAAGATTTGGAGGCATTATCTTTATGGTGAAAGGTGTGATATTTATACTAATCATAAAAGCTTAAAGTATATTTTCACACAAAAGGAGTTGAATATGCATCAAAGAAGACGGTTGGAGCTGATTAAGGATTACGACTGCTCAATCCATTACCACCCTGGGAAAGCAAACAAGGTGGTAGATGCATTAAGTCGACAAGACCATGCCAGTTTATCCATGATGAGGATCACAAAAGATCCAATATTTATGGATTTACAAAGGATGGATCTTGGAATTATAATGGAAGGGGAAAAATCTTTTCTTTCTCAAATGAATGTTCAACCATCTATACATGTGAAGATTAAAGAGGCACAGAAAGCAGATGTCGAGTTACAAAAGAAGGTGAGAAATGTTCCTGAATTCAACCTTGATTGTGATGGGATAATAATGTTCAGGAATCAGGTTTGTGTTCCTCCCATCCCTGAATTAAAAAAGGAGCTGCTAGATGAGGTTCATAGTTCTTCATTATCTATTCATCCTGGAAGCACGAAGATGTATAGGGACCTAAAAGAGTACTTCTGGTGGAATGGCATGAAAAGAGATGTTGCTGAATATGTCTCTCGATGCTTGGTTTGTCAGCAAGTTAAAGCTGAGAGACATATGTCTAAGGGGATGTTACAACCATTACCCATACCCGAATGGAAATGGGAAAACATCACTATGGACTTCGTCACAGGACTTCCTAAAACATCCAAAGGCAATAAGGCTATCTGGGTCATAGTTGATCGTCTTACCAAGTCTGCACATTTCATTGCTATTAGAGAGGATTTCTCTTTGGATCAGCTTGTCAGGATATATGTAAAGGAAGTGGTAAGATTTCATGGAGTACCACTTTCAATTATATCTGATCGGGATCTGAGATTTACCTCGAAGTTCTGGTGAAGTCTTCAACATACTCTGGATACAGAGTTGAGTTTCAGCACTGCTTATCATCATCAGACAGACGGTCAGTCTGAGAGAACAATTCAAACTCTATAAGATATGTTGAGAGCTTGCTCTATGGATTTCAAAGGTGGTTGGGATCAACACCTACCTTTGGTGGAATTTTCTTATAATAATAGCTATCACTCTAGTATTCAGATGGATCCTTATGAAGCTCTCTATGGAAAGAAATGCAGGACTCCAACTTGCTGGGATGAAGTTGGAGAAAGAAAGCTATTAGGACCCGATCTCGTTGATGAAATGGTAGAAAAGGTCAGATCTATTCAACAACACATAAGAGCAGCTCAGAGTCGACAGAAAAGTTATGCCGACAACCAAAGAAAAGAACTAGAGTTTAAAGTGGGTGATAAAGTGTTCTTACGAATATCTCCCTGGAAGAGGGTCATGATATTTGGAAAGAAGGTGAAGTTGAGCCCTAGATATATCAGTCCTTTCGAAATACTGGATCGTTTTGGGAAGGTAGCTTACCGATTGGCGCTTCCACTGAATCTCTCTCAAGTTCATGATGTGTTCCATGTATCTCTCCTGAGAAAGTACATACCTGATCCTTCACATGTACTTAGCTCAGAAGTTGTACCGCTGGAGAAAGATCTTTCTTATGAAGAACAACCGATAGAGATTCTGGATCGTAGCGAAAAAGTCCTATGAAACAAGACCACTCGATTGGTGAATGTTTTAGGGAGGAACCACCAATTATAAGAAGTTACATGGGAGCTTGAGGATATAATGAGGGAGAGGTATCCTCATCTGTTTGTTACAAAGTGATGAATTTTGAGGGCAAAATTCATTTTAAGGGGGGTAGAATGTAACACCCAAGACTTTTATGTTATATAAATCATCAAAGAAATCTTTTTCTACACAACACTTGCTTTGCTTGCTTTACACAAAATCGTGGCCTTCCTCGATAGCTTGCGTCGTACGCAATATCGAGTTTCACTAAACAACGATATGCTATTAAAATATTATTAAAACTAGCCGTTATGAATAGTAATAACCACTTTTTGAAATTTTATAAATTTTATTTTTCAAAATAGACTTCATTTTTGGATTTAGAATATCGAAATTAGCCTAGGGTGAAATTTTGGTATTTTTCTAAAAACTTTCAATTTTTGATGAATAGTGAAACCATTAAGTGGTAGTTAAAAAAACTGAATTTTTTATAAAACTTAATTTTACTGCTTCTGTGAGTGGAATTTCGAAAATCCGAGAGACACGGTTAATATCAAAACTAAAATGTGGTTCAATGAGATGAAAATAATTTTTGGTGAATAGTAACTTTTTACTTTTTTTTACCACGGTTAAAAGTAAATAGGGTAATTAAGGGTAAAGATGATATTATTATTACCCTAACACATGTCCTAATTATATTGGATAAGAGTAATTCGACCAAAAAAAAACTTAGGAATAAAATATGACCATTTAGGCCCACTTGGATTAGATTAGGACATTTATTATTAATTTATTTAAAGAAGAGTTAAAATAGTTAAAATCAAAGTTTAATAAGTAAATAATTTTTTATATAAGGATATACATAAGTTAAATTCAACTATAAATATTCATTAGAAAGCTAAAAAGATTTCCTACATAATGATATTTTATTTGTAATTTTTAGACATTAAATAATTTAGTTTATTTATGACACAATGATGATGCAATAATTATCTTATTAATGAAATATTGACATAATTGATGTTATAAAAACCAATATAAATGTAATTTGAGACCTTTTATGAATTCCACTAATTTTATAGGTTAATATGACATGTTAGTATTGATTTAATTAACTCTGTTCGAACTAATAATTCTGTTATGATTTTCACAAAAATCAATTACTAAATAGGGTCAAAATTGACATAAAGTAGTTTTTAAAACAAATATTATATTAGTAATTGTTATTTTATTCCTAAAAATATATGGTTCGGCCAAATGACTTAGATAAGGTTATATATATTAATAATAAACAACTTGGTGTTTTTTTGGCTGCTTATAGTAAGTTTATTAACCTTATAGTATAAGAACACAACAAGACACAGTAAAAGTAAACTTATTTAACTTAATGTTAAATCTAAATGATAAGGTTAAAATAGGAACATAAACCTATCTAAATTCTATTGGATGAGAGGATTTCGACACATCCCCATCTTAGCTTTGAAATATATCAATTTGGAGCTATTTAAAGCCGAACATGACTTTATAATAAAATAATATTTTTAGTTTTCCCAAAGGTGCCCCTCTCCTCCCTTATAAAAGGGCTCCTACTCCCCCTCTTCTTCACACCACATTGAGCCTTCAATCTCGGCCAACCCCTGCCAATTACTCCTCTCCACTTCCCTAGAGACATCCTAGAAGTCCTGGTCTTCTTCAAAGACCAATTTTAGTACCCTAAAAGAAGGTCTCAAAGAAGCAGTTCAAAGAAGAGGTAATGTCCGTTACCGATTCTTTCATCTTTATTTCTTCTTCCAATTCTTCTTCTTTATTTGTTTAATTATGAAGTAATAACATCAGTATCACTCATATATTGATATGTTATTATAAGTATGAAACAACCCTATTTCACCATTTATCCATCCTACGGAAAAATAAATCACCGCGTGTGCGTACGTACGGAATACCGTCTCCATGCCGTGGTGTAATCTATTATCCACCACCACCTTACTTGGATGGGTATAATGGTGTAAATAATGACTATATAACACTATTATAAAGTGATACTGATTCTGAAATAGTATACATACACTCCAATACAATTCCACGGTCATAGGAACAATATCATCACTCGTGCGTACGTACGGAATACCGTCTCCACGATGTGATGCGACTCGTTCTACATGATCTTCATTTCATAATGATTATATAAATGAATTGAATGAATGAATATGATATATATTACACTAATACCATTCTGGAAATGAGGTATTTATAACCTAAAGATAAGAATAATAATTTATTCGACAAAACACGCATAAGAACAAAAAGTTATAAACACCCGAATAACAAGTAGCAATGAAATATTACTACTAAGAAGCTAAGAATATGACCATATATGATATCATAAAAATAAGTATGATTCTGTAATAAGTCAATAACATTATTTAAATCATTATACAGGAGGTTCGGACACTTACGAAGAAAAATGGACCTAAGGTAAGGGAAATATCACAATCTCATTTTTATCAGAGATTGTTTATACTTTAGTATTCACTAGGGTGTATTTTATCATCCACATCCATGTTTCCTCAATATGTAATATTATTTCCATTCACCTACAATTTTTTAAATCCTATTTTACCCTTCGGTGAGTTTTTAGTTAAAGATATGAAAAGAATCTTTTGTCGTTTTTCATACGAGGTACTTTTTCGACTTTTTCGACAAAAGTACGAGAAAAATGTTTTTTTTAACTTATACGGCATGAATGGATTTTTAAAACATTATTTCCAAGAAGTTTCCTTTACAAGTTTTCTTTTTTATTTTTAATAAACTTATTTTAGTTTAAAATTGTAAGACATGTTAAGAAAGGAAAATGTTTTTGAAGTAGAAAGGATATTTTCCTCAAGAATGGAGTTCAAGTGTTTTATCAAAATTATTTTCCATATAAGATAATAAAGGGTTCTGTTTATATCCCTATTATTACATGGATTTGATTATGTTGTGATGGAAATATTTTTATGAATTCCATTATCTTATATGAATTGTTTTATGATGTCATGTTGTTTAAGAATCCCATTTTTATTACATGGGTTATGCTATGATGTATGGTTTATGATTTTGTGGAACACATAATAATGGTATCATTATGAGATTGGTGGGACCTATAACTCCCTCCAATTCATTGGGTAAATATTTTATATCTCATGAGATAGACATGGCTGGAACGGTAGGTTATACCGGTTCAGTGAAACAGGACTGAAACGAGGAGTGAACTCGGTTCATAAAGGGACTTTGTCCACTAAGATAGTCTTGGAAATGAGCCTTGACTAATAAGAAATGATTCTATATGATTATGTGTGTATTCCACAAAGTTTCATGTTTTAAGTTATGATTATTGTGATTACATTTCACTGCCATGATTTATCCCATGTTATGAAATTATGACCTCTTTTTCAGGTTAAGATTTCCAAAATTTATGTGCTTATGTATATGATGTGATTGATATTTATTTTGTTTACCCTTACTGAGAATTTGAGCTCACCCTTTTGTATTTTTTCTTTCCCCAAGTCAGGAATAATTTTATTAAGTAAGATATGCCAAAAGGGACTATAGATATGATGAAATAAATGGGAGACACTGTAGACGCTTTATGAACCAGTTGTTTATGTTTCCCAGTTTCTAAAGACACTATACCTATACGGTCCTTTCGTGATTTTGTTATATGTTGTAATAAGTATGCTTCAATTTTGATGTATTAACAATGTATGTAAAGTATGGTTCGTTATAGTTAACCAGTGTGAAAGTGGTGTGGGGTAACCCAAATGTAGATGTGCTTATATTATTACATTACTTGACTTATGTTACTTCGGTGAGTGTGGCTTGGTGAGGTTGGGATGGTTAGTATTCCATGGTAGGTTCTTGAGGTTCTAATTTTTTCTCATAGGGGAATTAGTATTTTCTCCCACTTGTTCATGGGTATCTTTAGTTTCCCTACTGAGTACACTTTTATTCTCACCCTACGTATATAAAACTGTTTTCAGGTTTCCATGAGGATTTGAGGACCATGCTGGACTTTACTGGATCAGGTGTTAGGATAGTTGTTGTTACTGCTTGTTTTTTTATTTTGATACATTATTTTGGATTGTTGTCATACTTTGTATCATCTTTCCTTTGGAACATGAATGTGGGAATGTATTATTGGATTTACTTTTACCTTTAGTCTTTGGTGTTGTTGGGATTTAAAATCTTATCTCCTTATGTTTTTCTATAAAAAGGTTAATGCCTTCCAAATCATGTGAGATTCTATACCCTTGGTTCTAGTCGCAACTCTGAGGCCTACTGAAGTCGGGACTCTGGGGTCATTATCTCTATTTCATCTTGAGGGAGGAAGGTATGTGAACTTTTTCATCCCTTCCCTCATATTGGAGAAGGTCGGTCATGACAAAAAAATATCAAGGAGAACTCAAAACAACTCCAGGTACTAGGAACACGTCTTTGTTTCTTTCTCACAAGTACTATCCACCTAGACACCATTCCTATGCAACACGTGAACCAAAGAAATGGTCTATCCACATAGCACTTTCTCCTGACGGACCTAGATCTCTACCGACTGCTCCCTAAATTTCACATCATCCTCGATATCCAACTCTCCCCATTCAATGACATGTGAATCTTCATGAAGATATAGATGAGTCTGAAAGATGTAGAAGATGTTGTGGGTCCTATCTTATTTTGATGTCAATGAAAACTGGAATGCAACTTCACCAGCTCACCCCAACACCTCAAAGAGCCCAAAAACATGGGATAAGTCTTACTCTTTAGCCAAACCGCCTCCTCCCATGTCGATGGGAAACCTTCAAGAACACGTGTTACCCAACCTTGAACTCCAAGGTACTCCTCCCACAATCAGTAAAAGGCTTCTATTGGTCCTACATTACTTTCATCCCCTCATGAACAATTTGAACATTCTTTTTCATGGTCTATACCACATCAAGAACAAGAACATTTGTCACACTAGCCTCTTTCTAGCACAATAGTATAAGATATTGTATATTGTACAAATCCTGAAATAGAGGTATTCTAAAAGAAGAGTGATATCTATTATTATAAGAAAACTCTTCCAAAGGCAGGTGTCCTACCCAAGATCTGCTAAAGTCCAAGATACATGCCTAAAACATATCCTCCAATGTTTGGATAGTCTGTTCCATCTTCCCATTTTTATAGGGGTGGAAAGCTGTGATGATATATAACTGAATTCCAATATAATTTTGAAATCCACTCCAAACTCATGAGGTAAAACATGCATGACGATCAGATAAAATGGACCTCATAAGTCCATGAAACCACACCAACTAATCCATCTACATATTAGCTAAATGATCCACTATGCCTAACTTCTTGATCTCTAATAAGTGGGGCGATTTCATCAACTGATCCATGATCACCCATATAGAATCACAACCTCCCTAAGATCTGGGTAACCCAATGATTAAATCCATTGAGATGTCATCCCATTTTCCACTTGGGAACATCCGAGGGATATAATAAATCACCAATATCATGATGATCAACATTTACCTGTTGGAAAACCATGCACTTTGTCACAAACACCACCACTGCCTATTTTATCCAGGGCCACTAAAACTATATCCTCAAGTCAGAGTACATCGTAGAAATTCACAGGTGTACCGCCAAAGGTGGTCTATGAAACTCAAAAATGAATCCATTTTTCATCACTACTAAAACAAATAGCCTTACTCGAAACAACATCTGGTTCTAACTATCCTCTGACCATCCTTCTCAAGCATCACCATTTCCAACATGATCACACATTACCTCTAAAATTGAGTCTCCCCACTAAGACTCCCCCACCTATTTAATTAGAGAAGACTATACAATCATTTAAAACAAAAATCCTCTACCACCATCCACCCATGCATATAAGTGTAGGGATACCAAATCTTCTATTTCACTCCTATAACCCATAGACTCTATAATAAAACTTGTACATGATTACATGATCCATGTTTTAACCACAACATTCCCCTTTCCTGAGGTGTAAGTGATCTAAGAATCATAATCCTGAAGAAACCCTATCCACCTCCATTGTCGCAAGTTTAGATCACACTTGGAAAATTCATACCATAAACTCTTGTGATATGTGAAGAACAAAAATTTCTCTCTGATGAGGTAATGATGCCACAACATAAATTTAAATAGAACTGCCGCTTGCTCCAAGTCATGGGTGTAATAGTTATGTTTGTGGGGAACAACTTCCTATACCCATAAGAGATCACTTCCTGCTACTATATCAACTTGCATCCCAAGCCCATACAGGAAGCGTCATAAAAAAACTCAAATAACATACCCTCCTATGACAGTTGAAGAACTTGAAAACAGACTAACATCCCCTTTAGGTAACCAAATGTTTCTTGGCACTAATCACTCCACAGATAATATTGGTATTTCATAGTCAGGCTATCAATGGGGCTGAAACTCAATAGAAATCGGGCACAAACCTAAGATAATAACATGTGATAACAATGAATCTATGAACATATACCATGCTCTTGGGTACTTCCCAAGAAAAAACTACTTCAACCTTTGATGGGTCTACTACCACACCTTACTGAGACACCACATGTCTGATGAAATGTAGCTCTCATATTCAGATCATACACTTGGAAAACATTCCATAGAGATGGTGGCATCGAAGAACATGAAAGACAACTCGAAAATGCTCGATATGATCCTATTATGACTTCAAGTAGATTAAGATATCATCAATGAATATGATGAAAAACCATTCCAATAACTCATAGAACACATATTTCATAATCCCCTTTAACATAGCTGGTGTTTTCATAATACCGAATGGTGTGACTACAAACATGAAGTTCCCATACCTGCATCTAAAGGAAGTATTTAAGATATCTCCATCTTTCATCCTCAACTGGTGATATCTAGACCAAAAAATGATCTAAAAACCCAACTCACCTCTCTTAGATGGCTAAAATGTTCATCTATCTTATTAAGTGTGTAATGGTTTTTTACCGTCACCTTATTCAACCTCTATTATTCTATACACAACCTTGTACTATAATACTCCTTCTTTGAGAACAACACTGGAGGATGCCATGATGACACACTGGGCAAGATAAAACCCTTCTACATGAGATCATCTATCTAAAACTTCAACACTAACAACTCATAAGGTTTCATCCAATAAGTTTCCATAAAAATTGGAGAAGCACAAATCTTTATGTCTATCACAAACTCAACATCACGTCTAGAGGGTAGCATCACAACCTCCTCGGGGAAAATATCTAGGAACTCCTTAATAACCATGGGAACATCCACTACCACAGGATCCATTGATTCCACCGACAACTCATAAAATAAGGGAAAAATGGGCTCCTCATGAAAACTGCCCACCTGAAAACTCCACTCACCAATGAAAACCATGCACTGGCCATCCACATCCAAAAACAAGACTCTCCTCTAGAAGCAGTTGATAATAGCATGTATGGAATACAACCAGTCTATTCTGATGATTACAATTTATGGCTACATCTATATCTTGAAATGATCCCCATGGGAGTGATGCATCCTCATCATCAGTCCACACTACTGGAACACATCAAACAAGCCAGTCTGGCCTCTAAATAGTGTAGTAAACACAAGGGTTATGAGAAGACTCTTTACATATAGTTCTATATAATTGGATAGAGCCGGTACAACAAATGAGTGTGAACCTCCTGAATTAAACAAGTCACAAATAAGGGTACAAAACAAACTAATCATACCTCTAATGTTCTCTCGACCCTCAAGAACTACTTCCCCCACTATGTGCAACTGACCATTCCCATCTCCTATGCCTCTCCACTAACGACCACCACTGTGGCAATGCTCGAGTCACATTCCATGAATATGATGAACATCCTAAGGTCGACCTCTATTTTCTCCATCTCCCCTCAGTGGACCAAAACAATTCTACCCCTATTACTAAAATCGCCTAACTAGAAACTTCTTTTGAGGCATATGTTGAACAAATCCACCTCCACAAAACTGAGCTTGGGGAACAACTGGGCTTTAGCTCTAGAGATTTCTACAAACTCTGCAACCAAAATACACTAGCACAAAGCCCCCAAGAAAATCACACAAAACACTATAATCGGTAGGCTAGAATGGAAGATTCTAAGGAGGACTCCTTTCCATTCAAAACATTGAAGGTCTTGTTGTCTAAGACCTACCACTAACAACAAGGTTCCTTAAATAACACCACTGGTTCCCTTCCTGTGGAAAACTTTTTCATGATTGCATTCCCTCGATCACCTATGCCTTCTTTTGGGCCTTCAGATATATCAGCCACATAAAAAGAGAAACTACATACTTGAAATAAGGATGGAGGGACTCCTCAAGATGTCTCACACAAGACTCCACATCTATAAAAGGATCTTAGGAAAAATGGAGATGGTCCTTGAACTTGATTCTCAGCTCCTGAATTGACATTCTTTCCTATTGAAGAGAAAGATGTTCTTGCCTCTTTACTTCCTTCATGGTCGAGGAAAGGAACTCTTCCTAGAAATCCTTATGGAATTCAACCCAAAAAATATCTTCATCTATCCTCACTCCCAATTATAGCATCCACCACTGATGGGCATCTCCTTGCATCTGACTAACTGCCAAAGGGACCCGGAACATATTTGGCACTCAGATTGAACTGAAATAAATATTGATCTCCTCCATCCAACTCTCTATCTACACATCTTAAACACTTCCATCATACTTTCCCATAGCCTGCATCTAAAAATTTTGCAATTTCATCTGCCATTGATCATTCTCCTAAACTGAATCAACCCAGCAGCGATCAACTGGTTCATCCTGATAAACCATAACTCCTTGATACCTGTAGGAATGATGACTAGGATCCATAGGTTAAAGGAAAAAAATGATTTCCTAAGCCTGAGTAGTGTGTAATTTTATTTAAGATTCATTTTAACTCTTTAATTTATTTTTTACCCATTTCAGAATTCCCAAAACAACCCAATTCAAACAAGAAAACAAGTCATCATGATGCATGTACCTTTACTATGTATCTACCCTTGTAGTAGAACAATCTTACTTTTCCATCCAATAAGTTCATATTATGTGCATTGGATCATGAGGGGCCCTAAAATATCATGTCCTAGATGGTCTCCCTAACATACGTCATGCACCAAGGTCAACTGTAACAGTTTCCATGCCACCCCATGGAATCCTCACTGTGCCTAAATCCAAAACCAATCTTTTCTATAAACCATAAAATTTGATTCCACTCTATCACAATCTTATCCATCCCAAGATACACCACCTAGGCTGGAAATGAAGAAAGGGAGATAATTACATCCATGTCCTGTCTCTGGTAGGCCCTGGGTTGGTGACTACCACTAAGGCTATAATAATATCATGTATGGGAGGCATTACCCTCTATATTAATATAAATAGGATTAAGAGTTATAATGAATCCTCCAAAATAACTCTAATACCTAATATAAAATAGAAACCCAAACCATACCACATGCATCTATATATAGAACTAATACAACTAAAAGTATTTAAAGTAAATACCCAAAAGTAAAGAAAATGATGTGACACAACAACTTCCAATGATTTGTGCTAATAATGTCTAGACTAGTCTATAAAATATTCTTGGAAAACTAAAAAAATTATATATATATATATATGTGTGTGTGTGGTGATCATACAAGTATAATCAGTAGGAAAAACTCAAGTCACTTGTGAACATGTGAAAGAAGCATACTAATGGACCTATGAGAAAATAAAAGAACCAAAATGCACCTATACAGGTTTAATAACCATCCCAACCTCACCAAGTCATTCTCACTAAAAAACACAAGGCAAGTAATATAATATAAATAAAATAACATCAATGATAGGGTACACCACACCACTTTTCCACTAATTAGCTGCTCTCACACCCCAATGAAAAACGTCATGGAACTCCCACCCCTTACAAACTTACCACAACACATCTCACTCGCACACACATAGGCCTCACAAAACCTCCCACCCACACATACTTGGGCCTCAAAACACATCACATCTCATCCCAAAGTCCCCTGGGATACCACATCAGAACTCATCCTGAAGACACCTGATACATCACGTCACAACTCACCCCAAATACACCTACTACACCACATCACAAATATTCCTGAAGACACCTAGGATAAAACATCTCATCATCTAACACACTAACATACTTTTATCCATCACAATCTGTGCAATAACTACCTTTCCAGGAAGAGAGGGCTAAGAAGAGTGGGTGGCCAACCATCCATCATCCGACTGGAATGTTGGTAAAGACACCACCACATGACTATGTGGGAGTTGTTGCCTAGTTCAAAACATTGGTGGGGTACATATCAAAATAAATATAATTTAAAAAGTATATATGTATAGTATAAAACACTCAATCACAACCTATGTGGTCTCGAACAAAAAACCAACTCACAACACCGTCATTTTTTCCACCTCTAAATGCATTTATTAGTATCTACAACAATCATTTGAGAAGGTTAAGAGACTTGAAAATAAAATTCAACTTTATATTTATTCCCTATATAATGCCCATTAATTTCATTATTTAACATCAACCACTGTTAATCCCATATCCCATCATTAAATTAATTATTAAAAATTCTCCTCCCATTAACCAAACCAACCCATTCCATTTAAAACCTTGTTAAAAATTCATTCAGTCTATCACTACTTGGGAATCTAGAACAAAGATACCAAATTCAATAATATATCAAAATTTCACCACCTTGATTCCCCAAAGGCATGACCCACAATCTATCACCCCCAAGAATATCCCAAAAATTGTCACCTCACCGCCCCAAAAGCACAGCCCACAAACTATCACCTCATCACCCAAAAATATCATCCCACAAACTATTATCCTGGAATTCCCCAAACACACATCTCCATCCCAGAAGAATGGGATCATATGACAACACATAAAGTTCCATTTACAGATTTACAAAGGGTATTTTATCACATTCTACTTTATTTAGGGTATTTATCACACAAACCAAAATCTTGGGGAAACCATTTAATTTGAAAAATATAAGTAATTAACTAATTTCCTTTTTGGGTGATATAAAAACAATAAAAATAATCACAATGGTCAAAAAACATATATCCATTGCATAAAAATCCACCAACGACCATAATTTTCAACGGGACATCAAGCTCGTACAGTCTACAATATCACAGTCATATCAATGTTGTAAAACATGCGAAGCATATTTCTTTACCATTCAATTTAAATATAACCAATTATTTATCATTAATTAATACATAAAAACCATAATATATAGTTAAAAAAAGGAAACCCCTCCTACATGGTACACAGATAAATAAAAATGAGGAAATCCCAACTTCAAGGGTGCTTTCCAACTCGCGGCACACTGTAGGGAAAAGAAGAATGTTTGTGAACCACCACTGCACCATGAGAACTGTGTATCAACCTATATCGCACCAAGGATCCATCAAACAAACCCAATTGAACCCAAAACCAAATAATTACCACTATATAGATCCCTAGGAAAGTAACGGAAGAAAATGGAGGATAATGAGAATTAACTCTCCATGGATCAATCATAGATCGCCAATGAACAAACACCCAGATCAATGGATCAAAGGGTGAGGAAAGGTGATTTAATGAAACCTTATGGATCCTAGGGTTATCCCAAGGAAGAATAAACCATTGATGAATGAATGAGAATTCAGCTAAAATTAATTTTAAATCTAAACTGTATTGGGGGATTACATGGCGTGTAATCCCCTTTCTTAACGTATAATCCGCAAGGTTCAATTTCCACCGAATAGTGTGTTGCCTATTAATTTTATTATTTATTTTTAAGCATAGATAAATTAAACATTGTGAAACCTTATTTCACATCATGTAACTTTTCATGATGTGAAATCCTCCCCTAATTCTATCTTTTAGCAGTTGAACATCTCCAGACTTCCTCCAAGCCTCCTCTAAACTCCTCCAACAACTAAAAATGGCAATGTAACGGACTATGGAGGCACAAACCATTACATTAATTCTTTTGGAATGATATTATTTCTCAATTTACCACCATATATTATAAATTTTATATATTTAGTGACACATTACCATTGGTAAAACATTTATAATATTTGAAAGGTAAGAATCATTAGAAGTGTGTAACTCCACTCACATATAAAAGGGAACTTCCGATAAACAAATATTATCATTATTTTAGTGTTATATCACAGAAAATAACTGTAAATATCCCTTCCCAAAATTACTCCCTTTGTATTATAGGTTCTAGTCTAACCAAAAGAAAATTCTAGATGGATTACGGTATAACACATGTGTTGTTTTTTTAAAGATGTATAACTCCTCATGGAGCTCTTTTATGTTTATTTCTTACCCTTCCACATTCAAACATATCATATAATTTATGTTATAATAATAGTTATTTCAAAAATATACTAAAATTGTATTATTTATATGGTTCAACACTTTTCCATCTCTTTTATTTTATATAAAAATAAAAATATTTCTCATGGGTATACGCGGACTACCACTTCCACCAAGCAATGCCTTTAATTTTTCACCACCACCTAACATGGATAGTTATAATGATAAAGTTAATAAATATATATAATATTTATTACATAATTATTATTTTTTAATTATATGATACTATATAGGTTTTTTCCCTTCTATCAATTGGAAAATGATAATGTGGATCGTGCATACCTGTGGACTACCACCTAAAGGAAACAATGTGGTTCATTAATCATGTAACCATTGATTAATGGTTTTAAATTTGTAATTTTTTTTGAATATTTTAATTTTTTTTATAATAGATATTTTATATATGATTAAACCATGAACCCATAGAATATAGTAAACCTATTGAAGTTGTCCTCAATATTTCAAATGAATTCCTCAAAATGACTGAAATAAACTTAATCTATTTAGTAACAATATAGTAAATGGTAATAAATTAAATAAATTGGATTATGATAATTAAATAATCTTAAAAAATGGTTCTTAAAAAATTATATTGTAAATATACTATTATAATATATGTTTATAACTCCATATCTGGTGTGTTAGACTCCAAGTAATTGTTTTTTCATACAAACCATGTTTAAAATGTTTTGAAATTTTCTTTTTTATATGTTTTCCATATAGATTAATGTTTCATATAATTATTCAAATTTTTTTGTTACACTAAAATAATTTTTAAATATCATTTTCAAACTATCAATTATATCCCTTATAGTGGTTGAATATTTTTATATTTTATAACTTTTGATTGAGGTTATTTTTAAAAAATACTCAATGGAATAATTTTTTAAATGTTTGTAATATCAATACAATTCCATAACATCATAATCACTATTAATTAAAATGGATCCTATAAAATTATTGAAGTTTTTTCAATAAATAATATATTTATATTTATTTTTGAATTTTTATTTTTTGGAATTCTAATAAAGAACCAGATTTTTATCCTTATTTTACAAGATTCAAAAATGTGCTTTATCATATTTTTTGAAAAAGATATTCTATGTGTTTTTATGATTGAGATAAAATATTTTGTGTGTTTTATTTTTATTTTTGTCATTAAACATTATTCATGATAGTTTCTGAGCCTGATATAGCACTAAAATACATTGGGTAATGATTTTTTTCTACAAGTAATATATTTTTTGAATTAATCGGGACTGTTATTCAATTTGTAAGAGTTATAACATGAGTGACTTCAAGAGTGGTATGGAGAAGATATCCCAAGGTACCTATATAAATTTTCTAGGAATTAAAATTAGTTTTCAAATATTTATTTGTATTATAAAAGTTTATAATAATAATTTTATGTTTAAATAAAATTTTATGACACTTTTATGGGTGAAAAGAATGTTTTTCATGAAACTATTTCCAAGGGTACTCATTTTTTCTCAAGAAATATTATGGACAATAATATTTCATTTACTATTTCTTATGATATTTTTTTTATGAAAATATTAGGGAAGTGAATTTGATTTTATGAGTTTTAAATGATTATTTTGAACTAAATTATAGATATTAAAAAAGAAAATTTTTAATTAGACCCCACCATAAAGAGAATGATATAAGAAATCCACTATAACATATAATATTTTTAATTAATGTTTTTAAATTTTTTAGTCATTTACTTGTGAGACATAAAAATATAAAATGTTATTTTTATATGCACATGTTGTCATGATTTAAAAAAATGAGTAAGATGAACAACTATATAGACCACATGATAGTTCATTACAAATAACTATTACAAAATACTAAAAATAAATCATTGTCGGATCTACACTACATGATATTTTTGAATTTCTACATAATGAATTCACATATGGATTATGAATTCAAATGAATTTAAATAAATTAGAGTAGTGGAGAAGATACAATTACATTATTCAAAATAATGCAAGATGAATAATCATAAGAGTCTCTAAGTGATTTAAAAATGGTAAATCATATAGATTTCATAATTAAATTTTGTGCCCAATTGACCAGTGAAGAAACGCGAATGGTGGTGAATTGGTTATTGACTAAATTTTTTCCATAACAAAATCCTTTACCCTGTGTAATTAACCATATATTTCATGTTAGTGAAATTTTATCTAATAATTTTTTAATGAGAAATATTACACTACATACATATGAGTAATTTATTAAATATTCACAATGTATTAATTACCTTTTACCTATTTTCTAATTTTGGTTGTTATAATTTTTAATAAGTATACTAGTATTGTAAAATTGAGGTTGGAATATTTTTTCCATTAAATGTTAAACTTTAAAAAATATTAAATTTTAATTTAATGGATTTTTTTAATGATTTATTATGTTTAAATATACTTTCATTATTACATTAGTCTTTATCCTTGAATATGAAATTTAGAAAGGGTATTTTTTGGTTATTTTAAACCTACGAAAGTCTTTTTCTTAATTAAGGAGTCAAATATTAATGTATTCTATCTATAACCAAAAAATTAAACATTTACATATTTATAAAATATGACACAGTTTATTATTTTTTTTATAATCATCCATGATAAAATTTCTTAACCCAGATCAAGTAGGTGGTCAAAATGACCCAATCAAGAACATTCCATGATTAATTCATAATTATAAAGTTATTAAATTAAAAAAATAATAGTAGAATAATGACATTATTTCGTGTCTATTTTTTTGATATATAATAAATATAAATAATTTTGAATAATAAATTACTGATAAGAAAATACTACAAAATTTGAATGAAATATTTTTCTTTTAGTATCCTTCTGTTGAACGATTGAATTAATGATAATCATTTATTACTCATATAAATAAAAGGTTATATAATTTATTATTTCAGAAAATTAAAGATGTCATAAATATAATATATATAAAAAAACATTTTCATGGCCTTAAATGTAATTTTGGGATGAATATACAAACATTACTCAATCATCTCATAGAGGTAGTAGTCCACATGTATGTATAGTTGAGTATTTCATTTTCCATAGAATGAGAGAAATAAATATTATGTTTCATAAATTAATAATATAAAATATGTTATAAATATCATTCATATCTATTAAATTCAATATATGGAAAAACAATATAAGGTGGTTAAGTGAAATGAAATATGGTGTTTTTTTAGGCGAAAGTCCATACCTACAGAAGTGTCATTTTACATTTTCTTAGGGAAAAAAGGAAGAGTTGTTACATCTTCTACCATATTTATAATAACATAAAATTATAATAGGGATACTTATCTAGTTTAGTTTTAGATATTGAAATGGAATTTTATAATTAAGCAATTTAGGTAAAGGAAAATACAGGATGAAGAGGTTAGAAATATATACCTCGCTACTTGGGTTATTTTCATTGTATTAGGGGATTAACCCTTTAATGGATTGAAGTTTAAGAATTAAATAAATTTAATTGTTTTTCTAGGAGTGTGGAGTATATATATATATATATATATATATATATATATATATATTAGATTGAAATGATGGGGGTTTTTTGGGGAATTGAGGATAGGATATCCCCTTTTATAAGTACATAGGAATGTATTTTTTTTAAATACCCAAAAAAAATCTATAATGTGAAGTCAGTCTCAATAAAATTTTCTCCAAAATAGAGAAATAATGGAGGAGTGACATGGCTGATCCAAACCATAACCACTCTATTATAAATATTTTATACAATTTTTCAATCCCATTACAACTATAATTCTTAATTTTTCTATTTATGATATTATGGTGCTAACTACTTTTTACCTAATTCAATTCCATGATTTTACCTAAAACTAATGGGGACTATATTATATAATATAGACAAAATTATTAAAAATTATAAATAAATTTCATTTTATTGATTTCATTAATTTTACAAATAAATGCTTTTAAAAAACTAAAGTATAATATATTGGAAACAATATTTCAGAAAATATTACTTATGTTGTAAAATATAAAATATAGTTTATTGATTCAAATATAATATTTTAATATATATTTTCTTCCTATAAAAAATATGTGTTCATGAAAAATGTTTCCTAATATTTATATTTTGGGTATATCCATGTAATCTCATTAATTCCATAGTATTTTCAATAATGGGTTTTTACAAAATTAAACTTTTAATTAATGATTTAGTAAAAATCCCAAAAAAATCATCCTAATATTAAATTATTTTTCAAAATAATAAAAAAATATTTATTTTTTAAAATTAAATTTTTAATTTTTTAGAATTCAATAATAATAAAACACCCAAAATATACTGGAAAAACTGTTCTCATTGGAAAATTTATTTTTTAAAATGTAAACTACTCATTATTATTATTTCATAGAAATTTACAATTAATGTATTGGGAGCATGTTATTTATATTATTAGTATATTTTATTATCATTTATTAATAATATATCTAGTTCTTGAAATAAAACACTGATTTAAATAAATTTTGTAGGCATAATAGAAATTTATTTTTTTTGTTTTAGATATATTAATTAGACTTCATTATTATTTATAATAGAATTTATTTTCATTATTCCATTATTTAAAAAAATACTCTTATTTATACCCACTAATTTAATTAAAAGGATTTAAATAGTTATAAATATTATTCGAAATATATCTTTTTTTTTGTTTTAGTTAGGTATAGTGTTTAAATGAATTATATAATATGTTATTTATTAAAGTATAATATATAGTAATACATCAGGTTATTACATTTTCCCCCTTAAATAAATTTTATCCTCAAAATTTTAAAAATTACTCATTTAAAATGTATGTTATTGTAATATTAACGTATCTATCATTTGGGAAATAAATTCTAATAAGAAATATATCATACTTTCTTGGTCTATAACAAGTTATATATCATTCCTTAGAAAATAAAAATAATTCTTACAAAAATGTAACCTAGAATGTATTAAACATACTAATTTGTTTCCATAACATAACTCTCTCAAAACCTTTTTATTCTCTTAGGCATTAAAAAAATGTAAAAAATTATATTCCTAAACAAAATATCATCTTTTAACCCTAAAATCTATCATTCACTAGCTCATAAGGTTACAAATGAGTAATTATATATCATAATAACAAAAATATGATTAACATCACACAAAAATATCATGTATTACATTTCCTTATATATAATTAATGAATCCCAATATTATCTAACTCAATTTTCTCAAAAGTAGTCAACTCATTAATGCCTCAACATCTTGCTTATATTAGTCCAAAGATTTATCCATACCACCATAATGGTTTCTTCTATATTTATCTCTAAAAATATAACCTTGTACTAAAATCTATTTTCATGGTTATTAATTCTATTTTATATAGTTTTTTTAAATATTAATGTTGAACTACTTAATAATAATCTGTATATATCACAAAAACAAAATCCCTTTTATAATATATCATAATAAAATTGATAAATATAAATCACTAATGAAAATTACTATTATTAGTATTATGGTATCAGCCTCAAAAGCATGTGTAAGAATAAGATACTCACCCTTTCAATCATAACAGAAATATTAGAATATTATCAACCATTTAAGTACTCTCTCATATTCGATTATAAGACATAGCTATTTTTGGATACATACAATTATCATCATTATCTTAATGATCATGATCATCCAAATTCTGAAGCATATATTATTATAACAATATCTAAACTAATCCAAGTATTTGAATTTAGTAGATCAGTCCTATATTGATTTCTCTAATTAAAATATCATTTTATCCAATGATATATTAATTAAAACTATAACACACTTTGTTAATCTTATAATGAGTTTGGTTCTAGTGAAGATACTTTACATTGGGTTCTATCATACTTCTTATCCAAATCCATTAATGTAATTTGAAAATAATTCCTCAAAAAACGCTTTATAATGATAAAGTAATTAACCAAACCATATACCATGGGAGTTTTTATCCAGATGTGTAGTTTGTCCTCTTTGGTATGCACCAGGTCATGGATGAGTTCATATCTAACACAAAATATTTGGAATTATTACCCATAATTTCAATTTTAATTAATCCTACATACACGTTCCAATATCCAAAAAGTGATTTATTTTCATAGGAAATTAAACAACCTCTATTTCAACCCAATTTTATGATGTTATACTATAGTCAGGCATAACCCTTACACTCCACTCTATAATTTTAACTAATGTCCCTTTATCCTAATACCCAAAATATTGAATATTATATCATCTAACCTAAAGGGTTATCTAAACCATTGAAATTATGATAGAACAAAACATTTCAAACATATATTAGATTTCAAAATCCCAAATTATCCTCAACCAATAGCATCTTAAAATATTATAATATAAACCATTATATAATAAAAAATATGGTATAAAAACTTTAATATTTCTATAATTACATGAAATAAATAAAATATTTCATTAGAACAAATTTATAGGTCCTTTTATATTTTGAGTGTTAAAAAAATGGCAAAGTAGTAACTAAAAAAACACATGACATTTTGAACTAATATTCATTTTTCTTTTAACAATGAGAGTGCGATACACCATTTTATTATAAATTAACCCTTTATTTTTTTAGTTATATAAATTTATTGGATTTTTTTGGGAAGTTTATTATAATTTTTGAAATGAATTTGGGTATTTTCAAGATATTCACATTTTGATCACTATTAGTAGAAACTGTGCAACACCTTCTAGGAAACCATGGAATATAAAAACAGGGTACATAGAAGGTTCATGGTTTGGCTTAACCATATGGCCACCCATGAGAAACCATAAAAGTGTATAAATATGGATTCATCATTGTTGGTTCATTATTTTTCTAACCATGTGATCCAACTATGTGAGAGGTTTTTAGGATAAGAGGATAACATGTGGTTAGTGCACTATTTCCCTAACCATGCAACGTTCAAAATCAAATCCAAATTTTTTTGATCTTATTAATTTTAGCCTATAAAACTTTATTTTCCCGTATTTAATCCCTAAATTGATATCCTAAAACTCATATGGTTTTTTAGACCTTTACTCTTCAACCAAGAGTGATATATTGGTGAATCTTGGTACGTTGGAAGCCAGATTCCTTGGTAAGTTCACATTATTTGTGGTTTTCTATAGTTTTCTTATTCAACCCTATAATTTATCCATGTATCTAATCTTTTGGGTATATATTCATGTTTTTTATGTCAATCACATTGAGTTATTCTTTTTTATATGAAGTGGAACAAGATCTAAGGTATTTTTTGGAATATCTAAGCCATGTTTTTTGGAGTTTTTTCTGATAGTTCATGCTTTCCAAAATTTGTGACGTGGGTGGATTAAATATGAATCCTCTTGATTAAAACTATATGTATCCATTAAAAAATGATTAAATTTATTTAATTTAATTGGGGGATTTATGTGAAAATATTGACCTAAACCCTCTTTAGTTATGGTTTATTAAATTGTGGAATTGATTATTTTGGTGGAAAGTGATTTTTTCATGATTTTAAAATGTGGTTTTATTTTGATTTACTGAAAATTTTTGTGGACATGTTTTCAATAAAAAATATATTTTATTGAAATGGTTTATTATAATTGGTTTGAATGTTATTTGACATAAATGGTTGGAAGGTAAAAATTTTCATTAAAGGGGCCATATAGAAGGGGCATGTTTCATTGGGAACTTAGTGTATGGTTACCATGTGATTACTTGGTAGATAAATGAGATACCATTAATGAGTAAGGAACTATCACTTGGGTATAATTGTGTCGTTGTGTAGAATGAAATGGGTTATTCTAACGGGATTTCTAAAATGGTTTGAAAGACTTGTTTTTTTCTTCCCATGGAAAACTGTTTTTCTTAGAAATTTTTTTGGGTTTAATATAAACTTTTTCAAATTGTTTTATATAAATTTTTTTCACATAAATGTGATAACATGTTAAATATTAAATTCATGAGTAGGGAATTCATTGGTGAAATCCTACTATTTTTTATACTCTCCATTTCTTAGGAACTTTTGTGCATTCATAGATATTTTATATTGAGAAATAGGTAATGTAAAGGTATCTCACTTATTTAGTGATGTGTCTAGATACCATTGAGTTGAATTGTGGGGTTAAATATTGGATATTTTTAGGAGTCTCTATTTTCATGTCTCTGTTGTCTTTGATTCTTTTTATACTTGGTTTGGTTTATATTATAATTTAGTTTGGTTTTCATTTCTATTTTTACACTGATATTACTGTTGTTGTTTGTTTAGTTACATTAACCATTATAATTTTTTTTCATGAATTATATAGTGGTTTTTTGGTCATGATTACCTGGTATGGTTTTTTCAATGGTTAATTAATCCCCCAATTTTTTATGAATAACATGGAATTTATTTTCAACCTTTGGTGTATTGGGGATTTCACGTAAGACCTAGTATCACCCTCATCCTCTTTCCAATCCAATTGGTGAGGGGTGGGATGTTACAAATGGTATCAATTTGTTCGATCTGGGAGTTGATAAATCATTCTTGTTTAGTACTTGAGTTATATTCGTGGAAAGTATATAGGATTGTCAAAACATGAAATGCTGACCATAATGAGGCATAACTAACCTATTTATGAAGAACACCATGTTATTAGGAAGTTGGGTACATAAGTGTTTTGAGACACATCTATGATTTATGACCTTATTTTCACGAGTTTACTTAATGTCAATAGGATTACATGTGTTGATAGAAATTACTTCTCACTTTGAGAGGATGTTTCATTTTGAGTAAAGTTTTATTATTTCATGAAAAAGTATATAATTTTGAAAATAGTTGATAATGATTTTATTTTCAAAAGCATTGTAGAATTTTAAAAAATGGATTAGAAGTGGAAAAATGTTGAATTTTAAAAATCCTTGTTGTGATATGTGTTATGTGGGTAATTTTAAATTTTTAAGCCTTTAGTTTCTATAGATTGAGACTTAATGGATTATTCTTTTGGATATAGAAATTTTAACCAAGTAGGTCTCATAGAAACCAACTAGAGGAAGCTACTGAAAATGTGGTTGCGCCTAAGAAAAGTTGAACTAAAACCTAGTTCGAAGTATTGTCCAAGATTTCCACATTTTGGATAAATAAAAAATAAGGGATGAACCAAGGTGTTGGAATCACCTGTTTTGATATTCCCAAATCTTTTTTCTTTTATATGATAATCGTGTTTCATTAATATTCTTAGTTTATATCAAGTAATAACTATGTATTCTTTAATCTCACTGCTCTCTATTTTAAGCATACAGTGAAAAATTTCTCCATGTAAAAGGTAATTGTTAGAGGTTTCCGATAGAGGTTACCAATAGAAGGTTATCGATAGAAGGTTACCGATACAGGTCACCAATAGAGGTTACCGATATAAGGTTACTGAGAGAGGTTACCACTGAGGAACCTCATCATTGAGTTATCAATGAAAGGTCATCGCTACAAGTCTTCCTCTCAAAGGATATTTTTGTAAAGTTATTACTAAAGGTTACTACAACAAGGATACCGATGAAGCCTACTGATGAAAGATACTAATGAAGCCTACAGGTGAAAGCTACCAATGAATCCTACCACTGAAGGCTACCGATGCAGGCTACCACTGAAGGATACCAATGAAAGCTACCGTTGAAGGCAACCACTGAAGGCTACCACTAAAGGCTACAGATGGAGGCTATTGTTGAGAAGGATACCATTACCATCCTACCAATATCCACTCTCCTACTCCATACATTTTCAATTTCTTCTAATTATTATAACGGTCGTATTTGGTGAATTTAATGCTTCTAACATTAATTAATGCTTATTGCTGACATATCAAGAGACCGTATCTGGAGACAGTATAAGGTACAAGGAAGACCTCATGTGGTTTTCTTATTCCTATTTTCAGAACTCAAAAATAAAATAGAATACCAAGGAATTGAAGAAATTGGATTCTAGAGAGAGAGTCGTTACATGAAGGATCAAAAGAACAAACAGAACACATCAGCTTTTAAATTTTGAATCCAAGAGCCTCAAGAATATCATTTTGGGAGAACAAATTCAATATTGTTTTCAGTGCATCATCAAATATCTCTCAAACCAATAAGTATAATACTCAGTACCTGGAAGCTAGAACCTTGAGTTGTGACACTCTGTTTTGGAGACAAATTCTAGAGAAAGACTCAAACTCCAATTTCTTCACTATAAGGAGTCAAGATTTGAACTGCAAACACATAGAGACTTCTAAAATAAATCTTTATAACATTATCACTATTGTGTTTATTATATTAAATTTATGAGAAGTGTGTGTTTTTCTATTATAGACACTCTCTCATGTGCTTAAACTTTAGGATACTGAAAATACTCACATCAAACTTCACTTACACTTTGTTTCCCACATGTAACTGTGCAAGAGGCCATGTGTGGTATGGATTGTTTGTTTTTTCCATGAATAAATGTGGTAGAGGGTGTGATCCCTGGATAGTTTGTAAAAACTATTGTAAATCCTGATACAGGTTGTGTATCAAGTTTATTATTAATATAAACTACATGGTGGTAGGTGATCACCAAGTGGGGAGGATTAAGACTCAGCTTGAGACTAAACCTCCTGGTTAATTCATCTAGGTACTATATTTTGTAATACTCTGTTTTCCTATTTTCTACTGCTAATAATTTGAAAAACTAAAAACTGTTTTACATTATCTCAGATAGTTAATTATGGTTAGTGTGTGTATGTGTTTAATTCAGTAAACATGTTTCAAAATTTAAATAAGTGTTTTACACTGATTCAACATAGTAATATTCTCCCTTTAATAAACGTTTGGACCAACTAAACATTTATATCTCTACTTCCATAATTAACTGGGCTATTTCCAAATTAGGGGATCTTTATCATAAAGTTTTTAACATGAATTTTAAGTAGGAACTCAATTCACCCCCCTATTGAGTTTCCACTCCGACCAACATTTGGTATCAGAGGAGTTTATATTGCTACCATCTGAACAATTGTGAATGTTTTCAAATTATTTTCAACTATGATTTTAGTTGTATCTTAAAGATCTTAAAATTTATATCATATCTATATTTTTAGTGGTTTAAATTCAAATTAACTATGGATAACCAATTTGAGGGCGCAGCTACCAACAGACCACATTTATTTAATGGTAATAACTACGCTTAGTGGAAATTCAAAATGAAAACGTATCTAGAGAGCATGGGTTCTGAAATTTGGGGCATAATTGAAGAACAACATGCATTTCTTGCAATTATTAGGAACACATGGTCTCAGTTGACTAAAGCTACATATAACAATAACTATAAAGCAATGAATGCAATATACTGTTCTCTAAGTGATGAAGAATTAAATTGAATATCTACCTATAAAACTACATATTAAATTTGGGATACTTTGGATGTTTCCCATGAGAGAACAACCAATGTTAAAGAAATGGGATTAAATACTTATACTATTAAATATGATAATTTTAAAATGAATCTTGATGAACTTATATCTAAAATGTATCTTAGGTTCAATGAAATAGTAAATACCATGAGTCTTCTTGGGAAACCAGTGGATAGTAGGGATCATATTATGAGGTTGCTTCGATGCCTACCTAACAGATGGAGATGAACTTCTGTTTATATCTGAGAATCATGTGACATAAGAAAACTACCAGTGAAGGAACTAATTGGAAAACTTATGATGTACGAAGAAGATCTTAAGAAAAATCCAGAAGAACATAATGAACTGAAAAAGAAATCTTTAGAATACAAGACTTCTACCTTAAAGGGTAAAGATAATGAAAATTTTTAAACTCCTGTAGTCTATTCCATCAGTGAAGATTCATATTCCGATAGTGATGATGAGATGTATCATCTTTCTTGGAGATTCAAAAAGTTCAACCAAAAGAATAAGTTCTTTAGAAATTAAAACTATAAAGGAAGGTATGATAGTAAAGGATAGTAAAAAAATGACAGGAAATGGAATTATAATACAATTGAGATGGTCTGTTATGAGTGTAAATGAAGAGGTCATGTGAAGGCTGATTTCCCTAAGCTAAAATTTAAGAAGAAATATGAAGATAAGGGAAAGGGATATAAAAAGGCTATGAAATCTACTTAGAGAGATTTAGAAGATAGCTCTAGTGGATCTAACACTTTTAGTATTGAAAAGAACAAATAGGAAAAATTGTGTTTCATGACAGAAACATCTAAGGTAATACCTAATTCTCCTATACATAATGCTTACTATTCTGGGAATGAAATTGAATCAAATAATGGTGAAAATATGACTAAGGTTGAACTATTTGAATAATTTGGAATGCTTGAAGATACCATTAATGAACTCAAGGATAAATTTACATTATTAAAAAGAAAACATGCTTTAAATGCCAAATATATGTATGATTTGGATATTGAGAAAGAAAAATTTGCTCAGTTGTTAAAAAAATTATTGAACTTAAATTATTAAATGAGCAGTTAAAAAAAGATCTTGAGAAGTTTACTACAGGTAGAGATACCTTGACTAAGTTTCCAGGGAAACAAATTGCTCCAAAATACAGAACTAGTCTAGGATATCTACCAGGATAAAGAAGAATTATTAAGTTCAAATTTGTTTCAAAATCAATATAGTTCACTACTACTTCAAGTTGTGGACCATCTTTTGAAAAACACTTTTCTAAGTGACCTAAAAAAAATTTCATGTCTAAAAACATATCTATTGATTATAGGAAACCTGTAATACAAATATGGGTTCCCAAATTTTTACTTTCTAACCTCTCTGAACCCACGAAAATCTGGGTACCAAAGTTACCCTATGCTTAATCTGTTTTGTAGGAAAATTGTTTAAAGATCTCATGTAAGACCCTATAGTACATAGACTATGGATGTTCAAGACATATAATAGGAGACTATTCATACTTCAAGAGCCTAATTAAAGTTAATGGTGGACATGTCACATTTAATGATAATGTTAAAGGGAATATTTTCGGCTTAGGCCAAATTGGTAACCCTAATACAATATTAATTTCAAAAGTACTTTTTTATGGGTTAAAATACAATCTTCTGAGTATCTCTCAATTGTGTGATGATGGTTTCAATGTTATGTTTGAAAATGATTCATGTAATGTTTTTAATTATAGAAATTATTAACTATTCACTGCTCTTAGAAATGAAAATGTATATGCTATTGATTTAAACTCTTTAGTTAATCAAAATCTTTCTTGTTTAAATGCTTTTCATAAGGAATCTTGGTTATGGAATAGAATATTAGGACACTACAATGTGAACTTACTTAGAAAACTAACTAGGAAAGGTTTGGTTAGAGACTTACCTAAATTGGAATTCCCACTTAACAATGTTTTTAATCCTTGTGAAAAAGGAAAATAGCACAAAGATTCTTTCAAACCAAAGAAAGATGATTCCACTTCTCAACTACTTGAGTTGGTTCACATGGATTTGTTTGGAATATATAGAGTTTCAAGTTTAAATGGAAATCATTATGTTTATGTTCTTGGAGATGATTTTTCTAGATACACTTGGGTATACTTTCTAGATCACAAAATTTAAGCATTTTCTTACTTCATTAAATATTCCAAGTCTATATAAAATCTTAGTGGACATAGAATTAAGACCTTGAGAAGTAATCATGATCGTGAGTTTGAAAATAAGATGTTTGAATCTTTTTTCTCACATAATGGCTATAATTACAATTTATCTGCTCCTAGAACACCTCAACAAAATGGAGTTATAGAAATATGAAATTGGACACTTCAAGAGATTTCTTGGACTATGCTAAATAAGTATAACATGCCTATCTATTTTTGGGGTGAAGATGTTAATACAGCGTGTTACATCATCAATAGAGTCTTAATTGAACTATTATTAAGAAAACCCCTTATGAGATATGGAATAATATGAAGCCTAAGGTTAATTACTTTAGAGTTTTAGGTTGCAAAGTCTCTATCCTTAACACTAGGGATAATCTTGACAAATATTTTTCCAATAGTGATGAAGGAATTTTCCTAGGTTAGTCAATCTCTATTAAATATTATAAAGTATTCAATAAGGGTACTAGATTTTTGTAAGAATCATTTAATTTCAAATATGATGAGACTGATCCACATGAACCCAAAACCTCTATTGAACATCTTGAGAAAGATATGTAAATTCTATACCTTAATGACAAAGATAGTGAATCCTTAGTGAAAACAACTAGTTCTATAAATTATCCACAATCTGATCATGTTGAATCTGAACCTATAGATAACCATGATAAGTCTAGTTCAACTCTTTCTAGATGTATTAGAACTCTTAAGAATCATCCTTTAGATTTTTTACTAATTGATCTAAATAGAGGGACACAAACTAGAGCTTCTCTGAGAAACCAGGTTGAATATCAATCTTTTTCTTAACAGATTAAACCCAGAAATATTAATGATGCTATCAATAATGAATTTTTGGTGATATCTATGCAAGAAAAATTAAATCGGATTGAATGAAACAAAGTTTGGGAAATATTTGCAATACCTAGAGAAATTTTGACCATAGGAACTAAATCGGTGTTTAGAAATAAAGTTGATGAATCTGGAAACATAGTTAGAAACAAGGATAGACTAGTTGCACAAGGATATAGTCAAGAAGAAGGAATAGACTATAAGGAAACATTTACACTTGTAGCTAGACTAGAGTCCATTAGGATACTACTTTCTTATGTAGCTCATTTGAATTTCAAAATTTATGCAATGGATGTCAAAAATTTATTTCTAAATGGGTATATAGTTGAGGATGTATTTATTGAAAAACCCCATGGTTTTACAAATCCCCATTTATCAAATCATATCTTTAAACTTTCTAAAGATTTATATGTAATAAAACAACCTCATGTAGATTGGTATGATAGACTTAGTAATTTTCTTATTTCAAAAGGTTTTAATAAAGGAATAGTTAATCCTACTCTTTTAATTAAAAGATTTTCCAAAAATGTTTTAATAATAAAAATTTATGTAGATGACATTATTTTTGGATTCTCTACAAATTCTTTATGTACTTATTTTTTTAAAATGATACAAGATGAATTTGAAATGAGTTTAATGGGGGAACTTAAATTTTTCCTTGGGTTTCAAATTTTTCAAAATAAAAATAGTATTGATTTAAATAAAAGTAAATATACTAAGGATATTTTGAAACATTTTGGTTTTGATGGTAATAAAGTTAGTGATACACCTATGAGTGCCACATGTATATTGGATGCTAATGAAACTGGTAAACCAATGGATCAAAACAATTATAGAGGGATGATCGGGAGTCTGCTCTACCTCACAGCTAGCTGACCTGATATTATGTTCAGTGTATGCATGTGTTATCATTTTCAAGACAATTCCAAAGAATCTCATTTAAATTCTGTTAAAAGGATTTTTAAATATCTCAAGTATACTAAAAACTTAGGACTATTTTATCCAATAGGATAATAATTTGATTTAAGAAGTTATTCAGATGTTGAGATTTCTAATTGTAAGTTAGACAGAAAAAGAACTTCTGGAACATGTCACATTTTAGGAAAGTCACTAGTTTCATGGTGTAGTAAGAAATAGAATTTTGTTGCATTATTCACTACCAAAGATCAATATATAACTATTAGTAGTTGTTGTGCTCAAATTTTTGGGATGAAAAACACTTTTCTAGAATATGGATCTCAATTCAAATATGTCTCTATAAATTTTGACAATAAAAGTGCTGTTAACATCTCTAAAAATCCAGTATCTCATTCTTAGAAAAAGCATATTGATGTGATACATCACTTCTTAATAGATCATTATCAAAGAGGTGATATCACTCATGAATTCATAGGCACAGAATATCAATTGGCTTATATATTCACAAATCCTTTCAATTCTGAGAGGTTAAATTACATCAAACATGAGTTAGGTATGATAAACTATTAAGATAAGACCTCATCATTATACCTCATTGATAAGACCTCACTGTTAGACCTCACCAATAAGACCCCATTGTTAGACCTCAATGATAAGACCCCACCATTAGACCTCACCGATAATACCTCACTATTAAACCTCACCGATAGGACCTCACCATTATACCTAACCGATAAGACCTCACCATTAGACCTCACCGATAAGACCTCACCATTAGACCTCACTGATAAGTCCTCACCATTTGGACCTCACCATTTGGACCTTACCATTGGACCTCACCATTAGGACCTTACAGTTGGACCTCACCATTGGACCTCACCGTTGTCACCTTACCGATAGTTGACCTTACTTATGTCTGGGACTTCGTGTTTTTCTGCCGAAATCTAAAACATTTTTTTTATTTTACTCTATTTTTTTAGATCCCAAAAAGATAAAAATAAATTATAAACCACATTTCAATCCACTTCAATCCTCTTATGAACCTCTTGCTCCCTAATCTTGGAACCTAACCTTCTGCTAAAACCCTAAAACCACTATAGATTGCAATGTAAAAACTAAAGAGGTTGATGGTTGATGATGATGAAGATGTGCCGAACCCTAAGAGACCTCATGTTGGGTCTAGTAGTGGAAGCAAATTTGTGGTGAAGCTGATAAATCCTCGTTTTTTGAAGGGGGAAATCATGGTAGAAAATTAATTATGTTTAGAATGGATATTTTCAAGAAGGTCTATGGTGCTGAAGGCACTTGAATCTCGGAATTAGGTAGAATTTTTTACAAATAACAATGGACCATCCTATCTGAATCTAGTGAAGGAATTTTTTGAGTCTCTGAAGTTCGAGAGGTGTGAGGATGAAAACATAATGTCTTCAATGTTAAATGGAGTAAGTGTGAGATTCTCTTCTATTAAATGGGCTGAATGATTAAGAGTCCCACATGAAGGCATTTTTTATTACTGCTCTAGAGTGGTGCCTCCCACCAGTGAGTATTTTTTCTATGAAGAGGATTTGGCTGAGCTGACAGGGAATGAAATCCCTAGAAAGGTGATTCCTACTGAAATGGAAGGAGAAAACAGGTTGATTTATAAATTTTTTCAACATGTTTTGAGTCACATGAGAGGGGAAATTACCACCTTGTGGTATAATTTAAAGACCTATAATTTCCATGTAAATGTTTTTAAATATATGGGAATTTTACGAGTCTTCAAAAATTGACGGCGCATGATTCCGAGGCCCGGAGTGCCCAGAATAAATTTATGAACTTTATTTTGTGTATGTTCAATAAACGTGAGAGTGGGTTTTTATAACTTTTGAACCAGTTCTCGGAATTAAAATCTGAGAGCACCGTTGAACTCACAACACCAGTATTCACTTAAGAAGACTTTCACCTCAATGGCAGTTGGTTGAGGGTGAATGTTAATTTTTGGGTTTTTCAGGTAAGAATAAAATAAAAATAAAAGTGTATGACATTTTTATTCTTATTTGCAACACCCATGTATGTGTTGGGAGGTGGGGTCCACCGGAACTAAACCTCCTTGAGAAAGTTGAGGTGTGGGGACCACCAGACCTTAACCTCTCATGAGAGGTTATGTAGGTGGGGATCACCTGAACCATAACCTCCCATGATGGGTTATGGTGGTGGGGACCACCCGGGACTAACCCCCCCCCCCCCCCCTTTAATTGAGAGAAACTCTCAACACCCCTAATTAATGTGGAGGATCCTCTTGAATTCCTCCACATTAATTATTCCAATGAACATACCTTTATTTTTGCTAACCCTCGTGCTTTAATTATGCCACCCGCAATAATTAATGAAACTTTTGGAATTCTGCCAACAAAATAATAGATTGCATAATCTATTATTTTAGAACACTTTTCATTTTGGTAGGGCCTTTGGAGAAAAGTTCTCCAACAAAGAACTACTTCTCTGAATGAAGAACATGTTCTTCCAATAATGAATTCTAATGAAGAACATCGACCCCGACTTCGACCTTATTCCTTGACACTTCCTTCGACGTAGGACGTCTTCGACTATGACGAACTGACATCCATTTTTTTTCAATGATTTTTCCTCTTCCCCGTGACTCAATTGACGTATCAACCCGAGGTATGGGGTTTATTTGTGTGATAATACTTTCCTTGTTTTCTTTTTTGGTTTGGGAAATAATCGTTATGGAGGTTGTAAAAGTTTAATTTCATCGTACTTCATTCTTGTTGACCAAAATCTACCACCCTAAACGCGGAGGGTGCGGGCCAAACCAACATGGCCCGACCCCTCCGTCGTTCTTCTTTGGTGTACTCCTTGAAATGGAGGAAGGCGACGAGATGACAAAGGCGATGAAGGCAATGGTGCTGCCACCCTTGGCCCATGTGACTCGCGCCACCCCCACAGAACTCCGCCTTCCTGGACGAACCGCCCCGCACCCTCGTGGCACCCCGGGCAAACCGGCCAGTCCCCCCCTGGCGCCCCGACCGAACCATCTCGCGCCCCCCTGTGGCGCCCCTACCGAACTGGCATGCGCCCCCCACGGCGCCCCAGCCAAACGGACCCGCAACCCCCATGACGTCCTGGCCGAACCAGCTCGCGCCCCCCAAGGCACCCTAGCTGAATTGGCCCGCAACCCCCGTGGTGTCCCGACCGAACCATCCCACGCCCCCACGGTGCCTCAGCCGCACTGGCCCATGCCCCATGCAGTGCCCGGGCAGAACTGGCTCGTGCCCCTTGCGGCGCCCCGACTGCACCGGCCTGCACCCCCGCAGCACCCCGGCCGAACCGGCCCGCGCCCCCGCGGCTCCCTGGTCGAACCGGCCCGCTCCCCTTGTGGTTCCCCAGATGAATTGGCCTCGCACCCTCACGGCCCCCCGCAGCTGCACCGCCCCGTGGCCCCTGTGGGCTCCATAGCCCCTCGCGACCTGTCGGATGTCCCAGCAGACCAAGCATCATCACTTTCCAGGCCTGACCCAGCGTGTGGGGTCGGGTCGACCTAAACAGGGTCAACCCAAGCGAGGTTGGTCCAGGATGGTCCAACTAGTTCGGACCACACCCAGGCCCACTATGACCCTTTATACTCTTTTGGCCATAACTTTGGAACCAAATGTTCATTTGATTAACCGTCAGCAGAGCTAGAAATCTTGGAGTGAGACGGTCCCTTTGATTATTCTCCACTTGAGTTTTGGATTGAGTTGGGAAATGGCTAGGATGGATCAAGCATGAATCCAACCTGGCCCTTGGGACTAAAATGTTAATAACCCACAGACCGGGCATCCGTTTAAAATGTTTTCTATTGCATTGAGACCCATATGATGTGTCGGGCATTTGAAATACTTCTTCGTGGGACTTCGTGATAGTTGGAGTATCAACCAGTAGCTCATGGAGTGGATCCTCCCGAAGATGAGAAAGCGTAGTGCGGAGACCTAGTAGCTGGTTGAGACCTGATGACTACTGACTGTTTCGACACGAAGTGAATCAACTAGTCCAGTGGGGAGTGCCTTGGTGTCACGGCAGACCCATGGTGGAGAGCGCCTTGGTTTCATGGTAAAACCATGGTACTCGACATGAGGATTACCTCAACAAGCTATGAAGGGGAGTGTGCCTAGTGACGTGGCAGACCCACACTGGGGAGCGTGCTTGGTGACACGCCATATTATGGGTATACGATAGGAGGAGTACCTCAGTAGTACAAGGTTAGTGGGAAGCACACTTGGTGTCTAGGCAAGGCCACTGTACTCTATACAGGAGGATTTCTCCATCAGTTGAGGTTTTGACAATGTGATTTGGTATGATAATTGATACTACCCCCTAGAATAAAATCCTGGTTTGATATGAGTCTGTTTTTCTCTATTTTCCTCATTATTGTGATAGATCACTTGATAACATAGGTATATGTATGTGCGTATAACTAAGTAGTGTTATCTGTTGATTTCATTCTTTGTGGTTAATCCTTGGTGAATTTTGTGAGACCTTAAGGGTCTCAAGGTCCCTACTGAGTGTCGTTATACTCACCCCTGCACGGGCTATGCCCACACCATGTTGTGTGGGATGAAGACGACGGACAGTGTTGACTGAGGCTGAGAGTACAAAGACCGGACAGTACCTAGAGGTGGACCATACGGCGAGTCGATACACGGAGGAGATGGTTTGACATGGAGTGCTAAGGAGGTTATCTATACCTACCCTTCTGGTAGGAACCCCAGAGGATGATCCAGTAGTTGTCTTCTCTTATCTTTCTGTTGTATTGTATCACTGTTGTACTTGTACTTTCTAGTTGGGCTTGTATTATGTCCCCTTTTCCTTTTATCACTCTTTTGTTATATATTTTACTTGGTGTTTCATTCAAATGTGTGCTTGCTTGTGTGTGTGTTATAGGTTATAAAGGTAATGTATTCCCAATTTTAGGGAATTACGCCTTTGGTTCTAGTCTCCAGCCCCTGACCTAAGGAAGGCAGGCTTGGGGTAGTCACGACACGGGCCCCGGGGGACGGGTCATGACAAATTGATATCAGAGTAGTCAGTTCTACCAAAAAACATAGGACTCTGATCTTTTCTGTGAATAAATAGTGTCAAGTGTAGTAAGTGTGGTTTTTAGTTTATGGATTCCAGTGTTGGTGCAGTGGTTGATGTATCCATACATCAGGACCCTGAATTTTGATTTCCAACTCAGTGCATGAAAACACAGATTGCGTGTGTGTTTTCAAAATATTTATTTAAGTCAGCTCACCAGGTATAACTTTTTGACCATATTGCATCTATTTCTTTTCAGGATTCCTCCATGCAGATAGCTGGCAAGAGTTCCGAGAGTTGTACGCACTGATATCCCACCGAGCGAAGAGGCCTCTGTGCAGGGTCCTCTTCCAGTAGTGGAACCAGCGGAGGAACCAGCGGTGCCATTACCTATTGGGCCACTGATGCCACTAGCCCTAGAAGCAGATGGTACACGCCACTTGAGCGCATTGCACAAGTTCCAGTGCCAGAGGACAACCAGGTTCTGGTGAGAGATAGACCCACAGGCAGCTGAGGATTGGATGGAGGTCATGGTGAGAGTTTTCTAACTGGTAGAGACACCAGCAGATCTCATGGTGATTCTTACTACCAACCTTCTACAGGAAGTAGTGGGAAGATGGTGGATCTTGATGCTCCAAGTTCACAATGTGTTGATGCTTCTCTAGGCAGACTTCGAGTGCCTATTCTGAGCAGATTTTGTTCTAGCGACACTTCCCATAATGCGTATTCAGAAGCTACTTCGTCTACAGTAGGGCATTATGACTGTACCTCAGTACTCATTGAGGTTAACAGACCTCTCACGCAACTCCACTAATATGGTTCAGGACTCATTCTTCAGGGCCCGAACCTTCGAGCAGGGACTCAGGTGGGAGATCAGGGTTTCGGTGATCTCACATAGCATCCCGATGCAGGCGAGGGTGTTTGAGAGATCACTCTTTGTGGAGAGTTTCCTTGCTGAGTAGACACCAATAGTGAGACCCACTACCAGTCATCACATAGTGGCGTCTTCTGTAGGTGGAAGTAGATAGACATCATATAGGTCCAGGAGGACCAGACCTATATGTGGACTACCTAATGACTCAGGATCGGTTGTGCGGGGCACCCAAAGCGGAGACAGACATATCAGGAGTAGGCAGTGTTTCACATGTGACAGGTAGGGTCACATGGCTCGTGACTGTCTGACACATCGTTCGGATGATCAGCAGACGGTCGAAAGACTGCCCAGGCAGAGACATAGTTTCGATCGAGGTGGCCCACAGGGAGCAGGTGGACATGGAATAGGAGCTAGTCGTGTAGCTGGTGGTGGGCGATGATTTGAGATATAATCGCCACCACCACTAGGAGGTCCACCTCGACAGCAGGGAGCAGGTGGCCATGGGAGAGCTCAGCTCCCGGGAGCTGAGGCCTATGACCATGTCACTTCGGAGATGATATGAGGTATGATATATGTCTACTCCACCTTAGTTGTAGTACATATAGACACAGGTTCCAGTAATTATTTTATTTCCACTGTCCTCATTTGGAGCTTGAAGATTATGACGGAGCCGTTGGATCGATCCTTACCACTAGAGACTCCTACAATAGAAGATTCGACAATCATGCACTGGTGCCAGTAGTGTGAGATTACTCTAGTAGGGGATATCTTTGGATGCGATCTCTTAGTAGTAGCGTCGAGGCCTTACGACGTCATCTTGGGTATCGAATAGTTATCTACAGTCCTTGCTCAAATAGACTGTATTAGATGAAAAGTGTAGTGTGTCTGCATGGATGGGTCCAAGTTTACCTTCACCGGAGAGAGGGGAGCATTTTTAGCACAGTATGGACTTACCTGGAGGAGAGTGCAGCCGATCACTCATCAATTATCTATCCTTACCCTCGGAGCTGTTGATGTGGAGAGTCTGAGTTATCCTGTAGTGGTGGATCAGTATGAAGATTTCTTTTCTGATGATGTTTTGGGTTTACCTCCTTATAGAGAGGTGTAATTTTACATTGACTTGTACCTCGGTACACCACCGATATCTACTCCAACATATCAGATGGCTCCCGTGGAGCTTTGTGAGCTAAAGGTATAGTTAGAGGACTTGTAGGGGAAGGGATTCATTCCAACTAGTGTTTCCCCTTGGGCAGCCCCGATTCTGTTTTCCAAGAAGGCAGATGAGACCTTGAGGCTTTGTGTTGACTATCGACGCCTGAACCAGGTGACCGTGAAGAACAAGTACCCACTCTTGAGGATTGACAACCTCTTTTATCTGCTTAAGGGGGCATAGTGGTTCTCTAAGATAGACCTCAGATCAGGCTATCACCAACTCAGAGTATGAGAGGAGGATGTGAAGAAGTTGTCTTTCAGATGTCGAAATGGCCATTATGAGTTATTGGTTATGAAATTTGGTGTAACCAATACTCCATCAGTGTTCATGAGACTCATGAACAAGGTCTTTCAGTCGTACCTTGATCTCTTTGTAGTGATCTTCATCGACGACATTCTGATGTACTCGGCAGCTGAGGAGAAGCATGCATATCATTTGTGGGTAGTATTGGAAACCCTCATAGAGCACCATCTTTATGGTAAGCTCTCGAAGATTCAGTTTTGGATCTGAGAGGTTCACTTTCTGGGACATTTCATATCAAAGGCTGGAGTTGTAGTGGATCCAGCGAAGATTGAGGTAGTACTTTCTTGGAAGCCACCAAGGAGTGTGATGGAGGTACGGAGTTTCCTGGGTTTGGCTAGATATTACTAGAGGTTTGTGCCAGACATCTCTAGAGTTGCAGCACCACTTTTAGCCTTAATTAGGAAGGGGAAACCCTTTGTGTCGTCAGAGAGATGCCAGAAGAGAATTTAGGATCTGAGGCAGATGCTAACTAGTGCCCACATCTTGAGGCTTCCATAGGAGGGCGTAGGGTACGTAGTGTACTACGACGCATCAGGGTGCAGACTCGGATGTGTCTTGATGCAAGAGTGAGAAGTGATTTCATATGGTACTCGACAACTGAGACAACATGATCAAAAATATGCTACCCATGACCTGTAGTTAGCAGCAGTGGTATTTTCCTGGAATTTTTGGCGGAACTATCGGATGGGAGAATGTTTTACATTGTACTCTGATCACAAGAGTCTCAGGTATATCTTCTCTCAAAAATACCTAAACCTGAGATAGTGACATTGGCTTGAGTTCCTCCAAAACTATGCACTTAGCAGGAGATACGATATACAGCTGATAGGTGAGGTGATAGAGTAGCTAGCTGCCTTGAATATATCCTTTGTGGATAGAGATGTAGGATCTTTTCTTCAGTCTCTTACAGTCACTACCCCACTTCTTCAGTGAGTTTGGGATACGCAGTGAGGAAACTCTGACTATGAGGCATGACATTCTCATATATCCACAGGACAGGCACCAGATGGATTTTTTGAAGGTGGGGAGCACATAATACTCTTCATAGGATGTACCATGGTACTAGCGTCACCTCTGGAGGAAGTGTTGAGGGATTTCCACACATCCCCTCTAACGGTACATCCAAGAGTGGTGAAGATGTACCAGGATCTCCGACGACAGCACTGGTGGCCAGAAATGAAGAAATTAGTAGCAGAGTTTGTCTCATGGTGCCTCACTTTTCAGCAAGTGAAGGCGGAGAATCAGGTACCAGTAGGATTGGTTCAGCCTTTAGAGGTCCCAGAGTGGAAGTGGGATGGGATATCCATGGACTTCGTGATAGGAATTCCACGTACATCTAGAGGTCAGGAATTTATCTAGGTGATCATCGACCGACTCACCAAGTCGGCCCACTTCCTACCGATTAGAGAGCGGGGTTCAGTAGAGAGCATGGGATACCTCTATTTGTAGAATATTGTGCGTCTACATGGAGTAACTTCTACGATTGTCTCTGATTGCGACACATGTTTTACTTCCTAGCTATGGAAGGGGTTGCATGAGGATTTCAGGATGCAGATTCGTTTGAGCACCTTCCATCTTTAGATGGCTGTTCAGACTGAGTGGACCATTCAAGACCTCAAGGACATGTTGCGTTCTTGTGTCCTCGACTTCGGTCGTATCTGGGAGGATCACCTACCTTTGGTGGAGTTTTCATAAAACAAAAACTATCACTCCACCATAGGGATGGCACCTTTTGAGGAGTTGTACGGGCGACCTTGTAGATCACCATTGTGCTGGAATTACCCGGGGGAGTCAGCACTAGTGGGACCAGACATGGTATGGGATACCACAGAGAAGGTGTAGATCATCCAGGAGTGGATGTAGACTGCACAGAGCAGACTTAATTCGTATGCCGATAGGATTCGGAGACCTTTAGAGTTCGAGGATGGCGACCACGTCTTTCTACGGGTCTCACCTCAACAGGGTTTTCATAGATTTGGCCGAGGCGGCAAGTTATCTCTGAGATTCATTGGACATTTTCAGGTCCTCAGCACAGTTTTCATGGTGGAATACCTCTTATCTCTTCCACCTCAGTTGCACCGGGTTTAGGACGTCTTCCACGTACCTCAGTTGAGGAGATACATTCACGACCCTTCTCACATCATCGCCCATGGAGAAATGGACATCAACGATGGGGTGACTTTTACGGAGGTTCTAGTAGGGATTGAGGATCGACAGGAGTGGGTCCTTCGTGGACGATCAATACCTCTGGTGTGCATTTGCTGGCAGCACGAGAACCTCCAGGAGAGCACATGGGAGAGGGAGGCTCAGATGCGTGCTCTGTACCCCCACTTGTTTCCTTAGTTTGAGTTGTGGCTTACAAGGACATAAAGCCTAAGGTGGGGAGAATGTAAAGACTCAGAATTTCCATGTAAATTTTTTAAAATATATGGGAATTTTATGAGTCTGAAAAAATTGACGGTGTGTGATTCCGAGGCCCGGAGTGCCCGGAATGAATTTATGAATTTTATTTTGGGTGTGTTCAGTAAAAGTGCGAGCGGTTTTTTCTAACTCTTGAACCGGTGCTCGGAATAGAAATATGAGGTCATCGTTGAACTCGCAGTGTCAGTATTCACTTAAGAAGACTTTCACATCAATGATAGGTGGTTGAGGTTGAATGTTAGTTTTTGGTTTTTTCATGTAAGAATAAAATAAAAATAAAAATGTATGACATTTTTATTTTTATTTTCCACACCCATGAGGGTGTTGAGAGGTGGGGTCCAATGAAACTATACATTCATGTGGAAGTTTAGGTGTGGGGACCACCAGAACTTAACCTCTCATGAGAGGTCATGGTGGTGGGGACCACTCGAACCATAACCTCCCATGAGAGGGTATGGTGGCGGGGACCACTCGGGACTAAACCGTCCTTTAATTGAGAGAAACTCTCAACCCCCCTCATTAATGTGAAGGAGCCTCTTGACATACTCTACATTAATTGTTCCAACACACATACCTTTATTTGTGCCAATCCTCATGCTTTAATTATTCCACCCACCATAATTAATGAAACTTTTTGAATTATTCCAACAAAATAATAGATTGCATAATCTATTATTTTGGCACACTTTTCATATTGGTGGTCCCTTAGGAGAAATGCTCTCCAATGAAGAACTACTTCTCCAAACGAAGAATGCATTCTTACAATGACGAACGCCAATGAAGAACACCAACCCCGACTTCGAACTTCTTCCTCGAGACTTCCTCTGACATAGTACGTCTTCAACTATGATGAACTGACATCTGCACCCCCATTGTGCCCTGACCAAACTGGCCCGCGCCCCTCATGGCGCCTCGGCCGAATTGGCCATGCGCCCTCACGGCACCCCCGCGACCGAGCCGCCCCATAGCCATGTGGGCTCCGTGGCCCCTCGCGACCCTCGCGGATTGCCAGACATCCCAGCAGACCATGCCTCATCACAGGTTGGGCCTAACCCAGCAGGTCAGGTCGGGTCGACCTAAACCAGGTCGACCCATTCCAGGTTGGGCCGGGTTGGTTGGGCTGGTTCGGTCCAACTGGGTCAGACTAGACTCGGGCCCACTATGACCTTTTACGCTCTTTTGGCCATAACATTGGCATGAGATATATGTCTGAAAAACCATCAGTGGTGCTGGAAATCATGTATCTAGATGTTCTCTTTGAGTATACTCCCCTAGAGTTTTGGATTGAGATGGGAAACAGTCAGGTTGGATCGAGCACGAATCCAACTGAGCCCCTGAGATTAGGATAATAACTCACAGACCGGGTGTCAGTTTGACTTTTTTTCTATTGCGTTGAGACCCCTATGACGTGACAGACCTTTGAGATAATTCTTCATGGGACTTCATGATAGTTGGAGTATCGACCAGTAGCGCGTGGAGCGGATCCTCCTAGAGAAGAGCGAGCGTAGTGCGGAAACCTAGTAGCTGGATGAGACCAGATGACTGCTGACCTTTTCAACTTCGAGTGACTCAACTAGTCCAGTGGGGAGTGCCTTGGTGTTGCGGAAGACTCACAGTGGGCAGCACCTTGGTGACTCAGTAGACCCATGGTACTCGACAGGAGGAGTACCTCAGTAGGCTACGAGGGGGACCATGCTTGGAGACGCGGCAGACCCACGGTGGGGAGCATGCTTGATGACGTGGAAGATCCATAGTACTTGACAGGAGGAGTACCTCAGTAGTCCAAGGTTAGTGGGAAGCACGCTTGGTGTCACAGAAGGCCCACTGTACTCAATAGAGGAGGATTTTACCAGCAGCTGAGGTTTTGACAATGTGATTGGGGATGTTACTTGATACTACCCCCTAGAATAAAATCCTGGTTTGATCTGAGTCAGTTTTTCTGTGTTTTCCTCATGATTGATATGGATCACTTGATAACATAGGTATATGTATGATAATATACCTAAGTATGGTTATTTGTTCATTTCATTATTTTTGGTTTATCATTGGTAGATTTTGTGAGACCTTGAGCGTCACGGGGTCCTTACTGAGTATCGTTATACTCACCTCTGCACGGGATATGCCCACACCATGTTGTGTTGGATGCAGATGACAGACAGAACTGACTGAGGCTGAGAGTACCAGGACTTGACAGTACCTGGAGGTGGACCATTTGGAGAGTCGGTACACCGAGGAGACGTTCGGGCATGGAGTGTTGAGGAGGCGATATGTACCTACCCTTCAGGTAGAAACCTCATAGGATGATCCAGTAGTTCTCTTCCCCTATCTTTCAGTTGTGTTGTATCACTTTTGTACTAGTAATTTCTAGTTGGGCTTGTATTTTGGCCCCTTTTCCTTTCATTACTCTTTTGTTATATAGTTTACTTGGTGTTTCATCCAGTTGTGTGCTTTATTATGTGTGTTATAGGTTATAAATGCAATGCCTTCCCAGTTTTATGGAACTATGCCTTTGGTGCTAGTCACTAGCCCTGACCTAAGGATGGCAGGCTTAGGGTAGTCGCGACATGGGCCCCGAGGCATGGGTCATGACAACTTGATATTAGAGGAGTCAGATCTACCATAGAACTTAGGACTCTGATCTTTTCTGTGAAGCAATAGTGTTAAGTGTAGTGAGTGCGGTTTTCAGTTCAGGGAGTAATGTGTTGGTGTGGTGGTCGACGTATCCATACACCAGGACCCTGACTTCTGATTTCCAACTCATTGCATGAAAACACTAATTGCCTATGTGTTTTAAAAAGTTTTCTTTAAGTCAACTCACCAGGTCATCTCACCAGGTATAAATTTTTGACCGTAGTGCACATATTTCTTTTCAGGATGTCTCCACACAGATAGCTGGCTAGAGTTATAAGAGTTGTATGCATGGATATCCCACCGAGCGATGAGGCCTCAGTGCAATGCCCTCTTCCAGTAGAGGCACCAATAGAGGCACTAGCGGTACCATTACCCGTTGGTCAACCAATGCCACCAGCCCCAGCATTAGATGGTGCACGCCTCTTCAGCATGTTTCACGAGTTCCAGCACTAGAGGTCACCCAGGTTCAGGGGTGAGACGGAGCCAAAAGCAGCTGAGGATTGGATGGAGGTCATGGTGAGAGTTTTCTGACTGGTAGGGACACCAGTCGATATCATGGTGATTCTTGCTGCCATCCTTCTATAGGCAGTAGCAGGTAAATGGTGGAGCTTGATACTTCAAGTTCATGATGAGTTGATGCTTCATTGGGCAGACTTCGAGAGCCTGTTTTGGGTAGAGTTTGTTTCAGCGACACTTCGTGCAGTGCACATTCAGTAGCTACTTCATCTGCAGTAAGGCAGTATGACTGTAGCTTAGTACTCAATGAGGTTCACATACCTCTCACGCTACTCCACTGATATGGTACAGTACCCATTCTTCAGGGATTGGACCTTCGAGTAGGGACTCAAGAAAGAGATCAGGGCTTCGGTGATCTCACATAGCATCCTGATGCAGTCAGGGGTGTTAGAGAGAGCCCTCTTGGTGGGGAGTTTCCTTGCTGAGAAGACACCAACAGCGAGACCCACTACCGGTCATCACATAGTGGAGACGTCTGTAGCTGGCAGCTGTCATATGTCACAGAGGTCCAAGAGGACCAGACCTACAGGTGGATGACCAAATAACTCAGGATCGGTTGTGCGGGGCACCCAAAGCGGAGACAGACATGTTGGGAGCGGGCAGTGTTTCACATGAAGCGGGTAGGGTCACATGGATCGTGACTATCCAACCATCTATTCAAATGATCAACAGGTGGTCGAAGGACCACCCAGATAGAGACAATGATTCGATCGAGGTATTCCCCAGGGAGCAGGAAGATGTGGTAGAGGAGCTGGTTGTGTAGTTGGCGGTGTGCGATGATTCAAGATATTACTGTCACCACCACCAAGAGGTCCACCCCGATCGCAGGGAGCTGGTGGACAGGGGAGAGCACAGCTCCAGGCAGTTGAGGCCTCCACCCATGACACTCTAGAGATGATACGAGGTATGATCTATGTCTACTCCACCTTAGCTATAGTACATATAGACACAGGTGTCAGTCATTCCTTTATTTCCACTGCCCTCGTTTGGAGGTCGGAGATTCCGACAGAGCTGTTGGCTCGATCCTTATGTGTAGAGACTCCTACGGAAGCAGATTCGATGATTACGCACTGGTTCTGGTAGTGTGAGATTTCTCTAGGAGGTGAGAACTTCGTCTGGGATCTCCTAGTAGTGGCGTCGAGGCCTTACGACGTTATCTTGGGTATAGACTGGTTATCTATAGTCCATGCTCAGATAGACTATATTAGGTGCAAAGTGCAGTACTTATGGGACCAGGTTTACATTCACAGGAGAGAAGGTATCCTTTGCAGCATAGGATGGACTTACCTAGAGGAGATTGCAGCTGATTACTCATCAGTTAGCTAGCCTTACCCTTGGAGTTGTTGATGTGGAGAGTCCGAGTTATCCTGTAGTGGTGGACCAGTATGCAGATGTCTTCTCTGATGATGTTCTGAGCTTACCTCCTCATAGAGAGGTGGACTTTTACATTGAATTGTACCTCGGTATGACACTGATATCTACTCCAGCATATCGGATGTCTCCCAGAGAGCTTTGTGAGTTGTGGGTACAGTTAGAGGGCTTGCAGTGGAAGCGATTCATTCAGCCTAGTGTTTCTCCTTGGGCATCCCTGATTCTTTTCGCCAAGAAGTTGGATGTGAGCTTGAGGATTTTTGTTGACGATCGGTACTTGAACCAGGTAACCATGAATAAAAAGTACCCACTCCCGAGTATTGACGACCACTTTGATCAGTTGAAGGGAGCACGGTGGTTCTCAAAGATAGACCTCATATTGGGTTACCACCAACTCAAAGTACAAGACGAGGATGTACAGAAGATGGATTTTAGATGTCGTTATGGCCATTACGAGTTCTTGGTTATGCCATTCGATGTAACCAACTCTCCAAAAGTGTTTATGGGACTCATGAACAGGGTCTTTCAGTCATACCTTGATCGCTTGGTAGTGATCTTCATCGATGACAATCTGATCTACTCGGCAACCGAGGAGGAGCATGCCGATCATTTGCGGGTGGTACTGGACACACTCTGAGAGCACAAGACTTATGGTATGCTCTTGAAGTTTCAGTTTTGTATCCCAAAGGTTCACATTCTGGGACATGTCATATCGGAGTCTGGAGTTGCAGTGGATCCATCAAATATTGAGGCAGTACTTTCTTGGGATCCACCTAGGAGTGTGACGGAGGTACTGAGTTTCTTGGGTCTGGTTGAATATTACTGGAGGTTTGTGATAGAAATCTCCAGAGTTGAAATGCCACTTTCAGCCTTGATGAAGAATGGACAACCCTTCGTGTGGTCGGAGAGATTCTATCAGGCCTTTTATGTGCTGAGGTAGAGGCTGACTAGTGCCCCCAACTTGAGGCTTCCAGAGGAGGGCGTAGGGTACGTAGTTTACTACGACGCATCAGGGAACAGACTCGGATGTATCCTGATGCAAGAGTGAGAAGTGATCGCATATGTCTCTCGAAAGCTGAGATAGCATGAGCAGAACTATGCTACCCATGACCTAGAGTTTGAAGCAGTGGTCTTCACCTTGAATATGTAGTGGCTCTATCTGATTGGTGAAAATTTTACAGAGTACTCTGATCACAAGAGTCTCAGGTATATCTTCTCTCAGAAGGACTGGAACCTGAGACAATGACTCTGGCTTGAGTTCCTCCATGACTATGACTTCGAGATAGTCTATACTCTTGGGAAGGGGAACGTTATAGCAGATGCACTCAGTAAGAGATCTGGTATACAGCTTCTGGGCGAGGCAACAGAGTAGCTGGCTGCCTTGCAGATATCCTTTGTGGATAGAGATGGAGCATCTTTTCTTCAGTCTCTTATAGTCACTCCCCCACTTCTTCAGTGAGTTAGGGAGACACAGCGGGGAGACACTGACTCTGAGGCATGACGTGCTCAGATATCTATAGGAGAGGCACCTGATGGATTTTCTGAAGTTGGGGAGCACATCATCCTCTTCAGAGTACATACCATGTGTAACACCCCAGGTAAATAAAGAATATGAAATTTTCATATTTATCCTTATTTTTTAATAAAATGTTAATATTAATTTAAAGGTAACGATATGCTCGATGGCGTACCCAATACGCAGAAATGAGTTTCTTTGTAATCTTACTTTTCACTCTAATAATAAAATAATATTATTTTAAATGGTAGTTAATGCCTAGCTGTTGTAATGGCGGGAATGAACAGAACTAACTACAAAATGATTATATATGTTTTTCAAATATTTTTACTTTTTTCCAATAAATGTTAGAGGCTTAAAATGAAAATGAATCCAATTTTAAGCATAAATCTTATAATATTATTTAAAAGGTTTATTAACAGCCTTTTGATGGAGAACCTTTTTTAAATATACTTTTTAAGATTTTATATATTATATTTGACAAAATAAAATCCTTCTTTAGAATCTGGACATCAAAATTTACATGTGTTAATGAGACATCAACCCATACCTGTAATCTCAATTTCATCAATGTCGATGTAAATTTTGTAAGGGTGAGTAATGTTATGTTAAAATATCATAATATTTAAGTTATGGTGATGTCTAATATATTAAAAATAAATTTTTAGAACGATACTTGAGTTTATATCACTATTATTAGAATAATAAATTAATGGTATTTCATGAAAAATTCATTTTAATCTTATATTTTCATATATCATATCAAAAATTATTATAGGGTTCCAAGTAAACACTAGATGAATAGAGTTATAGAGATAAAATATTGAATCTTGTTTTTAAATTTGAATAATTATGCATGATTATTTTAGGATCAAAATAATATTCTATCTAGAGTCTATAAGTATAATAATTCACATTCAGAATAGATTCTTATTGTAAACTAAATAAAACAAAACTATCTATGTAATTTGGTAATTGAAGATACCGAAAATGATTTATATCATTTTGTTTTATAGTATATTATTAATTAAGTTTGATAATTTTGATTTGGGAATGTTTAAGGAAAAAAATATTAAATAGTGTTCATAAAATACATATCTAATGGAAGAGTCTAAAAATAATTAAATAATATTCCACAAAATTTGGTTCTCTTTATTAACGTTAAGATTAATGAAAATAAACCCATTTATGGTTAAGAAAAATATACTAATATTCTTATTTTAAAATAAAATAACATGAAAAACTATAAATAGTAGGGTGAAGAAGAATATTTAAATGAACCAAATAATGATGATATAGAATAAAATTTGGCTAGTGCTACTGAAGGTCCTCTATTAAATGAGAAACTAAAGAATAATAATCTAAAAATTATGGTGTGACAAGAAATTATTATTAGAAACTAGAATATAATATTTCAGAAAAAAAAGATAATTGTGATCAAGAACACAATAGAACTTACATCATCATTTGATCAATAAATAATTGTTGATGTTTTTAACTTAATGAATTGATAAATAAAATGAATAAGGAGTTGGATAATATTGAGATGAATTACAATTGTGATTTATTTATATTATTAGAAAGAAATATTTTCATTGAAACCATGTTTTTTTTCAATTAGAACATATTGTCAAAGATAAACTATTAAGAATTAAATGATTTCTTTACCAAAGACTACTCATAAGTTGAAGGTATTGATATTAGTGAGATATTTTCCTTTAATTAATTACTTTATTATATAAAAATTTTCATGTTTATTACAGCTTATAATAAATAATTTATTTACCAATTTGATATAACGTTTACTTACTTAAAGGAAGATAATGAATAAGAAGTATTTGTTGAGAAACCTGAATGATTTATCCTTGACATTGATTGAACCTTTGTGTGTATGTTGAACAATGGTTTTAATAGGATAAAATAGGGGCAAATACTTCTTTATTATTTTGTGAACTGAGTATTATATATATAAATATTCCATTATTTTATATGAATATTCAATTAATTACATAATTATACTATCCCAAAACAATAAAGGTTTAGTGTATTTGAAGACTATATACATAATCAATTAATTTCTTGATTGATCTTCAACATAACCTGTTATTTTCTACTCTCATTGTACCATTCATAGAAATTTACTACAAAATACCTTTCATTATGTTATAGGGAAAATGGGAATAAGAAATGGTGATCATAGATGATTTGTAATTTTAATCATTTGAGATATAAATTTATTATCATATAAAATCATATGGTAATAATAAAAATATGAGTGCATGAACATAACTAAAATTTTTCAAAATCAATCAGTCATATATTATAAATCATGTGTCATGGTATAATTCTTCAACATTAGAACATTCACAACTCATTATAGCGAGGAATCATCATTAATAAATCACGATCCATGAGAGAATTTTATTGGAATAATAATATGAAATAGTAATTTAGGCATCATCATAACCATATATAATCATTTCATTAGTCAAGGATCACTATAAATACCAGATTAAGTTTGTGTACAAATTCTCATAATGGTCTTGGTTCACTACCTAACCTCTTTTAATTCATAGAATGGGTGCACTCCCCATAAAAAATCATAATATATCATAAAATTTCAATCATTACCCATTGTTTTATGGGGATATATAATATTTTTTATACACATGAAGTAATAGAAACCATAAATATGTGTTTTATAAGGACATTATAACATTCATCATTCCATCATAGAATAAAAGATGGAAACGAAATGTGTTTCACATTCATTTCACAATTTTAAGACATCCAAAGAAAGAACATGGATAAAATAATTAGATCTCATACATATTTAAGCATAATAAACATTAGAATATACTAACATTGATAAAATAAAAATTTAAAAAATTTTAATAGTTTATTTGAAAAAAAGAAAAAAATTATTTTAATAAAATTTAAAAAATAATCAGAAAATAATGAGAAATTATTTTATTTGAAAACAACCATGAATACATTTAAAGGTTTCATACAAGAAAAAACTTTTATTATAGTTTGAAAACCCATTCACATGTTAGATGTTAAAATAATGATATTATTCACACATTTTGTAAAATGTTACAAATAAAATATTTAAAAAAGAATTGTAAAAATTAATTTTTAACTCATTGAAATAAAATTAAAATATAATTGAATATGAAATTAAATAATCATTAGATCGTATAGATAAACATTATTTAAAAAAAATTAAATAATATATATGCGTAAGAAAGCGATCTTTGACCAACGAGTTTATAAGTTCATATTTTCATAAAAACATTCCTCACATGTATTGAGTAAAAAATAGGAGATATGAAGATGAAAAAATAAAATCCTATAAAAATAAATATAGGATAAGAAAATATGTTTTTTTCAAAATATATGTATCGTATAATTCCCCTTAATGGTAATTTAATATAGACAATATAAAAAATAAATGCTATTATTACATAAACCCTTAACTGTAGTCGTAACATTCTGAATACAAATTAATATGAAATTGTTTAATAAATTTATAATTATAATAATTAAATAATATTAAAATATTAATAATCATATTACAATATAATATTTACATATAATTTAAAATGACCTATTTATTAACAATTCTTCTTGAAAATAAACCTCGGTGTGATAATTGTTCTATTTCCTATGGATGTTTTGGTACGATGGTTTGAGTACTGCACCTTTTGTATTGTTTTATCATATATAGAATCAAAATATTTTTATATTTACCATACTTATTCTATATATAAAATATTATAAGAATTCATAAAATATGTTGATGTATAATTAATTATATCACTTTATGAAGATGGTAGTCGGTACACACACATGAGTAATGTTTTCATTTTACAATGAATTGAAGGAAAGAAATCTAGATAATTATATATCATTCCATATTTATTAAAATATCATATATATATCATATATATTAAATGAATCAACCAATATCACCAGTCATATATATAAAATGTGAAAAATATGTCACATCTCTTCATTGGAGGTTGTAGCCAAAAAATACACACGAATGACGTTACCATTTCTCATAAGATGGAAATGTAGTAGAAAATGGTTTTACCATGAACATAACAAAATTTAATAATAGTGATAATATTTATGTAATAATCTTAACATTTTTATATAATATTTATAAGAGGTTAATTAAGAAAGAAACACAAAAATGGTAGGTAAATAAAATTTCCCCTTATTTGGAAAACTAACATTGTATTGCATAGTATGCCATTAAAGGATAGTCTTTGAGGAAGAATAGAATATATAAGATATTGTGGGTTGGGTCATTTAATAATATTTTTTAGATGTTTTTCTAATTATAGGGATTACATATTTTTAATAAGTGAATATATGATGTTCTCTTTTATAAGTTTGGTGAGTGGAACTATTATAAATACTAAAAAAATTAAAATATAATAAAGTCATATTTAGGTGAATATTGGACCAAATATTCAGTTGATTAAAGATAAGATAATATAATGTCAAAATATCATCATAAAACTAAATTCAATAATATTTATGTCATATTTTAAACCATATCTTTTTTAACCCCCTCATTAACACATATAATGCTTAACTAATATGATTTTTTTCAATAGTCACAATTTTTTATAACCAAAAATGAAAGTGGACTCATTTATAAATTTTTAAATTATTATTAAAAATATATAACCAATTTTACCCAATTAAATTTATATCTTTTTAGATATTAATTTTTAAATTATCATGAAAAATATAATGAAAACTTGCTTTAGGAAAATGAATTTTTAAAAATAAAACTAAATTTATAATCATTCCTATACTATTAATAAACATTAACTAAATAATAATAAAATTGATAGAATATATTATATAATATTTTTAATTATCATCATTCTTAAATAATTATTCATTTTATTTTTTATGATAAAAACATGTAGCTCAATTTAGGTTTTAGAAAAACATCTTTATTTACATTCAAAATCATTCATTTTCATCTATAATAAAATGATATACAAATTATTAATTTTATACATGTGTGAGAAATAAATTTTTATAGTTTAAATAATTTGAATTAATTAAAAAAATGAAAAATAAAATGCTTATAATCTAAATATTTTGAAATGTTTATTTTGGATCAATAGTATTTGTTATGATAAATTGAAAATATTTTCCAAAATTATATTTAATTTTCTTACCATATTATTTTACACATTTTATAAAGTCATATAATTTTTCAAATAATTTCATAGATAATTCTTCATGTCTTCTCAAACACATTTATTTAATAAAGATAAATATATTCTAATATCTTAGGGCGTTTCATTCTACCACCCTTATAAGAATTTTTACCTCAAAAGTGTGTAGCTATGATATAAAAAACCGAGGATACCTATGGATATTCAAATCCTAGGGTTCCCAAATTTCTCCCTCAATTTTCTAATTCCTAAATAACCTTAATTGGGTAAGTGTCCATGATCCATATTGAATTATCTCTATGATCAATGATTTTTATTTTTTAATTATCATTAGAATGATTATGATATAATGATATGACCTTTTAGTTTAGTACCTATGAAGAGTCTTATATATATATTCTCAAAATAGATAAATAGAAAATATCATTAACATTATAGAGGATTATAAGAAGTTCCATGTGATAATATACCACCTAGACGTGATTAATAATCTCATAGGGACATATATAACACGGGTTTATTTTTCCATTTATAACAAACATCCAAACGTTTTTCCAAGGAGAAATCCATAAGATCACATTATTACCAACATAAATATATATATCCCAATGAAGATTATCGACATAAAGTTTCTACTAGTTTTGATATACCCTGATGTGTTTCTGAATGTTTTTAACATTATTTTCCATTACATCATATTACTGAGGTAATAATATCATTCATCCCCAAAACTATCCCACCATTATGGGGTCATGAACTTTTTTCATATATTTATTCATAAGTATCCATTTTAGATCTCTTGTGACTTCTATAGTCATAGGAAAATTCATCCAAAGGAATGTTTTGATCCATAATCCTTTTTAAATCCATAGTGAATTCTCTCAAAATATTTTCTATGTTTCGAATTATAGAAACCCATATTTTTATTCATGAATATTACATATTATTATAAGAATATTCAACACATAACATTAAGATATACTCTTGAGTGGTTTAGTTTTAGGAAAATTTTATGTTTGGATACATAAAAAATGTATTCATAAAAGTTATACATCATCTCCCACTATGATACGCATAATTAAAACCCTTCTTAGACATATATTAGTGAAAATATTTCATTATAACCTAGGGAATATAAAAAATAAAAAAGGGTGAGATTTGATGTAAAACATGGGTAAAAAGGGAAAAATCAATGATTATTTAGTCATAACATTAAAATAAGGATATCTAGACATGAGCTTAACATTTTACAACCATAACCATAATATTATTGACTAAATATTGAGTCATTGTATAAGTTATGGTAATTCATAAGACATTATTCACAGTATAATCAATGAAAATAAGATATGAGAAAATAAAACTATCATAAGACATAAGTTTGTGGAATGGTGAAAGACATAGAAAATCAGTTTTTTGTCAAGACACACTAACAAGACAATAATATTTGTTTGGGTTCAATCCTCATTCAATAAAATTCTCAATCAATTTCTACTCCCAAGACTATCATAGTGAACCATGACCCTTACAAAACTGGGATCACACCCCATCCTAATCCTTATTAACTCATGATATTAAAATAATTAACCAAATCATTGAAGGGATATACAATTGTAGCCCCAACTAAGACATAATAATAATCCATTTATATGTGTTCCATAAGATTATAAATAATTCATCATATATCAAAAACCATGGAAATGAAATCTGTTTCCTAATCATTTCAAAATTTCATCATAACATAACCCATGGAATATATATGGGTCACATAAATATATAATTATCAAAATAATTAACCATATAAAGAATAAATATGGATGGTATTTTTTGGATAATACCCCCAGTAGTGAATTAGTAACATCAAAGGATGTTATCTTAGATGAACATGCCTTTAAAATATCACTTGGAATATTTCTTGAGGAAAATACCCATTTCAATATAAAATGACTTATTCAAAATATATAAGTTTTAAAAATTTTATAGAGAATATTTTAATTGAAAAGAAACTATCAATATTTTAATGGAATCTTAAAATAATTAAGTGGTCCTGAGGGATGGGAATTTAGTTTATTCCATATATGATAAAACAATGATTCCTTTCATTTGTTTTGTAAAATGTCAAAATTTACACATTTAAAAAATGATAAGAAGATCCATTTTGAAATTTTTTCTTAAAATTAAAACATTGGTAGAAAATTACTTTATTAAATCATACAATAATAATAACTAAACTATTGAAATAATTTTTTTAAACTTATATATGGAATAACAATTATTTTTGATAGAATAGAGAAATAATGTAAATTTTCCTTGAAAAAATATTCTATCAATGTCATGAAATATTGATGAGAGGAAAATAAAGGAAAATAATGTAATTTATAGAAATAATTAGAGGTTAATAAACTATATTAGTTTATTGAGATTTAGATCATGAAATTGCATCATAGGAAACTGAATCACAAATAATCCCAATAAATAATTAGATTATAACAAAAAATTCAAACCTCAAATTCAACTTGATTCGAATGAAAATAATGCTATTATATAAAAAATTTAATCTTATTATAATTATATATATAATTAATTTACATAATCATTGTATTATATATGTTCTTATTACAACAATTAAATAATTATTTATTAATAATTTCTTGTTTAAATCATCATTTCTATGTGTTATTTTTTTCATTTTTTATTAGAGTTTTGGTTCGGTAGTTTGAGTCATTTTAAATTTATAATGGTTACATAATATCCATAATTATATTTATGATATAAATAAATTATTTAATAGATATATATATATATTTATTTATATTCATCCATAATAAATTTTGATATAGAAATGGATTACACCGTTCAGGGAGATAGTAGACCATATGTTCAAAAAATGGTAATTTTTAATTTTAATAGAAAAAAGAGAAAAATAAATATTAAAACAAAATTTCGGACCATTTTTACAACATATATATCACATATACATTCATTATATTTTTCCTTATTATCATACATCTAATAAAAATACAAATCACATCTCTTTGGGTAGGATGTAGTCCACACGTACGTATGGGTGACGTTATCGTTTTTCAATTGATGGGAAGAAGGTGGATATTTTTTCATTAAATTATCATAAAAATAATAAATTATATTTATGATAATTAATTATTTATTTTATAATGGATATTATATATTTTTAGGAGTTGTAATAAGAAATAAAATTTAAAATGATTTGTTAATATTTATACCTTTTTGTTGAGAAATCTATTTTGGCTTAAACCTTAAGCTTAGAAATGATGGGTTTTGAAAAGAGAAAAAAAATATATGACATGTTTAAGTAATATAGTATGGTGTTGTTTTTGGGATTGGGTATTATTGAAATATAAAAAATGTATGAGGAAGATAGGATAAGTGGTTCCCTTTTATAAGTGAGGGGAGGGAAACTATTGGATTTACTTAATGTATTAAATTAATATAAATTAATTTTCATTGATAAAAGAAACAATTTTTGGTATAATTATATGATATGATTGTTATTATTTGAAATCATACCATCCAATAATGTTTTGACATGTTTTTGTTTTATGTTTTCACTGTTATCTATTTGTTTTAATCCTTAGTGAACCACTTAGACAAATACCATGATATTAATTTTGTTTATTCTTTCAGGGTCATGAAAATTAGTATAAAATGAAAAATATCTAAAAAATGTAACATGATTTATATTTATAACTATATTTTATTTACTAGTCATAGTATAGGTTTTTAATTATTTTAAAAACATTTAATAAAATATTATTCATTATAAAATTTCATTAATGTCATTTTGGGAAATAAATGAAATATTATAATATAACATTTGATTAACTCTTGTAAAATGGTACCAAAATTATATGACATATAATAAAAATAATATATGGCCATTATATATTCATATAATAAAATTTTGACTTTTTTAGATATCATTTTAAACCTTATCTTCTAGTTTAACCCTTTAGTTAACCAATTTTTACCTAACTATAGAAATGACCTTTTTCAACAGTAAAGGGTCATAATTTTAAATATAAGCAAAAAAATGGATCATAAATGGTAAATAGATGAAAATTTATAACATTTATCATTAAAATTTTATTCATCAATATTTGTATTATTTTTAAAGAAATTTATAAAATATAATTAATATAAAACACAATTAATGTTATTTTAAAAACTATTCACACAATTTAACTTTGAAAACAACACGAAAACAATTTAATTTGAATATAAACCTTTAAAAATATATAATATGTAATAATATTTTTAAATTTTTTTGTGAAACTTTAAATTGATAAAAAAATATTACTTATAGAGTTTTTAAAATAATTTACATGATTTTTTTTCTTCTTGCACAAGTGTAGTGTCAACATTTCCTAATTATTTAATGTGACTATATCACCACTTAAAATAAAAAATAGATAACCATGAAAAAAACTTATTCAACATTTAAATAAATTTTTATAATATAATATATGTTGTTTTTAATGATGTCACAAAATATAAAAGATAATAAAATAAAGAAAGTGTCATTTTTTGCTTGATCACTTACATAAATATTATAAAGTTAATAATAATATTTTAATGTAAAGTTCATATTTTTTATATTTGGATGATTATGAATGAAATAAAACAATTCAATGAAAAAAATTAAAGTGTTTTAATGAATTTGAATCCTTATCACATTAGATTAAGTTGTAATTAACATATTTTACATTTACTATGGTAATAAAAAATTTACTATGGATACTCCTCATAATGAAAAAAATTAAAGGGGACTATTTAAAACACATTGAACTAAATTTTTATAAATTCAATTTATATAAGTTTTAAAAATTAATTTAATACAAAAACAAAATGCACAACGAAAATGAGTTTTCCCTAAAAATTACTTTTTACATTTAAAAATGTTCTTATACCAAATTCATAAATAAAATTTATTCAAATGAACTTAAATGAATTATTAAAAATATAAGAGAATTGATTTTATCTTGAATAATTTTTTTATAAAATTATGTTTTTTAAATGCTTGTATAAAAAATAAAGTGTTCAATAAAAATAGATATTTCTCAATATTCACTAGTTATTTTAACCAAAAAAATCCCATAATTTCACCAAAACCTAATTTTGATATTTTTATTTTATAATTAATATGTTTTTATAAATTAAAATTTTTAAATGTTCAAAAATTTATAATAATATTATCTCACAAAAGTAAATTAAAATTTATTTTGATGAATAAAAATACATTATTAAAAATTGAGTTTTTATTTCCTAAGACTCAATAAATAAAATTTTAATTTTGTAGGAATTTTATTTATAGTTCGTAATGTAGTTATTAATATTAATAACCTCAAATTAAATGGATATATTATAATGACCACATTTAAATACTAATATTTTTTTTAGTTTAATCTCAGTGTTTCATGTTGTATACACTTGCAAACATAGTGTTCTTTTAAAATCTCTTTATGTCACATTCTCATCCCATTTAACAAATTTCATATGCACAATTTTAAAATTTTTTCTCAGTGATAAATAGTTTTATATTTTAAAATTCATTTTTTGAAAACCCACATCATAAAAAAGGTTAATAAACTGTCCTCTTGAAAGGAGGGAAAGGGAAATACAAAGGTCATCTGAAAAAACACATAACTAGGTTTCTAAATAGGTGAACATTACTGGAATATGAAAATATATTCACAGATAAAAATATGATATCCTAATAATTATTGAGAGTTATAGAGAACATTGATCACAATAATATGAATGATCTGAATATTGTTAATGACCAAAAAAACATAAACCAATGAGGTGTGAAAAAGACTATCGATTCATCAGAAAAAAAATGTAATGGGATAAAATTTATCTTTAAAGATATTTTTCTAAGGGTTGAGGAATTCATTTACAATCTATACTACGAACATAAGTAAATTTATTATATGTATAAGTATAATTTTACCTTAGATATATTTCCACCACAATATCATCTTTTTGTCCAAATTATTTGTATTCTAGATGTGTTTTTCATGCCCAAGTCACAAAAATAAACTTCATAATTTAGAAAAGGATATAAAGAGTTTCCTTTTATTATTAAATATTAACCAAAAATAAATGTCTAGGAAATTTTATGGTAATTTCTATAATGTATAAACCTTTATATGTTTAATTAATACATTTAAGTCCAAAATTTCCTTAATAATAAAAATGGTTCCACTTATATAATTTCATAAATTACCCTACATCCTAGATAACCTCAATAAAAAATAGTAAACAATGTTTTAACCTTAAATTTTATCTCATACTATTCTTCTTATATCCCCAGAAATCTAATTTCAAAATTCACAAATAATATTTCATTTTAAATCACATATTAATCCTAGACATTACATATAGCACAATCCAATAGATAATCTCATTAAATATCCTTATCTACCATGATAAAATGATATATAACATTATAATTCATTTAACTTCCCCAATATATCATGAATCAAATTTATATACTAACGTGAATGTTATTCCTTAGCTTGAACATTGATATCTCCTAAAATATATCATTTTCAAGGAATCAATTTTCAACCATCAGGATTATCAATATCCTATAATCCAATAGACCATAATTAACTTAACATAAAAGCATATATAGAACCAAATGGTTATTCAATCCTAAATATATCATTCTACATAAAACATAGAAAAAAAATTAAAATCACCTAAAAACCATCAATTTGAAACTCAAAAAGGGAATCTATTACTATTGTACTTACGATCAACCTTAAACTTATAAAACCATAATGGTATCAATAACTCTTATGTTATCCTCCATGAAAAAAACATGATTCCTAGAATTAAAAATATCTTTATTCATGAAATAATATCATAGACTGTTGAATATAATCCAAAAAATCCAAAAATTAATTAAACATCATAAAAGATGAGATAAATCAAATTTTTATCAAATCAAAAACTAATTTCAAGGTTAGTAATACTATTCCATTTACATCATCAATTTAAATCATCACATAATCTAAACTGAACATTTTCTACAAACCAGTAAATCATATTTCGCGGTTATTATTACCATTTGTTGTATGTTTTAAAATACATGAAGAAAAAATAATATAGAATAATACCTAGATGATACTTATATCAAGAATATAATTGTTATAACACTTTGAAAATGTAATTATAAAATCTTAATGCATGAACACTTCAATCATTTCATTTAAATGACTTTCGTTGAATATATCCTTCCTTGGTCTTAGAATCAACCATTGGATTGGGGCATTGGCTCAAATAAATCCCATATTACACACACATAAGACATTGAAATGTATATGGTTCCTTATGAAGAAGTTAATTTCCCTATATAAAACTCTTTATTTTTATATTTTAATTAATTTCTTTATTCTCTTTTATTTCAAACATAAAAAATATTCTCATTCCTATAAGACATTTCCACGAGTTCTTATTCCCACATATATGACATGTAGGAAGCTGAATATTCTTTTCTTCATTTTCTTCCCGGAAAACTATTTTTCTCTCATTAATTGTGTTATGAAAATCACCCTTGTGGAGTTTTTTAAACATATAATGTGATTTTTTTTCATAATCACATGGTTTCACCATCAATCCCATGTTTCATTTGATTCCTTATGAATAAAATCATTAGATTGTTCATCACATACTGTATTAACATGAAATATTAAGGTTCCATCTATTGACTAATCCAAAAATGTATACTGTGAGAAATAATAGTAATAGTGAGGAACCATATAAAAATTAGAAATAATTCAAAAGGTGTCTAAATAATGACACATTATTTTCTATCTATGACACCTTAGGTTTCAGCTAGTCTATCATTAGTTATCATCTATTTAAATATTTTATATGGGTTCATAAGTAAAATTAAATTTAATGAAATAATATCCCCAAAGAGTGTAAAAAAATATACACAATAAGGGAATATATACTGTGCATCAGAATAATGTCCAAGATATACATCAAACAAATATTTCTTTTTCGTATTATTACCTATAGATGCGTCTATTATAAAACCACATCCAATAGTAGTTTCCAAATATAAATGAATTTCTAAGGATACCTCATAATCAATATCTTACCAAATTTTTTGGATGTTATCCTATACTTTATCATATCATAATGGTTTTCAAAAAAAAAATTATAATCCTAATATCTAATGATTAATTTAATCTTAAAATAGTACTAAATATAGTGACCCATATATATCATACATAAATATTACATATTCTTTGATGAATATTAAATATATATTTTTATAGTATATTCATTATCTTATAGGTTTAGTTTCATTGGAAACATTGATATATAAAAAAATTATTAATTAGTGATTGACATCATATCCTACATTGATATTCAAAACTAACAACCATCATAGACATATAATAATTAAAAATTTTCATCATAATCTACAAAATGAAAAACAATAAATGGGTGAGATCAGATGCCCAGTAAAGGTACATAATGGAGATAACAATGACCAATTTGGAATAACATGATAATAAAATTAAAGGGAAATGATATTTACATTTGAAAACTATACCTTTCATATCATAGACAAAAATATTGAGTCATGTAACAATGCATGATATTTTATAAGACACAAGTCATTAAGGAATCAAAGAACACGATATATGATATCATAAGATTGGAATAAGACATAAGGTTGTGGAATATACACAAGAATAGTAAATAATTTCATTATTCGTGGAGTACATCTATGAATATCATTGTTTTTTGGGCCCATCCCCATTTCATCACATCCTTTTTGAAGATTCACTCCCAAAACTATAGTTATGGATAAATTTGATTACAGAATAAGGTTAACACCTCATTATAGTTATTATTATATCATGAGATATCCATTATTACACAATTCATTTGATGGATACATAATTCTAGGAACACTAGTCACAATATAATAATCCATTCATAGGTGTTCCAAAAGATGAAAAATCATTCATCATATTATATAACCAGTGGAATAGAAACAAGTTTCATGATATTTTTGAAATTTCATCATAAAATAACCTATGAAAAATATCCAGGTTTAATAAAAATGTAATAATAAAAATAAAAATTCATCAAAAGAAAGAATAAGGATAGTATCAATTTATTATAGCAGTAGTAATGGTACAAGAACCTCAGCCTGATTGGTGAGGAAACGATAAGTGCATCCAAGAGACCTGAGATCAAATCTGGGTGGAGAAATATTTCTGGGTTATAGTAGCAGTATTATAGAAAGTATTTTTTAGTAATGTAGCAGCCGAAACTATTCACCCATTTGGGATTTTGGGCCACCAGTTTGGTCCTTGGGTACTTCAAGGCCTTCGGGCCACCCAAGGCCTTTGGGCCATCTCAAGGCCTTCGATAAACTTCAATACTTCTGGGCCACCTCAAGGACTTCAACCCACATGAAATTTCACTTAATTTACTAGGAATACTCAACAAGGAGTAGGCTCTAGATGAGGATATAGAGAATATTCTTTCACTAGAGCATAAACTAACAAATTTAGAAGAATGAGAGGGTATGACACATTCCATCAAGGCCAGCCTGTGCTTGCATGGGAAGCTTAGTAAAACAACCATGATATGGTGGAGAGCTAACATCATTATGAAGATTTTGGGGAGGGGAAGTTTCAATTATTTATAGTTTGGATGATTTCCTCTAATACCTTTGGTTCATGTTACATCATGAAGCCTATGGTCCATTTAAGGGTTCCCCTTCAACCCTTAAAATGGGAATTATCAAAAATGAATAAAAATAAGGCCTTTTGGCCATTTGGGCATAACACTAGTAATGAATAAGTAACATAAAAGGATTAAAACTTTTATGAAAATGCACATAAAAGATCACTTGTAAAATTTATTGTAGAAAACACCCTTTTAACTATTTAATAGCATATTTTAAATATAAAAATTTAAAAAATATAATTGAGAACATATTATTGAAAAGTAGACTTGAAAAAAATGTGATGTATGCTTAATATAATTGATCTATCATGACGGTATACAATTTCATTTATAACATGTAAGATAAAACAAGGATTTCATTCATATTTTTGATAAAAATTTAAAAGTTCTATATTCATAGAACAAAAAGAATACTCCATTTAGTAATTTTTTTGTAAAAATTCATTCATGTGTGAAAATGACATTATTTTACCAAAAGATTATATTAAAAAAAATTATTGAATAGAATTTTAGAAATACGGGATATTGAAGAAAAATTATTTTCATCTAAAGTTAAAATAATGTTTATTTCCATTAAAAATCATTATATAGGTCTCTTGAGTTCTTAATTAGAGGAAAAAGGAAGGAAAATATGAAATATATAGTGATAACCATAGTTATATAAAATTATATCATTTCATGATAGGTAGATCATAAAATTTATTTATCATAATCATAATCATAAACAATCCTAATAAATAATGAGATTGTAACATAAATCCATTACCTTGAGTTTGACTTGATTCGATAGATATTTAACCACATTTATAGTAAATAAAAATTTGTAATAATTATATAGTAGTGCAATTAGAATATTTACTATATCATATATGATCCACTTGTAACATTTCAACACCCATTATTTAATAATTCCTTATTAAAATCATTGTTTTATCATGTCAACTGTTTCATTATTCATGAGAGTTTGGGTTTGGTAGTTCTGGTCATTTTAAATTGATCATGGTTCTATATTCCCCAAAATATTATTTATGATATAAATATAATATATATTAATTATATATATATATATATATATATATTGATTCATCCATAAATGATAGATATTGACAAATTAATTGCATCATTCATGGAGATCATAGAATGTACATATGCATGTAAACGATTTTCACTTTTTGGAGTATGGAATAAAGAAAAGATAAATAATAATTCACCTTTATAGGATCATTTTTATATAATATAAATCATATATATTTTATAAATCTATCCTTATTACTAGCCATGTAAATAGGAAACGAATCTATTCCCTTCATGGAGGTGGTAGTCCATATACACACACAAGCAACGTTAACATTTTTCAATAGATAGGAAGAAAGTAGATATTTGTAATTAAATAATAATAAGAAAAATTCATAATATTCAAGGTACTAAATTAATTAATTTTTAATGTATATTGTTGATTTATATGTGGTATAAGAATAAATAAATGTAAAATGATTAGTTAATTGGTATACACCTTTATTAAAAAACCACTTTTGGATCACTCCAAAAGCCTCTAGAGGATGTTGTTTTGAGAAGACAAGAAGATATAAAAAATAGAGAAGGAATAAATAAAGGTATTATTATTGGTATTTTCTGATATAAAAACTAAAAATGTATAAGGAAGAGAGGATAATCGGTTTTATTTTATAATTGAGGGGAGTGAAACTCTTGGAATTACTTACAGTATTAAATTTATATCAATTAATTTTCAATGAAAAATTGTTACAAATTGAAATAGTTCTACTAAAAGTTGATTTTGGGTCGAAATAAACCCATATAATAATTTTTGGAAACTTTTATGGGATTTTTTCTCCCTTAACTATTTATTTTTACATGTCATTAACCCTTTTGAAAATTACAACGATATCAATGTTTTTTACTATTTATGTTTAAAGAAATTTATTATAATAGGACATGTTTACCATAAATGAACATGGTTGATGTTTTTAACCATATTACATTCAATTATACGAAGTTATGATTTTTAAGAGTTTTAAATATTTAACTAATTATTATTTATTATAAAAAATAATCAATATCATTTTTAGAAATAAATGAAATATAATAATATAATATGTGTTTAAATCAAGTATAATGGTTCCAAAATGATATGAATTCTATAATAAATAATTTAATATAGTAATATAGTAATAAAATATAAAATTTATATGTTTGTATATCATTTTAAACCTATTATTTTATTTTAACCCCTTGGTTTACCAAATTTAACCTTTACATTAGTAATTACATTTCAATATAAAATGATTATAATTTAACATATATGGTCAAATTTGGATCATAAATGGAAAATAGTTGAAATCTTTTATGATTTCTCATAATAATTATTTTATTTATATATTTTTAGGACTATTTAATAACGAATAGAAAATATTTAACATAAAATATTATTCATGTAATATGAATAACTATTCACATTATTTGTAATTGATAACTACATGATATAAATTTAATCAAAATAAAAAACATTAAAATATATTTAATATTTAATATTTATCTTATAAATTTATGGTACACTTTAACTCAACCAAAAATTATTACTTTTAGAATTTTTACAGTCATTTACTTTATTTTTTTTACTACATACAAAAGTGTAGTGTCTGAGTTTCATAACCAATTAAGATGACAACTTCATCACATAGAATTATAATTTAATTAACATGATGAAAAATCTAATGCATATTTAACCTAATAATTTAGAAGTAAAAATAATTATTTTTTATCTTAATCACAAAATACTATAGATATTAAAAGTAAGAAAGTGACATTTTTGACTTTATCTTTTACATAATATTATAAATGTAAAAATAAAAGTTAAATGTATATAAAATATAATATTTTCAATTTATATATGATTAATGGATAGTTAAACACAAAAAATTAAATAAGGTCAGGTTTTTGAATGAATTTGAAACATTATCGCATTTTTTCAAGCCCAATTAACCCATTTTGAATTTAATATAGTAAAAAGAATTTAATATTATTACTATTAATAATGACAAAAAATAAAAGTTATCTATTTAAAAAATTTGGACCTAAAGATTCCAAATATGGAAATAATTTTTAATGATTCAATTTCTAGATTTGGTAGAAATTAATTTAATATAAAAATAAAAAAAATCATTGGAAAAAATTACATCAGAAAAATGTCTTTTATGTATGTCCCAACCCATCCAAGAGGGGCCCATGCCGTGACTACCCCCAGCCCAACTCTAATAGTCCATGGATTGGTGAATAGCACTGAGTAGGCATGTCACAACAATGGGAGACATTAGACTCAAGTACATGTATGAACTCACACATCCGCAAGCCACAAAGGATGAAATGTAAAAACCATAAGTAAATAATTCATGAAAACCACTATAACCCACTACCAGAGTACAAAAGTGAAAGTTATAAATAGTAAACAAGGCTAGAATACAATCCCACCAAAAAGAAAGTTTTTAAACAAGTTCCTAAAACTTATCTACTTAAAACCCTACTTGAAGAAAATGTACCGAGGATACTATCTGAAGCCATAGGAACGCCATGGTCTGTTTGATCTCACAAGGATTTGTTCGGTCCTGTCCACCCTAGACTCGGTCAAAAAGTCACTCATCTACACAAGACATGATGTGTGTGGGAAAATCCCATATAGGGGTGAGTATAAAAATACTCAGTTGGACACCCTAAAACCACAAAGCAATACACAAGGGAAAGATAAAATCAGCTCTACACAAGGATATTTCTACAACATATAACAAGAATATCCAGATATACTAAAAACATACCACACATCCTAAAGTAGTTCATAACCACTGCATACCATCAATATGGATTCCATTAAAAGATTCAATGAAGCACACATATGAGAGAACACACTCCTGAGTCTGATAGCACTAATGATGTCCATCCAAGAAGTGTTGTTCATCAGAAACCATCATGAGAGAGAGATACGCTAAATGATCTGAAGAGAGATATGACACATCAGAGGAGGATCACAACCAGGTCCATGGGGTGATACTAAGAACTATATATAGATTAACCCACTAAGTAGATGATCAATTACCGATGATGTTGGTCATGTCAATACCAAAGAATCTACCTTGGGAATGAAGAAGGAATAAAGGATCTGCTTTGGGCCTCTCGGGGGATTCCAACAACTCTATCCTAGAATTCATGATGAAGGTATCATAATACTGTGAGTAGGAAATGATACCAACAAACCTTCAAGTAAAATATAAAGGGAACTAACCCTACAAAACATTTCCAAGATACAGTGGACGAGAGAACTAACCTATGTAGAAAATGAGGGTGCACGATGAGTAGTAGTAGTCACAACGATCAGGTCCCCTGACCCCAGGTACTTTCCATGTAAACGGATCATGTCACTAGAATTATGTCCAAGTTAAAACCGACCATAGGTCTCAAATGGACCATATCATCTTCAGGGTCCCAACGCCATAGATGAATCATCAATCATATGTACGATTTGAAAGATATAGGGGTTTGAATATTCAGAAGGGGGGTTTACTCGGTCATGGAAAAAACACAAGTCTGGCCTGTTTGGCCTAACCCTATCCACCTAGCCCAGTCCTATCTGCCCGGCCCGACCCACTTCAGATTGCTTGAGCACTGGACCACTTTACCACTTGGTCGCACCCCACTGACCCACTCTGGCCCTCTGTTTCTGATTTGCCTTGTTGGCCCACGTCCCACACGGTCACTCTGTCGCATCCCGTGACCTCACAGTGCCCTGTGACCACCTCACCACATGGCTCTAGTCGCTACATTCACTCTGGCCTCTAAGTCCCCTGTGGATCCCACACATCTCGTTCGATCCATCCCTATAACTCCATCCACCTCCGGCTGCCACCTCTATCCGCCTCCAACCACCGCCTCTAGCTTCCAATCCCTGCCACCACATGCCATCGATCCACACCACCACACGCTACTACCTCACCTCACCAGACCCACATTTTTGGTTTCCTCCATGGACCACCAGTCCACCTCCAGTGTCCAAAAACCAAAAACTATTGTAGATATTGGTTCTTGAGGACCAGATCTAGACAGATCCAGCCTTCTTTCTTGGTTTTCCTTCAAACCGGGGGTCCGATCATGTTTGGAACCACCCAACAAGTCAAACTATGACCATGAGGGTCCAAAAACAAAAGTGAACAGAATGGGGGAGGGAAAATCACAAGGAAAACCCAAGGATTGAACCTCAACCTTTGTTGATGTTGACCTCAATTCTTTCTCATTATAAGGATGAATGAAGAGAAAACATTTCCATTTAATTTAAGACTACCGATGATGTGTGTTTCAATTTTTGTTTAATGAATTGATCCTAATTCATATCATATTAAAAATAGGATGGAAAATTAAAAGAACATTCTACCTGGAGTTTGGATCGATCATTCATGAAGAACAATTGTGTTTCCGTCATTGACATGATCCTCCAACTTCGTTGGTCCGATGATCCACGATCCACTTGATCTGTCATCACCATTTTTCAAGAGGGTTCCTTGACACATCTCAGAGGAATTTTAGGTTTATAGTGATAAAACTAAATTTCCTGATAAGGATCAATTAAAAGGATACGTCACTGCATCAACATAATGTCAAAATAAAATAAATTAAAATTTTATTTTGTTTATTAAACGTCCAAAAACTAACTTTCACAGCTAGCCCACATCGACCAATGTTAGGCCCCTCCTAGGGTAAATTTTCTACTCTAAATTAAATGGTTCCCTTATATTTCTGATATGGGCACCAATTTGGAAGTTATTCCTCTTTTTATGAAAACCTCTCATGTGTGTTGTTTAATGTTTAATATTTTTCCAACATTTATTCTGGGCACACTAGGCCTTGAAATCACACATCATATTAGTTCCTAGTCTCAAAATAATTACATATAATATTTAAAATAATACACAAAAAATATCTAGGACATTACATTCTTCCCACCCGAGGGCTTTACATCCCTAAAAACCAAAAACATGGCTACTAGAAATGATGTGGGTACTATGCATGAATCTGAGCCTCCCTATCCCATGTGCTCTCCTAGAGATTCTCATGCTACCACCAGACATGCATTAAGTGAATTTATCACCCATGAAGGGTTATATTTGTTCAAACCTCGATATCTACTAGGTACTTAACAAAATTCAGTCCATCCTCATTGTCTATCTTTCCCCAGCCGATGACGTGTGATGTGTTGGTTCACGCCCAAATTTACCCAAGAGAAGAAGGGTAGAACAGTCCTTGTAGTGTAGCTTGGGTTGTCGATTCCACAGAGACCTAAGAAGATACCTAAGATACACAACCTAAGGGATGGATTTTTGGATATGAAGTGGCCAACTTGGATTGATTTTGGATGGGTTTTAAAGATATATAATAGATTTAAGTGGATTAAATTTAAAAGAATGAGTTGATCCTAGGTTATCACTCGGGTTGGATTGGACATATTTTCTTTTTAATGATTTCAATTTCTTAAATTTGAGATGGGTTTATTTAAGGAGATAAAACAACATCATCACTTACTGGTTTAATGCCTACACCCTCTAATACTAATCACCTATACACTTGAAGGATCAAAGTTTTGAGCACTTCAAGGTAAAGGATCGTATTAGTACTTGATGTGTGTGGCCTTAAATTCAATAAGGACGATGAAGTTTAAAAATCATCAAATAAAAATCCCAATTAAAGAATTGATTATACATTAATTAGGTGATAAATAACATCCAATCCATCCCCTTGCTACTCCCTTGGATCAACCCATAAGTGGGTTAGCCCTCCATTGATCCCATGGTTTCAATGGAAGCGGAAAGTAGACTCATGAGGGAGGAAATGGAGAAGTAAAGAAAACAACAAAAATAAAATGATCACTCCACCGTTGTGTGAATAATTTCACAAGGGTTGGTGTGAATAAATTCACACCTTGATCCAACGGTATCAAAATGATATTAATAACAACAGAATAAGAGTAGAAGAAGAACTTTTATTAAGAAACTAAAGTGAATTGAACAACTTACATGTGAAAGACAAAATTGAGGCAACAAAAATGCAGCATAACATTACAATTGAACAAAGCATCCAAGATCCTAAAATCCATCACCACCACTGCCTTAAATAGGAATTTTGGGAGCCTTGGGTCGAACCACCAACAGTAAAAAGCATCTTAATTAATTTTTCTAGGCTATAGGTGGTGGAAAGCTTGTGGAATTTGGACTTTTCCACGTTTGACCCGAGGTGGCAGCCAGCTTTCCTTCACCGAACAGACGCGTCTGGAAGACCTTCTCAACGGCCGAATTAGGGTGGGTCATATAAGAAGGAAATGGAAATCCGGATGTCTTATAACCGCCTGTAAATTTTGGGCCCATCTGGAGTTGTGGATGCCGAGATATGATCAAATTAGTGGGCTGTTTTTCTGGGCCGCAGAATCTGGCCCAGAATTGTATCTCTAAATTGGGCCGCCTAAATGACCACCATGGAGGCCGAATTAGCATTACCTCCTGAAGAGGGATTTGTTCCTATACATGTCTACGAGCATCCCACGAAATTTGGGATTAATTGGGCCTGTAAGTGGGGCCCCACAGTCTCATCAGTGGGCTGGTGTCCAATCTGCCTTCTCCAGAATTGCTTCCTTTCATTGCCAAATATCTCCATCCTCCTCCATGAATTCTCCATTGTTCCCTGAATGAAACATGTTCATATTGGAGTGTAGATCAATTATCAAATTAAAATATGTATAATCAGATGAATCATTTGGTACTTTAAATGATGTTAATAAATGTACCACATAATAGTGCATTTTAAGAAGGTATTACAATCATAATGTTAAATGATGTTCAAAGTGTAAAATGAACTAAAATGGTGTTTATGAATAATAAAGAACATGAATATTATATATATTACCAATGAATATTAGCCTCATTTAGTGGCTAATCACACCCCCCCAACTTGAGTTTTGCTAGTCCCGAGGAAAATATATCTCATCAAAAATGAAATTCGAATTCCCTTTTCTAAAAACATTTTAATACACAATGATCACCAAAAAACCTTATACCAAACAATCATGAAACCCATCAAAATATTTTAATACAAGATATTTTCATAAGCATATCCCAATCCCAAGCCCATTCTTTTGATCAAATCCATCATCATTCTTCATCCAACTCAATTAGGTGTAATGATGTGTTGTGAATCACAATAGATATGGGGGTTCATTTTCATTCAAGGGGAAAATCATGGAAGCGCTAGGTGGAATCACATTTAATCCTAATATGAGTATTCTTCATCCCTCTTTTTTTTTATTTTTTTTTGCAATATTGCTATAGTAATTGAGATTGCAATTAATCAAATTAACCCATGTAGCAAGACTTTGCCGATGACTCCCAGACTCAAAGGCCTTAGGGCACCAAGTGAAGCCCACATACTCGGGCATCGTCTCGAGTTAACTTAATCAAAAACAAAGTCATATTACCATAAATAGAGATAGATTGAAAAACTCAGGGCTAGACAACTCTGGAGTCATGATCCCCAAGTGCTGAAAGCCTCGCATTTTATCGATCCATTGCTCTACACGCAAATTTTTATTTTTATTTTTTTATTTTTTATTTTTTAATAATTTTTTTAATAATTTTTTTTTGAATACTCATATTATTCATAAAAATAAAACCATCCTATGCTATTTATTATGGGACCCCAAAAACTCAAATTAGTACCCCACAGTCTAGAGGATTTGCATTGTGGCATTTTTTTTATTTGGATGAAAATATAAACAATGAAATATCACATTGGACAGCCACACTTTCCAAAATCTATGCTCATGAAATTATACAAGGATTAAAATCAGAATTAGGGTATGCTAAATTATTTGATATTCAGTTTCAAAGTGTGCAATGCGTATTACCATGTTCAAAGTTAAAGGAATTTTTCCTTCCATTTAATTATTTTTTCAAATCATTCATTTTTTTTACACGAAATAATTTTTTATTTTATCTCCCCCCCAACTTAAAATAACACTGTCCCCAGTGTTTAAAGAAAAGAAAATTAGAAGGAGTAGAGGCAGGGAATAAAAATTTAAAAAGGAAATTGAAAATTAGGATTATGGAATGAAGTCACCTGGTGGTTGAAGTTTGAAGTTCTTGCCGCTCAAATTTATTCCTTTGATATCCATGTCGCTTGCAAAGTTCCCTAGTGGAAAAAGGAAAAAACAAAACAATCAAAACAAACAAAAACAAACAATATATATATATATATATATATATATATATATATAATACAGGAAGTAAAATATAAGAATATATATAAAAATTATAGAATAAGGTAGCACAAGAAGCCGCAGGTCAGTGGTAAGCACGCGCCCCTGTCTCCCTTCGGTCCCGGGTTCGAGTCCCCGCGGCTTCGCCGGTTGTGACGGGGTTTGCCCCACGGCCTATGGCGTGGAATTTTTTTTGTATTATTATATTTTTTTTCTTAACCTATTGAATAATAAAAACAAAATAAACTGATGATACATTGTCTTCTTTTTAAATTTCTGGGTAAGGTATTACTCAAGGATCACACCACGTGACACGGATGAATATGGTGCTCCTCTTTCGTACCCATCCATACTCATAATAGAAGAACAGGTCAAAAGTCTATTTTTTTATTTTTAAATATAAAAATGATTAAGTAATCTTATTTGAAAAATAAAGATGATTCAGAAAGATTAGAAACATAAAAACCATGGGTTGCCTCCCGTGTAGCGCTTTGTTTAACGTCGTTAGCCCGACATAGATCCCAAATTTATCAATTTTTTTCCTGGTTCATAGATTGGATCAATTAACTCAACATCTATTTCCTGTTTATTGAATGATTCAACGAATGTTTTTAACCATTGACCATTGACCTTGAAAATGTGACCACTTGTGGGATCTTGAATCTCTACTGCCCCATGGGGGAATACATGATGCACTATGAAAGGTCCTGACCATCTAGAACTTAACTTTCCCGGATGTAAATGAAGTTTTGAACTATACAAGAGCACAAGTTTTCCCGGTTCAAAATGTTTGACCTTGATATTCCTAGATTGGTAGGCTTGAACTCTAGCTTTATTGATCCTTGAATTTTCATAAGCCTCCATCCTTAGTTCCTCCAGTTCATTGAGATCTAATTTCCTTTTTGTTCCGACCAATGAGAGGTCATAATCCATTTTCTTAATTGCCCAAAAGGCCTTATGTTCAATCTCCACTGGCAAATGGCATGCTTTTCCATAAACCAACCTATATGGGGACATTCCTAAAATGGTTTTATATGCAGTTCTATAGGCCCAAAGAGCATCTAAGAGTTTCTCAGACCAATCTTTCCTAGAGGGGTTGACAGTTTTTTCAAGAATTTGCTTAATCTCCCTATTCGCTAACTCAGCTTGACCATTGGTTTGAGGATGGTATGCAGTGGACACTTTATGAGAAATACCATACTTAGACATGACTGAAGAGAATGGGAGGTTGCAGAAATGGGTTCCACGATCACTTATGATAGCCCTAGGAATTCCAAATCTAGAGATTATGTTTTCTTTTAGGAATCTAATCACAGTTTGATGATCATTGGATTTTGTGGGAATGGCCTCAACCCATTTTGAGACATAATCAACAGCTAAGAGTATGTATAGGTATCCCCGAGAGTTTGGGAAGGGACCCATGAAATCAATTCCCCAACAGTCAAATATTTCAACCACTAAGATGGGAGTGAGTGGCATTTGATTCCTTTTTGTGATGGACCCTACTTGTTGACACCTAGGACAGCTTTGACAAAATGTGTAGGAGTCCCTTGAGAGGGTGGTCCAGAAAAGACCACATTGAAGAATCTTAGAAGATGTTTTCTTAGAGGAAAAGTGACCTCCACATGCCTCACTGTGACAGAATTTACGGATGGACTCTTGTTCAGATTCTGGAACACACCTCCTAATGACTTGGTCAGGGCAGAACTTATAGAGGTAAGGATCATCAAACACATAGTGTCTAACATCAGAAAGAAATTTCCTTCGAGCTTGAGTCCCTGAGAATTTTGGAATGACTCCTGTCACTAAGAAATTTTCTATGTCATCATACCAAGGGCAGTCACTCACAGAGTATAGGTGTTCATCAGGAAACGAATCAGACACAGAGAGGTGATTTGAGTTGTCTTTGAATTCCATCCTAGAGAGGTGATCAGCTACAACATTTTCAACTCCCTTTTTATCCTTGATTGTGAGGTAAAATTATTGTAAGAGAAGGACCCACCTAATCAGTCTAGCCTTAGCATCTTGTTTTTGGAAGAGGTATTTTAGTGCAGAATGGTCAGTGAACACAGTGATGGGTGATCCTAAGAGGTAGGACCTAAACTTCTCTAAGGTAAACACAATAGCAAGTAACTTCTTTTCAGTGGTGGTGTAGTTGATTTGGGCATCATTTAAGGATTTGCTTGCATAATCAATGACATAAGGAGTTTTATCACAACATCGTCCTAACACAGCTCCAACAGAAAAGTCACTGGCATCACACATAAGTTCAAAAGGAAGGTTCCAATTTAGAGATTTCATAATGGGGGGAGAGGTGAGAGAGGATTTGAGGGTTGAGAATGAACCCTCACAGCTTTCTGTCCAAACAAATGGAGCATCCTTTACTAAGAGAGCACAAAGGGGACGGGATATTGAACTAAAGTCCTTGATGAATCTTCTATAGAAACCAGCATGTCCTAAGAAATACCTCACTTCTTTGACAGTTTTGGGTGATGGAAGGTGACGAATGATGTCAACCTTTGATTTATCAACTTCAATCCCCCTACTCGAGACCAGATGGCCTAGAACAAGTCCCTCTTTAACCATGAAATGGCATTTTTCCCAGTTTAGGACCAGATTTTTTTCTTCACATCTTGACAAGACTCTCTCCACAATCTTCAGACATCCCTCAAAAGTATCCCCAAACACAGAGAAGTCATCCATTAAGACCTCAAGAAAATCCCTTACCATGTCTGAGAAGATTCCCATCATGCACCGCTGGAAGGTTCCAGGGGCATTGCATAACCCGAAGGGCATGCGTTTGAAGGAAAAGGTACCGAAAGGACATGTGAATGTAGTCTTCCCTTGATTCTCTAGGGAGACGTCAATTTTATAGTACCCCGAGTACCCATCTAAGAAATAGTAGAAGGCATGACCTTCCACTCTCTCAAGGACTTGGTCAATGAATGGTAAGGGGAAATGGTCCTTCTTGGTGAATGAGTTTAGTTTCCAATAGTCAATGCAGACCCTCCATCCACTACTCACCCTTGTTGGAAAAATCTCTCCATCCTCATTGGTTATCACTGTGATTCCAGCCTTTTTTGGAACCACCTGGATTGGGATCACCCATTCACTCTCAGCTATGGGATATATGATACCAGCTTTCAACAATTTCAGAAGTTCCTTCCTTACTACCTCCATGAGATTAGGATTGAGTCGCCGTTGAGGATGACGAAATGGCTTTGAATCAGATTCCAGAACAATCCTATGAGTCCCGATAAGTGGGCTAATCCCAGGAATATCAGAAAGGGTCCAACCAATGGCTTTCTTATGCTTCCTAAGGACATCTAGAAGCATCCTCTCATGATTGGCTTCAAGAGAAGAAGAAATGACAATAGGATGTGTTTGATTTTCCCCTAGGAAGGCATACTTTAGTGCACCAGGAAGTTCCTTCAATTCAAGATCAGGTTGGTTCAAAATTTCAGCAGAAGATTGGGACATTGGATCAAGATCAATTTCTTTTTTTAGAGGTTCAGATAGGATTGATTCCTCACATGTAGAAGTTTCAGCTACTAGATTGGCTTGATCAGATTTAGGGAAGGAATTTAGAGGAGTCTCTATGAAATTGGTTTCTTGAAAGGTTTCACTGATTGTTGGACCTAAGAATTCATCATAAGAGCAATTTGAAAATGATTCAAGCCAAGGAGATAAACTTCCTTCATATGAACAAAGGAAATAAATCTCATTCTGACTTAAACATTCATCAAATATTCCTTGATGTTCCATGGATTCATTATCAATGCTTCTTATCATGTTTACTTCATGAATATCCTCGTCATCCCCTATTTGTGAGCTTTCATTATAGATGTTCAGGTCTAGACTCATGTTCCCAAAGGTGATGGTCATGTTCCCATTTCGGACTCGGATAACAGAGTTGATTGTTGCAAGGAAAGGACGACCAAGGATGATTGGGGTTTGTTCCTTATTTCCTAAGTTTGGATGGTTGTCAAGTACAATGAAATCAGCAGGGTAGATGAAGTTTTCAACCTTTACCAGAACATCCTTTAAAATCCCCTTTGGAACCCTAATGCTACAATCAGCAAGTTGAAGTGTGACAGATGTGGGTTGGAGTTCTTCTAGGCCTAACTGGCAGTACACAGCATATGGTATGAGATTGACACTAGCACCTAGGTCACACAAGGCCTTGACAACTTTGCTCTCTCCTAGTTCAACATTGATGTAAGGGCAACTCGGGTCTTTCAACTTAGGAGGAATGGTCCCTTGAATGGTGGTACTCACATTAGCAGCCAAAAGGACTTTGTTTTTATGTGAAAATTTTCTTTTAAAAGTGCACAAGTCCTTAAGGTACTTTGATTAGGCAGGTATTGTTTGGATTGCATCGAGAAGGGGTATGCTCAACTTGACTTGTGAAAATATTTCCCTCAACGTTTCACTCAGTTCAGACTTGGATTTCCCCCTCATGCGTTGGGGAAATGGTGCAGGTTGTGGGGTTGTTTTTTGAAGAGTTGTTTCTTTCACATTGTTATCAGTTTCCTCAGTTTGATCTTGTGGTTCATTTAAATTTTCATCCAAGTTTGAATCTTTAGGTGGGTTCTGAATTAGTTGTTCAGGTTTCTCAATTGATTTCCCACTTCTTAAAATAGTCACAGCCTTTAGTTGTTCATGAGTTGTTTGAGCACAACTTGACTCTCCCCTTGAAGTTGAGGATGGCACCGCCTGAGTAGGCATGGGTGCCTTTCCTATTTTGATGGTTTGAAGTTATTGTTTTAGGGAAGATACTTCTGACTTCATCCTCTCCATTTGTTTGCATAGTTGTTCTAGTAGGCTTTGTGGAACAGTTTGGGTTGGTGCTTGAGTAGGTTGGTTTATCCCAGGGGGATATTTTGGAGGTGGGATGGTTTGTTGAAAATGGACCAGTGGCTGTTGGTATTGGATAGGTTGGGTTTGGAACTGGTTATGGGTTTGGTAGTTCTGTTGAGGGTAAGGATTTTGCCCTTGTGGTTGGCTATGTTGTTGGTTATCCTTCCATCGGAAGCCTGGGTGGTCATTGTACCTTGGATTGAAGGTGTTTTGGTATTGGGGATTTTGAAAGTTTAGGGCATTGACTTCTGCTGGGGGTCCTCCTAGAAGAACATCCTTGATGGATGGAATGGTTGGGCAGTTGTCTGTTTTATGGTCATGTTTGTCACAAATTGTGCAAACAAGGTCTACATTTTGGATTTCATGGACTTTCCTAAGGTCTATCTCTTCAACCTTCCTAGAGAGTGCTGCGAGTTTATCCCTAAAGCTTTCCTCTTCTCTAAGTGTATGAATTCCAGTGGTTCTTTGTGGCTTTTCAGAATAAGGTGAAGTTCCCCATGTTTGGTTTTGTTCAGCCAGACTTTCGAGATACTCATAAGCATTATTTGGGGCCTTGTTTTTAAAGGTTCCATTACACATCATGTCAATGAACTGTTTGTTCCCCAGACCCAACCCTTCATAGAAAATTCTCACTTGTTCAGGTATGGAAAACCCATGGTGTGGAACCATGTTTAGGGTGTCTTTGAACCTCTCCCATGTTTCATAAAATGACTCTCCCTCTTTTTCAAAAATGTTTTGGATGCTCTTTTTAAGTGCAATTGTTTTGTGATGAGGGAAGTATTTTTTGTAGAATTATCTTTGTAGTTGGTCCCAAGAGTGGATTGATGCAGGTCTCAAGTTGTTTGGCAAATTTTTAGCTCGATCCTTTAATGAAAAAGGAAATAGACTCATCTTAGCGGATTCTAGTTGATGTGGGGGACACATGGTTTCAACAATGTCGTTGAACTCTTTGACATAAAGGTATGGCATTTCTGACTCCATCCCATGAAAGGTTGGAAGGTGATTTAGGACATGGGGTTTGAATATGTAGTTGGTGTCTCCTATGGAATTGTGTCTAATGCATGAGGGGGCATTGGTCCAAGTTGGAGTGAGGTAGTCGTTCATGGTTTGATCAACTACATTCCCTAAGTTTGGAGCTTCTTGGTTTTGGTTTCCCATTTGATTCCCCCTAGGGTTTACAATTTGATTTTGTGGATGACCCTCCATTGGACTTGTTTCAAGTTCTGACTTTGGGGTTTTAAGAATATTTGAATCTGATTTAAACAATCCCTTAGGTGCACTTGACTCCCCTATCCTAGGACTTTCCACCCTAACTAGTCTGTTTGAGAAATCGCGGGTGTAGGCGGACATGCGCCAAAAAAAAGCGAGAAAGGGACAAGATAAGAGATCTTGGGTGAGAGTAGAAGAATGGAGGTGAGGAAAGAAGGTTTTTTTTTTGATCTAATGTACTTACTTGGTCCTTGGAAACGACGCCAAAATTTGGTTCACTCCCAAATTTACCCAAGAGAATAAGGGTAGAACGGTCCTTGTAGTGTAGCTTGGGTTGTCGATTCCACAGAGACCTAAGAAGATACCTAAGATACACAACCTAAGGGATGGATTTTTGGCTATGAAGTGGCCAACTTGGATTTATTTTGGATGGGTTTTAAAGATATCTAATAGATTTAAGTGGATTCAATTTAAAAGAATGAGTTGATCCTAGGCTATCGCTCGGGGTGGATTGGACGTATTTTCTTTTTAATGATTTCAATTTCTTAAATTTGAGATGGGTTTATTTAAGGAGATAAAACAACATCATCACTTACCGGTTTAATGCCTACACCCTCTAATACTAATCACCTATACACTTTAAGGATCAAAGTTTTGAGCACTTCAAGGTAAAGGATCTTATTAGTACTTGATGTGTGTGCCCTTAAATTCAACAAGGACGATGAAGTTTAAAAATCATCAAATAAAAATCCCAATTAAAGAAGTGATTATATAGTAATTAGGTGATAAATAACATCCAATCCAGCCCCTTACTACTCCCTTGGATCAACCCATAAGTGGGTTAGCCCTCCATTGATCCCATGGTTTCAATGGAAGCGGAAAGTAGACTCATGAGGGAGGAAATGGAGAAGTAAAGAAAACAACAAAAATAAAATGATCACTCCACCGTTGTGTGAATAATTTCACAAGGGTTGGTGTGAATAAATTCACACCTTGATCCAACGGTATCAAAGTGATATTAATAACAACAGAATAATAGTAGAAGAAGAACTTTTATTAAGAAACTAAAGTGAATTGAACAACTTACATGTGAAAGACAAAACTGAGGCAACAAAAATGCAGCATAACATTACAATTGAACAAAGCATCCAAGATTATAAAATCCTTCACCACAACTGCCTTAAATAGGCATTTTGGGAGCCTTGGGTAGATCCACCAACATTACAAAGCATCTTAATTAATTTTTCTAGGTTATAGGTGGTGGAAAGCTTGTGGAATTTGGACTTTTCCACGTTTGACCCGAGGTGGCAGCCAGCTTTCCTTCACCGAGCAGACGCGTCTGGAAGACCTTCTAGACGGCCGCATTAGGGTGGTCCATAGAAGAAGAAAATGGATCTCCGGATGTTTTCTAACCGCCTGTAAAATTTGGGCCCATTTGGAGTTGTGGAGTCCGAGATATGATCATATTAGTGGCCTGTTTTTCTGGGCCGCAGAATCTGGCCCAGAATTGTATCTCTAACTTGGGCTGCCTAAATGACCACCATGGAGGCCGAATTAGCATTAACTCCTGAATAGTGATTTGTTCCTATACATGTCTTCTAGAATCCCAAGAAATGTGGGATTAAGTGGGCCTGTATGTTGGGCCCCACAGTCTCATCAGTGGGCTGGTGTCCAATCTGCCTTCTCCAGAATTGCTTCCTTTCATTGCCAAATATTTCTATCATCCTCCATGAATTCTCCATTGATCCCTGAGTGAAACATGTTAATATTGGAGTGTATATCAATTATCAAATTAAAATATGTATAATTAGATGAATCATTTGGTACTTTAAATGATGTTAAAAAATGTACCACATAATAGTGCATTTTAAGAAGGTATTACAATCATAATGTTAAATGATGTTCAAAGTGTAAAATGCACTAAAATGGTGTTTATGAATAATAAAGAAAATTAATATTATATATATTACCAATGAATATTAGCCTCATTTAGTGGCTAATCATGTTTCATGCATGTACCTCCTCAGCTGCAACATGTGGAAGGAATCGTGTACTCGGTACTACTGTAGGGTTATATCTTGGTGGTATTCCACCTTGATAACTCTATAAGGTATCTGAAAAGAGCTGATCAAACTTGGAGATAACTTGTCGTCCCGACCAAATCTATGCAACCCACATTGAGGTGAGACCTAAAAGAATGCATGGTCTCTATTATTGACCTCCAAGGGTCTCCGTATCTTATTGGAATATTAATTATGCTGGATCAGTGAAGTATTCATCTACTTTTAGGTGATCTCCACCTTATCATTATTAGCTTGCACTAACTCCAGTCCCATAAGTGATGATTGTACTGGGTCAGTCCAGCAAAGAAGTGACCTATAGGGTCTCATGTATAGATTTTTTAATGGTGTCATACCAATGGTGGAATGGTGGATATTGTTGTACCAAAACTCCACTAGTGGAAGTTTATCCTCCTAACTACGACTAAAGTCCAAGATGTAGGCCGACAAGATGTCCTCTATAACCCGAATGGTCCTATCCATCTAGGGATGAAATTTCATGCTCAAGCGTAATTGACTCCCAGAAACCTCCTAAAATACCTTCTAAAACCAAGATGTTAAATAAGAATAATTATCTAAAACAATCATCAATGGAACTTTGTGAAGATGAACTATCTCATGCATGTAGAGGCGCTGCAAGCTCTCTACTAAACTCTTTTCATGAATAGGTAGGAAGTGGGATCACTTGGTGAGTTGATCAATGATCACCCATATGGTATCGTGTCACCTAGAAGTTCATGGTAAAACCATCATAAATTCCGTCAATATCTAATGCCACTTCCACTCTGGCGCCTCAAGGAGTTGAGCTAATCCCACTGGAACCTAGTGCTCATCCTTCACTTACTGATAAGTGATGAACCAAGAAATGAACTTCGCAACTGCCTTCTTTATTCATGGACACCAAAACTGGCATTGTAGGTCATTGTATATCTCTGCCATACCTAGATGTATCGCCAAAGGGGATGATTGGAAATCCCTTAGAAACTCCTCCCATAACAACACTAGTACAACTATGCATAATTTTAAAATAATACTTGCTTCCCACATTTCCAATATCCATCAGGAGCATGTCCTATGAATAACTGAGTACATGGAATCTCACAGTGGTTATCCCCAAACTGCGCCTCCCTGACTCACTGTAAGAGTGTAGGGGTTACAACCATCAACTGTAGGTAAGCTTCCCCATCTCTATCCGTGAAGGATAAATACAACAAGGCCAACTACTCCAATGCCTTATCTAAAAACTATGAAATCGATCTCCTGTTGAAGGAATCTACCACCACTTTCCCCTTCCCAAGAGTATAAAAGATCTCAAAGTCATAATACTAAAGGAACTCTTGCCATCACCTCTATCTAGGGTTTATATCCTTCTAAGAGAAGATATATTTGAGACTCTTATGATCATAGTAGACGATAAAATTCTCTCCCATCCGGTAGTATCACCATATATTCAACATGAAGAATACCACAACCAAATCAAGATCATGGGTCATGTAGTTCTTCTAATGTGGTCTCAACAGACATTATCTATAAGAAATCACTACTTTCATCTGCATCGGAACAAAACCAAGCCTAGTTATTGATGCATCAGAGAACACTACGTAATCAACACCCTCCTCCGATAATCTAAATATCAGGGTGCTCATCAAACTCCGCATCAACTACTAGAAAGCCTTTTGACACTTATACATCCATAAGAAAGGCTTCCCCTTTTAGGTTAAAGCTGTCATAAGTGTTGATTTCCTAGATAAATTAGGTATTAATCTCCAGTAATATCCTGATATACCAAGGATGCTTCATACCTATGTCACACTCCTAGATGGATCCCATACTAACACTACCTCCACCTTGGATGGGATAACTGAAACTGCATCCAATGATATAACATGTCCCAGAAAGTGGATTTCCTGAATCTAGAACCAGAACTTATAGAGTTTCTCATAAATCTGGTGCTCTCATAGTATTTCCAGAACTATCCTTAAGTTTCTCATGTACTCCTCCTCAGACGCTGAGTACATAAGGATATATTTGATAAAGACCACCATGAACTAGACTAGGTAGAGATGGAAGATATGATTCATGAGTCCCATGAACACTACTAGGAATTTTATCTAGCCAAAAGGAGTCACTAAGTACTACAATGACTGTAGCGGAATCTGAAAGCCTTATTTGATATATCTTCGTCCCTTACTTGTAGCTGGTGATAACTTGATTGAAATTCAACCTTCGAGAACCATTGTTCCCCTATCAAATGGTCGAAGAAGTCATCAATCATCAATAGTGAATACTTGTTCTTTATGGTCACCTGGTTTAGGTGCCAGTAATCCACAAAAAATATCAAGATTCAATATTCCTTTTTGGGAAACAACACTGGGACTGGCCAAGGTGAAAAATTGGGTCTCACGAAGCTCTTCCTATGAAAATTCTCAAACATCACCCTCAGCTTGCAAAACTCTATGGGAGACATCTGATATACTAGTGAGGATATCAGTTCCATCACAGGGTGGAATTCGATGTAAAGGTTGATCTCCCAGTGGGGAGGTAATCCTGGAACATCTTCTAGGAAGACATCCTTATACTCTGCCACTATTACTGGGAACTAGAATCTCATAACATCTGCTGCACTGAGGGTTAAGCTAGCCAAGTGATGAGTGATCGGTTGTTCCCTCCTACACATGAGTCCATTCTATGCTTCTTGTGTTTTTTTCACTAAAAACATGGAAAACCTCATTCCATCACAATGAACACACCACACCATTCACCTAAAATAGTCAATCTAGGCATGGACCGAAGATAACCATTCCATACCAAGGATGACATCATAAGGCCTCGACGTAGCCACCAATAGATTCCAACCGAAACTCTCATCTCTAAGGGTAAGGTCATACTATTGGTATAGATGTGTTATCATCGAATCTTCTCCAGTAGGTGTCTCCAATTGTAAGGGTTGAGTCAACAGTTCTACTCGAATCTCACAGTCTCATACAAGATATATAGAGAGGAAGGAATGAATAGAACATATGTCTATCAGTACTAAAACTAAAGTAGAAAATACACATATCATACCTTGAATCATCCTTAGAGTCTTTGGGTCATATGCCTCGACTGCATGCAGTTATCCTCGCCCCTATCGTCTATATCTCTAAGTCTCTTGCAGACTGCTTGGGGGGTGGTTGTGGTAGCAAGTCTAAATGTCAATGACCTCCCAATGCTATCATAACTCCTTTGGAAAATCTAATACCCTATGGATCTGCCTACTCTGTATCTACCTCTACCTTGGTAGTCCATCCACTATATCCATATTAACAGCACAATGGGTTGGACAATCTCGAGTGAGATGTCCCCGGTTATAATAAGAGTAGTACCACCTCTTTCTAGGCTGACTGGATCCACCCTATGAACCTTGAATGATAGATCCTCTATATTGGGACCTCCTCTTGAAACATCTCCCACGTTTGGATCCCTGAGGCTGACATCGGCTCCCTACTACCAAGGTCTCTGCACCTACTTATACACTATTGACTGTCACCAGCTGTCTCTGCTCATCCAGGAAACTCTCCACCACTAAGGCCTCCTCAAGCACCCCTACATAAGTAGGAATTCTTATAGGGATAATATTGGATCTAATGTCTCTACATATACCTCTCTAAAAGGTCCAATCCTGGAAGTAATGATCCCTAACCATACCTATCGAGTACCTGAGAAGGTTGGTGAACCTCGATGAATAATCAGCTATTATCATACTACCCTATTGGAGATGGAGAATCTATTGTATACACACATGTCTCAATGTAATTGGTGAGAGATCCTCTCATAATAGGCACGTAAACTCTATACATGAGAGAATCACTTCTTGGTGAGTTTGTCTATCCAAACACCACCATCACACTACTGATCCCTGTAGAAGGCTCACTGCTAGGACCACCATCTGATCCACTAGTGTCCTGACTAGAAGGAAAACTCAGGTCACCACCACAAGCCAGTCCACAGATGTTTGAGTGCCAGGATTTCCTCTGAACCTGAGGGGTCTCTGTCTTTGAAACTCATGGAGCACACTCATCCTGTGCTCTTTTTCTACTGGTACTACAGGTACCACTGGTAGCTCTACTGGTGGTGGTATAACTGGTGCACCACATTGAGGTAGCATATGGGAAATTGGTCCTTGTATTATAGCCTCATCACTGAGGGGGTCATCCTCATGACCGAGCTACTGAATCCTTATTGGTATGCATCATGTAGGTATCCTATAAGGAAACAATATGTACCACAATCAATGAGTATATCTGGATATATGACTCAAGAAGGACATGAAAATCACAACCCATTCCTATATGATGCATGTAGCATTGTTCTCATGCAACAAGATTTATCATGTAACGAGTTGAAAATAAAGTTATTAGATTCCTGGTGAATGGATATGTTGACCGCCAAACTAACACTGGATTCCCTATACTGAAATTCAAACTGAAAACACTTAACACTGTTGTCCCAAACTAGTCTCATAAACTCTTGGTCCTAAGGTAGAACTGTCCGCCTCTAATACCACTCTATCACGACCCATCCCAAAGGGGCCCATGCTGTGACTACCCCAAGCCCACCTCTAATAGGCCATGGGCTGGTGACTAGAACTGAGTAGGCATGTCACACAAATGGGAGGCATTATCCTAATGTACTTATACACACACTCACATCTCCAAGACACAAATTCTTTAATGTAAAAACACTAAGTAAAAAATGCATACAAACCACTATAACCCACAAAAAGAGTACAACATTGAATTTAATGGAAATTAAATAGGGACAGAATAAAAACCCACTAAAAAGAAAGGTAGTAAAAAAGTTTATGAAACTCATCCATAGAAAACTCTACCTAAAGGCAAGGTACTAGGGCTACTGTTTAAATCCACAAGAACACCATAGTCTGTCTGATCTCAGAAGGATCATTCTGGTCTGGGTCCACCCTACACTCAGTCAAAAGGTCTCTCATCTGCACAATACATGACATGTGTGGGTGAAGAGCATGTATGGATGTGTATAACAATACACATTAGGACACCTAGAAACCATAAATAAATACACAAGGAAAATATACTGTTAGCTATACACATGTATTTATTTACAACATATAACAAGAATATCTAGATATACTCAAACCATACCACACAACCTAGGGAAAGTCATAACCACTGCATACAAAACTAGCGATTTAGTTTGAAGATTCCACAAAGAACACATCTAGGAGAACAAAATATTATGTCTGCTAGCACCGATGACATCCATTTGAGAAGTATCATTTTTCGGAAATCGTCCTGAAAGAGAGATACGCTGAATGATCTGAATAGAGATATGATACATCAAAGGAGGACCACAGCCAGGGCCATGGGGTGATAACAACAACTCTATTTGGATTAACCCGCAAAGTAGAGGATCAAAATTTGGTGAAGTTGGTCACGTTAGTACCAAAGACTATACGTAGGGGATGAAGAAGGAATATAGGATCCACTCTGGGACTCTTAGGGGATTCTAACAACTCTATACAAGAAGTCTTGCTCAAGGGATCCTACTCTTATGAGTAGGAAATTATACCAAAAAACATTTAGGGAAATGATAAAGGGAATGAACCCTAATAAAACGTTTCCAAGATATAGTGGATGAGATAATCAACCCATGTAGAAAAGGAGGGTGTACAATGAGTAGTAGTAGTCACACCCATCATGTCCCTTGACCTCGGGTACTACCCATGTAAATGACCTATGTAACCAAAATTATGTCTAAGCTAAAACCCATCATAGGTCTCAAACGGACCACCACATCGTTAGGGTCCCAACTCCACATATAGTTCATCAATCAGATGTATTTTTGGAAAGATATGGGAGTTTGAAGATTCAGAATGGTGTTTACTGGGACGTGGACCGACCCAGGTCTGACCCTTTCTACCTGGCCCAGTCCACTTGGCTTGGACTAACCTGTTATGGCCTACTTCGGCCCGCCTGGTCTTCTCTAGCCTTCCTGGGCTACTCTATCCCACTCCAAACTACCTGACCTACCTAGTCGCAAACCATTGAGCCACTTCAGCCCTCTACATCTAGTCTAATTTACTAGACCGCGCCCCAAGTGGTTGCCCCGCCATGTCATGCGGCCTCACTATGCCCCACAAACACCTCATAATTAGAGAGATTATCACATTTCCATTCACATTAGTTGTTTACTCGGTTCCTCCTATTTTTGGACATTATCTAGAATAAATGGAAAATTTAGGGATGAGTATTTTTTTTAAATACTAAAAACATAATTTGGAATCCAATGATAATAAATGGATAACTTATACATAATTTTTTTCCTTAACTTATGAATTTATGAGCTTCAATCAAAGTTATTTATGATATATTTTCAAACATAGACACTTATTAGAAATTTTTTCCCTTAAAATGGTTTGTAATGAGCTTGTGTATTCACTAATTCATAACTGATAATAGTATCAAACCATGTGTGTATTCAGTCCTATTTTCATCCACCAGTTCCCGATGGAGTGTAGCTCAATTTTTTGTTTTCTAGTTTTACCCCTAGGTACATCTCTTATAGAGACACATCACCTAATAGTTTCCAAATAGGGATGTATTTTCATAAAAACCACTTACTATATACATTACACCAATTTAGGGATGTATTATTATGTTTAGTCTTAGCCCTAAGTATTTTTCTGTAGTTTTCTAGTCATGATACCAAAAATAAGTAAACATTCCTTTGAAACCAATTATGACAACCCTTATCTTTATTACACACTAATTCATAACTTATTACATAATATTACACATAATACAAATGGAATGATTAAGAAGACTAGTTTCACTATGAATTAGGTATATTACATAACATCATAATGTCAGTAATATATCTCTATTATTGAAAAATTCTTTATCATGCACATATTATTCCATTATAATTAAAGCTACATGGGATAACCTGGGGACATACGTAAGAAATGGGTGAGCTATAAATCCCAGTAAGGGAATAGAAAAGAATTAAATGATGAAGGTATAATATTTTATAAAATATGAAAATAAATGAGACATAAACGGGGTGAAAATCATAAACATGAACAATGAGGCATGATATAACATGATAACATAAAGGTAATATGTGAAAATGTGGAAAAAACTTTAAACATGGAATCATAAACACATGTCGAGGGTCAACACTAAGAAATCATGATGGAAAAAAGTCCCATTATAGATTATATTAACTCTATAATAGCTTTCATGAAATCTCATGAGAATAAAATATTTCTCAATGCATTGGGGTTCCATATAATTCAGTGCACACATGTCGCTTCCATTTTAATTACATGCATAAATTTTCCACATAGATCATATAACATGGAATAATTTATCATAAAATTTTATTCCATGATCAAAGTGTGTGGAAAATATTCATTTCATTCCCTAATAAAATAATAATAAGTGAGTAAAGTTGAACAACCTTGATAGGAAATGAGTATGGGTGCAGATCTAGGGTCGCGGTTCAGTGTGACGTGGGATCGAGTTCTAGAGCAGAGCATGGGAAGAGCACTTCCTTTGGTGGCGTGTGGGTGTGCTCTAGTCCTCCTTCGGGGTTGTGACCTTCTACTTCTGCAGGTTTGGTATCTGGATTTTCATTGTGGTTTGGGTTGTTTCCTCTACACGGGGGTTGTACTTCAGATCTGCGACAAGGGGATGTGTTCTGTTGTCCGTGCAGTGCTCAAGCGGGGTACCTTGGTCAGAATGTTGTGGTCTTTATGATCTATTTTAATGGTGGTGACAAGGCAATTTTGGGATGGCTTCTTGGTGATGTTGCAAGCTGTTTGGTTTGATGGTTTTCTGCAGTGTTGAATCTCTTGGTCTGAGTTGGTTGTTTTTGAATTGTGGAAGTTGCTTGTTTGGATGGTTTATTTTCGATGGTGGGAATCATGTTGTGATGGTTTTGTTTAGGATGATTTGGATTTGATGTGATCTCTTGGATTTGGGTTTGCACTGCTTCAGAGATGCTAGAAAGGGGTTTGCGGAGTGGCGTCTGGTCCGAGGGTGCACTGAGGTTACCTATGGAGTTGGGTGCAGTGTCTGGATAGCTTGGTCTTCCTTTCTTTGGTCTGTTCTTCACCCATTGTGGATGTGCTCTTTCAGGGAACATCTCACTTCACTGGATGGTTGGGAGGAATCCGACTGGAGTTCGCTGACGGGTTTGTGGATTTGGGCTGGTGTCGACGGTCGCATCGGTGGGCGTTTGAGGAGTCCGGCTTTGAGGTTTGTCCAACTCTCCTATTGTTTGTTTCCACTTGTTTGTCATATCTCAGCCTTTCTTGGTGACTTCGGCTCCATCTTTGATGGTTTGTCACTTTGAAGTCTTGGATGTATTTTATCCATTGTGATTGTATGTTTTCAAGTGGTGAAGTGGTGAATTGGTGATGTGGTGAGGTCATGTAGGGTTTCTCACTTTTTCCTTAAAAGTGTTTCCATAATAATAAAAATTTTCAGTCATAATTTGTACACAAAAAGGGAAGTGTGAGAAATGTATAAAAACATACCCTAAACATGAAAAAATGGAATTTAACAGGAATAACATTAAAGTGGTTCTTGAATAAAAATAAGAGTGGTAAATCCTTTACCTTGAGAATGTGGATCAAAAAGCTTGAGATGATAATATTTAGATATTAGGGGAACCATAGGTGTACACTAGAGATGTTATTTTAGAGTAATGAGGCGATATAAATTTTTTATTGGAGAGTAATGGGTCCTTTAATGAGTTTATATAGGGAAAGAGAGGGGATTACTTTATTATTTCTCAAACCTTGGTTTTGGAATCTGTATAATAAATTAATCAAAACAACAAACCATAAATGGTTTTTTCCAATGGTTTCTTGAAAATGGTATTGGTTTTAAGAAATATTATATGGCATTGGGTAGAACATATTAAAATATTACACTTGGTGATATTGAAGTGAGTCATGTCCTTAAATAAATTATTTTAAAACCTTACAATATAATATAGGTTTTGGAAAATTCATAATGGATTTATAAAATTAATAAAATAACTCAAAATTTATATTTTCTAAAGGGTAAAAATATATTTTGTTTTTATACACTTTTTAGTATTTATTATATCATTTTTGGGTTATTATGATGTCATAATACACACTGTATATTTATACCATATTTAAATTTTACCCAAAAATTTGACTCTCTCAAGAAATTAAGAAAAATTAATTGTTGGATAATTTTGAAATTATAATTGAAAATTTAATATTAATTTTGTGCAAATAATTTTCTAAAAATTATATTTTTCACTTTTAAAATATGAATCGACATTTACTGAGAAATACTTGGTTTTTTGACAATAATAGTTTTTGAACAGTTATAAAAACTACATTTGATAAAAAAAATTATATTATCATTTATATTTAACAAAATTCATTTCATAATAATATTTTATTAAAATATCATTTATTTTAAAAATCTATTCATTCATAAAAAGGAATTTCTTAATTGAATTTTCATATTATCCAATAACACAATTTGTGTTTAAACATATCAAAAGAAAAATCATTTATAAAGTAGCACCAATAAAAAGTACATATAACCATTATTCTATAAAAAATATGATATAAATATTTATATTATTATAGTTTTTAAAGATATCTATTTATTACACTGGAAAACATCCTATGGGTATGTTTCACGATGGTGAGACTTTCATGTGGTGGTTTGACATACATGGTTTGGGCCTTGATCTGGATGAGTTTTAACTTATCCTTAAACATTTTCACTCATCCTTAAGTTGTTGGATACTAGTTTTGGATTGGTCAATTCCAAAGACTAGTGATGATATACCCCTTGTAATTTTTGATAAATGAGATCCATAGGGAACGTTACTATTGTTTGAGGCCATCACTTCCTTTGTCTTGGTCAATTGGATTTTTTAAAACCCTATATTTATACTAATCATATGATCACTATTAAACGACTATATTATCAACAGTTAAGATTCTTAGAGACCATTTAAATACTATAAGATATAATAAAACTGAATAAGTTCATGTTTTTTTGTAACCATAATAGATAGTATGTGATTTAATTCAACAACAAAGGGAATTTTATTTATAAAAGTTAAAGTTGTTAAAAAATTGATACTAGTGCTCTGGATTCTATGGTAACATGGATCAATCCAGGAGAATACATGTGTGAACAAGTTTTATGTTCAAGATCAGTGGCCTTCATTATTTGAGAAAGACCAATAGAGACACTTCTCGAGGATGAGATGGAAAAATGGGGGGAGAATTGTAATATCCTAAATTTTAATAGATAAAAACACATCTTTATTAATAATTTAAAAGTATTTTTATATGAAAATGTAAATTTTCAATAAAAATAACTAAATAAATAGTTTAAAGGATTTGAGTAAGTGTAAAATCCAAATTAGTATTAAGGAATATTATATGGAATATTTTTAGAGTTATTCACTCAATTATTGTGTGATTCTGAAGCCTATAGAGCCTCTGTGTAGACGAAATAAAAATATTAAATATATTATATTACTTTTGAATGACTTATAAAACATAATTTAATATCTACTAAATGGTATATATTATAAATAATTAAACACCATATTCAGGTTCGGGACATGGATTTTACCCTATTTGGGGTGTAACATTTTTGCGCGCCAGAAATTTGGTAAGATTGCATGTGAGGACAACTTCATTAATATTTTATTATATTATTTTTTCAAGAATAATTGAATATCACCCAAACGGTGCATCATATGAGATATTTGAGACCATCGTTATATCTAAGATGATAGGTTTATCAAAGGTGATACATAACATCTGTGCATGCCAGACGTTTGGTAAGATCACACACAAGGATAAATGGTTTATATTTATTTAAGTTTTAATAATAATTTAATTAATTAAAAAAATATTTTTTACCTTTCTTCATCCACATGGATCCCAAACAATTGTTGATAATAGTTCTTTAATTCAAATACATTTGAATCAAACATTTTAATACATTTAAATTTATAATTCCTTAATGTATAAAAACTAATGGCTATGAAATCAATTTTTAGGTCAAATGGTTATTAAAATAGGTGATATAAAATGGGTTTAGGTGTAGTATAGTTATTTGGGGGTTTAAAAATCTGAAACAACCATTTTTGGTTCTGGTGTGTTCTGGCTGAGTTGGAGTAACCTAGAGACTCTATAGATGATAGGTGAATCCATGTTGAGGTGTTGTAAGAATCTTAAATGGTTATAGGTGATTATATAGTCTCCTGGTGCATTAGGAGCAAGGATGAAGGTGATGTTTTTCATTTTATTTTATTATTTTTATTTTATCCCTTTTTATTATCTTATTATCTAATTTTTTAAGAGAGAGATGGATTTGAATAAAAATGATATAACTAAATACATTATAAGGGATACTATTTAAAAAAAATTATAGGATAATTGCACAACATATTCAGATTCTAATAATATAAAATTATTATATGAAAAATTATATGAAATTATCAATAATAACTATAAAGAATTATAAAAACTATTAATTGAAATAAATTATCAATGGTTTATTTTTCAATTTTTTTGATGATTAGTATTAAAAAAATTATCAATTGATAATTTCATCAAATTATTGAATGATAATTATGAATAATTTTCAAATTATAATTTCATCGAATTATCAATGATAATTCCACCAGATTATAAAATTGATAATTTTAAATAAAATTTTTAAATGAAGAATATTTAAAAAAATAAAAACAAAATTATTGAAATTATCATAGGGTAAAAAGGAATAATTATCAAGAAATAATTAAAATGAATTATCAAAGGATAATTGCATGAGATTATCAAACATAATTTTATACAAATTATTAAAGGATAATTATAGGGTAATTATCATGTGATAATAAATATCAAAATTACCATAAGATAATTATGTGTATTAAAAAAATATAATTATTAAAATTATCAATCAATAATTGTGAGATTATAGAGTATAATTATTAAAAATATCAATCAAAAGTTATTTGATTATCAGCAGATAATTTATAGAATAAATAATTATTAAAGGACATTTTATTATCAAAAGATAATTATAAATATTAATTTATGATAAATTAGGATAAGTTATCGAATGTTAATTTATATTTAATTATCAAAAAATAATTATAAAATATTATATAAGATAAATTATTATAGATAATTACGAAATGATTATTTAAGCAAATCATCAAAAGATAATTTTAAAGGGTAATATATATATATTTACAAAAATATAATTTTATAGGATAATTTAAGATAAATTATCTATAATAATCATGAAAGGATAATTTAGGATAAAGAATCAAAATATAATTATATAGGATCATTTATAAATAATTTTAAAAGATAAATAAAAATAATAATTTAAGATAAATTATCACAGATAATTATAAAAGGATGATTTTGGATAAATTATCAAAAGATAATTATAAAAGGATAATTTAAGAGAAATTATTAATGATAATTATAAAAAGAAAATTAATTACAAATTATCATAATAAAATTATAAAAGTCTAATTTATAATAAATATTAAATGATAATTGTTCCTATGGAGAATAATGCGAGTTAATGTCCCGGCCTAGAAAGATAATTCAGAAAATATCTTAAAGAGAGAATGTATCATCACATGAAATATTTTATTTATTTCTAAATTAAAATAGCTATTTTTGATTCTAGGAAACCGTGATGAAACTTGAGAGTTAACATGTCAATGTTTATGATAATAAAGAAGTGAAGAGGTGTTCTTGACTATTGAGGTTTATACTCCAACTTCCAAACCACATAGGGTGGTTTATCCTTGCCTCGACATTGATGAATTTGAGGTAAAAATTTAATTACATTTTTATGATTTTTTACACATGTTTCCTTACTATGATTTATACATAGACATTTTTATCATCAGGATAGATTATGATCACATGTGGGTGTGTGTATCCCTGAGAAACATAAGTTATTTAAATGAGTAATTTTTTCTTTTTATTCATGTTTGATTTTTATCACATGTATTGTTGTGCTACCTTATGATGATGTGCTATGATTTGTCATGCATACTATGATTATATGTGTGATTTTTTGGTATTTCTCTTTGAGCCTAAGGAATTTGGTAAATTATGACATGTTTATGCTTAATAGAGGGAGTACACACAATTTGTGATGATGGTGACAAGGGACCCATGCACAGGGTAGGGATACGATGATGCATCATTGATTCCATGTGATTACCTCAATTATTAGATAATTCCAAGGTTTATGTTGTCGATTACTAGTGAATAATAAGTATATCTCAATGCCTAGATAATACCAAGAATATGACTTCCTTGATTCATCGTGTATACTGAGTTATATGATCACAAGATGCGTGGTAGCATAATTTACGATACTTTTTCCTAGTCATTTATTTTTATGACACTTTGATTATCCTTCTGGCATATATCCCAAGTAGGAACAACTGGGGTTTTGTTGCAGATTAGTTAGTGAATGACCACTCCATTTTTGATTTTTTATTACTATGCTAGTTACACATTTATTATTATTTTGTAATACAATTGTATACTTCATCACATTTGGTTATGGATTAATTTTAGGGGTCCTAATGTGTCTTATACTCACACCTACCTAGGAATTTTGATATGCTAGTTTATTTTATGAGGGATACATTGTAGGAAAATGGCTTGATGATGGATCGATAAGCATTGGAGGGAGTAGCTAGTAACATGCCAGGATAAATTTAGAGTACCAATTGTTTATGTAATTATTTATCTATTATTTATTAAAATGTGTTTTTTCTTGCCACTTTGGGAGATAATTCATTTTTATTACATATATGAAATCATTTTATTCCTGAAAGTTTACTCTGATTATTTATGATATTGTTTATTTCAGATTATTGATACTATGATATGATATTGAGTGTATAGTCTCCCCGCTGAAGGAATGATACCATTTCTTTAATTTGGAAACCTCTTTCAGAAGGGGAGGAATATATGAGGTCTTGTGACCTCACTTCTCAGATCTAGTGGTTTAGTTTGAGATATTTCACGATCATGACAAATGTTTTCACGTTTCATTAGTCGTAAAACTAATCCAAATTTTCTATTGAAACATTAAACTAATGATATCAATATATTTTTTATTTTTAACTTTTAATGTTATAACCATATACAACATATTATCCATTCAAAAAAATTGAAAGCATCACTCATGCGTACGTGTGGACTACTGCATCCATCAAGAACTGTAATTCAGTTTTCATCACCAACCAATAAAGAAGGATATCAATATATCTACTGAATAAATAAGTTTTTTATGATATTATTATTAATATATTATGATATATTATTACTTAAATACCTTTATTTATATCTATTGAAAAATGAAAACATCACCCATGCATAGATATAGACTACCGTCCCCACAAATTGATGTAATTAAAATCTATAACCATCTACCATGGATGGAGATAAAAGTTTATATAAAGAATACATATGATTTTTTAAATTATTAAGATTTTTTAGAAGTGATATAATCATTATGTAATCAAAATTTCTTACACATTTAACCAATATAACAAATTCTTATTTTTGTTGGATTTGTCAAATTAATGAAAATTGTTATAATATTTATGTAATGAATTAATAATGAATATTATTTAATGGAAATATTATGTTATAGTAATTAAATTTTGAGTTTTTTTATTATTCTTTAGTTTTAATATTGAAATTTTCATTTACCTATAAATTTAATCCTTCTACTAAATTCAATACATACATAAATTGAAAATTTATAAGTGATCCATGAAAACCATTATCATAACACCCATAAAGTTATTTGGAAACTCAAAAAAAATTCCCTAAATAGGAATTATGTAATAAATAAAATTAAAATGATAATTAAACCATACAAAAGGATCAAGTACTAAAACCTTCAAATTAGAAAGGAAAAACTGTATAATTGACAGAAAAATATTAATTTCAACAATTAAATAATATTATGTTGGTAGTAAGGATTTATAATATACTTATATATATTAACACAAGTATATATTTAATTATAGAATTGATATATAATAGGTAAAAAATTTATTTTATAGGAGGTTAGAATGTGTTTAACTAGTCAAAATTCCACGGTAAGGTGGTTTTTAACTCAATTAACTTTCATTGGGTTATATCAATTATATATTGATTATGATATAGCATGATTATGTATGTTATGAAATATAATTATATTGTGTTTTATTTAACCTTTTTGTTTGTATTTACATTTTTTTACATAATTTTATCATTGATGGATTATTACATCGAATGTTTTGATTTTTATATGGTTTTACTCATCTCAATTACCCTATAGTGACATATGTTTTATATTAACCATCTCCATTCATTTTTTTTGTTTATATTATTCCATTTAATGAATTTTATGATACATTTCATCATAATTTTTTATTTTTAAAACTCTATCTAAGATTATTTATTTTGTGATGCTTTAATATAAAGATAATCAAAATTGAATGGTTTTATGTTATAGTATCACTAATATAGGAATTGTTTATCGTTCAATTTCCATATTTTTTTTATTACCCATCTCATAAACCCCATATATTTTCTTATCCATGGGTTATTCATGAGTATTTTAAGTATTCATCCCATATTTACTATCTTCTTTACTAAAAAGAACATATTGAATGTTTTTAAGAAAAAACAAATATCATTTCTTCCTTTAAGATGGGAATAATTTATCTCCATATCTATATTCATAAAAATTGTTTTATGGGTGTTTATATAAACAATTAAATGATAGATAAATGTCATTTCTATTATCTTTATATTTTTTTATAAATTGTTAAAAGTAATATGTTTATATTTTATCTACATGACTAACTTTTGAATTTATTTAAAAAATAATTTAAAGAATGTATATTGTTTATAATGTTTATGAAATTAATAAATTTTCATACCATGATTTCCTTTCATCAATAGTTTAATTCATTTGGTAATTAAAAATAGATTTTAAGGAAACTTTTATTCCATTTTATTCTTGTAATTTTTAATTTTTAATAGTTCAAAAATAAAATAATGTTTTTTCTTGTTTATTAAACCTTCTTTCGAATGCATTTATGAATTTATTTTCATCTATGTCAACAACCCTTGAGGATTTCTATTCTTCACTGGGGACATGATCTTATGATACCATTCACCATCATTCTCTGTATGTCTTAAAATGATGATGTTTTAAGGATAATATCAGGAAAAAAATTTATTCAAATGTGTCAATTAAACTATGATGAAATGAAGAATGTTTTTAGGATCTTATAAAAAACACATGTATGTTTTCCATGAAGTGATGGGTGGACCCAAAATTATATAGAAATATAATTATTTGGTTAAATATTGATATCTCTTGAGATAATATGAATATTATTGGTGAGTAAACATAATAAAAAATGGTACTCTATATACTATGATTATGATAATGGGGAGTGAACATAATTTTCTATTGGTATCTTTCCACTATGCTTATTGGAATATGGTTTTAACCCAATCCACATTGGGAATATGTCCACTTTGATAGTCTAGGAATTGGTTCTTGATTATGAAAATTATTTTCTATGATTATGTGTATACCATAATATAACATCATATGATTATGATTTGATCTAATGGATTACAATACATTGATGATGATTAATCACTCTTATGAGTACTATATTTTTTTAATGAAAGAGACTTATATAAAATATTATCACTTACCATATATAGATTATTGGATATGTTTTCATAAGTTATAATTTGGATCACATAACCACGTTTTTATCACATACCAACTCACGATCTTCAATTGAAAATTTATATGTTTAACCTTACATGAAATTTTAGTTCACCCTTTATATATTTTGATTTCCCAAGCCTATTAAAAATTGTACTATATATGATATGTGTAGAAGGGCTCCACATGTGGATATATTTTTGGGATTTTATGTAGACTTATTATAAAATAATATTTTCTTTAAATAATCGGGAAAAGTAGAATTTTATGAGATAAGAATGTGATTTATTATATTAAGGGGTATTTCTAATTACTTAAAAATATAAACATAAAATGATATTGGGTAAATGAATAAATCAATATTTTACTTTGATGTTTTTATTATGGATGATTAAAATTAGGTCTTAATTGTTGGCATCAATTTCAGTATGTGATTTTGTATATTTTTAACACTGGATCTAAGAGTGTGGGTCTCAAGCTATCTCTTAAATAAAAAAATTTTCAATCACAACCAATAAGAAATTATAAAAACTAATACAAGGTCCATGGATTATTAATCTATACACAAGCTTCTCTCCAACAGGGTTACAAAAAATTATTTTCCTAATATATAGAACGATCTACCAAGAGTAATTATAGATGAACAAACACAAAAATTGAATGGTTATTTTCTATAATGATTTAATATTCACAACATGATTATAAAATAAATTCATTATAAAAAATACTATTCTAAGGAATAAGATTATAGAAATAAAATATGAAAAATCTCCAATCTGTAAAATATAAAATTTTAAATGATTCAAAATCCATTTTATTATTATTTAATTTCATTTACTAATGATTTTTGGATTCACTAATATTTTCTCTTATTATTTATAAATGAATTTTTTTACCCAAATGAGAAATATGATGTTCAATATAAAAATAAACCTAAAAAACCATTTATTTTTTCCTAATATATTATTCATTACATTATTTCTTATTGAATATCAACCGTTTATCACAATTTAAAGAGATAATGTGAATAAAAAATACCAAAACACTCCTCCCTAGTTCCAAGTAATAAAATATGTTTTAAACCTATAGATTTTAAATAATTATTCAATGGTTACATTCACATTGTAATAACAAATTGGATTCTCAAATTCTTTTATGAATATTATAGATTCATTGTGGTATAATGGGATTCCTCAAGACACAATATTTCTTTCTAATTACCAAAAACCTATATCATAATTTATATATCCCTATACCTTTTCTTCTATCTCTAATAATTTTTGTTCAATCTCTTTAATCATGGAATGACATGTACCGTCATGACCAAGTAATCCATACCTAATTTTAAATAATATCATATAGTTAAAAATGATTAATATGACCTGATTCTACTATTTCATGAGTAAAAAATTGAATTGTGATCATATATTATGTAAATTTGTAAAAAATAAGATAATATACTATGCACCTTGTGTTTAACTGGCATGAGTCTACTATGGTATGAGTATAACAATGATAATTAATTTTATCTCATGTAGTATTGAAAAAAAATTGTTTAATCTAACATTGATATAAGAATAGATTATTATTCTTAGGTAACCATTAAATTCTAGCATGATCCTTATGAATGTAGATTTATTTTTTTTCCAAAAACTAAAAAAATATATTTAATACTTTACTTTCTATTTCTGATATACAACGACCTTGAAAAAATTTTGCAATGACAAAGGAATCCAATAAAAAAATAAAACATTACAACCATTTGTTGAATCATTAATAATATTAAATAAGTTAATCATATATAGTATTCCTCAACATTAACTAAAGAGACATAACACCTGATAAAAATGAATTCTCAATCAATCTATAAGGGATATCATACAAAAAATGATAACATTATATAATATCCTCAAAAAAAATATAATAAATAAATAAACAAATGATTTCATATAAATGAATATATTATCATAAAATTACTTGTGGATGATAATGCAAATAATTTATCACTCAAATATTTTAATTTATCACATAATGTTAGAAATTATGGGAATAAATAATTCTATATATCAAAAATATATCATCAAGGATTTATTACAGAACAACATATATGAAGGGAAAGGGAACTCCTATTATGATATTAATATTATCCCATTAGACCTTATATTGAATTGTGGGGCTATATAATTCTAGGTACAACCATTCAATTAAAAGTTCAATTCATTCAATGATAGAATAAATTCTATAATAAATAAATAGAAAAATATTTCTGGATGGTAATATAAAAATTTGTTGTGTACATGCTCAATAAAGCATATCATAATATATTTTCCATTATAAAAAATTATTATACTTACATGATAATATATTTTCCAATATAATGAATTAATTATGATATATAGGTGATTTAAATTGAAAAAAATTACTAAAAACTATGTAACGAAATTGATAAAATAATTAGCATAATCAATTGAAAAAATATAATTTAAGTCATTGTATTATTATAAATTTTACAATGATTAATATATTCAGATAGATGAATATATTTATTCAAAAATATATAAAATAAAATCATTTATGTATATATCCCATATAAAATAAAGTATATATAATCTCATAAAAATGATACACAGTAGACATATAAAAGATTATTATAGAGAAACATCTTGTCTGGTATGATTTCATAGAATAGGTAAACTATTGATAAATCATTATGAATACTCTTGAGCCCTAATAGTGTACCCAATATCTATATAACCATCATCCTTTATTATGAAAGTACCAATTATTTGATATCATGTGTCTATTATACTATATTTACAAGGAATGCCTAGGGATTTATGATAATGGGATAATAAAGTATTTCATTGATCTTAACGGGAATTCTATCATTATGATAAATTAAAATGTTTATAATTTGATTGCAATGGGTTCTGACTTGATTAATATATCAAGTAATATACCCATAATGATATAAAAATAGTATTGTAATAAAATATTTTCAATTTAAAATGATAAAATATTGGAAGTGTAAATAGTAATTGAAAAGAAAGAGAGAAATTGAACCTTACCTATCTTAGGTTTCATAGCCTATAAAATACCATTTTATCTAAAAAAACCATTCATAATTTAAGATATATATACTTAATAGACTTATTCATTGATCTATTAAAAGGGAAATCAAACATTCTATAATGATAAATAAGAAATGTTTTGGGTATTTATAATTATGATGAGTGGAACCCCATAAAATAATGTATTATTATTTTTTCAATTATCTCATGTTCTCCCATTGTCCTAATATTACCAAACTACCTCCATTATTAATCCTATATAATGGTTAGTTTAATAATTACTTACTATGAGTTATATTTAGTGATAATTGTGATTATTACATATATATGATATCATATTTAACAAATTTCACTATATATAACAATTTTTGACCACATTGTACTATTTTTACCAAAAAATACAAAATATTAACCCAAACATAATTTCATCTTTCATATATCAATTATGAAATAATTTTTTTTAAATTATTTCTTTAATTAATTATAATTTATGTTTTAAATATGGATTATTTATTTAATAAAAATGTGGTATATAAGTAAACTCAATTTAATAAATAAATAAATTTATACATTACAAATAACATGAAACCTAGATATATAAATCCCTATAATATATTATAATCCCTAATTATAAGGATTGAAATCATGTTACCTTCAATGTGTGGTTCAATTAACATTGATCTAATAGTGATATATGCTAATGTGAACTTCATTAATATATGAGTTCACTCAATCATCAATTATTGATGTTCTTAATCTTTCCTTAATAAATCATTATTGATTCTACCTTATTATAGCGATTTTACAAATTAAGTTTATAGAAAATGTTATTTCTATTCCATTCATTTGATTATCCCATTTGTACCAATTAAAACTTGCAATTTTCTTTAATAGACAATAATTCCAATGATTACACTATAAAAAAATATGTCATCAATATATATAATTCCCAAGGTAGATATTATGGCCATAGAAACTATATAATTTAACATTTTCAATCATAATAGTATAATAAATAATATTTTTTCTTTTACTTCATTCAATATATTGATTTTGTGGCTTGTATTAGTTTTTTTTCTACTGTACTTGTTATATCCATGATTTTTATTAGATAATATGGTCATAACTACATCAAAATTATACATAGAATATTTTTTATCTCCCTTAGAGATTCATAGTTATAAAAAGAGTGACTATGTTATATGGATTTGTATAATATAATTTTGTAATATAATCTGATAACTTATTTAAATAATTTTTCATTTAATAAATTATTTACCTTATAATAATTTTAATCCCCATATTTTTAAATCATTCATTAAAAAATATGGATATGACTTTAAAATTCCCCCCTCGTATACCCATAATATCTCCTCCAACTATACATTTTTTTATTTTTATATGGACCCCTCAATAGTCATGTTATTGAATTTAAAAGAACATTATCTATCTTATAAATAAACAATATAAGCGCAAAAATATATTTTATTTAATGAGGAAACTTATCTTGATTATATATTTTAACATGTGATGTGTAACACCACAGGTAAATAAAGAATATGATATTTTTATATTTATCCATATTTGTGAATAAAATATTAATATTACATTAAAGGGGATGTTATGCTCGATGGCGTACCCAACACGCAACAATGAGTTTCTTGGAAATCTTACGTTGCACTCTAATAATAAAATAATGTTATTTTAAATAGTAGTTAATGCCTAGACGTTGTAATGGTGGGAATGAACAGAACTAACTACAAAATGATTATATATGTTTGTCAAATATTTTTACTTTTTACAATAAATGTTAGAGGATTAAAAATGCAAATGAATCCAATTTTTAGTGCAAACATTCTAATATTCTTTAAAAGGTCGATTAACCGCCTTTTGATGGAGAACCTCTTTTAAATCCACTTTTTGAAAATTTTATGTGTTATATTTGACAAAATAAAATTCTTCTTTAGAATCGGGACATCAAAATTTACTTTGTGTAAATTTTTTGGTATTTTTCTGAAAAATTTCAATTTTTAATGAATTGTGAAAAATGTTGTATTTTAATTCAAAACCTCTTTTAATATAATTTATATGATTATATTATTTTTTGAATTTGTTTTAAAGTGAAATTAGAATATATTTTTACCATTTAATCCAATATTGGTCGTTGGAATTAATTTCACTTTGAAATCAGACTTAAACTAGTGTCAATCTTTTGATACATTTTGTTTCATAAAAACACGCTATTTGTTTTGACAGCGGGAATTAATTATTAAATTAATTAATGCAACTTATTTGTTTTGAATTTTGTAAAATAGACATCATTTTTTAATTCGGAATATCAAATATAGCTTAGGGTGAACTTTTGGTAATTTTCTGAAAAACTTCAATTTTTGATGAATAGTGAAACCACTAAGTGGTACTTATAAAAACTGATTTTTCCGTTTAAATGAAAATTTTCCATTTTTGTGTTTTGAATTTCAAAAATCCGACATACATGGTTGTCATTAAGAAGTAAAATGTGGTTAAATGGGATTAAAATAATTTTTGATGAATAGTAACTTATTAAGTTTATAATCGCGATTAGAGGTAATTAGTGTAGTTTAAGGTAAGAATAATGTTTTAATAAATTTAAATGACCTAGAAACATGTCCTACCCTCATTGGACGTGTCATGTCCGACCAAGACAATCCATGGGTCAACTTGGGGACCTCATGGAGCCACTTTGGTTGGAAAATTACATAAATACCTTTTTATTTAATGTTAAAGTAAAAATGAGACAAACATGAAATGTTTTACTAAAACAATTTTTACATGGGGATATAAAAGTAATAATTTTGACTATAAATATTAATTGGAAATATAAAAATATTTCCTACATCATAGTATCTTTTTTATAATTTTTAGACATTAAATAAATTAAATTATTTATGACATCATGATGATGCAGCGATGATCTCATTATTTAACGATTTAAATAAAATTGAAATAGAATGTAAAATCTAAGACCTACACATGTCAAAAACCTATTGGATGAGTAGATTTCTAACCCTTATCAACTTATCCTCGAAACACATCAATGTGGGACCATTAAAATCCGAAACTCATTCTAAAATAAAGTAACATTTCTTTACTTTCCAAGAGTGCCCCTCCTCTCCTCTTATAAAAGGCCCCCACCTCTACTTCCTTACCCACACTTCCAAAGCCTTTGGCTCGGCCAAACCCTGACCATTTTGTCTCTCCACATCCCTCTCTAACTCCTTGAAGCCTCACTTTGGGCAGAAGTCTTCCCAAGGAAGCCTTTGAGCTCAAACCAAAGGGAGTTACCCGATTTTAAGGTAATGTCTTCACTTATGTCCTTTTGTTTTATTTTGCTTCTCCAACCCCATAAACTGTTTTTATTAATTTATTTTGTAACAAATCCAGTATATTAAATATACTAGGATGTTGTTATAAGAAGGATTCGAGCTAAACTTACACTCACCTTCGTCTAATGGTTAAAGAACATACTGTTTCTGTGGTTGGCGATTTTCTGCCTCACGAAACGATGATTGTTCAATATTCTTTTAACACCTTTAAAGGTGGCCATTATGATGTCACTGTATTTTATATATGATATATGTGGTATTTATGTTTACTATATGCTTCTGTATTTTATATTTAAACCATACCTTTATTCTTTTCATGTTGTGTAAATGCGATAATTTCATATGAGGAAGTGTGGACTACCGCCCCCTCAAGTGATGTGACTCGTACATGCAATACATGGAATGTATAAAGAATGAAATTAATGAACATATGTGACCTATATAAAATATATATTATACTGGAATTATAATATATATATATCATTTAATTTTAATTCCGTTAATATGACAAGGAAAAAAATGAAAGTAGCGTTCATGCGTACGTACGGCCTACCGTCTCCATAAACGGTGCTTTTCGTTTTTTATCTCCAAATGATATGGAATAGTATAAAATGAATATGTACTGGATATATATGATATTCTAATCATTAATACTATTCTGTAAATTATTTACTTATAACTACATGGACAATCATTTTTCAAACAAGTTCATTTTTGACTCATGTACCAAACATCGGTAAAAGCGTCTGATATGAACTAACATTATTAAAAAATTATTATAACATTATAATATGTGATATGAACTGAATAATAATATTTAAAGGAGGTCCTTAGGCAATTATAAATTGATCAAAGTTTATTATTCAGGAATATAAAGAAACGAACAAGACAAGTTGGACTTGAGGTAAGGGATCTGAATCCTCTCTTTCTTTTAAAGTACACTCTTTTATGTCTTTCCTGTTAAAGCTCATCTTTCTTGTTATTGGGATATTATTTTATATTACTCTTATTGTAAGTTTTATGTTCATATGATGAGAGACCCTATTCTCTCTCATCAAACCATTTTGGAAGTTTTGAGTGGTGCCGTTAGGCTGCCGAATTTTCGTAAGAGATCCAACCTCTCTCTTTCTTACTCTCCTTTGTGTCACTTCTTTTAATCTCCTATTTTTTATGTTGGGGGATGTTATTTTATAATCATATTGCTTTAAATTTTATTTTAATATGATGAGAGACCCTATTTGATCTCATCAATCCATTTTTTGGATGTTTTAGGTGGTGTCCTTAGGCTGCCGAGTTTTTGTAAGGGATTTTTCATCTCACTTTTATTCCCATGAGATTTATGCTACATTTACCACCATTTCCTTTGATTGGTGTATTTACTGCCCATTATTACACTCTTTTTGTAATATAATTTCATTTATGGGTATTTAAATCTTTATTGTATGACCCTTCTTCCATGGGGTGTACGTTTCGAAAGTTACCCAACTCGGTAAGGGGACCTTTCACCCTCATCTTCTTTAAAAAGACTTCTTTTTGTTATGTATTTTAATTTACATCTTCTATTGTTGGTATATGTTCGCATATATCCTTATTGCTGTAAATTTAATGTACATGTGATGAGAAACCCTTTTTATCTCTCATCAACTCATTTTCTGAATTTTGAAGTGACGTCATTAGGCTGTCGAATTTTTTCAAGGGAACTTCTTAACCCAATTTTGATTCTTTGGGTTAAACTTGTACTCCTTGAATATGTCATTATAGGAATATGTGTGAATAACCTATGATTTTTTTACACTTAATATCCACTTATGTTTGGTGTATTATTTTGTCACACATAATTATGTAATTGATTTATCCTTAATCAAAGGAAATGGTCTTTATAAGGGACTTCGCCTCAATCTCCTTTCATTGAGGCATATTTTGTTTTATACAAAACTTTCTTTTATACGATGTATAAAACCCTTTGAATTATACTTTTATTTGAAAGGAATAATTTCTATATGAATCGTTTTACTAAATGACAAAAAGTATGCTTCTTTTTAACATAAGTGGTGACAATGACCTTTCTTCCGTCGCGAGTATTATTTGATCTTTGGCTTCCTCAACAAGCCATTATATTTTTAAATGTATATAAATACCATATACTCTTTTATGTATTTTGGTATTGAAAATTATTTTTATAATGGATTTATTATGTCCATATATTTAAGTGATATATTGTGCTTGAAATGTGGAAATGTTTTCTTTCCTTTATAGATGTTTTATGTGTTATGGTTTTATAATGGTACTGGGACATTTGATGGGTGGTTACATGATAAACCAAATGATGGGTGGTGCCATGAATACCAGGATGAGTGGTTACGTTATAACCTCCAATGCATTGGGTATGGAAGTCGGCCGTATGAATATTCTATTAAGTGATATGTGTGGAAGTCGACCGTATGGTTATTCCATTTATGTATGTTTATGTCCCAAGTAACCTTTATATGTTATGTGTTCTTTATATGGGTTTTATGGTAATATTTTGGTTTCAAAAGGGTAAGTAACGGTCTATTATTTAGAGAAGATTTTTTACTACTTCATAAAGGTGAAAATTATTACTTTGGTAAAGTATTCGTGGTTTACTTGTTGTTTTGAAAAACTAACAGTTTTCCTTCTTTGTGTATCCCTTACTGAGGTTTTTATGCTCACCCCAAGTTTTTTTTTGAAATTTTTTTCACAGGACTTAATGTGGAGTAGGGTCAAGGATGGGATCAAAGAAATACATGTTATCTGAAACATGTAACTAGACATGTTTCTTATTAAGAGTTTTTATTTTATGGAAACTTAGTAGAAGTGTATACTTTGTAATCTTTGAGATGTAGTAGTTATGTCCTAATTCTATAAAACTCTAAACCTGAAAAGATCCTGAATGTGAATTATTCATTTAATTCAGTAATAAGTAATGTTTAAGGCAGGGGCCTTATAGTTGGTATCAGAGGTCGGTTTAGATAACTTTAGAGGTTAGGGTATTCTCTAAGCATAAGTGACATTACCATAATGGCTAGGATTTCAGAAATAGTCATATTTTTTAGATAAAGTGAATGAGTAAGTATATCTTAGTGTTTATATTCATCATTAGTACATGATAATTTTTTTGATATACTCACACTGAAATTTCTGGTTTTAGTAAATGGATGGATCTAGCAGGCACCAAAGTGACAATGGGTTTGAAGGAAACTGTGGTGGTTCTCTGATTAAGAGACTGGATGAAATGGGGGATTCAATGAGGAAACGTGTGGTTGTTCTAAACCAACTATCAAAGAGTCATGATCAACCACTTAACCCTTGGTAAGTTCTATAATGCATCATGTACGAGATGACCAAATCAATGGGGAAGTTCAGGTAATCATTATAAAGGTAACCATTAGGGTTTATATGATCCTTACTTTTGAGTTAATTATGGGTTACTATATGTTATGATGGAAAATGAAAGGCATGAGATAAACTTGAGGTTAAAATATGTTATGATTATTTTTGAATATTTTATCTCGTTTTGGGGAATGTTTTAAGAATTATATAGTTTTGGAAAAAGGACAACAAGCAGACTGTGTGACAACTCGTCGCGTCGGACAAAGCTACGGGAATCGAACCCACAACCAAAGTGTGACTGGTATTTATCACCTACCACTAGACTACGTGAAGTTCCTGGTTATTTTGACAAATTCTTTTTAGTTGGATGATTTTAGGAATAAATAGTAAGTTTATTTTGGGTTATCTATGGAAATTATTAACCTATCATGGAGGATATGTGATTAGGTTATTTACATTTCAATATGTGACTTTAAGAGAAACAAATGTTATTTTGAGATAAATGTTACTTTGTACCTTTGAAGACTATGTGATTAAATCCTTCAAATATTTGGGTTTAAATATTAGTTTGGTATAAATTGAAGAATTTTATGGACAATTGTTTATCGAATGGTCTCTGTTGAACTTTGGGTTTTGTTGGGCAATTTTTGGAGATTAAGAATAGATTTTCTTTTTATAAAGGATTATCCTTTTGTGGATCATCTGATCTCGAACCAAAAATTTTGGTTTTGGTTTTTGTATAAAGGCATGGGAAATATATAGTTCTATTTTGTGAATTAGGTGATTCTCTATAAGTTGATTATTGCACTCTTAATGTGAACAAGTCATCCTAAATGCTCGTCTTTTGGGGAAATATGAGTTTGTGTAAGAAATCTAGTAAAATTTGAAAGTCAACATTACAATTAAATATGTTTCATTTTGTTTTAGTTACGCTCATAAATAAATTCCTCAATGAAAATTAACTTAAAAACAAAAATGTTGTCTGTTTACTTTTCATACTAGGGAATCAAATACCGTTTAACCCATCAGTAGTTTTTGATTTTCTGGTGGTTAACTTTCTCCTAAACATGTTTTCTATAACTCTCCCTTAGAACATGACCCTTTGTTTTTTCCTCCATATCCATGTTTTCCTACATCGAATCCTAGTATGGGTTAACTCAGATGAACTTTGTACTTCCCTTTCTTTCTTTTAAAGTGACTGTTTAATTGAATCCTTTTTCGATGTGGGTCATTCAATGAAGTTTCCAAGCCCAATTTTAAAATTTCGAGGACGCAATTCCCAAAAGGGGGGAAGGATGTAACACCCCAGGTAAATAAAGAATATGAAATTTTCATATTTGTCCATATTTTTCAATAAAAGTTTAATATTAATTTAAAGGGAACGCTATGCTCGATGGCATACCCAATACGAAAAAATGATTTTCTTTGAAATCTTACGTTGCACTCTAATAATAAAATAATATTATTTTAAATAGTAGTTAATGCCTAGCTGTTGTAATGGTGGAAATGAACAGAAATAACTACAAAATTATTATATATTTTTGTCAAATATTTTTACTATTTTCCAATAAATGTTAGAGGCTTAAAATGCGAATGAATCCAATTTTAAGCATAAATCTTCTAATATTATTTAAAAGGTCAATTAACCGCCATTTGATGGAGAACCATTTTTAAATGTACATTTTATGATTTTATATGTTATATTTGACAAAATAAAATCCTTCTTTAGAATCTGGACATCAAAATTTACTTTGTGTAAATTTTTGTTATTTTTACGATAAAGATCATTTTTAGTGAAAATGTTGCATTTTAATTTAAAACCTCCTTTTAATATGATTTATTTATATGGATAAATTATCTTTTTAATTGAGATTAAATTTTATTTAGAATATATTTTTACCATTTAATCTTATGGTGGTCATTGGAATTAATTTCACTTTGAAATTGGACTTAAACTAGTGTCAATCTTTTAATAGATATGGTTTCTTAAAAACATGCTATTTGTTTTGACAGCGGGAATGAATTATTAAATTTATTAATCAAACTTATATATTTTGAATTTTTTAAAATAGTCATCATTTTTGAATTTGGAATATCAAAAATAGCTTAGGGTGAATTTTTGGGATTTTTCTGAAAAACTTCAATTTTTGATGAATAGTGAAACCACTAAGTGGTAGTTTATAAAACTGATTTTCCGTTTAAATAAAACTTTACCACTTCTGTGATTTGAATTTCAAAAATCTGACATACATGGTTGTCATTAGGATTTAAAATTTTGTTCAATGGGATTAAAATAATTTTTTGTTGAATAGTAACCTTTAAATTTTATTAATCGCGATTAGAGATAATTAGTGTAATTTAAGGTAAAAATAATGTTTGAATAATATGAAATTACCTAGACACATGTCCTACCCTTATTGGATGTGTCATGGCCAACCAAAAAAATCCATGGGTCAACTTGGGGACCCCATGGAGCCACTTTGGTTGGAAAATGACATTAATAACTTTTTATTTAAAGTTAAAATTAAAATGTCACAAACATGTGTTGTTTTACTAAAACAATTTTTACATGGGGTTATACAAGTCATATTTTTTACTATAAATATTCATTAGAAATCTATAAAGATTTCCTACATCATGATATTGTTTTTATAATTTTTAGACATTAAATAAATTAAATTATTTATGACACCATGATGATGCAGCGATTACCTCATTATTTAACAATTTAAATAAAATGAAGAGATAATGTAAAATCAAAGACGTACACTAGTCAAAAACTAATTTGATGTGTGTATTTAGAACTATTATCACCTTATCCTCTAAATCTGTAATTTTGGGACCTTTAAAATCTGAAAATCATTTTATAATAAAGTAATATTTTTTAACTTTCCAAGAGTTCCCCTCCTCTTCTCTTATAAAAGGCCCCCACCTTTAGCTCCTTACCCACACCTCTCAAACCATTGGATCGGCCAAAATCTTCTCATTTTGTCTCTAAACATACCTCTATTACTCCTTAAAGCCTCACTTTGGTAATAAGCCTTTCCAAGGAAGCCTTTGGGCTCAAATCAAAAAGAGTTACCCGATTTTAAAAGTAAAGTCTTCCCTAGTGTTCTTTTCGTTTATTTTGCTTCTCCAACCCCATAAAAAAATTATTCATTTCTTTTGTAACAACACCAGTATCTCAAATATACTTTGATGTTGTAATAATAAGTATTAGAGATACAATATCACACACCTCTATCTAATGGTTAAAGAACATAATGTTTCTGTGGATGGCGAATTACTGCCTCACGAAATGATGATTGCTCAATATTCTTTTAACACCTTTAAAGGTGGCCATTAAGATGTCACTATATTTATATATGATATATAATATGTTTATGTTTTCCATAATCTTCTGTATTTTTCATTTATTTTATACCTTTATGGTTTCCATTATGGGTAAACGCGATATCTTCATTTTAGGAAGTGCGGACTACCACCCCCTCAAAGTGATTTGATTCGTTAATGCCATATGTGGGATGTACAAAGGATGGAATTAATGGTATTACATATTATATACTACTGGAATTAAAATATACCTTTATATCATTATTATTTCATTCCATTGAATACAAAAAAAATGAAAGTAGCGTTCATCCGTATGTCCGGCTTACCGTCTCCATGAACGGTACATTTCATTTCTTATCTCAAAATGTTATGTACTATTATAAGTACATATATATAATGGATATATATGTAATATATTACATCTAAATGATTTATATCATTCTGGAATTATAATATATATATATCTCTTTTAACTTTAATTCCATTAATATGACAAAAAAATGAAAGTAGCGTTCATGCGTATGTACGGCCTACCATCTCCATGAACGGTGCTTTTAATTTTTATATCCAAATGTTATGGAATAGTATAAAATTAATATATATTGGATATATATTATATTTAAAACATTAATACTATTTTGGAGATGATTTACCTATAACTACATGGAAAAATCTTTTCCAACAAGTTCAATTTTTGACTCATGTACCAAACATTGACAAAAACGTCTAATATGAACTCACATTATTAACCCATTATTATAACATTTTAATATTTGATATGAACTGAATAATAATATTTAAAGGAGGCACATAATCAATTATAAATTGACCAAAGTTTATTATTCAGGTATATAAAGAAACGAACAAGGCAAGTCGGACTTGAGGTAAGGGATCCTACCCCTCTCTTTCTTTTTAAGCACACTCTTTTATGTCATTCCTTTTAAGCTCATCTTTCTTATGATTAGGATGTTATTTTATATTAATTTTACTGAAAGTTTTATGTTCATATGATTATAGACCCTATTTTCTCTCATCAATCAATTTTGGATGTTTTGAGTGGCGCCGTTAGGCTGCGAATTTTCATAAGAGATCCAACCTCTCTCTTTATTTTTAAGTACTATCCTTTATGTCACTTATTTTAAGCTCCTATTTATTATGTTGGGGGATATTATTTTGTATTCCTTTTTCTGTAAATTTTATTTTAATATGATGAGAGACCCTATTTGATCTCATGAATCCATTTTTGTATGTTTTAAGTGGTGCTGTTAGGCTGCCGAGTTTTCATAAGGTATTTTTCATCTCACTTTTATTCCCTTGAGATTTATGATACATTTTCCACCATTTACTTTGAGTGGTGTATGTACTGCCCATTATTATACTCCTTGTGTAGTATAATTTCATTTATGGGTATTTACATCTTCACTGTATGACCCTTCTTCCATGGGGTGTACGTTTTGAAAGTTACCCAACTCGGTAAGGGGACCTTTCACCCTCCTCTTCTTTAAAAAGACTTCTTTTTGTTATATCTTTTAATTTAAATCTCATTTTGTTGGGATATGTTCTCATATATCCTTATTTATATAAATTTAATGTACATGTCATTAGATACCCTTTTTATCTCTCATCAACTCATTTTTTGAATTTTGAAGTGATGTCGTTAAGCTGTCAAATTTTTGCAAGGGAACTTCTTAACCCAATTTTGATTCTTTGGGTTAAACTTGTACTCCTTGAATATGTCATTCTACGAATATGTGTGAATAAATTCGGATTTTTTTACACTTAATATCCACTTATATTTGGTGAATTATTTGGTCACACATAATTATTCAATTGATTTGTCCGTAATCAAAGGATACCGTCTTTGTAAGGGACTTCGTCTTAATCTCCTTTCATTGAGGCATATTTTGTTTTATACACAACTTTCTTTTATACAGTGTATAAACCCCTTTTACTTCTACTTTTATTTGAAAGGAATATTTTCTATAAGAAGAGTTTTACTAAATGACAAAAAGTATGCTTCTTTTTATTGTACGCGGTGACAATGACCTTTCTGCCGCCGCGAGTTTTATTTGATATTTAGCTTCCTCAACAAGCCATTATATTTTTAAAAGTAAATAAATACCATATACTCTTTTATGTATTTTGTTATTGAAAATGGTTTTGATAATGGATTTATTATGTCAATATATTTAAGTGATATATTTTGCTTGAAATGTGGAAATGTTTTCTTTCCTTTATAGTTGTTTTATGTGTTATGATTTTATAATGGTACTTGGACATTTGACAGGTGGTTACGTGATAAAACATATGACGGGTGGTGCCGTGAATACCAAGACAGGTGGTTACGTTATAACCTCCAATGCATTGGGTATGGAATTCGGCTGTATGGCTATTCCATTAAGTGATATGTGTGGAAGTCGACCGTATGGTTATTCCATTTAAGTATGTTTTTGTCCCAAGTTACCTTTATATGTTATTTGTTCTTTATATGGGTTTAATGGTAATATTTTGGTTACAAAAGGGTATGTAATGGTCTTTTATTCAGTGAAGAGTTGTTACTACTTCATAAAGGTGAGAAGTATTGATTTGGTAAAGTATTCATGGTTTACTTGTTGTTTTAAAAAAAGTAACAGTTTTCCTTCTTTGTGTATCCCTTACTGAGATTTTTATGCTCACCACAAGTTTTTTTTGAAATGTTTTTCACAGGACTTAATGTGGACTAGGGTCAAGGATGGGATCAAGGAAATACATGCTATCTAAAACAATGAACTATACATGTTTCTTTTTAAGATTTTTTATTTTATGGAAACTTAGTAGAAGTGTATACTTTGTAATCTTTGAGATGTACTAGTTATGTCTTAATTCTCTAAAACTATAAACCTGAAAAGATCCTCCATGTGAATTATTCATTTAATTGAATAATAAGTAATGTTTAAGGCCAGGGCCTTATACCGTGATACCAATGTCACTTACGGAGGAAGTGCTGAGGGAGTTCCACATATCCCCTCTAGCTGTAAATCCAGGAGTGGTGAAGATGTACTAGGATCTCCGACGATAGCACTGGTGGCTGGGAATGAAGAAATTAGTATAATATTTTGTCTCACGGTGCCTCACTTGTAAGTAATTAAAGGCGGATCATCAGGTACCAGTAGGCTTGGTTCATCCTTTAGAGGTCCCATAGTGGAAGTGGGATGGAATATCCATGGACTTTATGACAGGGTTTCCACATACAAACAAAGGTCATGACTCTATCTAGGTGATCATCGACCAACTCACCAAGTCGGCCCTCTTCCTACCGATCAGAGAGCAGGTTTCAGTAGAGAGCACGGGATGCCTCTATGTGTAAGAGATTGTGTGGCTACATGGAGTACCTTCGACGATTGACTCTGATTGTGTTGGACATTTTACTTCCCGGCTATGGAAGGGGTTCTAGGAGGATTTTGGGATGTAGCTTCGTTTGAGCACTGCCTTCCATCTTTAGACGGATGGTCAAACTGAGCAGACCATTCAGAACCTCAGGGATATGTTGCGTTCTTGTGCCCTCTATTTCAGTTTCTACTGGGAGGATCACTTACCTTTGGTGGAGTTTTCATACAACAACAGCTATCACTCCACCATAGGGATGGAACCTTTTGAGGAATTGTACGAGAAACCTTGCAGATCACCTTTGTGTTGGACTAACCCGGGGGAGTCAGCACTAGTGGGACCATAGATGGTACGGGATACCACAGAGAAGGTTCAAGATCATCCAGGAGCATATGAATACTTCATATAGCAGATATAATTCATATCCCGATAAGATATGGAGACCTCTGGAGTTCGAGGATGGTGACCATGTCTTTCTATGGGTCTCACCTCAATGAGGTTTGCAGAAATTCGTCCGAGGTGGGAAGTTATCTCTGTGATTAATCGGACCTTTTCAGGTCCTCAACAGAGTTGGAGAGGTGTTATACCACTTATCTCTTCCACCTCAGTTGCACCGAGTGCACGACGTCTTACATGTATCCCAGATGAGAAGATACGTGCACAACCTTTTCTCACATCATCGACCATGGCGAACTGGACATCGACGATGGGGAGACTTTTACAATGGTTCTAGTAGGGATTGAGGATTGACATAATTGGGTCCTTCATGGATGGTAAATACCTATAGTGCATGTTTTCTAGCAGCATGGGAACCTCCAGGAGAGCACAAGGGAGTGGGAGGCTCATATGTGTGCTCAGTACCCCCACTTGTTCCCTTAGTTTGTGTTGTGGCTTATGGGGATGTAAATCTTAAGGTGGTGAGAATGTAAAGACCCAGAATTTCCATGTATTTTTTTAAATATATGGGAATTTTACTAGTCCATGAAAATTGATGGTGCGTGATTCCGAGGCCCGGAGTGCCCAGAATGAATTTATGAACGTTATTTCCAGTATGTTAAATAAAAAAAGTGAGCAGGTTTTTCTATATTTTGAACCGGTGCTCGGAATTGAAATATGAGGGAACTATTGAACTTGCAGTGCCGGCATATTCTTAAGAAGACTTTCACCTCGATGACAGTTGGTCGAGGGTGAAATTTAGTTTTTGGGTTTTTCGTGTAAGAATTAAAAAAAGTGTATGAAATTTTTATTTTTATTTTCAACACCCATGTGGGTGTTGGGAGGTGGGGTCCATGAGAACTAAAACTCCATGTGCAAGTTGAGGTGTGGGAACCACCAGACCTTAACCTATCATGAGAGGTTATGGTGGTGGGTACCACCCGAACCATAACCTCCCATGAGAGGTTATGGTGGTGTGGACCACCCTGGACTAAACCCCCCTTTAATTGAGAGAAACTCTCAACCCCCCTCATTATTATGTAGGAGCCTCTTGACTTACTCCACATTAATTGTGTCAACGCACATACCTTTATTTGTGCCAACCCTCATGCTTTAATTATTCCACCCACCATAATTAATGAAACTTTTTCAATTCTGTCAACAAAATAATAGATTGTAAAATCTATTATTCTGGCACACTTTTCATTTTGGTGGAGCCTTGGGAGAAAAGATCTCCAATGAAGAACTACTTCTCCGAACGAAGAACATATTATTCGAATGAAGAACGTTGACCCTGACTTCGACCTTCTTCCTCGAGACTTCCTCCGATGTAGGATGTCTTCGACTACGACGAACCAATGTCCATTTTTTCCCAATGAATTGTCTACTTCCCTACGACTTCATTGAAGTATCAACCCAAGGTAGGGGGTTTATTTGCGTGATAATACTTTCCTTGTTTTCTTTTGCAGTTTGGGAAAGAATCGTAGCTGAGGTTGTAAAATTTGAAGTTCATCGTTCTTCTTTCTTGTTGAGCCAAATTCTACCACCCTAAAAGTGGAGGGTGCGGTCCAAACCAACATGGCCCAACCACTCTGTCGTTCTTCATTGGTGTACTCTTCTAAATGGATGAAGGCAATGAATATGACGAAGGCAATGGTACCTCCACTTGCGGCCACCGTGACCCGCTCCGCCTTCGCGGTCGAACCGGCTCATGCACTCGTGGTGCCCCGACCAAACCGGCCCTCATGACGTCGAGACCGAACTGCCCCCCCCCCCTCCATGGCACCCCGGCTGAACCGGTCAGTTCCTCTCGTGACGCCCTTGCCAAACCGGCCCGCGCCCCCTGCAGCTCCCAAAATGAACCAGCTCGTGCCCCCCGCAGCACCCCAGCCGAACCGGCCTGATCCCCACGCGGCGCCCCGCACGAACTGGCTCGTGCCCCCTGTGGAGCCCCTGCCGAACTAGCCTGTGCCCCATGCAGTGCCCTGGACGAACTGTCCCTGGCCCCTACGGCGCCCATGCCGAACCGGCCCGCGCCCCTCACAGTGCCCCGGGCTAACCGACCTCGTGCCCTCGTTGTCCCCCAGTCGAACCGACCCTGCGCCTTCGCAGCACCCCCACAGTCGAGCCGCCCCTTGGCCACCGTGGGCTCTGCGGCCCTCACAGCCTGCTGGACCTCCCAGCAGACCGGGTCACATCACGGGTTGGGCCTAACCCAATGGGTCGGGTCGGGTCAAACTGAATCAGGTCGACCCATTCCAGGTCAGGATGGGTTGGTCGGACTGGGTCGGACTAGACCTGGGCCCACTATGACCCTTTACGCTCTTTTGGCGATAACTTTGGCACCAAAAGTTTGTTTGACGAACTATCAGCAGCGCTGAAAATATTGGAGCGAGATGGTCCCTTTACGTATACTCCACTGGAGTTTTGGATTGATATGGGAAACGGTCAGGTGGGATTAAGCACAAATCCAACCGGGCCCCTGGGACTAAAAGGCTAATAACTCACTGACCGCGTGTCCATTTGATGTGTCATCTATTTTGTTGAGACCCCTATGACATGGCAGACCATTGAGATACTTCTTCGTGGTAATTCGTGAAAGTTGCAGTATTGACCAGCAGCTCGTGGAGCGGATCCTCCCAGAGACGAGCGAGCGTAGTGCGGAGACCCAAAAGTTGGCTGAGACCTGACGACTGCTGACCGTTTCGACTCGGAGTGACTCGACTAGTCTAGTGGGGAGCACTTTTGTGTCGCGGAAGACCCACAATGGGGAGCACCTTAGAGTCGCGGTAGACCCATGGTACTCAAAAGGAGGAGTACCTTAGTAGGCTATGAGGGGGAGCACACTAGGAGGCGCTCTAGACCCACGGTGGGGAGCACACTTGGTGACATGGCAGATCTACGATACTCAACGGGAGGAGTACCTCAGCAGTCCAAGGTTACTGGGAAGCGTGGTTGGTGTCGCAACAGGCCCACTTTACTCGATAGAGGAGGAGTTCTCCAGCAGCCGAGGTTTCAACAATGTGACTTGGGATGTTACTTGATACTACCGCTTGAATAAAATCATGGTTTGAGCTGAGTTAGTTTTTTTGTGTTTTCCTCATGATTGAGATGGATCACTTGATAACTTAGGTATATGTATGGGCATATACCTAAGTAGGGTTATCTTTTTATTTCATTCTTGGTGTTTTATCCTTGGTAAATTTTGTGAGACCTTGAGGGTCTTGGGGTCCTGACTGAGTATCATTATACTCACCCCTTCACGGGCTATGCCCACACCTTGTTGCATTGGATGTAGATGATGAATAGCGCTGACTGAGGCTAAGAGTACCAGGATTGGATGGTACCTAAAGGTGGACTATACGAAGAGTTGGTACACGGAGGAGACGGTCTGACGTGAAGTGATGGGGAGGCGATCTGTACCTTCCATTCAGGTAGCAACCCTGGAGGATGATCCAGTAGCTATCTTCCATTATCTTTTAGTTGTATTGTATCACTGTTGTACTTATACTTTCTAGCTGGTCTTGTATTCTGGACCCTTTTACTTTTATTACTCTTTTGTTATATAGTTTACATGGTGTTTTGTCCAGCTGTGTTCTTACTTGTCTGTGTGTGTTATAGGTTATAAAGTCAATTCCTTCCCAATTTTAGGGAATTACGCCTTTGGTTCTAGTCGCCATCCCCTGACATATAGAAGGTGGTCTTGAGGTAGTCACATCACGGGCCCTGGGGGACGGTTCGTGGCATATCAAGACATATTTCTATTATATTTATTGAATCATGGACAAAGGATAAATCATTTTTGGTTACTGATGATTTAGTTAAAGAATATGACTAGGCCGAGTTCAAAATCAAATGCTTTGTTTCATTCCAAGTTGATATCCTTGTTGTTGAGAGTGAAAGGGTTTCCTGGTAATAAGGAGGAAAAATAGTTTTAAGGGACAAATTTTGCATTACCAAAATGATCTTCAAGTTTATAAAGATAAGCTAGAACCCTTGGAAAAGGAAATGGGTGAATGAAGAAGCCAAGCTGTATGAGGAATTCAATCATGTTACCAATCCTAATAGGCCAAAGAATAAGAGATATCTTGGTTTAATGCCTGATGAAGTAGATCCAATATATTCAGATGAAGAAGAGGAGGTTTCTATTATGCAATTAAGAGAGTATCCTCCTATAGATGACATGAGTGATCTTGGCCTTCCCTGAAGTCCTCATTCCAATGTTGTATCCTTTAGTGAGCCTATCCCACAAAATAGATTTCCCAGAAGAGAGGTTGTCCTAAGGTACAGTGATGATCAGGAAACTAGTGAAGGAGAATAAGAAGACAATGTCTTAAAAGACAATGTTGTTGGAGAGACCTCAAAGGAGGATTATGAATCTAATAGTGATCTTGAGGAATTTGAGATAGATTTTGATGAAAGTAAATAGGAATTTTTGAGTCTCAGTCCCTTGATAGGATATAAAGAAGTGGCAGAGAGTGAAGAGTAAGAGAATTTTGAATCTGTTGGAGCTGAAATTACTATGGTTGTGGTTGAATATTCTATTGAAGAAGTAGTTTTGGACTCTCTTACTGCTGTATTTGATCAAGGAGGAATATCAAAGGTAAATTTAATTGACCATGAGAATGCTCCAAGTGAGTGGGAGGAACTTGTTTCCACAGGTTCAATTTTTTTTCTCATGGAATAGAGGATTGGTTAGAAGATCCTAGATTCGTGGTCTTGGGCTTAGACTATGGAGACTTTGAAGATGTAAAGTCTAACAGAATCCCACTAATTCCATTTATTTCAATGACCACTATTGTGCATCCATTAATTCTTCTACCTCGATAATATGTGAATAAGGATGATTTAGAATCATTAAAATTAGATTTTAAGAGATACTTTGATGAGAGATCTATTGGGATAGAGAAATCAGTGTCTCATAATCAAAAACTTGTGACATCTGTATTAGAAAGGCTAATTTCTACCACTCACTCAATTTTTCTACATAAAGTGTAGGAATGTCAGACTCAAGTCAGAAACTTGGAAAAATCTATCGAATCTTTGAAACAGTCAATTTTGAGTTTAGACTCATATAGGTCATCAAGGGTTCAAGTGGAAAAAGACCTCAAGTATGTTAAGAGTGTTGTTCAGCAGATGGTCACTGTGTTTGAGGACATTAAGAAGTCTATAGAGGCACATGTGAGTGGTCAGGATGGTGATGTGAAAAGATTGATCAGTGGTCTGCCCAAGTCTTTTAAGGAGACATTAGCTTTTACAATGGCACCTCTATGTGCATCTTCTTCCTCTTCCCCCTTTCCTCCTAAAGATTTAGAAACTTTCAGGTCAGTTCATAGAGAAAAAGCGGAGAAGTTCTCTAGTGCAAGTACCTCATACCCTCAGTCTATGACTCAGTTCATTTACACTACAAGAGACATTCAAAAACTTATGGGAAATTACTTAAGGGAGGATTCTCAAGATCAGAAGTCCATAAAAGAGAAAGTTGATTTCTATTATAAAAGGGTGTACACTAAGTATCAGATGGATTGTCACTTCAAAATGCAGTTGGAAAACATGAGGATTCCACATGTCACACAGGCTTTTAAGGATCAAGTTAGCAGGATAAGATAATTGACTCTTACCTTGGATAAATTCATAGAGAATAAAGATGAGTTTATCTCAACTATGGAAAGAGGAGGAAGCGTCATTATGGATTTCAGGAATATCCTATTACCCTTCCTCCATGTGGAATGCACTCCCATTATTATTCCTCCAGCATTACCTTCTTCCCCAGCTGCCTCAGGCTCTACCAGTGTTGCCCCTTTGATGACTCATGCACAGGCCATCAGAATCTTGACTCCTATGATTCCTTAGATATCTACTCATTATCGGTCTACTGATGCCTCTGTAACAGCTCCTCCTACCTTGGTCACTACCATACATAGGTTTTTACCTCCATCTTTTGAACCTACCTCTTCAGCTTCCAAATACAAATCTCCATTGGACATTTCTGATATGGATTTATTGTGGGATGTCTTACTTTATGGGGATATTTTTAATCATTTTTTATATTTTAATCTTACTTAATTAATACCTAAATCATAGTTTGTATCCTTATTGACTTTCATTATTATTTCTAATCACAACGGGGGAAAAGATTAAGCGAATATGCTCTGATATATATTTTCAGCAATAAATGTGGTTCAATTTTATGCTATTTCATGTCCTAATACATAATATATGTATACTCACACCTCTGAAGAAATTAGTAAACGTGCTTAACCCAGATTCAATAATACTTCAATCTAAAATTTCATTAACATAATTTGTGATTATCAAAAAGGGATAGATTGTTAAACTCACCTGTTTTGATAATCCCAAATCATGTTTCTTTTATATGATAATCTTGATTCGTTAATATTATTAGTTTCTATAAAGTAATTACTATGTATTTTTTAATCTCACTACTCTCTCATTTAAGCTTACAATGAAAAATTTATCTAAGAAAAAGGTCACCGATAGAGGTTACCGATAGAGGTTACCGATAGAAGGTTCCAAATAGATGTCACCGATAGAGGTTACTGATAGAAGGTTACTGATAGAGGTTACTACTGAGGAACCTCACTATTGATTTATCAATTCAAGATCATCGCTATGAGTCTACCACTCAAAGGATATTTTTGTAAAGTTACTACTAAAATTTACTACTACAAGGCTACTGATGAAGCCTACTGATGAAAGATACTGATGAATCCTACTGCTGAAAGATACCGATGAATCCTACTGTTGAAGGCTACCGATGAAGGCTACCACTAAAGACTACCAATGAAATCTACCACGGAAGGCTACCGTTGAAGGCTACTGTTGAAGGTAACCCCTGAAGGCTACCGCTGAAGGCTACCACTGAAGGTTACTGATGGAGGCTACCATTGAGAAGGATATCATTACCAATCTACCAATACCCACTCTTCTACTTCATACTTTTTCAATTTCTTCTAATAATTCTTATGGTCATATTTCGTAAATTTAATTCTTCTGACATTAATTAATGTTGATTGTAGACATATTAAGAGATCGTATCTAGAGACAGTACAAGGTAAAAGGAAGACCACATGTGGTTTTCTTATTTCTATTATCAGGCCTCAAATATAAAATAGAAGACCATGGAAGCGAAGAAAGAAGATTCCAGAGAGAGATTCATTACAAGACGGATCTTAAGAACAAAGGGAACACAACAGCTTTTACACTGTGAATACAATATCCTCAAGAAGATCATTTTGGGAGAACAAATTCAAGACTACATTCGGTGCATCATCAAATATCTTTCAAACCAAAAATTAGAACTCTCAGTACCAGGAAGCTAGAACCTAGAGTTGCGACACTCTGTATTGGAGACAACTTCCAAAGAAAGACTCAAACTATAATTTCTTAACTCCAAGGAGCCAAGAGCTAAACTAAAAACACATAGATTCTTATAAACTCAATCTTTATAACATTAGATCTATTGTGTTTATTATATTAAATTTTTGAGAAGTGTGTGTTTGTCTATTACACACACTGTCTCTTGTTCTTGAACTGGAGGATACAGAAAATCCTCACATCAAACTTTACTTACACCTTGTTTCCCACGTGTTACTATGGAAGAGGTCGTGAGTGGTCTGGATTCTTTTTTTCATGAAGAATTGTGGTAAAGGGTGTGAGACCTGGATAGTTTGTGAAAACTATTGTAAAGCCCGATACAGGCTATGTATCAAGTATATTGTTAATATAAATAGCTTAGTATCAGGTGATCACCAAGTGGAGAGGATTAAGTCTCAGCTTGAGATAGAACCACTTGGTTAATTCTTCTATGTTCTATATTTTTCAATACTCTCTTTTCCTATTTTTTGCTACTCATAATTTCAAAAATAGAAAATTGTTTTACATTAACTCTGATAGTTAGTTCTTGTTAGTGTGTGTATTTTTTTAATTTAGTAAACCTATTTTAAAATTTGAATAAGTTTTTTACACTGATTCAACTGAGGACTAATCACCCTTTGAGAAAATTTTTGACCAACTAAACATTTATATCTCATCTTCCTTAATTAAATGGGTTGTTTTCAAATTGGGGGATCTTTATCATAAAGTTTTTAACATAAATTTTTAGTAGGAACTCAATTCACCTCCCCCCCTCTTGATTTTCTACTCTGACCAACACAAGGGAAGTGTATCATTCTATTCCATTCCAGAAACAAAATCTGCTCATATTTCATGGTCATTCATAACTGAAAAAAAAAAAAGCCGAAGTGTGGCTAAATATGATGAATCTTTTATTAGATTTCCTTGGAAAACTAACTGAGTTGAAATTAAAGTTGGATATGTACATTTGGGAAGATCTAGCACACCAGTGTTGGGATTCTTCAACACATACTAAATTGGACAATGGAATTTCATTGGAGAATTTTGAATAGTTTCAATAAACAATTATATCCTAACACATTAAAGATTTATAGAACAATAGAATTTTTCAAAATGAAGTTGGAGAACCTTTTAGTAGAAAATTTGGAAGCTAAATTTATGAATTTAGTCCTCATTACACGCAAATTTGCAACAAGTGATTGTTTTAAGGAACTGATTTTTTTGAATTGTGGTTCAGGCATGATATTCCCTCAGATGTTTCTATTCATTGTATAATGATTATACAGGGTTGTTAAATATAGATATGATCGAAAAATGTGAAATATAAGGAATAATATGTGAGGAATAATGTTGATATATATAGGAAATGAAGGTAAATCGAATGTTATAAAAAATAAAAGGAGGGAAACCTATTTCTAAGGAAGTTGTATGAATCAAAATTAGAAGTCTTGGTTAGTTAATGTTCCTCCTAAATTATAGAGGAAACCTGTATGTTTTCAATGTGGTTGTTTCAATAACAAGAAGATAGTTTGTCTAAAACTTCCTAGAGAGTGTCACAATACAACTAGATGTGGCATATTTAGTACTATTATAATAGTGCTTCATGGTTGGTTTCTTGGGACACATATCACATTTCATAGAAATTTTATACTTAGATGGGATGAGGGTGGAAGAATAATTATCATCAAGAAAAATGAAGAAGCCATGATGATTATAGGAATACCATGAATCCTCAACCAGGGCAATCTCAATAGGCTAATAACGAACATAGTGAAGTGAGTAAACAATTTTATGGGTCCAAGAAAATTATTTTGGATATCATGCTATAAAATTGATTTTTTGAGTGGTATGATTATTTTTTATTATACCCTTATATAATATTTTTTGATATGGGATAATCACATTCATTTATTACTTCTCATGTTATTGATCTTTTGGGTTTTCATGTTGAGATGAATAATTATGATTTGAAACATCAAACTCCACTTGGAAAAAGAGAATGAAGAGCTTATTTGTGAAAATAATTTTCTATAATAATAGATGGGGTACCTTTAAGTGCATCGTAAAGAACCAGGTTCAAAACCAGGTAGAGGCATATTTCTGGCACTGTAGCATGTACTGTAGCAGGAACTATACCAGTATTGTAGTAGAATTGTACATTGTGTGAGTACTTTAGTAGAACTATACACTATACAGGTACTATCGCAAAACTGTACACTGTGCAGATAATGTAGCAGGCATTGTAGTAGTTACTATAGTAGGTATTGTTCGGTACTGTAGCAACTAGAACTATTCACCATGGGCCACTGGTTTGTGCATGGAGTCCTTAAGGATTTCGGGCCATCCACACCTTCAGGTCAGTAGGGCTTTCAGGACACCTTTAAGGCCCTCGAGCTACCTCAAGGCCTTCAGGATACATGAAGTTTCCCCAGACACACTACAAAAAAAGAAGCAGCCCCAGAAGAGTATTTAGAGAAGGTGCACTCCCCAGAGCAGAACCAAATGGATTTGTCAGAGTGATAGGGTATGGATATGACATTGAGACCAGCCTATGATTTCATGGGAAGCCTATCCAGACGACCATCCTAAGGTGGAGATCTACTATCATGATGGAAATGCTGGGGAGAGGCAGTATCTTGTAGATAGTTTGGTTGAATTCCATAAGACCTTCGGGTCATGTATTCTCCTAAGCCTACGGGCCATGTAATCTCTGAGCCTACAGGCCTTGTAAGGTTTCCCCCTCATCCCTTAAAGGGGGGGTTATCAAAAATAAATAAAAATGAAGGACTTCAGGCCATTCGGGATATACTTCAGATACATTTCTATGACAAAATCATAGGTATGGATTGGCTGAAGATGTTCAAAGTTCACATTGAATATTATACCCAAAGGGTTAGTTTTACAACTGATGATAACATCAAGAATATATTTAAGGGATACCAAAATTTAAAGGCAGGTGTAATTGGCTCTTCAACACTAACAGTTGGAATTATCTCATACTAGTTTATTTCTTTGAAATTGGTATCGGTGTATGAGGTTTGGGAGCATAATTTTCCAGTAGTTATTTATCATTTTCTTGAGGGTTTTTATGATAATTCCTCAAGGTTTCCACCCAAAATAGAATGGGAGTTTATGATTGGCCTATTACCAGGTATCGAACATATCTTAAATCATTCTTATAGTATGGAATAAGTATAATTAATTGAATTGAATGTCTATTTTTAATTGTATAAAAAAGAAACATTTTTATTTGTTCTAGTATGTCTCTGTGGGCTGCACCAGTTTTTTTTGTAAAAATGTTGATGGAACTCTTGTGATTTGTGTAGATTATCATAATCGTTACCATGATAAGATAAGTAATTGGTATCTGATTTTGTGCATTGATGACATGTTTGATCAGTTGAGTAGAACTCAGTGGATTTTAACCATTAACATGTGTTGAGGATATCACAAATTATTGGTACATAGGATTAGATCCTAAAAACATATTTCTAAAGTAGATGTATTCATTATGTGTATGTGGTTATTTCTTTCAATCTTAAAAATTCACCATAAGTCATTATGGAATTGATGAATTGTATATTTCAAATGTATTTGTATTTTATTATGATTGTTTTTGTGGATGAAATTCTAGTTTATTCTAGGAATAAAGTGAAGTGTTGGGTATCTTCTGGGATCATAATTTATATTCTAGATGTTCAATGTTTGACTTTTGGATAAAATATGTACATTTCCTTGTCCATGTTATCTAAAAAAATTTATTTCTCTATATATATAAAGGATATAGGTTTTTATATCATGGAATCCTCAAAATAATGTCTTGGGGATACACATTTTCTTATCTTAGATAGTCATTATGGACATTTTATTCATGACTTTTCATAGATGGATTCACCAATGACAGCTTTAACAAGGAAAGGTATTAAATTTCAATTTAATGATTAATTTAAAATTTATTTTATAAATATTAATGTTTTCCTAGAATTATCATCAATATTTATATTACCATAATTAAGAAAAGTTTTTTTGTTGTATTGTGATGCTTCGGTATCTAGGATAGGGTGTGTTCTTATGTAGGGAGATCATGTTGTTGCTTATGTTTCATGATAGTTATGGTTTCATGAGAATAAAAACACAAAAAACGATTTGGAATTATTTATTGTATTCAATTCATTTAGGACATGGATTCATTACCTATTTGGAGATAAATTCACATTATTTAAGGATCATAGTAGTTGGAAACACATTTCCTCAAATAGATATTTTAATATGAGACATAGTCGGGGGATAGAGTATCTTAAAATGATTTACATTGACATGATGTATAAACTGGATAAATAAAATTTTGTGAAAAAATCGTTAAGAAACAATGAATATAGTCAGTTGAAAAAAAGAGCTTTAGATCAGGGGAAGTTGATGTCGGTGACAGCTGACACGCACTTGGATTGTGAGGACCAAGGTAGTTTGGTGGTTTTCTTTTTATTTTCTTTTGATTCTGATTTTGAAGGAAATGTTAAATAAGAACATATATATAGTTTAGAATGTGTATTGATGAGTTCAAAACTCAATGGTGGGGAGACCATTGAGGGATATAAGTTGGATGTGTTTTTAGTTTTTTTAGATCAGATGATCATACCTATGGATTTTTAGGAACAACTTCTTCTTGCTTACCACCATTTGAGATGGATTGTTCTTCATTGAAAACAAACAATTTATAAATCATTAAAAGGAAAAATTTGGTTGGATAGAATGAAAAGAAATGTGACTAATATTGTAATGAGATGCCTCACCTATTAGCAGTTCATGTAAGAGAACCAATGGCTAGCGGGTATGTCGCAGTTGTTACCTATTCCTTTTTTTAAATTAAATTAGATATCCATGTATTTTTTTTATAGGACTCCCAAGGATGTTTTAAAAATATAATTACATTTGGGTGATAGTGGATCAGATTATAATGTTTCCCATTTCATCCCTATTTGTGAATCTCATACGTTGTAAGACTTGTCTAAAATCTATATTTGACAAGTGGTAAAGAGGCATGGTGTAATAGTTCGGATACTATTAGATCAAGATTCAAGTTTTACATCCCATTTTTAAAAATCATTACTATCATCCCTTGGGATGTAGTTTACTATGAGTACGATATATCATCCAAATATGGATGGACATGCTGAAAGGATGATACAAATGTTGGAATACATTTTTTGGGCTTTTGTAATGGATTTTGGCTACTCAATGGAGTAGCATATAGAGTTAGTGAAGTTCTCTTATACCAAAAGTTATCAGGCCTCGATAAATATTGATCCTTTTGAATAATTGTATGAAAATCATTATCATTCTCCACATTTTTGGGTGGAAACATGTGAGACATCACTGGTTGGACCAGGACCTATTCAAGAGACAATAAAGAAGATTTATTTTATTATGAAGATAATGGAAATGGATTAGATTTATCAAAAATCCTATGTGGATCATCAACGATGTCCTTTTTTGTTTGAGGTGAGTGATCATGTATTCTTGAAAATATATCCAAGGATTGGGAGTCATTATTTTGGGAAGAAGGGTGTGTTATTCCCTTGATACATTTTCCCTTTTTGAGATACTTGAATGGGTTAGTGAGGTGGAATATCAGTTGGATTTTCTACTAAGGATCAGTTCACTGCATAATGTGTTTCCTGTATCTCAATTGATGAAGAATCAAAATGGTCCTTACTATTATATTTGATGGTATCACATATACTTAGAGTCAGTTTCTATATCGGTTCATGTTCCAGTTCATATCTTGGATAGTTAAGAGAAAGTCTTTCATGGGAAAATCATTATTCTAGTGCTGGTTTTATTGAAACAAGGATAGATTTAGGATGAATCATGGTATCATGTAAAGTAAAAGGTTTGGAAATAGCATAAAATCCTTCAATAAAATGTTTTTTTAATGTTTTGGGGATAGAAAGACCATTGGTGGGGAGAATTTAGAACCCCCCCCCCCTCATTTCATTTTATTATCCCTTTATTTATGTATTTTAAATATATAAAGTTATTTGGTTATTTTGGGAAGGTTTGGAAGAGTTTTTTTAAGATTTTGGTGGTGTTTCTAGAGGTTCATGGTTTTTTTCATGGTTAGTAGAAACTGTGCAGCACCTCCCCGGAAATCATGAAACTGAAATAGTGGGCAATGGGTAGTCTCATGGATAGGTGCATGGTTTGTCCAAACCATGCTGCCACCCAGGAGAAACCATGAAATTATGGACAAATGGATTTTCCATGTTTGGTGTATGGTTTTTATAACCATCTTAGCTAACCATTCATGGGGTGTTTAGGGGTAAAGGATAGTGCACATATAGTGCATGGTCCACCTAATTGTGCACATTAACCATGCAACATTAAAAATTAGATCTAGATTTTGGGGAAATAAGCCTATAAAACTATAATTTTCTATTTATCCAACCATTACATGATATCATATCCCTCCTAAAGATTCGGATACCTTTACACAATATTTTTGAGTCATCATTTGGTGAATCATAGTGCATTAGAGGACAGGTTCCTTGGTAAGTGGTCATTCTTGGTTGTTTTCATTAGTTCTCAACTTATAACCAATCTTGTATTCATGGGTCTAATACATTGAAGATATATTCATGTTTTTTCATGTCAATAATGTTGATATATTGTTGTTTAGATGATAGGGAGCATGATTTGAGGTGGGTTTCTGAATATCTATTCTAGGGTTTTGGAGTTTTCTTTCATTATTCATTTCCGCCCAATATTATGAGGTAGGTTGCTTAAATCTCAAATACTAATAATTAGACCTCGAAACATTTATTTAAAATTAACTATATTTATTGAATTAAATTTTAAATTTTATTTGAAAATATTTATGGAAACCCACATTAGTGATGTTTTTTGAATTTGTGGAAGAAAAAAATTGTGGAAATTACTTTGTTTCAATATTTTAATATGGTTGTATAAAAATATGATTTTTTTTGTTCATGTAAAAAGGTGTGTCAACTTTTTTTCAAAAAAAAGAATTTTTTTCCATAGTTTGAAACAATTTGTTTGGAAAGGTATTTGGCACAAACGATTGGTGTTTGTTATTTTTCATTGATGTGACCTACTAGAAGGGGTGTGTTCTATTGTGAAAATTGGTATGCGGTTACCTTGTATAGAATTGGTAAATTAATGAGATAAAACTCATGAGTATGGAACTATCACTTGGGAATGCATATTTGGTTGTGTGTAATTGATTGGGTTTTCAAAATTACATTCAATAATTGTTTGAGAGCCTTTTTCATTTTATTCCATTGAAAACTATTTTCAAAGAATTGTTTTCTTTCGAGAAACTACTTCAAATTGTTTTATATAATTTTTTTACTTAAATTTACTAACATGTACTATCCTAGTAGAGTGAGAAGGGATTTCATTAGGAAATCCTCTGGAGTTTTATACTCACCACATAATTTGGAACATTGGTGTGTTTGAAGATATTGTATATCGAGACAGAGGTAAAGGCAAGGTATCTCATTTCATTAATGAAGCATCATGATACCATAGACATGAATTGTAGAGTTTTATCATGGAACAAGTCTATATTCACTGATTTGGTATCTTTGGTGTCTTTGAGTCTAGTTTATCTATGTTTTTTTATACTATGATTTATTTTAGTTTGGTTTCAACTATTTTATCTAATATTATTATTTTTGTTGGATTAGTTACATTGAAATCTATAAATTATTTTCAAGAAGAATACAGTGGTTTTTTTATGATTACCTAGTAAATTTATTTTATTTTCAAAGGGATAATTTTCCTCTATCATTTATGAATCCCTTGGAAATTATTTCTAGCCATTATTATCTTGGGGATGTCATGTAAGGCCAGAAACACCCTCTACCTCTTTCTAAGACAATGGTGGTGAGTGGGATGTTATAAAAAGTAATTGATAACTCCATATCAAGCTATCAATATCTCTTAAAAATTATTCTAATAAGATACCCTTCTTGACACGTCATAGATATTAATATTCTTTATAACCTAGGGAAATGAATGCATAAGAAATGGGTGATCTATGATTCTTAGTGGGGTTAAACATAAGTGATAACAATATAAGATCCTAATTTTCTATAGGATAAACATATATTTATAATGATGATATAGAAGAAAATAATACCCAACATATCATAATAAATAAATTATTGAATAAATATAAACATAAAATAAGACATGAATCAAAATAATGTCTTATTAAACATGATCAAGAGGGAATAAAATAGTCATGGGAATAAGAATAAAACACTGAAACATATTTCAAATATGGAATATATATAAGAATATAAAATCGTGAAAATAATGAATTTGGAATCATGTTAAAAAACTGTAATCAAATCCTCCCACAACTCATTTTCAAAAAAACTAGGGAAAATATTCTTGTATATCATTCACAAAACAAATATATTAATAATTCTCCCAAAATATTATTTATAGAATATTCTTGGAACAAAACTTTCTGCATCCCATTCAAAAATATTTTTATTTCCTCAAGTTATATGAATTCTCTAAAATTCTGTTAGAGTGTGATATTATACCACACTCTTAATTAACCATACATATGAGTGCCACATGAAAATAATTTTTCATCATATCATAAAGAATCCATGAAAAGATAATGGGTTTCATTTAAATACATTATAAAGAACTTGTGGAAGGGAAATGGGTTTCATTAAACAAATTAAGTAATATTTTGTTTGAATACCATTTAAGGAAGATAATAAATAATATTTTATTTACACATTATAGATAAAAATTATATAATTAAAATACCAATTATCCCATATCAATTGATATATGGAATCTAGGTGAAAAAAACATCATTCAAAATAATCTATAATATGATATTCATTGTGTAAATGGATTAGATAAAAAATTATGGTCATTCACTAAAAACAATTAGTAAATATAAATGTCTTTATATAATTCCATTGATATGGGAGATAATTCCATAATACTTTTAGATAAATTAGGTGGATGGTATCATTTGATGAATATCCTCAGTAAATAAAATGATATATTAGGGGATGTTGAGTTAGGTGAAAAAAAAATTATGAATTTTAAAAATAAAATCACTTTAGAAATAAGAAATACACATGATCATTTAAAATAATTTTAAATGAAACATATTATAAAACAATTTAACAAAACATTTATCTAGAAAACATGAAAATTTAAAGATTAAGATTCATATAAAATGAAAAAAAAAGGAAGAAATATATATTCAATGGAAAATGTCCAAAAGCATTATTTTTTTAAGAATGACACATGGAAAAAATTAAGTGATTTAAAATTAAAAAAATTCATTTAAGATCAAGTTGGTTGAAAATAAGATTTTTGATTTTTTATAGATATAGGAATGTCCAAATAAATATGGTCTTTGAAATAAACATAATTCCAAATTTAAAATAATTTTATTGCAAACCACATAACTTTTAATGATTATAAACATTATTATTTAAAACAAGTTAATATTAATAAATATATCACCATGGATAGAAATGTGTAAATAAAAATATTGTGATATTCAAATATGATTCTTCAAAAATTACCCTATATTGTTATCATATTTGATAGGAATAAATTTTATAAGAGGTCAAAAATAGAATCCTTATTAATGGATTGACATTAAAATCATTACAATTTAATGTGAGAGATCATGAAATTGAATTCAAATTTTTTTTAATATAGGATAATGAATTATACAAGATCAAAAGTGGGTATCATATACACAAATTAATAAAATTATTTTAATGATACAAAAAATGATTCAGAGAGATGAATTTTACATGAAAACATCTTACCTTGGTCATGATTCCTTCTACACATACATACAATGTCAAGAATAATGATGATATATTTATTAATTTAATTCCTATGAAATATATTAAAAATATTTCCATTTATATTACCCATTTATAATAATTCCCTAAATATATAAATTATTCACTTTATACCCATTTCCCACATTAGATGTTTATAATATCATGGTTTATACTAGTTTCATAGGAGTGGTATAGATATTTTTTCTTCCTCCAAATTTTGTTATTTCTAAAAAAATTAATAATACTATAATGTATTATTTAAAATTATTTATTATTTTTAAATTTCCTTTCATAATTACATATGTTTTTTTAATAAGTTGAAATTGAAAATGAGCATCATTCGAGGTTTTTTAACATACAAATGGTGTTTTAAATTAATGAAATAAAATATTGATTTATCCTTCTATGAAACAAATAATAATAATTATAGAAATATTTATATCATATTATAATAGTGATTAATTTTTCATAATCATAAATGATAAAATATTATATCTTTTTTAAAGTATGTTTTTAAGTCGACCCAATCATGATCATATAGTAATTAAGGATTGATTATGTGGTGATTAAGTTACAATATCCTTATACATATTAAAAAATGATATATGATAATATTTATTAGTTTTATATTACAATTAAAATTAATATAGAATAATATGTAATGGATATCGATATATTACGTAATCCAAATTAATGATTTCCATTAGTATGATTTTTAAAAATGGTTGAATGATTGAAAATATTTTTTTGATCAAATAATTAATAGAGTCATGAATTTTTTATAATATAAACATTATGATTTTAAAAATATATATATACATTAAACCCGTTATCATGACAATCAATCTTAGGATATGATGAAAATAAAAAATGGAAATAATTCCTCTTATAGAGGTGGTAGTTCACACATACTCACAGCTGATGATTTTATATTCCATTGAACTAGAGAAATTAATAGTACGATTTATCATTTCTAAAAATAAAATTTTTTATAATTATCATAAATATTTATTATATTCAATATTAGGAATAAAAATTTGTGATGGTTAAATAAATTTAACCATGATTTTTTTTTGTGGCAATACTTTGCACACACACAGAAGTCCTTTTAATATTTCATAGGAAAAAATAAGGGTTGGTATATATTTTTAAAAAATATAACAAAATTACAATATAATAATTATTCATATATTATTATTTTTATATAGAAAAATTAAATATGAGAAATAATAAATTCATGTAATTAAAAATAAACTAGCAAGAAGTGGTTATAAATCTATACCAAACTACATGGGTTATATATTTTCTAAATGGGGTTAATCTTTTTAAGATGGTATTTTGGGAATAAAATAACCATTTTAAGGATTATATTATTGTGAATGAGAGGATTTGGGATATTTTATGGATGAAATTATGGGGCTTTGGCGTGAGGGGTAGTGAGGAGTGGCGAGTCCCTTTTTAGAAGTGAAAAGAAATGATATTTTTATAAATACTAAAAAATTAATAATTGGAATTCAATCCTAGGGAAAGTGGCTCAAAAATTGATAAATAATTTAGATGAGAATAAATAAAATATAAAAATTTCAAAAACATTATTAGATACCTTTTTTAAATTTTTTCAATCCATTTACCCATTCAATTATTACTTTTTCTTTGTAATATTTTATGGAAATAACTAGTCTCTACCTAAGGTAACATAATCATTAAAATAAAAATAATGTTACCATATTAGATACAATGGTACCACTGATTATAAATTTTAAATATATTTAATTTTTATCAATTTATAAAAGTGGTGAAAAATTATTTTAAAATAGTAATGTATAATATATAAAAAACATTTTTATTAAAATATTACTTATGTTTGAAAATATCAATTATTGATAATTAATTCAAATATTATATTTTAAAATATATAATATTACTTTTAAAAAATATATTTCAAATAAATTTAATGCATAAGATTTAGGTGAATCTCATATCATATTGACTTTATAAAGGCTATAGTAATTTCAAATACAATATTTTTTATTATTCATCTAAAAAGAAATTATTATTGAAAAATCCCAAAAATTTTATCTTAATATTATACTATTATTATAAATAAAAAAATCATTTTTTCAAGTTACATTTGAAAAATTTGATAATTCAGTAATAAAATAAAATCCAAAAATATAGTGGAAAACAATTTATAATGGAAATTAACTTTACAAAATGTTAGGTATTAATTATTATTATTTTCAAAACATTTAATATTAATTTATTGGGGATCTATTGTTCATATTATTAGAATATTATATTTTTATTTAATCATAATATTCATATCTTATTTGAGTAAAACATAAATTTTAGAAAAAAATAATTTTTAGAATAAAATTGTTTTTAAATCTGTTTTAGTTATAATAATGGAATTTTATTTAGTATTGAGAGTAAACGTTGCGATCATTATACCCATATTTTATAACTTAGTTACTCTTATTCATACACACTAATTCCATGATAAGGTTTGAAATGGTAATATTTAATATTAAATGTATATCATTTTTTTTATTTAGTTATGTATAGTGAGTGATAAAAACTATATAATATTTTAATTATTAATGAAATATATACATTGATATATCGGGTTATTAAAATAGAATAGTATGATCAAATTTATCCTTCTCATGTTTCTTATTACTCCATTCAATGAGCCTTTTAAATCTATTTATGAACTATACTTGATATTTTTCACTATATGCATCAATTTCAAACTTATAAACTAGTATAGAGTATATTGGTACTCCATATTTAATGCTTATTATGATTTTACATAAAAATGGACTCTAATCTATTTTTAGTTTGTTTTACCCACTAAAATATAACTAGTAATGTATTCAAGGGTTCTTAACTCTTCAATATCCACCACACGTAGTGTAGTGGTTGAAAATAATCTTCATTGGTCAATGGATAATCAATATATCACCCATTTCAACACATTTTCATAAATTAAATTAACAAGCCTTTTTTAATAGTTATATATCCAAAATACTTTTGGCACATCATAAGTGAAGAAGAATGAGATCCTACTAATATTTTTGTAATATTAAAAATGAAATTAGGTCTAGTGATATATGATAAATATTATTCATGTCATTATTATTTTAATATATATATTTAAATAGTTATTTATAAAGATAAATAATTGGTATATTGAGATAATTGTGATATATATCAAGGGTGAAAATGTGTTGAATAATTAAACAAAATCAAAGATAAATTCTATGATCATTGATACTAAATAGTATCAAATAGAGAGAATGTCGAAAAATATAGGTTTTATTTTAAGTAAGAAATCACTATAACCATAGTATTCAAATATTTGGGACTTATCTATATCAATCATGAAATAGATGGAGATTCAAGACCAACAAACCTATTTAATGAATCTATTATTAATAGTGAGGCATAGTAAATGAGTAAACCAAATCATGTGTTCTCATGGGTGAAGATTATTCTGATGTTGTGCTGCATAATCTAGGAGTGTTAATAAGACCATTATACCATTGAATCAAACATGAATTTATATATTATTGGTGTGTATAACCATATAAGAAGAGATAAGTTTCAGTTGGGGAATATAAATAATCATTAAAGAAGAGTTTTTGGATTGGGGAATGACCCAAAAAATGGGGGATTGAATAATTGAGTGTCTAACAAGTTTTTTACGAATGAAATATATTTTTTCAGGGTTTGTAACCAATCACACTATATCATGGATATAGATACATTGTACTTAATGACAAGATTATAGTGTATAGTTTTTGGGATGGGGTATCTATTCAGATGAGTCATGAAATAGATTTTATTTCCAACCTTGTGATTATTGTTTATTAAAATATATATATATATATATATATAATGAAATTTTCTTGAGGCTAATATGTAATATATGGGAGTTTGAAGGCTCTATATGGACACATATATTAAGGAAACAATGATTAAAATTCATGAAAATAAAAAAGTATAACACAGATTAAGACACCCCTATTAGTTAATTATACTTGGGTAACATCAAAGATAATTTATCTGATTTTTGTAACAATGTTTCTATTAAGATAATGATTCTACAATATAATAATAAGAATCTAAAACATCATATTATATATGTGAATTTTTTTAATGGCCCTTTAATCTTCCTTAATATTGTAAAAATAATTTATACTATAAAAAGAATAGAAATAATAATTTATAGATATGAAACACCCTAGGTTATTGACATTTTAAAAGAATAGGGATGGTTGGCTTGATATGGTACTTTTTTTATGTTTATAAGGTATATAGGTTGTTATCTAAAGGTAAAGGAGTTTATAAGATAGATTAATTTTATAAAAGTGTGCATTCACATCTTTATATAGTATATTGGTTCATATTTTTTAAATTAAACTATAAGGGAAAGGAAAAAAATATAGTGGTTCTATGATATGATTTTAAGATAAAATATTATGATTTGATTTGATTTATCCTATGTGATTATGAAAGGTGGTTTATGTTTATGGAATTTCTTAGAAAATAATTTAAGAGGAAACTATTTTTGAAATATATTCTTTTTAAAATGTGTAATATTCATAATAAGATTTTAGGGAAGGATTATAAAATGTAAAATGTAGATGATTTTTTGGAATCATAAAATGGAAAGAAGATTGTTCGAGTCTTATAGTGATTTTAAATGGAAAAAATTCATGAAATATTTTCTAAAGCATATAAAATATAGAATTATTTTGATTTATAGAAAGAGAAAACTTCATAAATTTTATATAGGAGAGAAAGAGTAATATTTATGAAATACATTCATCATGTAAAATAATAAAACATGAAATAATAGCAATGTTTATGTCACAATAAATATATCATTTATGTTAAAGAATATATAGAGAGAGACCTAGTGTTTTAATTTTCCACTAAAGAAGAAGAATAAGAATGGACTGGGAACATTAAAGAGTGTCTCTTGTTATAGTTTTTACATATAGTAGAAAAGAATTGTATTTATGCAAGTTAATATGAAGAAGGGTCATATTTCTCTATTTCATTGAAGAAGAAGAAGAAGATGTAGTGTACACTATTGTGCATAAAAAATTTGTCGGTGATTGGGAATCAATTGTGTTTTCTAATTTAAAGAAAAAGAAAGGTTATATTCCAAACTGTATATAAATGAAGAGTAATAATTGTTTCTTTGATTCTTATATTCATGTAATATAAGAATAGGATGAACAAACAGTACATCAATGATTACATTACAGTATAATGTGCCAAAAGAATATTAGGATCCTACCATATTTAATATCATTTCAATGTGAGAGATTCCCCAATGTGTGGGATGTAATATACTCTTTAATGAGACATGAATCATTAGTTTAGGATACAACCTTATTGTTAGTATCTCATAGTTTTGATTTATTTGGGTCTTGTATTCATTGGTTTTTTCTAACAAAACCAAGGATTATCTTTCATTTTGAATAGATAACCTTATAAATCAGTTGTAATCTTTTTATGTGTGCTTGGACGTGAGGATAAATGAATGAAATGTATGAGAATTATTGATGTATCAAATAATAATACGAAGGTAATATGGTTATATAAAAATGTCATAATTAACTAATGATCCCCCATCTCAAATTCCCCCCCCCCCACATATAATTGATCATATTAAAAGGTGATATTACCTAGAAGCCTCATTAAATTATTGAATATCCATTGCCATAAGAAAATTAAAATACATAATTTATACCCCATAAATATAAATTTCATACCAAATAAAATAATAATATAACAATAAATATCATTGTTTCTTAAATAGATATATGTACTCCATTTAAAACACATAAATTTTATAAAGGATTAATAGTTGAACAAATAAAGTTTTATTAATTAATTTCATGTATATATTCACTATAAAAAATAAACAAATAAAAAACAAATAAAAATTTAGAATATGTATTTGGATGTAAGGATATGAAAAACCAAACATAAGGACATTAATGTGACATGTTCAGGCTCCATCTATGGTCTTAGAGACTATCCACTAATATCATTAATTTCATGAAATTTTAGGAATTTAATTATTTTAATTCAAGAATAAAATTAATTTTTTTAAGATAAAATTTTATAGTGTAGTGATTTGTTTTTTTATTCTGTAAATATTTTACATGTTTTTATCATGCTATTCTACCTTCCATTGTACATTATTCCATCTAAGAATCTATACTGGTCCATTTTTTCTATTTCTAATTTCCAAGTTAAAGAAGATTAAATTATTCTATGATCAGATGTATGGATACCATTATAAAATAATAACATTAACTAGATTGATGTAATATTCCTTCTAATAGTTTTATATTTATATATCTAGTCACTTAAATAATATTAAACCTTCCACATTGGTATGAAATATCATGAGATACATTTATAATATAAAAAACTCACTAACTCTGTCTGAGTTGGGTTATGTGTGTGATAGTTTTTTTCAAATAAAGGATTACTAGTTATAGTAGATACTAGATTAAGGTTGATAATGGTTAATGATGTTTTTAGGTGAATGAGTTGAAATTGAGAAGATATAATGGAATCAGTGTCAATAGTGTTTTATAATTTTCTTCAAATTAAATATTTGGAATTATTATATTTAAGAAACACTAAGAAGTTAATACTCATCATTACACCCATGAAATTAATATAAACTATAATGTAAGGTTGCACCTTATTTTTCGTGATTCAATCATAATGTGGGAATGTCACGAACCAGCCCGAGTCGACCCTGAACCGGTCACCCAGGCCAGCCCGCGACAAGTCCCGAGAGGCGTTCCCTATCCTCCCGGGATGGTGACAAGCAGCAAGGGCATCAATAGTGTACACAAGGGAACGATTTCGCCCATATATAGACAATCAAACAAATAGCGGAAATAAACAGACATCCCAAAATGAATTTAAACAAAAATTGAACAAAAAATTTTTTATACAAGAAACTAAAGGTAGAACAAAAACAAAAACTCAAATGAACAATCCCAATGACCAAATAACTCCATGTGACACTTCTGGTCACTCTCCAACACAATGATCAAAAGTCTCCCAAGGTGATCGAACGAAAGATGAAACCTGCACAAGGGCTAAAAAAAGAAGAAGACTATAGGCGTGAGTATTAAAACTCAGTAGGTTAGCCCGGTATTCTATTCCCAATGCACATTACTTTAAAATAAATGAAACATCAATTTATAGTATGAAATTCAAGATATGAAAGTATGGTTTTCAAATGAGGTTCCATGCTATAATAATTATCAGACAAAAACATGCATGTTTAATAAACAAAAATGCAAGTAACTATTTTTTTCAAAGAGGTGCAACTTCAAAATGAACATAGTTTTCAAGAGGGCCTCTTTAAAGAATTTTAACATTAAAATAAATAACACATACTACTTAATTTACCAACCAAACACACCGTATGCTGACGGTGAGTACAAAATAACCAATGAGCACTAGTCATGGGAATACCCCTAGGCACTAGTTAGTTGTGAGCCCCAGGTACCTCGTATCTCGGTGAAAGTAACCATAATAAATATCTGTTCTCGTGCACGAGCCACTAGTAGGGAACATACCCATAACCTAGTGGTCCCCAATCATCATCATCATCATAGTTTAGTCAGTGTTGTCATCGTCAAACTTGCTACGTGAAACAGGGGCCAAACCCCACAGAATCACTAGCATACTAGTACACGTCCGCCCACCTAGATACCCGGGATTCCCTTTAGTGCTCAATCAAGTTACACATATTATCAAATACACATTTCAAATCCACATTCCATTACAAAACCGTAAAAACACAAACAGCCCATAATCTTTCTTCACATTTCTTACACTAATTAATAAACCGCTAAATATTTTGGTAAAACAATTTCATGAAGTGCATTGAGGATGTGCACATAAAAATCTTTCAAAAACATTATTTAAATTATAAACACACATCATAACCAAACCAAATCATATTTGGAAGCCCAATAAAAATTTAATAAAATCATTTAATGGACCATAAAACAATCCCAATTTCACACCTTGTTAAATACAAGTAAAACACTCCTTCGTTTCTAGGAAATGCCAAACGGGCCTTTAAACATTTTCTCAAAACTAACCTTTGATGAAGGTATGCATTTTAATTTTATTAAGGATCTGTATAAACATAATTTACGTCAGAAAAACTCATTCATAAATCTCTTATAATACTCAGGTTACATATTCAAAACACAACCATTTTCGTAAAGATGTGAAGCGGTCCATTTTTTTGGAAACTCCGGCCAAAATATGTTGTAAATCAAAACCCACTTGTTTGTAAAAACAAATCCAAATTGGAAATAAATATAAGTACCCAAAAATACCATTTATAACTCTTCCAATTCCTTTATAAATCCAATCAAATAACTTTTAAATCACACATCACACATAAAAGCCAACCGGGCAATTTACCAAACACATGTCATGCCCTTTTTAAACAAAACAATTTATTTTATGTACATGAAATGGAATAAAACACCAATTGAATGTCATATTTTCATTCAAGATACTGTAACATGTTAAAAATACCATAATCCAGATTATAAACCTCACAAAATATTTTCTAAGATAATGGAACATTTAAACAAACACTTGTTGATTACTTTCATGACAAAACAACACTACCTTTCACATAACAGTGATTAAACAACGACTTTGCACACCAAGAAAATTATAAAAAGGATTTAAACAATAATATACATTTATATCAGTATAGGATAATATTAAAATGATGAAATTTCTATGATAAAATCATGTGCAAGGGATATCCTACCTCAAATCTTTGGCGTAATTGAAACGCACACCCGAAATCACACGTCGCGGGTTTATAAACCCTAAAACTATAATAACCAGACCTAAAAAAACATAAAACACATAAAAAAACATTTTATAAAAAAACCCTAGGTCTATCAAGACTAGGGTACAATATAAATCAAAGAAATAATGAATGGAGGGGGAAGAGGAAGGAGAAAGGAGAAGGAATCTCACCTTTCACCCTAGAAAACTCTTCGTCTTCCATTAGATTTGCAACCCTAGAGGGAATTTAATGGCTTGAAAATTCATGGATAGACTCCTAAGATCTGGACGAACCAGGGAAAGAAAATTGGTGGCCAAAAGAGTAATAATTGATTAATTTATTAATGATACAATTTACCTTGTCAAATCTGGACGATTTGAAGTATCCTGAGAATTTTCGTCCTCTTACGCGACTCATATGAGCTCCAAAGAGGCAAAAACGATATTGGGGGTGAGGATAGGGATATTTTCTTCGGGTGGGAGGTGGAATCAGCTAAAAATATTAAAACATGAAAAAGCTATAAATGAAACAAATTATTTTTTTTAAAACAGGAAATGGGCCCATGGGCTGGCCCAATACCTAAATAAGTAACCCAAATTCACCCGGCTTATGAATTTCTAATGGGTCCAAAAGGATAAATAAATTTTAATATATCAGTATAGGAAAAGTGGGAAGTTGATTGGGTGAAAAATTATGAAAAACAAAAGTGTTATAAAAGAAACAAATTCAGTTTTTAAAACTGGGAATGGGCTCACGGTTAGCCCAAATCATGAAGTAACCACCCTTTCTTCAAAAACTCCTAAACAAGAAATGGGGATCCCAAATTATAGTGGTTAGACATATATGAAACTTCAAAACTCAAGATTCATCTCATAAAATACCCATTAAGAGGATCGGGATTTCTAATGGGCCGGATCAATACAAAGACAGAAAAAACCGTGTGTGACAATTCTCCCCACCATTAAAGCTTTCCGCCCCCGGAAAGCCATAAAACTTTCCAGCTGAAAAAAAACAACACCTAAGGATTACATAATGTACTCCCCACCATTAATAATCAACTATCCATAGAAATGTTCTTAGGATGAAAATCCAGGAGACCCATGGTGGGTCTCCCCACCATTAGAAACCAACTAGCAATGAATAGACAAGAATTGAACATGAGCTAGAGTTGGGACTCACTCACACAAGCCCAGAAAAAACCATCCTACAAAAACCTACTATACCAAGTTAATAGAGTTACAACATGAACATATAAACCACCCACTCCCAAATGGATGGGACAATAACTTGGTCGACACATTCAACACAATTCTGGACCCCCGTCACTTGGGGATGGGATGGAAGGGGACCCAATAATTTGGCCACTGAAACCACAAAAGAAACATATAAACTACCCAAAACTCTCCACCTATGAATAGGTAACACCAAGAATACACCTGATTTTTACAGGCGGTCCACACAGGGACATTGATTGAAAACCCACATCAATGAAGAAATAACCATAGACACTGTGTGAGGGGTTAAGTCCACCACGCTTGTTATGATAAAGGGAAATTTATAGAAATGAGGAACCAAAACATTGACATAGTAACTAACTTACCAAAACAGAGTAGTAAAGATCTTAATCTAGAACTCCACACCTCTGTTGATTTCCTGACTACGTGAAAAGCTTCACTCTGAGGCCTATGGCTGGAGCCCTGATTCGTGAAGCATTTGTTGCACCGCAGTCAGGTGATAAGGATCACACCACTCAAAAAAACCACACTTTATCACCAAACAAAAACCTTTATCTAAATAGGAACTCATAGATACATATCAAATTTCCTTATCACTCCAAATTAGGGGCATAATAGACGAGGAATTAGACGAAACACATCAACATCACCGAACACAACTGCTCTGTCCAAAAGAATTATCACGACCTAGAAGCACTTTTAATAGATCCCAAATTACTCTCTATTCCAACAAACAGGTTGAGGCATCATCAAAAGAGGTGGATTTAACATTTGAAATGAATCCTTAGGTTGATCAGCAGGAAATATTTCCAATGGAGAACTATCCCTGGCCACATCACAACATCAAAGACATCTTTAGAAACCCAATGAAAATTTCTCCAAAACCAAGACACCAACAAGATATCATCTCAAGATACAACAAGAGTATGAATTGTAGATCACAAGGAAGCTTACTGAATAAAAAACTCTTCTACAACATAGAAAAAAAACAGGCCACATAACTATTGGTTTATAAAAAAAGGACAACATTTTTCAACTCAAAACACTTTTGAAAAACAAAATAACTTGGTGGGTTTCAACATTCACCAATGGTGTTTCATCAAGTCTCACCCACATGCACATTTCCATGCCACCCCGGGCACCCAACCACCATACCATATATTTCATCCTTCCAGATATAAATAAAACCATGCATGTGAGCACTCATGAAAACACCAAAGGCTAAAACAAAACAACATCATTCCAAAAATCATGTACCTTCAAAAGGAACACCAACCACCAAGTGAAAAACCCTTTTCATATTTCACAAAAAAAACACAATTCATTAAGAACCATTTTCTTAAAAACCTACCCCTTTTCATTTTAAAAAAACTTTTTAAATAACCAAGCCACTCCAAACAACCCCTTCCCATTTTTTTTTAAAAAAAATCAGCAATGTATATTTTTATAATCTGAGGTCCATTGAGACCAATACCGTTTGTAGTAAAACACCAACCGATCAAAACCAATTGCCAAAACTAATTTATCAAATTCAAAAAAAAAATTAACATCATAAAATACCCCATTTAAAAAAAATCCAGAATCACTTTAAAATTATTCACAATTTCAAAACATTTTATTTCAACAAACCACAATTTTAGATTATGGATAATCCAATCCCTTTAAATCATTTCTGCTTCCCCCAATTTTTTTCACAAAAACACAACCTTCCAAAACCATTATTATATTTAATTATTGAAACCCCCTTTTTTCACTTTTCAAAATCTAATCCTTACATTAAAACCCATTTCCACAATTCTCACACAAAGATTTTAAAAACAAAAATTCATAATTCAAGAATGGTTCAAGAGACCCAAAAAAAGGGAACTAGTTTCAGTGGGTGACTTGACCATATGGTTGGCGGCCATATGCCAAACACAACACCAACACAGAGAGACTTATTAGGACCATTCCCCAGCTCCACATGGCTTGCCAGGCCCTGTGAGCTCACGGAGGCCATTAGTCAGACTCCCCTTGTCATATCCCAACACCAAAAAAAATCAACCAGAACAAAGGACACTAATAAAACTGGACTCCCTTGGAAACCTGAGGATTAGAACAAGAAAGAGTTCACGACGCTCTTCATGAACTTACCCCTCAAGTCCCAACAATCCTACTCCATCTACCTTGACATCCCCAAAATAACAAAGGGCACTCTAAAAAGAAATGTCCGCTAAGAGCCAACCTCCTCTGATACCATTTTGTCACGAACCAGCCCGAGTCGACCCTGAACCGGTCACCCAGGCCAGCCCGCGACAAGTCCCGAGAGGCGTTCCCTATCCTCCCGGGATGGTGACAAGCACCAAGGGCATCAATAGAGTACACAAGGGAATGATTTCTCCCATATATAGACAATCAAACAAACAGCGGAAATAAACGGACAGCCCAAAATGAATTTATACAAAAATTGAACAAAATATTTTTTATACAAGAAACTAAAGGTAGAACAAAAACAAAAACTCAAATGAACAATCCCAATGACCAACTAACTCCATGTGACACTTCTGGTCACTCTCCAACATAATGATCAAAAGTCTCCCAAGGTGATCGAACGAAAGATGAAACATGCACAAGGGCTAAAAAAAAGAAGACTATAGGCGTGAGTATTAAAACTCAGTAGGTTAGCCCGGTATTCTATTCCCAATGCACATTCCTTTAAAATAAATCAAACATCAATTTATAGTATGAAATTAAAGATATGAAAGTATGGTTTTCAAATGAGGTTTCATGCTATAATAATTATCAGACAAAAACATGCATGTTTAATAAACAAAAATGCAAGTAACTATTTTTTTCAAAGAGGTGCAACTTCAAAATGAACATAGTTTTCAAGAGGGCTGCTTTAAAGAAATTTAACATTCAAATAAATAACACATACTACTGAATTTACCAACCAAACACACCGTATGCCGACAGTGAGTACAAAATAGCCAATGAGCACTAGTCATGGGAATACCCCTAGGCACTAGTTAGTTGTGAGCCCCAGGTACCTCGTATCTCGGTGAAAGTAACCATAATAAATATATGTTCTCGTGCACGAGCCACTAGTAGGGAACATACCCATAACCTAGTGGTCCCCAATCATCATCATCATCATAGTTTAGTTAGTGTTGTCATCGTCGAACTTGCTACGTGAAACAGGGGCCAACCCCCACAGAATCACTACCATACTAGTACACATCCGCCCACCTAGATACCCGGGATTCCCTTTAGTGCTCAATCAAGTTACACATATTATCAAATACACATTTCAAATCCACATTCCATTCCAAAACCATAAAAACACAAAAAGCCCATAATCTTTCTTCACATTTTTTACACTAATCAATAAACCGCTAAATATTTTGGTAAAACAAATTCATGAAGTGCATTGAGGCTTTGCACATAAAACTCTTTCAAAAACATTCTTTAAATTATAAACACACATCATAACCAAACCAAATCATATTTGGAAACCCAATAAAATTTTAATAAAATCATTTAATGGACCATAAAACAATCCCAAATTCACACCTTGTTATATACAAGTAAAACACTCCTTCGTTTCTAGGAAATGCCAAACGGGCCTTTAAACATTTTCTCAAAACTAACCTTTGATGAAGGTATGCATTTTAATTTTATTAAGGATCTGTATAAACATAATTTACGGCAGAAAAACTCATTCATAAATCTCTTATAATACTCAGGTTACATATTCAAAACACAACCATTTTCGTAAAGATGTGAAACGGTCCATTTTTTTGGCAACTCCGGCCAAAATATGTTGTAAATCAAAACCCACTTGTTTGTAAAAACAAATCCAAATTGGAAATAAATATAAGTACCCAAAAATACCATTTATAACTCTTCCAATTCCTTTATAAATCCAATCAAATAACTTTTAAATCACACATTACACATAAAAGCCAACCGGGCAATTTACCAAACACATGTCATGCCCTTTTTAAACAAAAAAAATTTAATTTATGTACATGAAAATGAATAAAACACCAATTGAATGTCATATTTTCATTCAAGATACTGTAACATGTTAAAAATACCATAATCCAGATTATAAACCTCACAAAATATTTTCTAAGATAATGGAACATTTAAACAAACACTTGTTGATTACTTTCATGACAAAACAACACTACCTTTCACATAACAGTGATTAAACAACGACTTTGCACACCAAGAAAATTATAAAAAGGATTTAAACAATAATATAAATTTATATCAGTATAGGATAATATTAAAATGATGAAACTTCTATGATAAAAGCATGTGCAAGGGATATCCTACCTCAAATCTTTGGCGTAATTGAAACGCACACCCGAAATCACCCGTCACGGGTTTATAAACCCTAAAACTATAAATACCAGACCCAAAAAAAACATAAAACCCATCAAAAAACATTGTATAACAAAACCCTAGGTCTATCAAGACTAGGGTACAATATAAATCAAAGAAATAATGAATGGAGGGGGAAGAGGAAGGAGAAAGGAGAAGGAATCTCACCTTTCACCCTAGAAAACTCTTCGTCTTCCATTAGATCTGAAACCCTAGAGGGAAGGTAATGGCTTGAAAATTCATGGAGAGACTCCTAAGATCAGGACGAACCAGGGAAAGAAAATTGGTGTCCAAAAGAGTACGAATTGATTAATTTATGAATGATACAATTTACCTTGTCAAATCTGGATGATTTGAAGTATCCTAAGAATTTGCATCCTCTTACGCGACTCATATGAGCTCCAAAGAGGCAAAAACGATATTGGGGGTGAGGATAGGGATATTGGCTTCGGGTGGGAGGTGAAATCACCTAAAAATATTAAAACATGAAAAATATATAAATGAAACAAATTATTTTTTTTTAAACAAGAAATGGGCCCATGGGCTGGCCCAATACCTAAATAAGTAACCCAAATTCACCCGGCTTATGAATTTCTAATGGGTCCAAAAGGATAAATAAATTTTAATATATCAGTATAGGACAAGTGGGAAGTTTATTGGGTGAAAAAGGATGAAAAACAAAAGTGTTATAAAAGAAACAAATTCAGTTTTTAAAACTGGGAATGAGCTCACGGTTAGCCCAAATCATGAAGTAACCACCCTTTCTTCAAAAACTCCTAAACAAGCAATGGGGATCCCAAATTATGGTGGTTAGACATATATGAAACTTCAAAACTCAAGATTAATCTCATAAAATACCCATTAAGAGGATCGGGATTTCTAATGGGCCGGATCAATACAAAGACTGAAGAAAACCGTGTGTGACAGGGAATCTACATCACTTTTTTGTTCAACTGAAGTCATTGACATAGATTTACCACTAAAATTAAAATTTGGTTACATGTGATGTGTAAGTATCATCAATAAAACATTATGATATCAATATATAGATTAGTCTTTCAACCATTATTTATAATTTACCCCACCAGTTTATAAATGTTTTTTAAATAGTATAATAGAATACCTCCTTAGAATACCAGAGTGATTCTGCAATGAATAAATGATATTTTTCAAGACATTATAAACTAATAAATATATAAATATCATTTCCATATGATCTTTAATGTCTTGAATATCATTAATTGTGGTATGTTAATATAATAGCACACACATTCCTCCATTTTTCATCTTAACATGGATTATATATATAACATCCAAAGTTTATCTCAATCAACATCACTTCTTCTATTATTTATATTCTATTAAAATTTATTATTATTACATGATAAAATATTTATAATACTTTAATTATTGTAACTCTATGAAATAGTTTCATGGGATATTTGATTGTGAAATAATATTATAGAAAATATCCTCCTACTTCAATACACATATTAGTTTTTCAAATATGTAATTCTAAAATCCCATAATATTTACATAGAGGTCACTTTAATTATCCTTCAAAATAAGTCCTTTATTTATTAGTTAACATCAATAAGCATATCAATATTTATCTATATTCTAATTTTCTATTATATAAATAATATTATGGTGTTGCAATATATTTTAAATAAAAATATGTGTGTTACTCACATTTAGGTCTTACATGTATGTATCATAGTTATTATTTTATAGCCTAATTATTTCTACCTTATAATTCTAGTGATTCACCATCTTCTCATGACATTCCATAGTAATGAATAAACCTCCCGTGTATCTCACTTCTATTAATACTTCGGGGAAAAATATAATATCTAATGTTACTGATTATTAATCCCTAATTCAAAACATGTTTTCAAAAAAAACATCTTCATAGAAAAATTTACTTCAATGCATTTCATAGTCAACTCAACTAGATTCACCATATGTATTGTGATGTTTGGTCAATATTTACCATAAAATAATCTTCATATTTATAGCTTATGATGAACCAATGGAGGAATTTAAATATTATGTGATACCTTGGATTGTATTCTTAAGCCATTGAATTGTTGATTTCATTAGTAAAATAATCAATGTTATTCATCCTTGAATATATTTTGTTCAAATATGCTCTATGTAACTGAAATTTAATTCTTCTATAACTCTATAGATACTAATATGTAGACAAATATTCCATGATTTTATTCCTATACAGTCTGATTTCATTGTCACATAACCTAATTTAACACAATCTATTCTTACAGAAATTATAGGAAATCTTCCAAATCATTAGATAAATATAGTATATACTTTGTAATAAAAGTTTTAGTATAACATTAACTATGAATTTATCTTCTATTTTCAATAAAAATACAAATTTATTCCTTTATAGCATATAATTTCAAATATTTTATTCAAATGAATATTACATCATAATTATAACATTTTCATATCACCTCCTAGAAACCTTATCATCCTTAATTCACAACAAAATAATTGTTAAAAACATTCAATTATCAAGAAACATAGTTAAGAAAATTACATACCTTCAACCATTTCATGGTTTCCACCATATGCTCCTATTTGTTTCATTTTCATCTCCAGTATTTCTCCATAATTTTCATTAAATAAAACCCCTTTAAAAAGAGATATTTTCTTACACCACACTTATAGATAATGAAATAGTTATCTGATAATTCCATTCCATATTGATAAAAACCGTATTCCTTATGGAATTTAGTTTATCCCCCTTAATCAAATCACTGATTTATCCTCCTTTTCAATAAAAACAAAAAATTTCGATTCATAATAGTTATATACCATTCTCACCCACTAATATCAGAATCCAATGGAATGAAGGCCATAAAAATTACATCATGGTGAAAGGGATTAAATTTCATAGTAATCCTTATATATTAAAATATACTCCTTTGAATATCATTGGTGAAAATATCATTATTGTGATCTTTTTTGGAAATACTTTCTATCCTCACAACTCCATTTACAACCTTCTTAATTATGAAATGATATTTCAAATCAAAATAAAATGATCTATAATTATTTCACTATATCTTTAGATAACATAAGTTCATACTATTTTTTGAATGAAATGATAATGAATTCTCAAATATCATTATAAATTGATCAAAATTTTATCTCATCCAAATCAGTTTGTCTAATAATGTGAAACATCCACTTACTAGTCATCTATAGTACTCAATTTCATTGAATTTAGTTTCTAAAAAGGATACCTAAAATAAATTTTAATCTATTATAATTTACCATATTGATATATATTTAATATTATCAAAATATCATTCCCGCATTGAATTATTGCACCCATATAAATTTAATTCATAACATTTTCTGTAAATCTAGCAACAAAATAGGATTATTTTAGTACATATATGAATTTTATTATTAAAAGCCATGTGTGATTAATTTTTATAACATTGGTTTAATTCACCTAATTTTATTAAATAAATTATATCAGGTTTTTATATAGTTTTATAAATCAGGTTGACAATCAACTTCAAAAACTATTTTTTAATCGTACTTTTCCCTACATCGCAATTTTTATTTTTCACACCAATTATCATGGGTGTGGAAATGTATATACATGATTTGAGGTTAAATTTATTACAAAATTCCTTTTCATATTATTCAAGGTGTATAAAAATAAAATCTTCTTTTAAAAAAACATTCAATCTCATAAAGGAACTCAAATCTCAAATCATTGATAATGGTTTATGATACTTATTTTTTTTGATAAATATTCATAGGAATACATCATGTTACTTGATTGAAATGAAATTTTGTATGTAAAAATAACAAATGAAAGTACCTATTCTCATTTAACTATAATAAACCTTCATATCCACCTTCTATTTTTTGGAAATTCATTTCTTCCAAGCAGTTTTCCATTTTTAAAAATGAAACACCCTATGATTTAATAATATAATACTCTATTATAAATAAAATTGATTGATAGAATGGAAATCCAGAAATTGGGAAATTATGTTAATAATTATCATTCATAGTAAAACAAATAAAATTTTATTATATTTTAAGGAAATATAATTGTCAAAAATAAATTTTTTTTTTCCTTAAATAATTTCATTGATCATAAAGAACTGTTTTAAAAAAGAATTTTTATAATAATTATTTTGGGAATATATCATTAATTTAACATATTAAAAAAATTATACATATATAAATTAGAATCATTTGATATCATTTTTTATAAATTTAAATAATCTCATTTAATGGTAGAAGGTTATGAATTTTGAAAAACATCTGTAATGTGTACAATATATTTTTTATTAATATATTAAATTAATCCTAAATAATGAAGTATTTTATAAACAAATATATTATATATTCTATAAAAATTATTACCCTTCATTTAATGGTTGTTAAAAGAAATAAAATGTGAATAAGATTAGTTTTATGTATAAAAATTTATTTTTTAAAGAAATTTATCATTCTGTGTTGTATATGAAAATAAAAATTAGTTTTTAAAAATTATAGAAATTAATTTGATAAAATAATTTCCTAATATTTAATTATAATTTGGAACATATTTAGAGATATTATTTTATTTTTTCATAATTAATAGTTACTATAGTGAAATTTTATTAGCTTAATTATTGTTAAAAAGGATTAATGTGGGGGTTAAATTAAATTTTAAGTATTAAAATATCAAATAAATTTTTCTATAATTAATTGGTTAAAATGATTTAAAACTAATCATATCAATGATAATATACTTTTTCATTTTTTTCACTTTCACATGAATATTAAATTATTAAATTTTATTTTTTTATGTATTTACTGAGGGCTACCCACCACACTTATAAAAGAGAACCACCTCTATTCACATATTAACACACGTTAATCATTATAATTCATCTACGACCAAGAAAGATATCTTTATAACTTCAAAAATCATTATTAATTATATTTTATACTCAAAATACTTTCCTTTGAAGGGTAAATTAGTTAGACAAAGGGGGATTACCGAACAAGTAGTAAGTGTATTTACTAATCCTCTTAGAGTTTCATTAACCCTCAACCACTTCAAAATATATTATGGAAAAATTTTATTTTCACATTATAATCGTTTATCTTCTTAAATGTTGATATATTTTAGGTGCAACGATTTTCTACCTCCCCTCTATCATTTGAGAAATAAAAATTTCATTCATGTGTACCTCTACACTTCCACCATTACGAACCGTTGTGATTTATGGTCATGTCAAACATACATGGAAGGTAATATGTTTAAATTTATTGAATATATAGATATATAAGATATTTATGATATTAATATTATTCTTTACTGATATATTATTGTTTATCATTCTTTAATTCCATTTGGTGGAAAATGAAAACCATAATTGTACATATGTAGAGACTGTCATCTCAATAAAGTGATGGAATTCATTTTTCATCACAAACTTTTATGATTAATAATATTAGTGTATAAAATGGATAAATATGATAATTATAACATGATAATAAATCTATATATGATTAATCGATGTCCATGGTTCAAGGATCGAAACCGTTGAACCAAAATATGCATAGGAAATGGAAAATTTAACACCTGGATGTTGATTTTAATAAAAAAAATTGTTAATAAATGTGTAATTGTTAAATATATAGATATTTATAATGAAATTTAGATTTAATATAGTTCAGTTATTTATTTCTAGTAAATATAAATTTTTTATACATTATCTTAGGAACACATATGAGGAATGTGTATACATGAGGTATGTGTTTTTGTCAATATCTAATTTCTTTAAGGGATTTAAAATGTGAAAAAAATATTGAGGAAAATTATATGACCTCAAATTATAAACCCCATATATTTTATTTTACTCTTGTTAGTTTTTTTCTTATTCATGTTTTACCTTTATTATTCTCACTTTATTACAAAAAATGATCAAAAATATTTTTTAACAAAAACTTACTATATTTCAGCTTTGGTTAAAAATATTTTTATTCCATGATCATGTTATTTAAAATGATATACAGAATTTGCTTCAATTGGATCAAATTATTTTTTAAATCCATTTTAAACCGTATTTGACTCTCATTTCCAAGGATTAAATATAAAATTTCAAAATTATTTTTGGAATATGATATTTATTGCTTCTTACAATGAGTTTGAAAATACTATTTAATATAATTTCTACCACACTAACTGATATTCCTATCATCATAACCATTTAATTATTTCAACATCCATTACATCTTTTCATGTCATTTTTCAACTATAGTTTTTTGAATGATCTCTAAATTTTTATTTAAAATTATAATTATATAAATTGATATTCTAATCATGTTTTCAAAAAATGGTTTGAATATTTATTTAAATTAATTTTATATATATATAAATATCAATTTATGTTTCTTCTGTTTCACTGATTATAATATCTAATGATTTCATCCACATTATTTCCCTGGATGACTTATGATATTGAAATGTTTATGAGAGTATTTTTTTCAAATGTTAGGTTATGGTGGAATGATGAATTTTTTTATGTCCATGTGGGATAAATATATATTATTTTAATTATTTGATGGGTTTTTAATGAAATTATTTATCCCTATAATTATTTTGGTAATGATTTAAATCTCATAAGATAATGTGAAAGAGGGTGGGGAGTGGACCCATTCCAATAATGAAAATATTTTGGGGATTAAACCTATAGAACTTTTTTCACATGGTTATGATATTATTGGTAGTGAACTATGATTAATGAAGTGATTTTATATACATTTTATCATGCCATTATTCTTATGTAAATATACTATAGTTATTATATTCTCTCATAAATCATGATTGGTTAATGTTGACTCATCACTCTTATGACTGATATAATTTTAAATACCAAAGAATTTTAAAATGAATAATGATTTATGATGAATGGATGATTTGTTATGAAAATTGGTCTTTAATGAATTTTTTGTTATCTTGTGCTTCCAAATGATCATCAATTGATATCTCCCATTTAACACCTCGAAATTTCCAAAAGAAAAACATTTTATTTGATAGCGTGTCTAACACGCAATACGAAGGGTAGAAGGGAATATAAAGTCTTAATATGTTACAATATATTTACTATTTTAAATAAAAACAATCAATTTTATATCTTGAAATAAAAAAACAATTAGTTTTCTTATGTTACACACAATAATGAATTCCTTCACTAGCCTGCGTTACAAACAAGACTGGGTTTTACTGGAAAAATAATATAATGTTAATATTATTAGTTAATATAAAAATTATATGATAGTCATTGAACTGAATATTATAAATATTATTAACTAAATTTGGAAAATATATGGTCTAATTCATTGGTTAATAATTTATTATAAATTAAAATAAATACCAATCGAATATAAAGAAAATGTTTTTATAAAAAAAACTATTTTTATGATCTCAAAGACATTTTATCTTAATAAATTAAATTAATTACTACTAGTGAATAAATATAAATAAAAATTATATATTATACATTCAATAAAAAAAATAAATTATTCTAATATATTTATTAGGCATAAGATAAGAATTATTCCAATTTTATGCATAAAAACTATATTTTTATTAAGGCAATTTTGCCGCCTTTTAAGGGTGCAATTTCATTAAATATAAATTTCTAAAATTTAATAAATTTTATTTGATAAATTAAAAATCATTTTTTTAATTTTAATAACAAAATTATCTTAGTATGAATTTTCAGTAATTTTATGAGAAGTTTCGTTTTGTGATGAATAGTGAAAATGCCTAATTTTAATTAAAACATGATTTTTAGTATAAATAATTTATAGTGTAAAATTATATTCTGAATTGGATTTCAATGAAAATTAGTTAAATTATAAATCTATTAATACAATTTTGTTCATTGGAATCATTTTTATATTCAATTTACATATAAAAACATAGGGAACTTTTGAACATTTTCACTTTAAACCCCCACTTTCCTGACCCACTTACGGGATTAATTTTAAATTAATTTCTGCGACATATGTTATTTTAATTTTGGAAAATGGATTCCATTTTTTAATAGTCATATTATTTTATTTTTATAAATTTTAACTTATATTATAACAAAAATTATTTTTGAAATCAATTAAAATTAATTATAGTAATTAGTGTGAAAATTAGTTTACTTAGTTGTTAACCTTTAATCTTAAGGGGTCAAATGACCTATAAATTTTCAAAAACCCATTTTATAGAATTAGACCATAAACCATATTTAATCAAATTTGGTTTATTATGGGATCCATATTATGTAAGGGAGACATCCTAATAGTGTTTACCTTTTATTATTTACAAGAATTTTGGTCTTCCTCCACTATAAAAGAGAACTCACCCCCCCCCCCCCCCTCAATTCATTAGACATGTCAGGTGATGTCTTGGACCTAGGTTCCACTTATTGGTTCCCTTATCCCATTGAGAAAGAAGGCTTTAAGAACATATCCATGAATTATAGAGGCTTTAGACTTGTAGAAAGGGCCTGAGGTGTGGCTATGGGGAGATTATGCCCTCATTAAGAGAGTGGAGCATAGCTGATAATATAATATCATATGAATAAAAGAAGGTGTATAAAAATGATTAAATTGATGGAATATTAGACGGAAAAACTAAAATTACTAGACCAATAACTTGTCATAGGGAAGGGAAATATAAACAATAAAACAATAATAATCAACTAATTAATGGAAACTAAATCATATACAGAAGGATGAAAATATATATCATATATCTAATAAAGCATGAAAACATAGATACAAGGTAGTATGCAATACATGTTGTAAAAGATATATTAATGTTAAAAAATACCAAAATTATATCTAGGAATCTTGATCTCTATCTTGGTCATCTGCTATAAAACTCCCATCTTTTGGCATGCAAGATATCATGAATACCTAATAGGATGCTTCCATTTATCTATAAATGCAAGAATATTGTGTTCATGGGTGCCATAGAAGGCCCAGATAGGGAATGATATGAACTCAATAGGCCACCACCAAAAACATCTATAAACATCCAATCTGTTTGTATAACATGGAAGTGTGAAGATATAATAATTAAATTAGTAATAACATTTGTAAATGGGTGAGCTCTAACTCCTGAAAGAAAACCAAGCTAACACTACCTATTTCGTACCGTGACAAATTATGTTTGAATAATTATCAAGGGAAGAAATTCCTAGTATATCATTTATAAGGGATTCTACACCCAGTATCATAATAGTAAGGGATGGCATTCCATGTATCATAGTAATGGTCTTCAGGCCCATATCATATCACAGGGGACATCATTTTCATATAGTATCACAAGGGATTCCATGCCCATATCATATATATATATAAAGGGAATCTATGTTTTTATCACATTTATAGAGGGATTCCATACAAGTATCACATTTATAAAAAGGTAACCCTATTATTGTATCACATTTATATAGGGATTTAATGCATGTATCACAATTGATAGAGGGACACCATGTAACTCCCCAATATTTTGTTATTTGTTTGGAATTAATTTAATATTTTTCATTTCACACAACATAATATATAGACTTTATATATATATAAATATATAATAAATAATTTTGGTTTTTATTATATTCAACACCAAGTTGATCTTTCATTACACTAAACACTTATATTGTTTTTTTGTACATGCAACACTGAGTTAGCATGCGTTAAATGCAAGAAAGAGTTTTACCACCTTTTAATGGAAGATCTATGTTAAAAAGAATTTTTGAAACCCTTTTAAATTTTATTTTTCAAAATAAATGTAATTTTTGAATTCATAATGTATAAATTATCTTTGGTTGGATTTTTGGCATTTTTATAAGATGTCTAATTTTTTGATGAGTAGTTACAAACACTATCTTTTAGTTAAAAACATGATTTTCACTTAAATAATTATTAATATTAATTTATATTTTCATTTTGTTTTTATAGTAAAAATAGATCAATTATATATATATAAATATATTAATCCAATATAGGTCATTGGAACCCTTTTTTTATTTAAATTGGTTATAAAAAAACTTGTTGAAGTTTTGAATGTTTTTACATTAAAACCTTTCTTCTCCCCACATCTATAAGATTTCCATTAGAATTAACCTAGCAAATTATATGATTTAAATTTGGAATAACATACATATATGGTTTTAATCAGTATTATATTTGTATTATAATAAGAAAAACCTAATTTTTGACCAAAAATATTTGTGAAAGTTGTCAAAAGTAATCATAATGATTATGGTAAAATTAAGCTTAATTCGGGACTAAAGCTTAAACATAAGGGAAAAATTACATAGAAACTTGTAAAAAATCCATTATAAGCCTATATTTCTAATGTATCAACTAATTTTTCAAATTTTATGACTTAGTTGGATAAAATTCAATAAAAGTTCCGTAATTCATAGGTTAAGTGAGGAAAATGACAAAAATGGGACTTTCCTTAACTTTTAAATTTATAAAACTTCGAGATATGGGAAAAACAACATATTTTTGGTTATACATATCCTTTTTAAAATTAAATGTTTTATTTTTATTATAATAAATTATCAATAATTTTTATAGATGATTTAGTTACTTGAAATTCTTAAGAAACACCAACATAGTGATTATTAAGTTAATAATTAACTAAAATAAATGACATTATAAATATTAAAAGTGAAGTAAATTAGTTAAATTATTGTAATTAATTATTTTTATATATGAATATATCGTGTTAAAATGAGGTGAAATTAACATATTTGGATTATATTTTTTTTTTTATATTTATTAAAATAAAATTAAATAAATAATGTCAAAATTGACTTTCATGTTATTTTACAATAAATGATATTCTACATTCATAAAAATTATTTATAAGTGTTTATATATATAAAATATGATCCATAAATGGACCAATTGATCTTTTATAATTAACATATTGACCTACAGATAGTAAAAACATTGTTAGTACGATCCCTGTTAAAGCATCATTTTTTCGCATTACATGCTCTTATTTTAATATTAATTTCCAATACAATTAGTGTTTTTATTTTGTAAATTACAAATCATAATTATAATTAATTGGGTACATTTTTTCAAATAATTCTCACTTTAATTTAATCTTAATTTTTAAATTACTTATGTTATAATACATGATACTTTAATAAAAACGAAAATGATAAAATTGGGGAAACAAAGAAGTTAAGGAAAAAAATTATAAGAATGCACTTATTTTTTTGTGGTGTAGATTTTTTTCGACCATGAATCACCTTTAATACATTATTCGTCCATTTTTAGGAATATTATATAAGGTAGGCCTCCCATTATTGTATACCTTTTGGTATTTATGAGAGTTCCACTCCTCCTACACTATAAAAAGGCCTTCTCTCCACCCACTTCCTCATACTTCTCAAGCCAATTTGGCTTGACCAAGATCTTAAAAAATAGCTTCTAAAAATCCTTAAATTACTTATTAAATCTTCCATTTTTTCATAAATCCATCCAAATAATCCCTTTGGTGCAAACCAAAAGGATTTACCTGAATAAGAGGTAACATTCTTCTTTAATCTCTTTAATTTTATTTCCTTTTTCACTCTTTAAATTATCCTTATTACATGATTATATAAAAAAAGTATCCTTAGTATACTTAAATTTTTTATACTATGTTTCAGACCTATACATACACATAGTTCCTTCTAATGGGTGACGAACTTTCCATTTATGTATATGGCGAACTATCGCCTCACGAACTGATGATTGTTCGTTCTTCCATTACCACCTCTAAAGGTGGTTATTATGATGGAAAATATATTTATATATAATATATATTTTATTTATAATTTATTTATTTCTATTTAATTATTTTATAATACATAATTTTATAATTTCCATCTTATATTAATATGATAACATCGTTTGTGTATGTGTGGACTATTTCCACCACAGTGCGAGGAGATACACTCGCACTTTATATGTACTATATTAAGGATGGTTTTAGTAAAAATGTATAATATATATAACATATTAATTATAGTTTAATTATATTATATACATTTATACATATATTTAATTTACTTACATTTTTTCAATATGACAACAGAACAGAAACAGTATTTATGTGTACGTACGGTTTACCGTCTCCATAAACGGTATATTCCATTTCATCTTTATATATTTTATAGATTATTATAAATACATATACACTTAATAGATATGATTTTTATATAATTTTTTTATTATAAAAGTAATTAAATTATACTCTAAGTAATATGATCCAAGATATTAAGTCAAAACGTGTACGAAGAACTAAACTGGCATTGCCTGAAGTGAAACCTTAACATATAATTGTTAATAATCGGGTAATATAGTCATAATAAATTAATATATAGTATTATATATAAGAATATTATTCATTAAAATATGTATGAAAATTTTATATGTATTATACAGTGGTTTCTTATGATTATGATGAGATTCAATACATAAGGTAAGGGAATCTCATCTCACATTATATCTGTGAGAGATATGTCGTGTTCACCACCCTCTTCTTTTGCATGGTGTATATAATGAACATGAATGAATTATAGGATTATTATTATTTAATTTATGGTTATTTACATATAAATTCTATGATCTATATTTAATGGGATTTATGTTTCAAAAGTTACCAAATAGGTAAGATAGTTTTGTCTCAATTTCCTGTCTTTGAGACACTTGTTTTATTATGAACATAAATTATATTTCAAGGTGTATTTGACATGTAATATCATGAATACCGGTATTTTCAGAATATTTAAATCATCATGTAATTTCATTTTCTTAAATCCAAAGTATGATCCCATGTTACCATGTGGTAAGAGTTTATTGAAATAATCTCATCGTTTATCAAGATTGTTTATGATTATTCTTCCATTGATGAAATATCATGATTCATCTCTCACAAACACACATGATTTTTGTTCTTATATATTTATTAAAGATAACTTCATGTATTAGTAGAATTTTCAACTAATTTTTACTTAATATAATTAATAAAATATTTAAGAAATTCAAAATGTATTTATCTCTTCGGACGGAAATCTATTTTATTTCAAAAGCAATGCTTCCAAAAATGTTTTAAATTATTTTTAAAATTATATTTGATTATAATTTTCAAGGAAAAATGTATTTAATAATTCGTTTTAATTTTTTCAATATTCCTTTATATTTTTTCAAATCTATTTTCAAAGAAAAATGTTTTCAAAAAAGTTTTATGTTTTAAAAATAAATTTTCAATGCATAAATGAACTTTTCATCAAGAAGTTTTTTAAAATATATTTTAAAAAATTCCTATATATGATGGCATCCATTGGTGTTACTAATTATTTTCTTAGGAAATGATTCATTGTTTCCATTCATATTATTTCTCTAAATATTTTTTATTTTGATGGCATGATGCTTATGAAACTTATTTATATTTTACATTTTATATGCTTTTGAAATCTGCTTCTTTTCATGGGTTATGATTTTGATGAAATAATTATGAAACATGTATATTTTTCCAATGTTATAAAATGATTATATTTTTATGAAACCCATTTCGTTTTATGGTTCATGATATCATTGTTTATTATTTTGTGGAACATGTATGTATGATTTCTATATGCGATGGGTGGGACCTATATCTGTATCCAATGCATTGGGTAAAGATTCATATATCATGGGATATATTAAGATAGTATTGAGAGTGAACCTTGAATACTAATATGTCCAAGGGAGTGAGTCATGACTACTATCATCATAAGAGAGTGAAATAATACTACTAAGATGGCCATGGTAGTGAACCATAACTAGTAATATGGTATGGGAAGTAAACTCATACTACCAAGATGGCCTTGGCAGCGATGCCTTGACTAATATGGAAATCATTTTATATACTTATGTTTCTGAAAAAATTCCATTTATTATTTCCATGTTGGGATTTTTTAGATTACGTTCTATATTTACTTATGATTCATGTCTTATGAACTGACAAGCTTTATTCCATGATTCATGTGTATGATCTTATGATATATAGAGTATGACATGATAATGTTATGATCTCATTCTCATACCCCTATTCTCATGTTTATTATTAAATTTATTCCTTGTTTAACCTTACTAATCATCTGAGCACACCCCTTTTCATGTTTCCTTTATCCAGGATTTTAGGATATGTATACTGTATGATGTTTCTAAGAGGGGTGATAGTCATGAAGAACCTAGTGGGATATTATGTATCTAACTTATGTATCAGATTTATGTTTCCATGATTCAAAATGAATTAGACTAATATGGTCTTTGGGTGTGTATTTTTATAATGTTTTAAGTATTAATCAAAGGTGATAAAATGTTAATGTATAAAAATTGAGGGTCTCTATAGTTGGTATTAGAGTAAAGGTTTAGTTAACCTTTATAAAATATGATGACATGCATTAGTGAGATCCCTGTGTATATTTTTAAAGATATTCCTAGGGATTTATTTAAGTATGAGTTAAATTTTTGGAAAATATCCTAGAATTTTGGTAAATGATAGAGTTAGTGGTTTTCAAGAATTACACCCCATGTCAGGATACTAAAAGTGGATGTGGAACTTACACAGATGTACATAGGGGTAATAACTCTGACAAGGTGTGTCAGTCCTGACTCGGCCTAACCAGGTACACAACAACGGGGCTTGTTTCACACCTATTTTGAAACTCTTTGGGGATATGTATTGGGAATTGAAAAACTCTTCACAAACAATAATAAAGTATTTAAAATTAAGTTCACTATGAATAACCTTGGATAAACCTAGGGTGTCATAGATTATGGAATGTTTCATGATTTGGACATTCTTTAAGTAATTAATTTTCATGATTATATGGTTTTCCAGTATGATAAGTGTTTCCCACACTATGCTTTCCGGTTTTAGTCAATAGTGGGAACCAGAAGGAACTGGGTTATCATTGAAGGTGACATAAAATTTTCTAATGAGTAGTCAAATGGGATGATCACAGGAGTAAAGGATGTTTTGATCATGTATAATCAGTTTTCATGCAACACGATTAACAAATTGTACTTTAACCAACTCTCAGACTCCCTAAAGAATAGAAGGAAGGTCTGCACTAAGAATTTAGGTAATAGACACCATAAAGGAAAGAAGATTCAGTTTCTTACATATTCACAGGGTGGAAATAATCACCCAAGTGAATGTCTTATTTGAGCAAGAATATGTTTTGCCTATGGAAAATGAGGAAACAAAGAAAGTGACTAAAAAGGAAAAATGAAGAGTTTGACTAATGAAATTAATATTAATATTGGATTCATAATAGTTTATTAATGATTAAATGCTTTAAGTGTGGAATGAATAGTCATGACTCAAATCAATGTCCAAATTGTAAATCTCAAAAAGAGAATCAGTATGGTGGAGCAAGTAATTGTTATATTGCTGATAATGATTAAACTATAGATAAAAGTGAAATGAAATAGGTTTTATGTAATAAGATGATTTATCCTTGTTAATTTCTTAATTATGGAGTGGAATAATTAATTTTTTTTATATATTTGGATTCAAGAATTATGTTATATGAATGGTGAAATATATGAGGATTGATCAGTTTATGTTTTTCTATAAGGATTTATAAGATTATGTTGAATGGTTCTAATGGAATAGAAAGGTGATATTTTTATTAAGGTAATGTAACCCTTAATTTATTCGTGATTTTGAGATAATGATGTTTGGATAAAGATATTTTGGATATGGATAAGTAAATTGGATGGTATTGAATAATTCATAACTGATAAAGTGTTTTTTTTAAATAGTCTATGAATTTTAAAACATCGTGAATTTAATGAATATATCCAGTAAACATTGGAATGAGGAAACATGCATGTTCTAAATAAGTATGTAGGTTAATTAATTTTGTTACCATGTTTCAATAGAATATATTATGAGGATATTTATATGTTTAGAATGTGAAAACCAATAGTTTCTATGTGATATATGGTGGATCAATGTTATGGTGATTTCATGAATTACTTTCTAAAGAGTTGGATTTTTATATTTCGAAAGGGTTATAAAGTTAACCATTTATGGAAATAATATGTTACACTTTGGATGATGTTTTTTAGATTAATTTATTATCACACTACATGAGGATTTATGCATATTAGATAACCTATTCTAATAACTTTTTGTTGATCATAAATGATGATTGATGGTATAAAATATCAAAGGTCTCATGATATGTTTGTGCTTAAAGAATACAAATTTTGTATTCTATTTTGGAGAAAGGGGTGAATTGGATCAAGGAAAAATAAAGGGTGATGTTGTCCTGAAATCATGGATGTATATCTTTTCATGAAAATTATTTGGATTTATAAAAATGATCTAGAAATAAAATGTTATCCTAATGCCTTGATATTTTTTGAACTAATGGCCTTTTAAATCATCATAGATTTATTAATTTAAGGCCCCCAACATTTCAATGATCATTCACATGTTTTTCATTGATGACCTCAATCACTCCCTATAAATATATAAACTTTTCTTCCATGCCCAGGTTTTCACTTCCCGCTGATGTTCTCTTATGTAGAAATATATTTATATATTACATTGGGTGACTATTATGTTTCTAAATTTATTTTTTAAATGAAATTTTAGTATTCATTTTTATGATGTGGGTTCCTAAGAAACGAACTTTCAAGTATTAATATTTTGATAACCCAGATGAATTTTTTAGGTGAAATTCATTTTAAGGGGGTAGAATGTAACACCCTGAGATTTTGTGAAATTTTTTAAAATTAATTTAATATTTTTCATTTCACACAACACAATATATAGCCATTTTTATATAAACATATAGAATAAATAATATTTTCTTTTCTCATATGCAACAACAAGATGATCTTTCAGTACACATGACACTTGGATTGGATTGTGGTACATGAAACACTAAATTAGCATGTGTTATATGCAAGACCAAGTTTTACCTCTTTTTAATTGCGCAATTATGTTAATGCTAATTTTTTAGAGAATAAAAAAATTAATTTTTAAAATAAAAATCATTTTTGAAATCATAATTTAGAAATTTCTTAGGGTTAATTTTTGGAATATTTATAAGATGTTTCATTTTTTATGTATAGTGAAAAATATTGTTTTTTAGTTAAGAACTATATTTTTGTTTAAATAAATATTAATATTAAATAATATTTTAATTTTGTTTTTGAAGTCAAAATAGATCAATTATACATATGTTAATACTATATACATCTTTGAAATATTTTTATATTGATATTGGTTATAGAAATCATATTATACTTCTGAATGGTTTTACTTTAAAACCCGCTTTCTCAACATGTTTGTGGGATTAGCCTTAAACTTAAGGTAGCCAATTATGTGATTTGAATTTGTAAAAATAGATTTACATAGTTTTAATCATTATCATATTTATAGTCTAATAATATAAACTTGATTTTTTTCCAAAAAAAATTAGTGAAAGGGATTAAAATTAATCACAGTGGTTAATGTCAAATTAAGCATAATTATAGACAAAACCTTAAACTTAAGAGACAAAATGAAATTGACACTAGTAAAAGAACCATTGGCTACCCATATTTAGAATATATATCTTTATTTTACAAATTTTATGAGTTATTTGGATACTATTCAATAAAATATCTCTATTTCATATGTTAAGTATGGAAAAGGAAAAATGGGGACTTTTCTTTCCTTTAACATTTATAAAATTTTGAGATATGGAAAAAACATATTTTTAGTTATACATATCCTTTTAAAAATTAAATGAGTATTTTTTGTTATAATTACTTATAAATAAGTTTTATATATGATTTAGTTACTTAAAATTATTAAGAAATGCCAATGTAGAGATTATTTCATTAATAATTAACAAAAATAAATGATACTGTGATTAATAAAAGTAAAGTAAATTGGTTTAGTTATTATAATTAATTATTTTTTAGACGAATAAATCATATTAAAATGATGTGAACTTAATATATTTGGATTCCAATATTTTTTTGGATATTTATTAAATTAAAATTAAATAAATAATGTTAAAATTGAAATTCATGTTATTTTATAATAGATGATAATTTAGTAAATGATTTAAAATTAATAAAAATATTACCTTCTGCCAAGTTATTTTTAATTTTTATTAAATTTAAAATATTTTATATTAATCTTCTGATATATCTTTTATAAATAAAATATTGACCCATTTATAGTAAAAACATTGTTAGAATGATCCTGATTAAAGCATCGTTTTTTTCTGATTTCATGCCCTTTTTTTAAATTAATTTGAAACAAAAATGGTTTTTTTAATTATATAAATAAGATATAATAATTATAATTCATTGGGTATATTTTTTATAATAAATATCACTTTAATTTAGTCTTAATGGGTAAATTACTTATGTTATAATACTAGATACTTTAACAAATACTGAAATAATAAAATTAGGAAAACTTAAAAGTTAAGGAAAAAAATATAAAAAATCACTTTTTTCTGTTTGTTTTAGATGTTTTTAAACCACAATTCCCCTTTTATCTATTATGTTTCAATTTTTTGATCCACATTAGGTAATTTTAACCTCCTGTTATTATATACCTTTGGGTATTTACAAGTGTGTCACTCCTCCACTAAAAAAAGAATCCTCACCTCCCACTTACTCAAACCTCTCAAGCCACTTTGGCTCAACCAATATAGTCCAAAATATCCCATAAAAATAACTCAATTCTTTTTTTAATCTTCACATTGTGCATAAATCAATCTAATTAATCCCTTTGGTGTAACCCAAAAGGAGTTAACTGAATAAAAGGTATCATTTTCCCTCAAACTCTTTAGTTTTATTTCATTCTACACTCTTTAAATTGTCATCATTAAATTATAATATAACAAAACCAGTATACTAAATACACTTTTATTTTTTTATACTATGGTTTAGACCTACACATATACACACTTCCATATAATGGGTAAATAACTTTCTATTTACGTGTACAGTGAACTATCGCCTCATGAAATGATGATTTTTCATTCTTCCTTTACTACATCTCATGGGGGGGGGGGGGTTATGATAAAAAAATATTTTATAAATAATATATATGGTATTTATAATGTCTTTATTATTATTTAATTATTTTATAACACATAACTGTATACTTTACATCTTTTTTAAATTTGATAACACCATTTGTGGATGTGTAGACTGTCGCCTCTTCAAAGCGGTGTGATTCGTTCAAACATTACATTGAATGAATTGTGGATGATTTTAGAAAAAATATGTGATATATGTACCATATTAATTATAATGTAATTATATTATATAAATATATTCATATATTTCATTTACTGGCTTTCTTTCAACAATATAAAAAAACAGAAATAGCATTCATGCGTACGTATGGCCTATCATCTCCATGAATGGATTATTTGATTTCATCATTATATACTTTATAGATTATTATAAATACATATATAATGAATATATATGATATTTTTATAATTTTTTACATTATTTAAGTACGTAATTCATGATCTAAGTAAGATGATCAAGAATAATAAGTCAAAACATGTACGAAGAACAATGTAGATATTACCTGAAGTGAAACCTTGACATAGAATTGTTAATAAACGGGTAATATGAAGTCATAATAAAAACATATATGGTATTATATATAATAATATGGTTGTGTAAAATATTAATAATAAACTTATATTGATTATAAAGGGGGTTTTAATGAGTACAATGATATTTAAGACATAAGGTATGAGAATTTCATCTCACTTTTTGTATTCGTGAGATACACATCATGTTCACCACTATTTTATTTTGTGTTGTATATATAATTCCCATGAATATATTATATGCTTAATATTCTAAAATTTATAGGTATTTAAAAATCCATTATATGATATTTATTTCATGGGATTTATGTTTCAAAAGTTACCAAATTGGTAATATACTTTTGTCTCAATTTTCTTTATTTGAGACACATGTTTTGTTATGCACCAAAATTATTTTTCAATGTATATTTGACATGTTTTATCATGAATTTAATTGTTTTTATGATATTTTAATCTTCATATTATTTCATTTTATTATATGTATAGTATGATCCCAAGTTACCAAGTGTTAAGAGTTTATTGAAACAATATCTTTATTTATCACGATTGTTTATGACTATGCTTCCATTGATGATATATTAAGATCCATAACTCATGAAAACTCGTGAGTTTTCTTTAACTCTATTTATTCAAGATATAATTATGTATTATTACCATTTTTTCACTATTTTGTACTTAAGATTATTACAAAAAAAAATTTAAGAAAAATCATTCAATGTTTCTCTCTTTAGTTGGAAATCTATTTCATTTCAGAACCCCAGTTTTCAAAAATGTTTTAAAATTATCTTGGAAGATTATTTTCAAGGGAAAAATATTTTAATATTTTTTATTTTTTTAAGATTCATTTATGTTTTTTCAAAAATATTTTCAATGAAAAAGTTTCTCAAAAACTGTTTTATGTTTTAAAAATCATTTTTCAATACAAAAATGATATTTTCCTCAAAAATGTTTTTAAATGATATTTTAAAATTATTTCCCATATAATATCACATCTATTAGTGTTAATATTGACTTTATAGATAATAATTCAATGTTTATATTCATATTATTTGTCTTAATGGTTTATTTTTTTATGGGATTATGTTTATGAAACTTGTTTTTCTTTTACAAGTTATATGATTTTGAAACTAGCTTATTTTTATTGGTTATGATTTTGATGAAATGATTATGAAACATTTATCATTTTCCATAGTTTATGATATAATTACATGTTTATGATAACCATTTCATTTCATAGTTTATGATATGTTTTTTTATGATTTTTTAGAACATGTATGCATGATTTTATTATAATATGGGTGGGACCTATATCTCTCTACAATCCATTGTATAAATATTTTTATATTTTGATATAGACTAAGATGATCTGAGGAGTGAACCTAGAATACAAAGAAATCCATGGGAGTGAACCATGACTTCTAAGTTAGTATGGAGAGTAAACTCATACTACTAATATAGATATGAGAGTTTTTTATAACTACCATGATAGTATAGTAACTGAACCCATACCACCAAGCTATACTGGGAAACAATTCCTTAACTACTATAGAAATAATTTTTTATGATTATATGCCTTCCACAACTCCATGTCTTATTCTAATGTTCTGCATTCATGGATTATTTTATTTATTTCTTTATTATTCATGTCTTCTAAACTACCATGATTTAATATATGATTGATGTTTATAATATTTTGATATATAGGGTATGATATTTTAATATTATTATCTCATTATCATACCCCTATACTCATGTTTATGCTTACATGTCTCCCTTTCTTACCCTTACTAAGAATCTAATCTCACCTCTTTTATTTTTTTTATTCATCAGGTTTTTAGGATATGTATTATATATGATGTGTCTAAGAAGGGTTATAGTCATGAATAACCTAGTAAGAGATTATGTAGCTCACTTATATACCAGTTTTTGTGTTTCCATGTTTCCAAAGGCACTGGACTAATATAGTATTTGGGCGTCTATTTGTATAATATTTTTATTATTCTGAAAAAGTGATTAAATGTTAATGTATGAAATGAAAGGGTCGCTATATTCTATGCTCATATCATATATATACAACACAAGGGTCATCATATTAATTTAGTATCAGGTAGAAGATATGTCATGCCCATTTATATTTATCATGAATTAAGGTCATCGTGCCCAATTTCCATAATTATAAAGTTTTATCATTCCCACACATATTTCATAATTCATAATTCTTTTAAATTTTTCATTAGCAATGGATTGACCATTATTCAATTTAATTAGGTGACATGGTCTTACCACTCACCTATAATCAATTCAATTCATTATAATTTCCAATATCCTTATCCATTCTATTCCACTACATTAATCCATAAAAATAGGATATCATCAATTAAAAGTAAATTCAAACACTCCAATAGGATTTTTTCATATATTAATGGAATTAATTTTGTAAAATAATATAGAACACCCAAATGGATGCCTCCTTTTATGGTAGCCAATCTATATTTTATTTGGGTTTCAACTAGTCAACCAATTAAATGAAGATTCAATTTAAGATAATTCATAATGAAACCATCATGTTGAGTAATGACATGTATTATAAAATATAAAAAATTATGGGATAGTTACCATAAGACCTACCTCATACTCATACAAATCTCCTCATCCATTATCTACCCTTTATTTGATCTGGATCAAGATAAAATAAAAGAATGAACCAATGCTCATAAAAAAGGGAATATGATCATGTGCCTTGATAACTCCAAAGAGAGGTGGTCAAACAGGGTATGATGCTAAAAGAATAAAAATATTACTAAGATGAATCCAATGAGACAACAAGAAATTGAATCTAAGTTTGGAAAACCATGATCTACCATTAACTATCTTATGAATGAAAAGGTATCCCCATGGGAGGAGAAGCTATCCATGGATATAGGAAATATGAAAAATATAAGGAGGATCAAATATTTACTCATTATGGTTGAAATGGTAATTTACCCAAAAATTACAAGGTTTGTATGTATGGTTAGCCAAACTATCTGCCAACATTCTTCCCTTCACTACTTATAGATATCACCTCACAGAGTAAGGCCACGTGGTTATAGAAATTGTGCGTCTATTGTGAAAAAACATCTAATACATACTAATGACATACTCACATAGGTTTATTCCAATGAAACATAGTTAAGGAAATTTGTGATCCCTTATTATCCCACTATCCATCCCCAACATGGTTATGAAATTCCATGTGTCCTGACTCACATAGTTTCTCTTAACCATGCATCTATTCTATTGTTCCAACTTATTAGGGTCTTAAGCTCTGAACATCCCCCAGACACCCCTTGTAACATTTCTAACCTAACTTGGAATCCTTATTAGGTTCATAATAAATAATTATATCAAATTTAAAAGAACACATACCTTTAATAAAGACTAATTTCTTACAATCTACCCCTCCTCCCAAGGAACTCATCCCCAAGTTCACTTTATAATAGAGGAAAAACATCTTCTGAGAACAACTCAAGGCACTGAGTACATAAATCATTCTAGCACTCCCATGTCTCATACTGTACCTGAAAGGGATACCATAGCACTCATACTAAATCAATAGACAAGCCTCAGAAATCATTCTTACTCCAGTCAATTATTTGTATAGGATACTCATCAAATTATGCATCAACATCTAACTTAACTTCCTCAAGATCAGAAATATGAGACTGTTCGGCATGATAATGGTGATTCTATGAAACATGGAGGACATTATTCATTGAAGAATACCTCTTAGGTAATATAACTGATATGATACCTTCCCAAATCATCCTAGAATCTAAAACATCCCTATATAATGAGGCGATAGCTTTTATTTCCTTTGAATCTGTGTATTCTAATTCCTCGGAGATAGCCGCTAGAAAATAGGATACCCGGCCACGAATTCCTTATGTCATTGACACTGATCAACATATAATTTTTGTATACATTGAGTAGTAGACATACACTTTCTGATCATCTGAACATGCTATGAATTGTCCTAAACAAGATGAGGACCCAATAGCACTAACTCTCTTACCTCTAGCCATCATACGGGTGAATGGAATGGCCTACCATATAGGGCCTCATAAGGAGTGATTATAATTTTGACATATTAAGAGTTATTATAGTAAAACATGATGAGAGGGGTATGCTTCACCCAAGAATTGCAGAAATATTAGACACATGTTTAGAGAATGTCATCTAAAACCTATATAGTCAATTCTGGCAGACCATTGGTCTGATGGTGAAAGTATATTCTCAGAAGCACATTTATTCCCATAGCCTTCTATAATCCCTATTATAACCTCAATGTGGAATGAGAATCCCTATATGATATGATAGTACATAGGACCCTGTGTAGTTGAATAATATCATAGATGTACAATGTTCCCAACTAATCACCTGAGAAATACTCTTGGATAGGTAGGATGTGAGATACTTTCATCAGTTGATCCATGACTATACAAATTGCACCACTACCTCGAGGTGACCTCGGTGAGCCAATGAGAAATACCATCATATAACATATTCTCGTTTCCATTTTAGGATTGGGTACAGATGTAGTAAGATAAAAGGTCATTGGTGCTCCACCTTCACCTGCTAATAGGTGGAACACCAAGGGATAAATATTATTATCTATTCCAGCAACCCTAGAAAAAGATACAATTAGAATATGTCACAATATATCTCGGAGATGCCTAGGTGTACATCCCATAGTGAAGTATGGGATTCATACATCAACTCCTCTCTCATATATTTGGAAACCCAAATACAGCCATTTTTACATAAGATGACTTCATCATTGATAGACTAATATGTAGGTGGGTCCTCACTTGATATACTCTCTCATTTGGCCATGCCCTCTAGATTTGAAAAACACCTCACCTTAACCTTCTTTAGAAGAAAAGAGGACACTGATTGAAATGTATGTATAGAATTTCAATGATGGTCCTGAACCTCTATGTGCATCTTAAAAAATAGAACCAAATGCTTTCATTCGATAATGGCCTCTTAAACTGTCTATTTTATAGTCATTCTTATCAGAGAATCTACAATAATATTTTTTTTCCTATGTGAGTAGGAAAGCTTGAATTCAAATTAATTTAGATATTTAACTCGCCTTTTCGTCATGAGATTCATGTTTATTTGTTTAAATTTATACCTGAGGATTGTTTGGTCCATGAACACCACAAAACTCTCTCCTAGTACGTAATTACTCTAACAGTGAAAGGAATATACAATATAGTATAACTCCATATTGTGTTTTAGATAATTACACTCATTAGTCCTCAAATAACATGACCCACATGCAACGAATATATCTTCCTGCCTCAAAACTTCTTCTTTATCGATACCTGATGCATCACAATAAAATGTATAGATCCTATCTAAAACTAGTAGAATCAGGATAGACACAGAATTAAATATTTTTTTTCAGATCCTGGAAGGATCTCCCACAGGACTTAGTCCATATAATACTCTATCTATTCTTACCCAATCCCATAAGATTTTTTTATTAGACGAAGAAGTCATGTATAAAACATTTATAGCAACCATCTAACCCCATGAATATATATATGTCAAATAAGTTCTTGATATGATCTAAGGTAACCATAGATCTCACCTTCTATGGGTCAACTGAAACTTCTTCCTCTAAGATATTATGACCTAGGATGTGCACTTTGTCGATCCAGAAATGAAATTTACTATTCTTAGGATACTGCTAGTTCAATCCCAATGTATTTAAAATTATATCAAGATATGTGGGATGGTTTCACCATGTATGAGAATACACTAAGATGTCATCTACAAATACCAGGACAAAGGAGTCCATATAGGTATGGAAAACTCTGTTAATTAAATACATAACGATGAAAAAATGTTTTTAAGGCTAAATGACATCACGAGATAATCATATAATATATACCAACTATGGAAATTCATACATGGAATATCTGAAGGCCAAAATTTGACCTAACGATATCCTGATATCAGTTCTATCTTCAAAAATACCATTTCTCATCTAAATTTTTCAGAAATATCATCTATGTGAGGTAAATTATCTTGTTATTTCACTATAACACAAATCCAATGGTTTTTTCTAGTAATCCACACAAATCCTGAGGGTTTTGTCCGACTTCTTTGAGAAATTTACTAGTGAACCCTAGGGATAAGTATTGGTTCATATAAAACCTTTTCCCTATAAATCCTCTAGTCACCTCTTGAAATCCTACAACTCAATATTATCTCTCATTGAAGGAGGAATGGATATTGGGGTAGCTTCAGTTACCATCTCAATAGTAAACTCTACCTCTCTCTTAAATGGTAGTCTTTAAAATTCATTGGGGAAGAAATCATTGAATCAATCAACTACAAGAGTGAACTCAATCTGATTTATTCATTGATCCTTCATAAAATGGATAGAAATATGGGTGGAAATTCCACCTAGCTAATGATTCTCTAGTCCAACTCCATCGACCTAGACATCCCAATATCCCTTTTTAATATAAGTGTCTTCCTATGGTGATGTAAAAGGCACCCTCTAGTGATAAAACTCCACATTGGTGTGATAGATAACCATCTATTCCATCTTAAGAATGATATAAAAGATAGTCATTGTAACACCCCAAGGTTTTGAAAATAAATATAGAATGAAATTTTATAATATATCCATTAAACATAACTTTGCCTCTTCTATGTTTTGAATATCGAAAAATGGTCATCTAGAGTTGTGTTCAATAAGTCCTTTAGAGTCTGATAGAACAAACATGATTTTTGGTGAATAGTAACATACCCTTATGAATAGTAATATGAACAGTAATATGAATAGTAATATAACCCTTATGAATAGTAAATAATATTATTATTTTATTTTCATAAGGAAATAAGATAATGAGATCTAAATTAGTTTTTCAATGAGAAATAACACTAATTACACATTAAGATTGTTATCTTTCGAATTAACAATGAAATTATTTAAAAATTAAATTAATAATATTTAAAAAATTATTTTTGAAAAATGGGTTTCACTTTTTAATTCTACACATTGAAAAATGGTAGGGGTGAATTTATGGTATTTTTCTAAAATACTTGAATTTTTTATGAATAGTAAAAAATACTGTTTTGAGTATTCTGTAGTTTAATGAAATCATAATGATGTAATTATTAAAAAAAAGTTACCTCTATTTTTCTATAAATACCCACTCATCCATTCATTTTCATTCATTCCAAATCCCTAATAATCAAATATCTGGTGGTTTTACCTCTCTAGGAGTCCTCCCAAGGTGTCCCTAATCCCCCAAGGTCCCATCCTTCAAGATCTAGGAGTTATTCTACAAGGTAAGGGAATCATTCATTCTCTTCTTTAAGTCGACACTTCTTTTATGTTAGCCATTTGAAATTACTTTCCCATATGTTGGAGTTTGATTTTATTCATTCTTATTACTATAATTTTGATTTAAATATGATGAGATACCATTTTGTTCTCATCGTTCTATTTTATGAAATTGTAAGTGACGCTGTTAGGCTGCCGAATTTTCATAAGGGATCTCTTAACTTTTCTTTTATTGTCAAATTCATCTCTTTTATTTTTCTATCCTCACATCCTCTATCCAAATGATCATGATAACTCCAGTATCATCTATATACTTTAATTATATCATGTGAATGGAAGAACCATCATAAATATTATTACTCCCTCCCTTTTATTTTTTTCAAAACGAAATCTACGTCCATGAGGTTCCAATTTATAGCCTTCGTGGATGATGAAGGTTCGTTCTTCAATTTCTTCTTCATTACTGGTCAAGAAACCATATTTATGGTTGAACCAGACTATAAAATATGTATTATAACATAATAAATATTCAAGAACCAGAATATGTACATATAATTAAATTATATGACAAAACTAGTATATAATAATCCAAATACTGTCAAGTAATCGAAGTGGTTGTCATCTAAGGATTCTTCCTCATTCCATCTAACCAAATGATAGAAATGACCATTAAAAATTCTTTATGTTCATAAATAATATATAATTCCAATCTTGGAGATTTATAATCTTTCCACATGAACTCCATTACTTAAAAACAAGTGAACCGAATATGAAAATAAAGGAAATGAACACTCCAGAACAACAAAATTCAATACAATAACTTGTCAATAAATAAATAAACTAACCAGAATTGTGGTAAACTAAATACAAGTATAATAGGTTCTGAAATAAGTTATTAAAAAGTATAATTTCATATTCCTGGAGCTTAAGTACAAGAGCGGAACACGTTTGGCGTAAAGGTAAGGGTTTTTCTACCCGAACTTCCACTTTCATTCGGGATACTTTCATTGTATATTCATCTAGATATAATTCTTATTTATTGTTATTTACTCATCATATGTTCTGTGTGAGTATCATATATATGTTTACAAACCATAATCCTTCCCTGTTTTATGGATAGTTACACGTTTTAAAAGGATCTTTCAAAATTGTTTGAAAAATACAAGCCCGATTCAGGGGAATTTATTAAATTATTACCTATTTTAAAGGGCACTCTATAATCTGTTTTTGGAAAACATTATCTTTATAAAATCACTAATTTTATTATGAAAACACTATCTTACTTCACTTCTGGTTTTATACAAAGATGTTTCCAAAGAACTCTTCTTTTTGAAGTAAAAGAGTATTTATCTCCAGAATTGCTTAATGATTTTATAAGAGTATTTTCGTTTGATTCAATGCTCTTGTTGATTCCATGGTATTATTTGGTTTAATAATTTATGAATTTATATACCATATTTTATTTAATGGTTTATGACTAACTCTATTGTGGATGATCTATCCTAAAACCATTCACCATATTACTCGAAATGGTTAGTGTTTTATGTTTAATGATTGGGGAAAGTTAGTTGCATTTCATAATATAGTTTCAATATGAATGTATATGTTGTTTATGTTGATCCCCACTCATATGAGGAACACATTGGAATTATTATGTGACGGGTGGGGCCTACTATCGCCCCTCGGTGCCTCAGTAGGTCTCATGAGACAAACTATGGTGTTGGCACGAGGCCTTGACAAAATGATTATTTTATGGTCCTAGCACAAGGCTTGGATGGTATGGTTATGATGTCTGGCATATGCACTTCCCTCATTATAATGCTAGTATTTTAAGTTCATGTGGTTATTCGACTAGTAGAATACCCTTGATTATGTTTTATTATGGTATTATTTATTCATCTCATATTTCTTCCAAAATGTTTTCAAGTTCATTATTAAAGGCATGTGTTTTCAATTATTCACCATGTATAATGTTTATATTAACTTTAGCTTTATTGCTTACTCTTACTATGTTTTTGAGCTCACCCCTTTCTTATGTTTCATTTTCTCAGGACATGAAAAAGTAATTTATGAATGATGTGCAAGCATAATCTAGGAGACGTGATGTTTCTAGTGGAATAAAATAGGGTTTTGATTCCCTTCATGTTGTAATGATAAACTTATGTATGTAACTTGTTTCCAATAATACTCAACTACTTGGTCTCTTGGGATTCTTATTCCTTGTATGTATTCCAATGTAATCAAATAAGGCACAAGCTCTGGGAAACTAGGGTCGGGTCCTTACAGTTGGTATCAGAGGAAGTTTAATAGAATACTTGGAAACTAGGTTTAGAAAATTTAGAATTAGGGAGGAGTCCCTAAGTTAGTCTTTGAAAAAATACATACAATAACGTCTTGGTATTTTTGTAAGGAATAGATTCTGTGGATATTTCAAGCAATACATCCCTTTCTGGATATGAGAAGGTAGAGGTGACTCTGGCACAGATGTATCTAGGGGTAAAACCCGAAAACACCGCTTTGAGCTAGACTCAAATAGGAACAGGTGCACGACAACGAGCCTTACTGCACTCTTAGTTACAACACTCCGGGGGGATATGCTTATGATAATTCACATTTTATTTACAAGCCATTATGAATGATTTAAATGTTAAATATTCCTCAAAGAAACCATTTTTGTTAATATGGGATTATCCATGCGTAGGATCTCAATTTTTTTGAGTATTTTTAAGTTAAGATTATACATTATGATTCATAACCTAATATAGTGTATGCCCTTATCTAGATATGGCGCCTAGTGGACAGAATGGAAATATCACAGATGCACATGTCCCCTATAGAGATTTTCCTCCGACACAAGATAATGATATTATCTCTGGTGATGTGACTGGTGCTGAGCAACTCATAACTATACTGGGAAAACTTACTCAGGTTATGAATAATAACCTTAACCGTATGGAGCATCTGGATCCACCATGTGGAGGAGCCATGCTAGATCGCTTTATGCGACAATAGCCTCCATCATTCAATGGGACTGTAAACCCTTTTGTAGAAGAGCAGTGGATATGTTCCCTTGAGGAGATATTTCTCGCTTTGGGATATAATGAGAAAGAGAAGGTTTTCATGTAAGTATATCATCTATCGGGAGATGCGGATCAGAGGTGGTCATTAATCTAAAACACAAAGGAGGAGGAAGAGACATAAGAGATGGAATGTATGGGTTTTAAGGAAATCTTCTTAGTAAAATATTTCCCTTGTGAGCAGCGATCAGATATGGAGATACAATTCTTGAATCTAAGGCATAAGGAAGATGAGAATGTTGCAAGGTACGAAGCTAACTTCACAACATTAGCAATACATTCTATAGACTACATACAAAATCCAAGAAGAAAAATTAATCGATTCTTTGATGGCCTAAATCCATTCCTTCGGCGGGCACTGGTCTTCCAATGTTTTTCATCATATGAGGATATAGTTTCATGTTCCATCAACACGGAAAAAGAATTCTCTAAGTCTTATGACTTTAAAGTAAAGCAAGAAAAGAAGAGGGTTGTTAAAAACCCTAGAAAAATACATAAGGAAATGTGGAATAAGGGAAGAGTTTAATTTCCACCATGTGACAATTGTGGAAAGAAACACTCTGGTACATGCTTAAAAGGAAAAGGAGTATACTACAAATGTGGTTAGAAAGGCCATATTGCTAGTGATTGAAAAGGGAAGAAGGAATCCAATGATGTTCAATGCTATAGTTGTCGAGAGATGGGACACTATGCTAATGATTGTCCAAAACTTCAAGGAATTATGCAATAGAAAAGTCCAAGGGATCATGAACAAGATTATGAAATCACAACTATAGAGGTTAAAGTTCCTAATGACGTGATGGAAGGTTCCTTAATTGTTTCCTCAAGTTTAGCCAATGGTTTATTTGATTCTGGATCATCACATTGTTTCATATCTTCCCAGTTTTCTATGAAAATTAGATATTTCCAATTTGATTTAACAAGGGAGTTTTCAGTCAAAACTCTTAAGGAAAGTATTGTTGCTACAATGTTCTGTGAATTAGTTCCCATTAGGGCATATAAATGTTCTTTATCTATTGATCTCATCGTCATACCCATGATTGAATTTGATATAATCCTCGGTATGGATTGGCTTTTATACCATGATGAAAAAAATTATTGTAAGAAGAAGGAGGTTACCATTTTTGATGACGATGATAAAGAACACCTTATCTTTATAGCAAAATCGTCACCACCTGATTCTTATCTAGATCCACCCCCAGTAGCTCAAATAAATTCAATTATTGGGGAGGAACATAATGAAATAACTATGGGTGTGGAAAGGAATGTTCAAATAGAGGATGTACCTATTGTGAGATAATATGTTGATGTGTTTCCAGAAGATTTACCTGGACATCCTCCAGAACGAGAAATTGAGTTTTCCATTGATTTAATTCCTAGTTCAAGGCCCATATCGAAGACCCATTATAGAATGGCCAATATGGAATTATTGGAACTAAAGAAACAACTAGAGGAATTGAGTAATAAGGGATTTAATATCCCTAGTGTTTCTATATGGGGAGCCCATGTCCTTTTTGTTAAGAATAATGATGGATCTATGAGGTCATGTATCGACTACAGGGAGATCAATACTATAATAATAAAGAACAAGTATCCCCTACCTCGCATTGATGATTTATTTGACCAACAGTATGGAGCTTAATACTTTTCAAAGATTGACCTTCGATCTGGATATCATTAGTTGAGTGTCAAGAAGGAAGACATTTTGAAAACAGCGTTTTGAACCAGGTACGGAAATTATGAGTTTACAGTAATGCCTTTTGGATTGACTAATGCACCCTCTGTCTTTATAGATCTAATGAACAAAGTTTTCAAGGAATATCTCAATGATTTTGTAGTGGTATTAATTGATGATATCTTGGTATACTCTTAAAGCTATAAAGATCATGAAAATCACTTGCACATTATCCTGAAGACTCTTAGAAGATAAGAATTATATGGGAAGTTTAGCAAGTGTGAATTCTAGATTTAGGTGATTTCTTTTATTGGCCATATTGTCTCTAAGAATGCAATCTTATTTGATCCTGTGAAGACAAAGGCAATCCATGATTGGCCCACTCCAACAAACATAACTGAGGTACGCAGTTTTATTGGCTTAGCAGGTTATTATCGGTGTTTCGTACAGAATTATTCTCGACTGGCTAACCCGCTAATGAAGCTCACACGTAAAGGGGTTAAATTTGTTTGGACAAAAGATTGTAAAGAATTTTTCAAAGAACTAAAGAGAATATTAGTCAATGCTCCTATATTTACTCTACTATCAGGGAATGACAGGTTTGTTATTTATAGTGATGCTTCAAAGAAAGGACTTGGGTATGTCCTTATGAAAAATGGTAGGGTTATTTCTTATGCATCATGACAGATAAAAATTCATGAGAAAAACTATTTTACTCATGATCTTGAGTTAGCTAATATAATATTTTCTTTGAAGATATGGATACATTATCTCTATGGTGAAAAATGTGAGATTTTTACTGATCACAAGAGTTTGAAGTATATTTTCTCACAGAAAGAACTCAACATTAGGAAAAGGAGATGGCTTGAACTACTCAAGGATTATGATTGGACAATACACTACCATCTGTGGAAGGAAAATAAGGTGGCAGATGCTTTGAACAGAAAGGATCATAGAGTTTTGAACAAGATGAGAGTTGAAAGGGATCCTATATTTATGGATCTAGTAAATACGGAAATGGGAATAACCATGGAAGGTGAAACATTAATGCTTTTTCAAATGGATGCAAAACCATATTTACTAGAAAGGATAAAAAGTTTTCAGGCTAATGATGAGGAGTTTCTAAGAGAAGATTAAAGCTGTGAATGATGGGACATTGAGTGACTTCGTATATAAAGATGGAATTTTGAAATTTGGGAAGAGACTTTGTGTTCCTGATATACCTAATATAAAAAGGTAATTGTTGGATGATGCTCATAGTTCCAATTTCTCTATAAACCCTGGTAGCACTAAGATGTATAGAGATTTTAAGGAACATTTTTGGTGAGACAACATGAAGAGGGAGATTGATGATTTTTTGTCAAGATGTATGGTTTGTCCACAAGTGAAATCTGGAAGGCAACATCCTGGAAGAGTATTGCAACCTCTTCCCATACCTGAGTGGAAATGGGATAATATCACTATGGTCTTTGTCATTAGACTACAAAAGACTCCTAGAAGGAACGATGCAATATGGGTCATTATTGATCGTTTTACCAAGTCAGCACATTTTCTTTCCATAATAGAAGATCTACCACTTGAACATCTAGAAAGACTAAATGTTAATGAAGTTGTGACAATTCATGGAGTACCCCTATCAATTTTTTCTGATCATGATCCCCATTTTACATCACAATTCTGGAAAAGTCTTTAAAAGGCCCTAGATACTGATCTTCATTTGAGCACTGCCTACCATCCTCAAACTGATGGACAATCAGAATGGACTATTCAAACATTGGAAGAAATGTTGAGGTATTGTTCACTTGATTTTCATGGCATGTGAGATAAGTATTTACCTCTCGTAGAATTTTCTTAAAAAAATATCTTCCATTCAAGTATTCAAATGGAACCCTATAAAGCATTATATGGGAGGAGATGATGTACACCAACTTGTTGGGATGATGTTGGTGAAAGAAAGCTCATGGGCCCAAAACTTGTAAGAGAAACAACGGAGAAGGTGAAGATTATCCAGAACCATGTCAAAATAGCTCAAAGTAGGCAAAAGAGCTATGTAGATAACTGAAGGAAGGATTTTGAGTTTCAAGAAGGTGATCATGTTTTCTTAAAGGTATCTCCATAGAAGGGTATTGTATGATCCGGTAAGAAGGGAAAATTAAGTCCCAGGTACATCGGACCTTTTGAAATTCTGGACCGAATTGGAGCCATAGCATACGTTTGGAAATGCCGCCAAGTCTCTCTAAGGTTCACAATGTGTTCCACGTGTCAATTTTAAGAAAGTACATGCCATACCCAATAAATGTACTCACTTATGAAGAAGTAGAACTTTAGCCTGATCTATCGTATTATAAAGAGCCTATCAAGATTCTTGATACTAGAGAACAAGTATTGAGAAATCGGACGACTTGTCTGGTAAAGGTTCTTTGGAGGAACCATAAGATGGAGGAAGAAACATGGGATCTTGAGGAGCTTATGTTAAGGACATACCCGAATCTTTTTAGGTAATATTTTGTGAATTTGGAGGAAGAAATTTTTTTAAATGGGGGAGAATGTAACACCCCAAGGTTTTGAAAATAAATATATAATGAAATTTTTTAATCTATCCATTAAATATAACTTTGCCTCTTCTATGTTTTTAATTTCAAAAAATGGTCTTCTAGAGTTGTGTTCAGTAAGTCATTTGGAGTCTGATAGAAAAAAACATGATTTTTGGTGAATAGCAACATACCCTTATGAATAGTAATATGAACCTTATGAATAGTAAATAATATTGTTATTTTATTTTTCTTAAGGCAATAAGATAATGAGATCTTAATTAGTCTTTCAATGTGAAATAAAACTAACTGCACTTTAAGATTGATATTTTTCGAATTAACTATAACCTTATTTAAAAATTAAATTAATAATATTTAGAAAATTAATTTTGAAAAATGGATTTCACTTTTGAATTTTACACGTCAAAAAATGGTATGGGTGAATTTTTGGGATTTTTCTAAAATACATGAATTTTTCATGAATAGTAAAAATATAGTTTTGAGTATTCGGTACTTTAATGACATCATAATGATGTAATGATTAAATATAAAAGTACGGTCGACTTTTTTATAGTATCTTATGACATGAGGTGTCCCAAGTGGCTAAAACCATGGGACAATACCATGGGAAGCCCATGGTTTGGAAAAAACCACTAATGAGGTGTCCCTTTGAAATTATTAAACAATTGCCTTTCTTTTTATATAAATATCCACTCATCCATTAGTTTTATTTCATTCCAAATCCCTCATCCTAGAATATCTGGGGGTTTTACCTCTCTGGGAGTCCTCCCAAGGTATCTATAATCCCCCAAGGTCCCATCCTTCAAGATCTAGGAGTTATTCTACAAGGTAAGGGAATCCTCCATTCTCTTCTTTAAGTCGACATTTCTTTTATGTTAGCTATTTGAAATTACTTTATCAAATGTTGGGGTTTGATTTTATTCATTCTTCTTACTGTCCTTTTGATTTCAATATAATGAGATACCCTTTTGTTCTCATCATTTTATTTTATGAAATTTTAAGTGACGTCGTTAGGCTGCCGAATTTTCATAAGGGATCTCTTGACTTTTCTTTTATTTTCAAATTAATCTCTTTTATTTTTATCTCCTCACATCCTCTGTACAAATGATCATGATAACTATAGTATCATCTATATACTATAATTATATCTTGTGAATGTAAGAACCATCATAAATATTCTTACTCCCTCCATTTTATTTTTTCTAAACGAAATCAACGTCCATAAGGTTCTAATTTGTAGCCTTTGTGGGCGACAAAGGTTCGTTCTTCAATTTATTCTTCATTACTGGTCATGAAACCATATTTATAACATATGTATTATAACATAATTAATATTCATGAACCAAAATATGTACATATAATTAAGTTATATGACAAAACTAGTTCATAATAGTCCAAATACCGCCGAGTAATCGAAGTGGATGTCATCTAAGGATTCTTCCTCATTCCATGTAACCAAATGATAGAAATGACCATTAAAAATTCTTTATGTTCATAAATAATATATAATTCCAATCCTGGTGATTTAAAACCTTTACACATGAACTCCATTAATTAAAAACAAGTGAACCAAATATGAAAATAAAGGAAACAAACACTCTAGAACGACAAAATTCAATACAATAACTTGTCAATAAAGACATAAATGAACTAACCATAATTATGGTAAACTAAATAAATGACTAATATTTTCTTAAATAAGTTATTAACAAGTATAATTTCATATTCCAGGAGCTTAAGTACAAGAGCGGAACATTTTTGGAGTTAAGGTAAGGGTGTTTCCACCCGAACTTCCACTTTCATTCGGGATACTTTCATTGTCTAATTACCTCGATGTAATTCTTATTTATTATTATGTAATCATCATATGTTCTGTGTGAGTATCATATATATATTTACAAACCATAATCCTTCCTTATTTTATGGATAGTTACAAGTTTGAAAAGGAACTTTCAAAATTGTTTCAAAAATGCAAGCCCGATTCAAGGGAATTTCTTTAATTCTTACCTATTTTAAAGGGAACTACATAATCTGTTTTTGGAAACCATTATCTTTATAAAATCACTCATTTTATTATGAAAATACTATCTTACTTCAATTATGGTTTTAAACAAAGATTATTCCAAAATAACTCTTCTTTTCAAAATAAAAGAGTATTTATCTCCAGAATTACTTAATGATTTTACAAGAGTATTTTCGTTTGATTCAATGATCTCGTTGATTCTATGGTATTACTGGGCTTAATAATTTATGAATTAATATACCATATTTTATTTAATGGTTTATGAGTAACTCTATTGTGGATGATTTATCCTAAAACCATTCACTATATTACTCAGAATGGTTAGTTTTTTATGTTTAATGATTGGAGAAAGTTAGTTAAATTTCATATGATAGTTTCAATATGAATATATATGTTATTTATGTTGATCCCCACTCATATGAGGAATGAATTGGACTTATTATGTGACGGGTGGGGCCTACTATAGTCCCTCTATGCATCAGTAGGTCTCATGAGACAAACTATGGTCTTGGCACGAGGCCTTGACAAAATGATTATTTTATGGTCCTAGCACGAGGCTTGGATGGTATGGTTATGATGTCTGGAATATGAACTTCTGTCATTATGATGCTAATATTTGAAGTTCAGGTGGTTATTTGACTAGTAGAATACCCATGATTATGTTTTATTATGGAATTATTTATTCATCTCATATTTCTTCCATAACGTGTTCAAGTTCATTATTAAAGGCATGTGTTTTCAATTATTCACCATATCTAATGTTTATATTAACTTCCACTGTATTTCTTACTCTTACTGAGCATTTGATCTCACCCCTTTCTTATGTTTCATTTTCTCAGAACATGAAGAAGTAATTTATGAATGACATGCAAGCATAATCTAGTAGATCTGATGTTTCTAGTGGAATAAAATAGTGTTTTGATTCCTTCATGTTGTAATGATAAACTTATGTGTGTAACATGTTTCCAATAATACTAAACTACTTGGTATTTTGGGATTTGTATTCCTTGTATGTATGCCAACATAATCAAATAAGGCACCGGCTCTGGGAATCTTGGTTCGTGTTCTTACAGTCTTCTCAAGCTTTAAGAGGTCTTATATGAAATGATGGTTTCCAACTTCAAGAGGACGGTCCTTTAACTGGTGTATAATATCAAAGCATATACCCAAAGGTGTATTATGAGTCATAACTATACATGATAACTTAAAAGATTTTCTGTGTATCTCCATGTTTGGAACAAATATGAAGGAATGGTATTCACCTATATCAAATAAGGAGTAAAAAATAGTATAGGATACTAGAATAGTACCTCAAATAGTAGATGTATCTGTGTCCTAAACCACTAGTATTGGATGCACTGAATAGATATGGCATCATCCCTATCCTTATGCTAAAACCTAACTACTTGGAGTAGTTTTTATCTATTGGTGGTGAAAATATGAAGTCTGGATACCATGACCACAACATACTCCTTTACTTGTACATCCAATAGTACTTTAGCTATCATCTAAGAAAGTTTCTACTAAACCTGCTCCTGGTGGTGGAGCTAGCACAGATCCTCTCCCACTCTAAATGGATGATAATGTCTTTTAGAATCCTTATGCATGCCCCAATATTCCACAATATTGGTACTCGGCGGGGTCACTAGGTCACTAGTGATTCTTATGAATAGGCTTCCCACACTGGTGACATACCATGTAACTATATGTGGATGTCAACTAGATGATGCTTCTCACGCATGCATCTCAAAACATCGCTTTTGATTGATGGTTGAACAACTACCCTATCTGGGTTCTAATCTACCCTATCTCACACTATATGCTTCCCTCTAGTTCTTCTTGGTGATAAGGCCTTGTTTCAAAATATCATATATGGTAGTTAAACCTAAAACATTTACGTAATAAAGAATAGGATTCCTCAGACCATCCTTAAGTCATTTCTCTTTTTTTAGATCATCAGCAGTATAAATAGGCACATAGTGTTGAAGCACTATAAAATGGTTTGAATAGTCATAAAATTCATCTAACGCTTCATTATTTTTATAAACTCCCTAGGGAAATTGGACCTCAATGTTTATAGAATGAAATAATCAATGAAGATCAACTATAAATTTATCCACGTCACTTCCTAGTACTGACCAAGCAGATATTGAATATCCCACAATCATTTGGTGGATCATTGAAGCATGTAATTAGCGAGTTTCAATCTCCTCTCATTAGTTGAATCTAGATGATCAAATATATACATGACTGTATCAATCCAAAAATTTGAAACATTTGGTTTTCCATCCCCTGAAAACATGGGAAGATACTGCTGTAAAAAACTCCCTAGTCAACTCTCCCATGGAAGGGGTAGTGTGTTGAGATCCTTGTATCTTAATTACATGACGTAATATATATCATTGAAATAGGGAATCATCACCAATGTTGGGAATAATAATAGGTGATACATGATGCACTACATGAGGTACTCCCACGAATATCTCATTACCAAATCCTATAACCTTCTTAATATCCTTTCTATTGCCTCAAAATATTAAAGAATTAATTGAAAGCCTTTGATACCACTTTGTGATTTTATGGACCCGAGTGACACTCATAAGTTCCCTGAGCCTAGTTGGCCACATGGCCTCAAACACATATCATTGAATCCCATAGGTTGAAAACTAGCAGTGAGGGCCTGTGGAGTTTCTGTGGGGAGAATATTTCATCATTATCAAAGAGAATCACAACAGATAAGATAATATCATATGAATAGTGGAATTATTATAACAATGATTAATCATATGGCACAACATAAAAGGCATGAAAATGACTTGACCAGTAACCCACTATAGTAGAAGAATATATAAAAAACCATGAAACAATTAGAAAATAATATCTGGAAGCTAAATCATATATAGAACCATGATAATTTATTTCATGTATCTATTAAAGCAAAAAAATGGAAACAATGCAGCATGAAATACATGTTGTACAAGATATACAAATGGTATGAAAGGCCAAAAGTATATCCATTAATCTCAATTTCCATCCCATTCATCTTCTATCATACTCCCATCCAAATTCATGCAAGATATCATGAATTGTAATAGGATTATTCCCCTTATCAGTACCTGCAATAATGTAGTCTTCTTGAGTCCCATCAACGTCCCAGATAGGGTTTGTGATAAACTCAGTATTTTACAACCAATTATTTCTTTAAATATCCTGTTTGTGTCTGTAACATGGATGTATTGAGATTATAATTAGTAAATTAGTAATAACAACTATAAATGGGTCAGCTCTTGTTCTTGAATGGAAACTAGGTTGACACTGCATTCTTTGGCCTGTGTCGTATTATGTCTGAACAAGTAACAAGGTACACAATTCCAAGTATCACATTTATAATGGACGCCATTCCTATTAACACAATTGTAAGTGATTACATGCCCAATATCATAATAAGGGTCTTCATGCATGTATCATATCACAAGGGACTTCATGCTTGTATATTATAACAAGGGACCCCTCACCAATGTCACTGATATATAAAGGGACACCATGCCTATATCACTTTTATATAGGGATTCCATAACTGTATCACATTTATATAAAGTGTTTCCATGCTCATGTCACATTTATAGTTGGACTCCATGCTCGTATCACATTTATAGAGTGAATTCATTCCTATATCATAAATATACAACACAAGGGTCATCATTTTGATTTAGTATCATTTAGAAGGGTCATCATGCCCAATAATATTTATCTTCCATAAGGGTCATCATTCTTAATTTCCATATTTATAAAGGTTCTTCATTCCCACACGTCCTTAGTAATAATATCCTTGGATTTAATAACAGATAAGTTATAATTTGTAATTTTTTTACATTTATCATTAATAAGGGTGTGACCATTATACAATTTAATAAGGTGACAGGGGCTTATGACTCAACTCTAAGTAATTAAATTAATTATAATTTTCATGCGATTTATCCCTTCTAAGGAACTAAAATAATCCATTATAATGGGATATAATAATTTAAGAGTATATAAAAACACTAAAATATGTGATTTTTCTATATACACGTGAAATCCATTTATCCATATAATAGGGCACACACAAAGGGATGTACCCTTCCATGGTAGTTGATCTCGATGAGATTTTTGTTCTAAGAAGTCAGCCTATCTAGGTAAGGTTCAACTTAAGGAAACACATGGTGATATTGGAATGTGGAATAATGAAACATATTATAAAACATCAAAACATAAAGGATAGTTACTAGACCACCTACTCGTACCCATAAAACTCTCCTCATCTAGTATCGACCCTTGATTTGGTCTAGATCAATAAAAATGGATGTATGGATGAACACCCTAAAAATATATCATATGATCCGGAACCTCGATAACTTTGTTGAGAGGAGGTCAAGAAAATAGTTATTCAATAATAATAAATTTATATCTTGGAGGAATTTAATGAGAGAACTATAGATCTAATCTGAACATGGAAGACTAAGATCACTTAATCCATAGATTAGTCTTTAAGAGGGTTCATAAATGGGTGGAGAAGCTATCCATGGCTAGAGAAAATAAGAAAAAAGAAGGATTCTAAAACTTTAAACTAATTAAAGGGGAATTGGTAATTTCCCAAAAAAATCCATGGTTGCACATTTTTGTCGAAGCATTTTCCAAACCATGTTCCATCAGTACACCATTCACTGCTTAAGGAGGGAACACCACATGGTTAGGACACATTATTGTGGAAAAATGTTCCAACCATGAAAAATAGCTCTTTTTTTGAGATAATCATATGGTTTTGTGGCCCCTGAAACATGGTTAGGGAAAAATGTGGGTCCTACTTTTCCCACTATTCATCCCTTCATTGTTAGGAGAAACCATGTGGCATGACCTACACGGTATCTCCTAACACTATAGCCAGAATGGTTTTCTCACCAAATGAGGTACTGGGATTTGGAAAATCCCTCTACACCCCTATAACTTTTTTAACCACGTTGGTAATCCAAATTAGGTTTATAATCAATAATTATACCAAATTTTAAAGGATTAATACCTCGAATAAAGACTTAGTTCATACATGTTAATACATTTTCATTTTCCAAAACCTCCCCAATTCACTCCCTAATATACCTCCACTAATCCTAGAATATTTTCCTTAGAAATATATCAATAATTTTATGTATTTTTGTATAAAATAAAAGTATTTACCTGAAGAAGATGTAACATTCTTCGACAAGCTCTTTTGTTTTATTTATTTGTACACCCCTTAAATTATTCTTATATCATGATTATATCATAACATCAGTATAATAAATATAATGAGACATTTTTATGACAAGTATATGACCTAAAACATTACACACTTCCATCAAATTGGATACAATATCCTTGTTCATGTGTTAGATGGACTACTACCTCAGGAATTGATGTCATTCATTATTCCATTACCACCTCTCAATGTTGGGAATAATGATGAACTTATAGTTTATGTATGATATATATGATATTTATAATTTATTTATTCATCTGTATTTATTACATAACACATACCTTCATTCTTTCCATTATTTTGGAATATGATAACATCGTTCGTGTGTACGGTAGATTACCGTATCATAAAGGGATGTGATTCTTTTATAGTTTACATGGAATATATTAAATATGATTTTAATAAAAAAAATGTGATATGTTTGATATAAATATGATACTAGAACAATAATATACATATCGATCATTTATGATTTTTCTATTAATATGATATTAAAATGGAAGCAACATTCATGTGTACGTACGACCTACCGTCTCCAAGAACAGTGCATTTCATTTACTATCAAAACAATTTATGGATTATACAATATATATATATAATATATATACTAAATATATATTATATATACATTATTTTCACCCTCTAGATATAATTAAATCATCATCTATGGAAGAGGAATTAAAAATAATCGAGAACATACTGAAAAACAATGAAAATATCACCCAAAATAATGAAAATAATGAATGATTATTTACAATAATTTCATCATAAGTTGTAAAAGAATATTATATGATACTTTAAATATTAATATTTATTTATTGTAATTAAATAAAATTATTAAAACCATTATACATTAAGTTAAAGTGAATTCAACAAAAAAATGAGTGTAAGGTAAGAGGTTTCGTCTAAAATTACATTTTATTGAGTCTTGTTTTTTATTATGAAATAATTCATGTTAATGTGGTGTATATACTGCCCCTTTTTCATTTAATATCATGATCTAGTCATTATTTATGTATTTTAAAGTTTCACTTTAAATTACCTCATCCAACGGTTTTCACTTGAATATTTCCAAGTGGTAAAAGTTATCTTTGCAATCTCACATTATTTTTTGATTGTTAACTTTCTATTGAAAAAAATAAATTCTTTATGACCATTTTATATTTTAAATTTCATTTATTTTAAATATATACTCTTTGGTTATAGGTATAATTATTGCCTAAAATGTATAACATTTTAGATATGGTGGACACTTTGAATTATATTTGATTATCTAGGGAAGTATTGATAAATGTGTATTATTTACGTAATGAAAAATTTTGATAAGGAATAATGTTTATTAATTAAAAAAATTATTATATATTTGAGGAATGTTTTGGATATTTATGACATGGTTTGGGGACCGTTTAAAGTAATCCCCTCAATTCATCAGTATTCTCATGAGATGAAATTAGTTGGGAACAAACCTTCATGTTTGTAAACAAATACATTTTACACTATTTAGTATAATGTCTTGATAGTTGTATGCTAAATAGTCTTATGAATGGTCATGAAGATAATGGTACCATTTACCTGTGAAACATGTAATCCAATAATTATTCATTTCCTTCATTCATATTCAATTATAATTATCCATGATATTTTCACTATCACAAAATCTATGGATGCATTTCATTATAAGTTTATTGATTAAATGGCATGTATTTTTAGTTAATAACCTTTCTATATGGATTCTACCTTATCATATCATGATATTAAAGTTAATTAAATGAAATTTGTTTTCAGTTATTTACATTTCCATATTGTTTACACACTTCCTTCTTAGTTTATTGATTACATGAAATATGTGTTCAACTATTTAACTTTCCATATTTATTATGTTTATTGATTTATTATTGCTTCCCCAGTACTTAAATCTTACTGATAATTTGAGCAAACACTTATTTTTTCGTTTCTATAGGATTCCATGAATTTTACTGTTACTGATGAACAAGATATTCTCAATGTAATAATGTTATTTTACAAAAAAAATATTTTGTAGTTTTTTTATTATGATGTAACATGTTAATTATTTATTTATCAAGATTAAAAATACTACTATACTGATTAGTCCTTTGTGATATTATTTACTTGTATCATATTCCAATTTAATGGTGAAAGGAACCATTTATGGGCTTTTGGGGTTGGGGTTGCTACATTTTTAATGAAAGCATGTTTAGTAACAACCTTGAGAACTATATTTAGGAAAAAATGATTAGGGAACATAAACCTAATATAGACTTTTAGTATTATCAAAGAAGAACATATTTCTTCATCGATACAATCACTATATTATGAGATTATTTTTTATCATAAGACCTATGTCTTAAAAATATCTTTTAGGATTTATAAAATGAGATTATACCAAGATTAATGATATTTTGGAATAAATTTATGCAAATACAACTCAATATTTTAATACATGTTTTAGTGGAAAATTTGTTTAAAATATAATTCCTCTACATTTTATAGACATAAGTATAAAGTTATTGAAATAATTTAGGGCTGATATACAAATAAGATCACTAGACCTTGTAAGAAAATAGGTTGTATTGAAAAACCTTATAAAATGGATATTTACTGATTACGTTTATATGATGTTGATAAAAATGTTTAAATTTAAGGGAATTATATGAATATCATTTAGGAAAAGGATGACCTTTATGCTGAGTGAAAACTTATCATATCTAGAAAGTTCATAAGGATTGAACCCACAATAGAAGGACGAAAAGGTTTTAATGCAAACCACTAACCTAGGTAATGTCCTTGTTAATATTTCCTTGTTTCTAGTTAAAAAATTTGATGAATAATATATTAATGGTGAATTAATTGTATTACATTTGAGGTTTAGAGATAAATTTATTAATGATATTGGTTTTGTAAAATAGTTAAATGAAAGATAATTTTCATTCATTTATGGATATTATGGTTTGTAAAAAGTGAATTTTAATGCTTCAAGAAAAAAAATTGATACTCATTTCATGATGTAATAGATGATTTGGAAATTAGTCGAAGACCCACCAAAAGATGAAATTATTTTTATATAAATATATCAAGTATATATATTTATTTATATTATTATATAGTAAAATAATTACTCAACATTATAAAAATGATCTAGAAAATAATTTTATCTTAATATATTATTTTTTGTTGAATTGATGGTATTTTAAATAATCACACATTTATGGTTTTCAGTCCCTCAAATTTTTGTTTATCATTAATTTTTTTTATCAATGACCTCAATCACTCCCTATAATTAATTACAAATTTCCTCTATGTTTGTATCATCACATTCCACTGATTTTTTCCTATTTAGAACCTAGTTATGTGATGTTACATATGACCATGGTACCTCATATTCTCTCTTTTAAAGATGATGTTTCACCAACCCTTCTCGTGATGTGGGATTTAAAAAAACTAGTTCACAACTATTAAAAAATTTATTACCATGTTTGAGGTTAATTTGTGGGTAAAAAATTTATTTAAGATAGGGAGAATCTAACACCCTAAAGATTTTAAAAATTGACATTTTATTCGATAGCGTGTATGAAACACAACACCAAGAAAAGAAGGGGATATAAAATCCAAATAAATTATGATATATTAAATATTTTAATTAAAATAAATGTATTATATATCTTTCATTAAACTTAGAACTGAGTTATCTTATCTTACACACAACAACAACTTCCTTTGATATCTTGCATTACACACAAGGTCAGGTTTTACCGAACAAAAATAATGTTAATATTATTATTTAATAAAAATATTATCTCATAGATGTTAAACTGTTATTTTTAAATAGTATTAACTAACTTATGAAAATATATGATTGATTTCATCTGTTATCAATGGATTATAAATGAAAATAAAAACTTTTTGAATATAAATAAAATGTTTTTATAGAAAACTTTTTGTATGCTCCCAAAGACATTTTATCTTAATAAATTAATTTAATTAATATTAGTGAATGAATATAAATATAATCTAATTATTATATATTCAATAAAGTGTTTTGAAATTAATAAAATATATTTTATAGTAATAAGAAAATAATAAATCCAATTTTACACATCAAATGTTGTACTTGTCTAAAACTAGTTTTTCTACCATTTAATTGAGAACGTGTTTTAAATATAAATATTAAAAAATTAAAAAAAATATTTTATAAAATTTAATTTATTTTTGGATTAAAATTTTAAAAATAAGATTAGGATTATTTTTTTCATTTTTCTGAGAATATTTATTTTTTTGATGAATTATAGAAAATTATAAATTTTAATTGAAAACTAACATTTAATATAAATAATATATAGTGTGATATTATATTTTTTTAATGTATCATTAGATCATTTTTACATATTTTAATACAATTTATTTCATTAGAATAATTTTTATACTGAACATATATATAAAAACATAGTGAACATTTGAACAATTTCATTTTAAAAACCAACTTTCTCTTCCCATTGGTGTGATAGATATTAAATTAACTTCAACCAATTCTATTATTTGAATTTTTAAAAATTCATTTCATATTTGGAATCATCATAATTTATAATTTATATTAATTTCAAGTTAGTTTTTTACCAAAAGTATTAGTCAAACCAGTTAAAATTAATTATACTAATTAAAGTTAAAATGAGTTTACTTAGTGGTTAAACTTTAAACATATGTGAAAAAATGAAAAATAAATGTGTCCAAAACCAAATGGATGGACATATAAAGACCATATAAAATATTTATTAAATATGTTTCTTTATTTGAGACACATTATGTATGGTATACCATGAAATAGTGTTTACCTTTTTGTGGTTACAAGAATTTCACTCCTCCCCCACTATTAAAGGGCAGTCACAACATTCACTTATTCACATCTCTAAATCCATTTTTATAATAATAAACCTACTCAATTCACACCCCAACATCCATAACATCATCATATATATATTTTTTGATATAGTTTAAACCATGGAAGTATTTTTTACAAACAAAAAGAAGATTCCCAAAGAAGAGTTAATGTTATTCAATGAGAACTTTTTTTATTTCTTTCTCCACCCCTTAAATTACTCTTGTATATTGATTATATAATAACATCAGAATATTAAATATATTGAGATTTTTTATGATAATTTTATGACCTATAACTTAACATACTTTCATAAAATGGGATTCTTAATCATTATTCGTGTGTACGGTGGACTATTGCCTCACGAACTGATGTCAGTCATTCTTTCATTTCCACCATTAAAGGTCGGTAATAATGATGTATTTATAGTTTATATATGATATTTATGATATTTATGATGTATTTATTCTTATTTAATTATTATATAACATATACCTTCATGCTTTCCATTTTATGGGAATACGATAACGTCGTTCGTGTGTATGATGGACTACGACCACACAAAGCGACGTGATTCATTCACATATTATGTGAAATGTATTAATGATGTTTTTAATAAAAATATGTAATATATATCTCATTAATAATATAATGGAGTAATAATATTAAAATATGTAATTTTATTTCATTTTTTAATTTGAAAACAATGTGGAAGTACTATTCATGCATACGAACGACTTTCCATCTCCATGAACAGTGCATTTCATTTTTGATCTCGAAATTTTATAGATTAAACTAACTATATATATATATAATGAATATTTATGATATTAAAATCATGGTTTACCTTATGGATATAATTAAATCGTCATCTATGTATTATGAATGAATAATAACATTAAAACCATACTCAGAAAACAAGGCAATTAAAACCCAAAACAATGAAATAATTAAAGATTATTAACAAATGGGTCATGATATGTTATAAAAGAATAAAATATGATATTTTAAATATTAATATTTTTATATTATAAGTTAATATAATTCCTAAAATTTTTATACATGAGGTTACATTTCATTCAACAAAAAAAGAGTGTAAGGTGAGATATTTCATCACAATTTACATTCAATTGAGATTTATTTGTTATTGTGAACCAATTCACATTAATGTGGTGTAGATACCACCTAATTATAATTTAAAATAATTATTCACCCATAAATCATATTAATTTAGGTTTCAGTTTGAATTATCTCATCCAAGGGGGTTGATTTAAAAATTACGAAGTGGTAAAAGTTATCTTTACAATCTAACTTTTTTGTGATTGTTAACTTTATATTGAAAGAATAACTTTCATATGATAATTTTCAATTGGAAATTACATTAATTTTAAATACAAATACTCTTGGGTGATGGGTATAATTATTTACTAAATTGTATACCATTTTTACCTATGGTATACACTTTGAATGATATTTTTTTATCTAGGGAAACATTGATAAATTTTTATTCCATAATCATTATGACAAATTGATAAGGAAAATTGTTTATGAATCAAATTGATTATTAAATATTAGTAATGTTTTGGATAGTTATTAAAAGTTTTGCGTACTTTTTAATTTAATCCCCTCAATACGTCATTATTATCATGAGACAAAATCATTTGGGCACAAACCCTTCGAGTTTGTAACCAAAGGTGTTCTAGACTATCTTGTCAATGGTCATGATAATAGTATGTTAAAATGCCTTGTGAAAGGTTTATATAGTAAAGGTAACATGTACCTAGTAAACATAGAATCCAATAATTAATAATTACCGTCATTTAGATTCAATTATTATTATCCATGATATTTTCACATCGAAAAAATATATGGGGGCATTTAGTTATCAGATTATTGATTAAATGGAATATGTATTCAGTTATTCACATTTCCATATTGATTATTCCTTAACTTATCATAATATTATAGTTATTTAAATGAAATTTTTTTCAGTTCATTACCTTTCCATATTTTTTATTCACTCCCTTCATAGTTTATTTATTACATGGAATGTGTGTTCATTTATTTTAATTTCTATATTAATTATTATAATTGATTCATTATTTCATCCAATGTACTAAACCCTTACTGAGAATTTGAGATCACCATTTTTTTCCTTTACCTATGATTCCATGAAGTTTACTATAACTGTTGTGTAAGGTTATTTTAGAAGGGATAAAGTTATTTTCAAAAAAATATGTTGTAATTTGTGTATTAAAATGTAACATGTAAATCATTTTTTTTTTGTATTTAGTTTTCCAAGACCGATAAAGTGATTGGTCCTTTGTGATTAAATTTACTTGTATCTTATACCAATTTAATGGTAGTAGGAACCACCTTATAACCTATGGTATTGGTGTCTCAATATCTCATTTTATGCCTATAAAGAATATGAACTCATCGATATAATTATTTCAATTTTCTCTATATTATGAAGAATGGTATAAATGTTAAAATTCATAAGAAGGATACTATTAGATATGAAAATTATCAAATATTATATAGATCATTCATATTTTTTTTATTTTATATAGCCTTCAAAGAAAATAACTCTTACGATTATAGGGCTTTTATTATTATTAAATTTATTGTATATCCATATAAAATGATGTAATATTTATTTATTTTTATCCTAGGTTGGATCAGTATGTATCAAATTATTTTTTATATATTTTTTGAGATTTGGTTGCGAGGGATATGAGAATATAACATAAAACTACCTTTGATGAAATAAAATTTATATAGGGAGGACCTAGATGTGTTATAGTTTTATTGAAAGGTGTCATGATTTAGGAAATCATAGAAAGAATTATCATGATTATATTATTTCCCATTATTTTTTTTCTTGATACTTAAACTATTATTTTTTGTTTTAGTCAATTGTGGGTACTAGAAGAAATTATGATAACATTGCTTATGTAAAATAGTTAAATTATTTTCCTATTGTGGAACTAAAGGATATGGGAGATTGAATGGTAAATAATACTTTCATTCTCACAAAACTCTATCAAGACATGAATCATGCTTATATTCATAATGATAAAAATAGTTTAATAACACACCATTGATCCTTTCATGTGGAACCATCCAACAAAATTCAGTGGGTCCTCTGATCTATATGTGTAAGGGTAATAGATCTATACCACTTAAATGATATTAACATTTAGGTAGTTATCAGACCAATAAGAATTTTTCTCAGTTCCATATCATTTGGAAATATAAGAATATCAATGGGGAAGTAATATTAAAAAAATAAAGCAAGTGTATTAAATTTACCCCATTTAATATAATGATTTTAATAAGATATTTTTCTATATGTTCATTCCTCGTCCTCATTGCATGAAAAACAGTAATGAAACTCATCGAGCGTATGTATATGAATAAAAAATGTATTGTTACCTATGAAGTGATATTCATAGTTACTTGTGAGGTATGCTTAGGGTTTTAGCATTACTAAAAAATTTAAATTGGTCAGCTCATCATTGTCTTGAAAACTAGTATTTCTAAGTCATTGACTGTATGGAACATTTTTACTTATAAATAAATAATTTAATTTTATCTAAAGGTATAAATAGAGATTAGAGATTCTAATAATTATAATTATTCTAATATTAATAGATTTATGGATTTTCAAAAAAAAAATATTAATAAAACCCATGGAGAAATAAAATTTAATCTACCATTAAGTAATAAGTGTGGAATAATGCATGGAAAAATTGTCTCCATGGGGCTAGAAAAAGTTTAAAGATTCGAATGAATGTCCATTAGGAAAATAAATAATTAATATATATAAATTATTAGTCAAATGAAATTATTGAGTGAAAATATCAGATAAATTAACATCCAATGATCTAATTATACAACTTCAATTTCATTGAAAATAAATTCAATAAGTGAAAAAGTACAAGGATTATTGATGATAGTTTACATCAACATCCTCTTAATCAAATATACAAAGGGAAATGTCATCTAATCACATCTAATGAAGTGGTTCATGAGAAAAAAGTGGTGGAAGATGAACCCATATTCAACTCTATATCAACAAATGTTTTATTTGATTCTAGTTCTACCTACAATTTTATAACTAATGAATTTTATGATTGTATCACATCACTGCCTTATTGATACCATATGATGATCATATATTGAGTTTATAACTCCTTTTTAAGAAATTATTTTGGTAATTTTCATCATAAAATCATATTTATCATCCTCTAGTTTAATTTGATGTGATTCTGGGCATGAATTATCCTTCTTTATATATATTCCAAATCAATTTTTGAGGAGTTGAAGTCAATTTTCATATTACAAATTAACCATTGATTTTATATTAGTGTGAGGAAATATATGAATGTATAATGGAAACTACTTCCATTATGCGGGTTATACTACCTATTCATAAGGTTTAGATATCTTAAATGGATTGGGAGTAACAAAACATTGAATATATTCTTATTGTGCTAGAATATGACAATGTATTTCCAGAAGAGTTTCCTAGTCTTCCCATGAAATATGAAGTTTTGTTTTTAATATAACTCATATTTTTTTATAAGTATATTATAATCAATATTTATAGAATGAACCTGATTGATTTGTAGGAATTAAAGAATAAACTATAAGATAATCTTGATAAGGGATTCATTCATCAAACTATTTCACCATGAGGTGGAAGTATTCATTTTTTAAGAAAAACAATGGTAAATATTTATTTACATTTATTGTAGAGGTTATAAAAATATTACTATCATCAATTGTATATTGTATATTGTATTGATTATTTTTTTGAATCCACTACTTTTAATTTAACTCAATCTAACAGAACCATACAAATTTTTTGGAGTGTAAATTGTGCACATATTGAATATGCATCGTATACTATTTCTTATACCAAAATATAGGTATAGGTACCAAAATTTATGGTACTTATACCAGCAGTTCTCTAAAATATTTTTTTAAGACCTATACCAATGGTTTTGGAGAACTGTTTGTATAGGTACCTGAAATTATTATGAATACATTTTTTAAATAATTATAAATATAAAAAATTTAATTTAAATTTAAATTTAAATATATATTTATATAATTATGTTTGGAAAATTAGTTTTAGAAGAGTGTATATTTCATTGAAGTATATTAGGTTGGTTTTCCAATAAAAAATGAAATAAAATCTTTTTACATTACATATACCAATGGTTTTCACAAATTTTTAGTATAGGTATTTAATTTTTAAGACATATACCAATGGTTTTGGAAATGTTGTTGTAGACCAACAATAAAAACTAAAAAAACACCCAATGACCCCTAAACCATTTATATAGGCTATACAAATGGTTTTAGGGGTTTATAACATTGGTTAAAATCAATTATAATATACTTTTTCTCTATTAGTTATCAATTGTTAGGATAACTATACATTTCTATAGTTACCTATGATATTTATATCATATATTGATGTTAAAAAAGGAGGAAATATCTATGAAAACCTTACATATGAGTTATAGACACTATGAATTTATATTTTTGACATTTGTTCTTAAAAATGAACTTTCTATCACAATGCATCTAATGAATAGGGTCTTTAGAGATTATCATGATCAGTTTGTGGTAGTCTTTATCGATTGTATTCTTATATATTCTAAAAGAATGGAATTAAATGAGGATCACATGATTATTGTATTAAATTCCATTAGAATGAAAGAAATTTTAAACATTTATTAAATATTAATTATGGCTATATAAATAATAATTTTTTGGTAACATAATTATATGAGATGTTATATGAGTGGATCTCTCAATGATATAATTAATTAAATAATGACCCAAACCAACAATAGTGACAACAATATATAGTTCCAATTGGTTGGTTAGATAATACTATTTCTTTAAGATAATTTTATAAAATCTACAATATCTACTAATAATGTTTTTGATAAAGGTATATAAGTATATGTGGGTAAATTAATGTTAACAGAATTTCATGGAATTGAAGAGAAGGTCAGTAAGTGAAACTATTCTCACATTGTCCTATATAGAAGAAGGGTTCGAAATCAATAGTGATTCAATAATTAAGGTAATAGATTTTTTATCATGTATAATTAATTTTTGGTGTTTTACTTCTCTCTCAAATGTATGGTTCATGAGAAAATGTATAAACCACATGATAAAAAATTAGAAGTTGTAATTTCTTCTTTTATGATATGGAGCCATTATTTTTACAGTGAAAGGTGTGATGTTTATATTGATCAAAAAATAATGTAGTATAAATTCACCCAAAAAGAGTTAAATATTAACCAAATGATATTTTTGTAATGGATTAAAAATTATGAATTCTAAATACATTACCTTATTATGAATGTCAATAGTGTGGATGATGATCTGAGTCAGACTGACCATGCTTGATTGTCAACAGTGAGGACTGAAAAGGTTATAATATATATGTTTTTTGGAATATATATTTTGAAATAATAAGTAAAATAGAAATATCATATCATTCATTAATGAATGTTCAAAATAAAATTCATGTGATAATTAAATATGAATATAAGGAAGTTGTGGTTCTATAAAATAGTGTACGGAAGGTTCCTGAGCTAAAAAACCTCATAACATATGCAATTGATAAATTACATTATTTAAAATATGTTTTTTACTTTCCATAATTTTGAGGATATTTTATGTTTATATTTTTAGAGACTTGGGAAACACTCATACATATCAAACCCTTATAAATGAAAGCTGACACTTCCACTAAATATCAATTATTTCTAAATAAAATATTATTCTAAAATTAAAAACCTTTTTTATAAAAAAACATGATTGAATCTTTAAATTTTAATCCATGGATTTTAATTAAAGACTTTACTATATTTTCCAACTCATACTTATTCCCTATGAAACACATTTATAATATATGGATGAGAAAAAAAATTGTAGAAATGGATAAAAATAAAAATAAAACGTTTTTGTTAATTTTCAAATTAAAGAAATATGCTATTTTTATAATCAAAATTGAGCTCAAATATAGGTTTTATTTCTCATGAAACAAGATTCATTGAAAAAATATTTTCACACAAAATATTATAAGAAAATTTTAAGTGAAAAATCAAAATCATGAGGGTTTCTTGTAAAACATGGGTACTCATGAAGTCATTTTCTTGACAAACATACTTTTTAACATCAAATAGGGCATAAATTATCCTATAAACCAAAGACAATTGTCTTACATTATAAAATAAAAATAAATACATGGAATCCAATTTAAAGGAATTTAATATTCATATAGGTTCCTCGAGACTTCTTCTTCATATCATTCTAACAATCACTCTTATAAGAAAGATCAAAAAATAAATAATATATTTGGTTAATTTTAATATAATTCCTCATAGAACATAATCATTCACTATTACATTAGAGAGTCATGTTAGGATCACTGATCATCATGTAAAATTTAAAAGGACAACATAATAAATAATTTATATAAAATAATTAATTTATGATATAAAATATCATAATTTACTTTGGTTTACACATATAATGAAGCGTTTTTAGGTAAATGTAAAAATAAAATTAAAAATCCTTTTTATTTGAAATATAGTTAAAAACTATTCCTAAATTAATAGGAAATAAGATATAATATTGTTAAATTATTAATAAAATATAGATTTATATTCATGTAGAATAAAATACTTGATAGAAATAAATTCAACTCATATCATATATATTTAAAAAAACATTCAATTCACACTTTTTCAAAAATTTCAAAAATAACCCATTTGAAAAATATAAAAAATAATCATTCTAAAACCATCATAAAAAATAAAACACATGGATTAAAATGAAATTTAACATACATTTTATTATAATAAAAACAAATTTGAAACATTTTAATGGAATTGATATATTGAAAAAATCATTGGAAATCATTAAATCATTTAAAATAATGTTTTGCTGAAAACTCGCTTACATCAAGTATGACTCGCCATATACATAGTCCCAAAAAAACATCATTAGGTTTAACATGGTCAAATAGAAAATGATAAATCATATCCAAGATATTAATCATGAATATATTATTATATTTTTAAATTAAATACTCTATTAAAACCATCCATTTAAGGTGGTAAGGAAAAAATGAGTCATGTCACTTCGTGGATGTGATAATCCATATGTACGTACAAATGATGTTATTAATTTTCAATGGATAGAAACATATGAAAATATATTTTAATTATCTTAAAATAATGATAATTTTGTAATGGATATCATATACCTATATATATTAAATCGATCATTTTTACCATCCATGAAAGGTTGTGATGAAAAACAAAACACATCTCTTACTGGAGATGGTAATCCACACGTTTGTATGAAAGATGTTTTTATTCTCCATATGATAAGATAGGATGTGAATAATGGTTTAACATAAACACCAAAACATATATACATATTTTATATACTAATGTTAATATATAATGATGGTTTAATATGATTTGATATCATTATAGGAATAAATAAAACAAAAACACTTGGTTAAGAGTAATACATATTATGTTGAAAACATAATTTATCCTAACCATACATGAGAGGTTGATAAATAAAACTTAATTTCATGCTCATATATTTTTTCAATCATTGATCACAATTCATTTGACACCATATGATTTTTAATGAACATCATGTTCGATAGCATAGACAACATGCACACTGAGCTCAAATGAACCAAAAATATTATTATTAAAATATAAACATTATAACCCAGTCGTTAAATTGGATGCTAGAATATGAATAAATAAATTATGAAATTTATATAGTGGTCCTACTCAGTACAAAAGTATTTATTAAATTTTATAAAATAAGCACTCAATTTTATGTAAGGTCGTTTTATTCATCAAAACATTTTTTTATTTTTACGAAAGATTTTTATAATTCACATGTACAATTTTTAAAAAATTTATTTTATAAAAATAATATCATTTTTGAAATCATCATATATTTAATAAATTACTCCAAAGAAATATACCACAATGAGGGGAGGGAGATGGTAACTGCCCGAGTCCCGCATCCAGTAGGCCTTGTGTTGGAAACTACACCAAGGGTATAGTAAACATGAAAATGGGAGATATTGAACTATATGAGAAAATTGAATAAGAGATAGATAAGAAGCATACAATAACCAACACCTGCTTAAAAATATATATTTTAATAAATCCCAAGTAAAAAAATGGAATTGTAAATAGTACAAAATAACTGAAAGGAAACTAGAAGTACCAAAAAGCTAAAGACAGTAGTCAACATGTTTCCCAAACAGATTCTTCTAATCATCAAGCAATTAATATCCATCCCGATCAGTAGTCTACTTAGGATGACCTAAAAATAGTTTATATATATGTAGTGTGAGCATAATAGCATACTCAGTAAGTTCCTCTCTAAATTATCTCATTCAAAATATAAAGGAAGAATGTTAATTCACATTGAACAATAGTGAAACTAAATTGTCACCTAAAATTGTATTCTATGTTTCCAGACTCACTGTGGATATATCTCACCAAGTATCACATACAAGGGATAATATAATACAATAATGAATCATCAATGGTACCCCACTCCTGTTTCCCACTAGTCTGCCACTCTACCCTAATGTCACAAATCTTGAGCATATCCCTCCAAAAGTAAGCTATCAAAAAGACAACTGAGTAAGGCGTTATAATATGCACCTTGTGCATCACATAAGCACACAATCCCATATCACAATCCATAAATGGTAACTATGTAGTTTTGGGGAGCCACAATAGACTGTATGACATATATCAAACATTAGGTATTATACCTCAATCTATTTCAGCCCATATGTTGATTGAGTACCTCAAGACATCATATCTTATAGACATCATACCAATAATAATCCTTTGGATACTATATCTGGTAATACATGTGTGTGAAATAACCACAATCCATCATAGAACTCTACACAAAAATATGGGAAAATTAACTACCTTTCATACCAATAAATGTTACTATTATGATAATAGAGTGAGGAAAAATGTGGTAATTTGCCAGTCATCCTCCCGCCTGGATGTTTGGTAAAACACCCTCTTAGATTCCATTGGTTGTCAGCTTCCCTAACTATCATGGGTATGGAAACATATGAAATTACAAAATATACATGATATAACATATATCAAAATCACACTATGGGAATAACCTAGTCTTATACTCAATAGTAGCTAGCATCACTCAGACTCTCAACTTAAACTTATAAGACTAGATATCCTATAAGAACACAAGTACATAAAGAAGCTATGTTAATTACTTATTTTCATTAAGTAATTTTATTTATGTTAATTAATTCATTATCAATTAATTAACCCGTAAAATTATTCCAGATTAAATTAAATTTCATTAAATCACATCATTATAGTAAATTCCATGCCCTCTAGGCATAATTCCAAACTAAGGAATTGGTTTATCAATATTAATGTCTTTTAAGAATTTTCATTCCATCATTAAGAAACCTCATGGGTTTAGATATATTCCTTTCTTTATTAGCATTATTCCATATCTAGGTACTCTATGAAACCCATCCTAAGGTACAACCAAGATAAAACTTTCAACCTAGAACATCCAAATTCATTAATAATTTTTAAAAGGAATAACGATAAAATAAGAAATCTGGTCATCGACCATTTAACAAATTCTATTGGGCATACTAGATCCTAGAATCTCATCAATGGGTAAGACCATATTAACCCATTTAATCATATATTATGTCAACCTGGACACCCACATTCATTTACCAATCTATCTCTCTATCACATGTGTCATCAGGTGCCACATCATCTGGGACACCCTACTCACATATAAAATTTGCCATCCCAAGCTCATCCATATGAGGCTCACATCACATCTGATCCTCCCCACCCCATTTAACACATCATCCCTCAAGTATCATCCATGAAAGACTCACATCATTATAAAGTATGAAAACAAATGAGCAAGCAATTGGAAAACTAGGCCCTCAAAATAAGAAATTCCACTGTCTCATAAAAATGGGAAACTCATGTCCTAGTAAATTGTCATTACCACACAAGTTGTTCTTATTACATATTTAATGGAATAATTCATTTATTAATAGGTTCCCACTCTGAGAAACCTAACGCATCAATCTATGAAAAGATATCAAAAGAAAAATATGATATTAGTATTTATTCTATGTTCAAAAACCTAGATATGTACCATTCTCAATTAACATGTATTTTTAATTTTTATAAACAAGCATAAACATATTTGAGGTTAATTAAAAAAATTAAGAATTACATTAATCACATCGAAGAAAAGGTAAATTAAACTTGCACAATGAATCAATTTGATTATAATCACTTTAGATCAACAACTGAATTAATTAAACATGCCTCTCTCTTCTTAATTCAGTTAATTATCAATTAATTTTGGCTATACGTTCTTTACAAATTTCCCTCAAGAAAACATTCCAAAAATCATGGTATAGATATAAACTCTTTAGAAAATCATTGGGAAAATCGTTATCATCATATAAATAAAAAACATTAGTATCTTGTGGTAACTATCTAATTTATTTAATCTATTTAAATATTTATTAGGTTAATTTAATATCCATCCATGGGGTAAACTGTAATCAATTTATTATTGAACATAAATAAATGATAAGCACTAAATCCCATACCTCAATATCCTATAATGTTCATTGCATGGAAACGGACAACTTTACAGATCTTTAGTCACCTATCCCTCAAGAAAAACATCTATATGAGGACACTAAAGAACAACCACACAAACAACAACCAAGAGAAACCTCATATCATAGATGGAAGATATAGGAGGTAAAGAGAACAAACTAGGAAAAATTCTAGATAATGAAGGAATAATTTACCTTCTATTACAAAAAATAAAGTATGGAAACCAAAATTCTATCCCTGCATGAAAGGATATTAAAACGTTAAACGGGGAGCCTCTAGTATCCTCAAAAGAGAGTATTCATGGGTTTTAGAAAAACCCTGAGTAGATGAAACATTTAAATATGTATAACATCATGAATTTACAGGATGTGTAATTGACTTTAACATCATGTATTCCTCAGGGTTAGATCTTTTTAGAAAAATGAGCATCATTTTTATTATTTAATCACGATTAATTGCATGTTGTGAATTGGCCCTACACTAGTCGTCAACCTCACATACACGACATTTATTTATTATGTGGCATGTAATCTCCTTGATTTCATATTTTATAGCCAAACCCTCTAGGCCACTTCCAAACCTCCTCTAAAATCCAAATTCCTCAAAAACTCAGAAAGTTTTGAAACAAATTGATTTGGTCCCTTAAATTAGATAACTATAAAAAAATTCTCATACTCAATAATTTTTAACTAACCTGAGAGGAAAATAGAAAGAAGACTTTTCTGAATAGCCACTTTGTGAGATACCTGACAAAGGTCTTTCCACCATTGAATCTTAGCCACATCACTCAAGGGAAATAAGTAAAAAACATGAAAAAACTACAACCAGCTCCAAAATATTCTCCCTTGATAGATATATCTGAAAATAAAATAAATAAAACACATGAAACAAGAGGAAACCATATAATAAACTATAAGGGTAAAAATAAAAAAATTTACAATATTACAAAAGAATATATAAACATCAAATAGCTAAGGGTACTCAGCATGCATTTGTGAATCATGTTCTCAGTTACTCTCATCTATACAATCGTTATTCCACAAGACACAAAACAAGGGAATATAACACACATGAAACACCTTATCTTTATGGGCATGTATATCCATAGGTGGTTCCTTTAAGGTCACATCATTTTTAACATCATTCTCACCACAATTAATTTCCTAATATTCCTCATTAGATAAAGACAGATTTGTGACACATGAAAAACATCATGTATCTGGAATATTTTTGGGGGTTGTGAAATATGATATGACATGACTCTAACATGATCCAATACCTCAAAATGCCTAAAAACAGTGGATAAAGCTCACTCTCATGACCAAACATTTTATTCCTAGGATGTGGAGTAACCTTCTAGAACACATGATCTCCAATGTTAAAATTTAGAGGTCTCCTCCTCTGAACAACATATAATTTATAACGGATATATGATGATTTTATCCTTTCATGAAATACCAAAACTATATCAATTATATATTGTACCAGTTGGAGCCTGAGAATTATTGCCTCTCAAAACCGAATCCATCACAATGAAGAATGGAAAGGTAGGCCATAACAATATTCAAATGTTTCCATACCAATGGTGGAGTGGAAACTATTTTTTTAAGAAAACTCAACCAGTGGAAGTTTCCTTATCCATGAACCTCCAACATCTAGGACACAAGAGGGAAACATGTGTCCAAGATTTTGTATGGTCCACTATGTACTACCATCCTTATGTGAATGAAAAGTAGTAGTAAGGAATAACTGAGAAACAAAATCATTTTGGAGACCTATCCTCACCCTTGAAGTAAAATGGGGATCTCAGTCAAAAATGATCATTATCGGGACTCTGTGGAGTCATACCACATCCTCTAGATACTTCCTAGACAAAAACCCCACACTTTTTGACTCCTAGATCACTATAAATTTGGATTATTTCATGAAATTATTCACTATCAACCATATAGAATTATAACTTCCCTAATATGAAGGAAAAATAATAAGTAATTCCACTGAGATTTACTCCCACTTCCACTAGGGAACATCAAATGGTTGAAGAAAACCTCCTATAATATTGTTCTTGTACTTTTCTTTATGGAAAACCAGTATCAGGAAACAAACTCTATGACTACACGCTTTAACCCAAGACACAAAAATAGGCCTCTCAATGCTTGGTGAATCTTTGTTACATCGAGATGTACCACCAATGGTTGACAATAGAACTTATGGAGAACCATATAATGCATCACTGAAGTAACAAGAATCCTTCCTTGAAATAATAATTATTATTGTCCTTCCTCAGACCAACCATCAAAGGCATCACCAAAACAACTCAGTCTCTCCAAACCTCCACATCAGAATCCCACAAATGGGACTCCTACACCTACTTCACTAAAGGAAACAACACAATTATCTATAAAAGACAACCTCTAACTCAAAAATTTTCCATATCAAGATTCACCATTGAGTGTTATTCCATCACAATCTAGGAATATCTGTATTTATAGATGATATCAATACGTGACCTCCTACTGGGAGGATAGGATGAAACATTCCCCTTTTCATGCATATATAAAATAATACAGTTTTCACCTACAGTGAATTCAATCCACTAACATTGAAGAAAGTTAAACTAATGATTCCATAATACCTAATTATGGCTCTTGTGGTTAGTAAAGACAAAAAAACTCACTCTGAAGAGGTAATGTTGTCACAAATTCAAATAAAACACCACTTCCTCCAACTAAATATCATGGTTGGGATAGTTAATCTCTTGGGAACGTAACTTTCGAGACCCATAAGAAACAAATAATATCTTCTACATCATATTAGATCCCAATAAAACATTTTAAGTATCATAGAAAACCTAAAAATGAACTCCCTTGGTAGGAAATCATCGAACAGGAGCTCTGACCAACTTCTTCTTCTAGTATAAAAAAGCTACTTGGAACTAGTCCACCCACAAGAACACTTGATCTATTCCGGTCAAGATATAGTAAGATTTTAAAACTGAGAGAAATTGATTATGAACATCAAGTAATATACCAACATAAAAAAGGAAAACCCACACCTCTATCACTATTTTGGGGGAATCCCAAGACACAAATTCCTCTATCTTTGATGTATCCATAGATACTCCATGTTGGGAAACCACATTACCCATGAAATGGAATTCATGGGCCAATAAATAACACTTAGAAAACTTCCAAAATAATTGATCATGATGAAGAACTCCCAAAATTGAATGAAAAATATATAAATGATCCTCCTCTAATACATAGTACATAATAATGTCATCAATGAAAACAACCACAAACATATCCAAGATCACACTGAAAATTGCATCCATCAACCCCATGAACACATCTAGAGCATTATTTACACTGAATGATATCACAACAAACTCATAATGCTCATGACAATAACATGATGTGGTATTCTAAATATCCTAATAATTAACACGTGTCTAATGATATCCAAACCATAAAATTGATCTTCAAGAACCAACTTGATCCTTTTAGTTGAATGAATAAAACATCAATCCACGGAAGAGGGTAGTGTTTCTTCACTGTCACTTAGTTCATGTGATGATAATCCATACAAAGCAACAAACATCCATCATCCTTTTCATGAACAAAATTGGTTCACCCTAAGGTGACACACTGAGATGAAAAAAACCAAGTTGCAATAGATCTCTGAGACTTACAGACATCTCTTAAGACTCAGAATATTATATCTTATATGGATACAACCAGATATGAGACATTCAAGGATATAACTAGATCCAAAACTTGATCTCCCATCGAGGGGCTAATGCTACAGCCTCATCTGGAATGAATTTAGTGTACTCTTCCACAGCCATATAAATTTATAACTACTGATCCTATGATAAACTTAGAATCATATCAGCCATTAAAGATGAAAGGTATGGAACACTTCTATAAACCAACCAAGGGTCTCATTTTCCAAAAAACATTGTTGGATCACTATCAACACCAAAAAACACAAAATAATTCATGAAATATTCCATGATAGCCTATAAAAAATACAACCAATCCATGATGAGGATGAAGTCATATGGAAATATCTATAAACATAGGTTCTCTTCCAAAGAGTAGTGTTACCCAAGCACTAGCTCATAGCCTCTACATTCATTTTACAATTTAATTTGACCTCTAAATAGCATAGTCAATGCCAAGGGAACAAGAATCATCTCTACCTCAAGCCCCAAAGAATGGATGTGAGTATGTGATATAAAGGAATGTGTATCTCATAAATCAAAAAAAACATACACCCAAGTATAAAATAGTACAAGGATACCTCAAATTATGATTGGCTCGCCTAGCACTAGAAATGCTAAAGAATGAAGCTGACCATGACCAACCCCATAGCCACTTTGAACCTTCTGATGAACACCTCCATATACTATCTCAACTCTCTGAGGAAAAGGATAATATTAGGGTTTTACTCCACCTTCCCAATCTTCAATCTTTTTATCCCAAATAGGGGCACCCTGTTGCTGTAATCTTGGCTGAAATTGATTCAATAGATGAACCCAAAGTGAAACCACTTATGAAAATTGGCTAATTAGAAATGTCGGGCACTCTCTCCACTAATGACCTCAGCCTCTATAAGAAAAACATGTGTTTGATCCTTTCACATAGTTCTAAGATCCACCACCTTCAGAGAAATGCGAGGATGATTTCTTGGACCTACCTCCAGATGAACGAAAAATCCTCTATCTTGAAAACTAAAAACCCTAGAGCACAACTCTAGTTTATGAGGAATCTTGAAAACTACCCTATCTTAATGACTTGTTTTTTACCAGCATCCTCTCGATAACCTATGTATTCTCCAACTACTTGAGATATATCTTCTACATAAATATTTTGACCTAGAATTGGATTTCTAGATGTAAAGGATCCTTGAACTACTTATCATTGGTCTCCTCAACTAGAAACATGTCTGAATAATAACGTAAAAGGGTCCTGAAATGGATCTAGAACTCTGTCACATTGGTCTCCTTTTTTGAAGGGTAAGCAGCTCCTGGTGGATGGAATCCTTCACTATTGAAGAAACAAACACTACTCTGAACTGGTCTCAGAACTTCTCCAATGACATAGTTGACTCTTTATGATCCCCATGGTTTGAGAACAACTATTTCCTCGCTGCCCCACATATCATATTCACAATAAACAAAAACCATTGCTCATGTAAATCATGGATAAAACTAAAATCTATATCAGCCTCCTCAAATAAGTCCTCTATGAATATATCAGAAACAGAAACCTCATAATTCTATATACTCTAGTGATAAAACTATTAGAGTGTAATCCTAAAATTTTTGTTTTTGTCATCTTATACTCTGAGATGATCTATAGGAACATCCTTCTAAACATATTCAACATGAATCTGATGCGGATGTTGACCTAGATCCATGCCTGCAATATAAAAAAAACATTTTAGAACTCCTAATCCTAGAATTTTTAATATTTATTATTAATTAATTTATTATCTTTTTAAGCTTTTAACTTATCCCATGGTCTACCCATTTAAAACATAGTCATAAAGAAGAATTATTCATGATCATTTCCTATGTCTCTACCCAAAAACCAATATCACTTTGTTTACTAGACATAGTAAACATAAACTTTCATGCATAAAACATAGGGGGGCCTAGATACCCATGTCTCAACTGATCTCTTATGTTTAAATTACTTACTAAACTTAGTTGACATGGTTTCCCTAACAACCAATGAACCCTCACATATGACTAACTCTAACCTCCATTATATCACTAAAAACTAAACCTATGATGCCACTCTATCTCAAATCATCCACACAAATATATCGTAATGAGGGATGGAGTTGGTGACTAACTAATTCCCTCCTCTACTAGTCCTTGGGTTAGTTTATAGCACAAAGGGTACATCCAACATGAGAATGAGAGGCATTCCACTCTTAGATAAACATGTGAAAGATAGATATAAGAAAGATACAAAAACTAACACTTTTTCTGATATATATATATATAACCCCATGTGAAATCATCCAGTTTTTTATATTACTAACCAACTAAAATAAAACTACAATTACCAAAAAGGTAAAGACAACTGTGACTATGAAGCCTAAACAACTCCTATTAAACCCCAATAAAGTAATCTCTTTCCATATCACCAACATACTCTAGCTAACCATAAAAATAGTTTATATATACGTAGGGTGAGAATAATAGTATACTCAATAGGATCCTCCATATATCTGCTCATTCAAAAGATAAATAAATCATGCTATTAAATAGTGAACAATATTGAAACTAACTTGTCACTTGAACTGGTATACTATGTTCCCAACCTCAACATGGCTAACTCCCATTATTTATCACATACAATAGAATATATAATATAATAATGAAACATCTAGGGTTCCCCACTCCCACTTCCCCAATGGGTTTTCACTCTTCCACAACCTCTCACGTCTTGAGTATCTCTCTCCAAAAGTATTCCACACCAAATAAACTCAGTCAAGGAATAACAACATGCACCTTATGCATCCCATAACCACACCACACCATATCACTATCCACAAATAGAAACCAACTAGTTTCTAGGATCCATCACAGCTCGTATGATGTATATCAATCATCATTTATTATAACTCAATTCATTATAGCCTATAAACCAAGTGAGTACCTAAATCCATCACAACCTATATAGGTAAAACCTATTATAATCCTTTGGATACTATATCTAGTAATACATTTGTGTGAAATAACAACAATACATCACAGACCTATACATACATATATGGGAAAACTAGCCTATGTTCATACCAGTACATGTAACTACCATAAAAATAGTGTGGGTTAGAGGGTGTAGTCATTCGTCCATAATCACACTAAGATGTTGGTGAAAATACCCTCTCGGAGTCCACTGTGTGTCATTTTCTGTAAGATACATGTGAGGGAAATCGTATGATATAAAATAATATATATGATTTAATATATCTCACAAACACACAATGGGAATAACTTATCCTTTGACTCAACTATAGCTAACATCTCTCGGACCCCTGGCTTCCACTACTAAAACCAAATATCCTATAAGAACCCAAGAATATAAAAGAGATAAATTAATTATTATTTATTCATTAAGTAATTCACTTTACATTAATTAATTCATTCTCTATTAATTAACTATTAACATTATTCTAGATTAAATTTCATTTCATTACATCACATCATTAGTGTAAAGTATTTTCACTCTAGAAATAACTCCAAACCAAGGACTTGTTTTATCAAGAGTAACATATTTTAGGTGTTCGAATTCCCTCATCAACCAACTCCATGGGATATGATATATAAAATTTATTATTAGTATCATTACATATCAAGGTACTCTAAGAAAACCATCATATTTTACCACCGAGAGAAAAAATTCAACCAAGAACATCAAACTACCTCAAGATCTTTAGAAAGGAATACAGATAAAATAAGAAACATATCCATCATCCATTAAGAAGACTAAATTGAGAACACCATCTCACGACATCTCATCAATGGGTAATCCATGATTTAACCCATTTCATTATCTCTGTTTCCATCCCCGACACCCACATGCATATATAGATACATATCAATATAGGATACATCATCTACTACCACATCATATGAGCATCGTTTCCCATATATCATAGTATACATCCCCGGAATAGCCATATCAGGGTCACATCACATTCGTTCCTCCCCCCCCCCCCCCATATCACACATCAGGCATCCAAAATTATACATACCATGATGAAATCACAAGGAAGATAGAAAATAAACAAAAAAGAAATAGGGAAACTAGCCCCTCAAAACAATGCATTCAACCTTCTTATGAAAACGGGAAACTCATTCCCCATCAAATTATCTTTATCGCACAATTGGTTCTAATTCTATCTTGAATTAACTGATTCATTTACTAATAGGTTCAACAACGAGAAACCTAATTCATCAATATATAAGGATCTATCAAAGGAATATCATTCTCTTATAATTTACATGGTGTTCAAAAACACAGATAAGTACTATTCTAAATTAACATGTCTTCTTAATCGGTCTTAGAAATAATAAACATGCTTCAGGTTCATTAAAAAAGTTTATCAATGTAACACCCCAAGAATTTACAAATAGAACTAATTTAGAATGCATGAAACACTGAGTCCCAACAAAACAACACATTTTATAATCTAGTATTTAAGCCCAAATTTTCATCTACTGTGTTTTGAATTTCGAAAAATGGCCATCTAGAGTTGTGATCAGTAAGTCATTTGGAGTCGGATAGAACCAACTTGATTTTTTTTATGAATAGTAACATACTCTTATGAATAGAAATATGAATTGTAATATGACCCTTATGAATTGAAAATAATTATAATACTTCATTTTCTTAAGGTAATAAGATAATAAGATCTTAATTAATTTTTCAATGTGATATAAAACTAATTAAACCTTTAAAATTGTTATTTTTCAAATTAACTACGATTTTATTTAAAAATTAAATTGATAATATTTAGAAAATTATTTTTGAAAAATGGATTTTATTTTTGAATTCTATACATTTAAAAATGGTATTGGTTAATTTTTGTGATTTTTATGAAATTATAAAATTTTTGATGAATAGTGAAATACGATAAAATACCGTATATTCAAATTATAAATAAAATACACTATTTATGACATCATAAGTGATTTAAGACCATTTGGTTCGAACGCACATGCCATTATTAATATTTTGGGTCACATGAATTATGATTATTCATAGTCTTGATCAAACATATTATAATAATGATCAAAATAATGAAAAATACCTCTTCTCCTCCACTATAAATATCACTCTCATTACCTTCTTCCTCCCACACCTCTCAAGCCTTGATACTTACCTATGTTCTACCCAATAATCTTCCCAAGACTCTTCCCCATGTCCTAGAGCTTTTTTTCCCACCCAAAGGCCAAAACCAAAGGCATTAAGACGGATCTCAAGGAGAATACATCAAGAGGTAAACATCCTCTTTTGTTTTCATTCATTTATTTCATTTTATGTTATTCTTTTTAATTTTTTTGGATAATGTTGGGATATTTCATTCCATATCCCACGTAATTCCCATATTATTTAATATTTATGAGATACCGTATTTCTCTCATCAAACTAATTTATGAAATTTTAAGTGACGTCGTTAGGCATCTAAATTTTCGTGAGATATTTCTCGATTTTCTTCTATTTTGAGTTCATTTATTTTATAATTCATTCCTCATATCCCCTCAAACAAATTCTATGATAATTATAGTAACTTACATGAACTGGAATTTTATTATTCTAATGGAATATTTCATCATCATCTCTCTTTTCCCCTCCTTTTATACTATAAATGCAAACATCATCCAGGATGTATTAAATTATCTCTCTCAAGGAAGACGGGTTTTCAATTTGAATTACTACCCTCAAGACTAGTCATGAAACCTTTTTAATGGTTGAACCAGATATTAATATATTTATTTTACCTTATGAAATATTCTATAATCCTTACACACTAATAATACAAAATAATTATACAAAACAAATTCATTACGCACAAAATGAGAAAAGTTAATCCAAGCATTTATCAATAACTTTTAACTAATAAATCATCCTCAAGTATATAACCCAAAATAATTATAAAATAATTTATAAATGTTTAATTTCACTAATAATATATATTAAAAATTATGGATGCTTAACCACATTTCAAAATGAACTTCTATTCATGAATATAAGCAAACGGATCATGAAAACCAAGGGAGAAAATTCATCCAAAACAATAAAATTGAGTCTCTTAAAACCCATCAAAATGGTCATGAATAAACCTAATAAGGTTATACCATATCAATTACATGTTTATGATGTTCTGTAATTATTATTTAATGAAGATAAATTTTATTATTCAGGTCATTTAGAACAATCAAGAACACCTTAGAGCTTAAGGTAAGGGATATCTTAACTCAATTTCCATTTGTTGAGTTAAACATCAATTTCATTGGTTTTGTATTTTACCAGAATATGTGAGAATGACCTATAATTGTTTTATTTTTTATATCCACTTTTATTTTGTGGGTTTATATTTGTCACACATAATTTTGTTGATGATTTATCATCAATCTAATGATACGTTCTTGGTAAGGGTTTCTTTATCCCACTTCCATCTTTGTGAGATATACCATATATACTACTATTATTTGTATATGTTGTATATATACATCCCATTTATGTTTCATACCATGAATATATTTATTTTCATGATATTAAATTAATCATTTGATGACAATTAATTTTTGGGCATAGGTTTCAATTGATTACAAAGTAGTAAGAATTTTCTACCTGAACCTCCATTTTCATTCGTGTTGTTGTTATTTTCTTTTTACCTAAATTAAATTCTTATTATTATGTACTCTTATGTACTCCTCATATATTCTATGTTAATTTACTATATATATTTACCAATCACAATCCTTCTTTATTTTTGTGGGAAGTTACATGTTTTATAATAATCTTTCAAAAATTCTTCCAAAATGCATGCTTGATTCAAGGAATTTCTAAAATTCTAACCTATTTTTATGTTCACTCAATAATCAGTTTTAATCCATGTTTATCTTTTTAAAATAAAAAATTTTAACATGAAAATTATATTTTGGTTCATTTCTGGTTTTATTAAATAAAACATTCCTTTGCTCTTTAAATCTCTTTAATGAATTCCTTAAACCGCCCTAAAATGTTTTAATTATAAATCTTCTTTAAAATAACTATTTATATGATTTCACATTAGTAGAACATCATTTATGCCTCAAATAAAATATCAATGTCCTTAAATTTTCTTTTCTGGGATATACATGTTTAAAACAAGATTTATGTCAAATACAAATGATTTACCAAAAGAACTCTTCTTTCCAATGTAAAATGGATTTTTCTATTCACACTTTAACTTTTTGAGATATGTGCCTTATTCACCACTTATTATTTTCTTATGGTGTATTTAGTACCATTTGGAATATCATATTGAGAGTCTTATTATTTTCATGATATTTTAAGGGTTGATGATTTGAATTTTTCAAGGTGGTATGGGACACTTTGGAATGTTTAAAGATTATTTTCTCGAGAATTATTCAATGGTGTCACTTAAGAGTATATTTATTTATGCCAACATCATTTGATGAATCTGTAACCGAATATATATATGGATATTGGGAATTCATATTGTACTTCTATTAAATCTATGTTTAAATAATGATTTGGGCAGGCAACGGCAGGTGGGGCCCTTTATAGCCCCTTGATGCATCGACAGGTCTCATGAGACAAATCAGTTGGCAACAAAACCTTCATGTTTGTTTCCAAAAATAAAACGGGTTTATACCCAAAGAATTAAACCGTTTTGATGGAATTGTGGTATCATGTTATAGATACATAATTTCCAATTAATAAGCATTATCTTTATTCATTTTCAGTTATTACTATACATGATGTTTTCACTATGAAAACCCCTATGGATGTAGTTTCATTATCAGTTTATTAAAGGTGCCTGTTTTTCATTTATTCACCATCCCATATTGTATAAACCTAATTGTTTATAATTAAGTTATTATTGATTCATGATTCTGCAATTTTTAACCCTTACTGAGCATTTTATCTCACCCCTTTCATTTTTTTACCTTCAACAGGTTAAGAAGAGGATACCATTTATTGAGTTCTCATGGATGTGGTCTATTATTTTTTGTTATGTGCTGTATTTTGTTACCTTTCCCAATGTAATATGAGTTACATGTATGTATCTAGTTTATTAAAGACTACTAAACTACTTAGTCCTTTGGGATTTGATTCTTTATAATCATGTCAACATAATTATTAATCCACCAGCTATGGTCTAGAGGGGTCGGGGCATTACTGTCGGTATCAGAGGAAGTTTAGTAGAAACCTTAGGAACTAGATTTAGAAAATGTTTGTTAGGGAACAAATCCATACTATGGTCTATGAATATAAATAAAAAATAGAATTCTATAATTTTGGTAAAGAATAGATTATGTGGATATTTCTTGAAAATACATCTCTGTTTGGATACAAAAAAGTAGAGGTGGCTCTGGAACAAATGTACCTAGGAGTGAAAACTCTGACAAAGAGTTTCGGGATTGACTTGGGGTATCCTAGTACATGATAATTGGCATTTCTGTACTCTTTATTTTACACTCTTGGGGGATATTCTTTTGATAATTCACATTTTATTTACCCACCATTATGAAGGATTTATGCCCCCCAAAAGACTAAAGAGTATGGTTCTATGATTTATGATGCTTAAATTTATGCTATGTGTTATACCATGTTTAGAGTTATAGAGAGTTCATAATTTTATGAGCTAATATATAATATGGAAATTGATTATAAATGGCTCCTAGTAGAAGGAATAAAAAATTCACCAATGCATGTGATGCGAAGTGTAAGACAGATCATATCTCTAATGGTCTTAAGCCATCTTTTCAAAGGAAGATTGTCTCCCAAGTATCCTCATCATATGAGGAAATAATATCATGTTCTAACAAGTTATTTAAAGACTTCTCTAAGTCTTATGTATTTTTAGGGAAGAAAAATAATGAGAGAATGCCAGAGAAATGAGGGGATAAAGGGAATAAGGGAAAAAATATCTTTCCCACATGTGAAAATTGTGAAAAGAATCATCATGGTAAATTATTGAAGGGAATGGGAGTTTGATATAAGTGTGGAGAAAAAGGACACCAAGTTCATGATTTCATGTTTAAGAAAATAGTTTCCAATGTACAATGCTTCAACTGCAAGGAGATGGGACACTATGAGAATAAATGTCCCAATCATCAAAGGAATATACCCCAAATGCTGGTTTTGGATAATGATCAAGTTATGATTCTACCGAAAATAAAGTAGAATGATTAATATGCCTTGTTAAGAATCATGTAATTTCAATATTTTTTCAGTGATGTACTGGTTATATGAATTATTAGATATATAAGTATTGTACTGCAGTACTCTTTCATTAAGGATTTGTGGCCGTTTGATGAATGGTACAAAGGAAAAGTGATTCAGAAAAAAGTTCATATTTTTTAATATATATATATATATATATTATTGAGGGAAATACAGTCCTTAATATATATATATATCTGATTTTAATATAATGACGATGAAATGATTGATTTGGATAAATATTGACTACCTTGGAACTAATATTTGACTTGTCGATAAGTGGTCTATTATTTCATCGATGGAGTTTAGAGAACTTTTTTATTTAAGGAATTTATCCAATAACATGTATCTTACTTATGGAATATAGAAGAATTCATCTTTTCAATATGGTTTTTATGATAATTCAAGGTATTTCCATATTTCGAGATGATACATGATGAAGTTATTCACATGTTTGGAATGTGAATTTTAGATCTACTTCTTGTTGATTAAGTTTTAATGATAAGTTCATCATGGAAATTTAAAAAGCTTAATTATAATGTGTGGAATCGTTATATTTTGAAAATTTTAACCATTTACAAAATGTTTTAGGTTGATCATTGTATGGGGTTTTTAGAGTTTAATGTCACTACATGATGGTTTGATTATTCTTCAATGACCATGTTGTCTAATTAAAATTCATTGTTTTGTAGTTATCGATTCATTTCCCCTTCCTCTTATTAAGAGGATATTTTAACCGTATTCTTGATATGGGTTTTCCACAAGGGAATTTTTGACTATCAACCATTAACTTTCGAAGTTCAATTTTTAATTTTGAGGACAAAACTTTTTGTAAAGAGGGAATAATGTAACACCCAAAAAATTTACAAATAGATATAATTTAGAATGCATGAAACACTGAGTCCCTAAAAAACAACACATTTTATAATATATTCATGAACCACAACTTTTCCTCTACTATGTTTTGAATTTCGAAAAAAGGTCATCTAGAGTTGTAATCAGTAAGTCATTTGGAATCTGATAGAACCAACCTGATTTTTTGATGAATAGTATCATACCTTATGAATATTAATATGACACTTATGAATAGTAAATAATGATAATATTTTATTTTCTTAAGGTAATAAGATAATAAGATCTTAATTAATTTTTCAATGTGATATAAAACTAATTATACCTTTAAAATTGTTATTTTTCGAATTAACTATGATTTTATTCAAAAATTAAATTAATAATATTTAGAAAATAATTTTTGAAAAATAGAGTTCATTTTTGAATTCTACACATCAAAAAAATGGTTAGGGTGAATTTTTGGTATTTTTCTGAAATTCTAAAATTTTCGATGAATACTGAAATACTGTAAAATACAGTATATTCAAATTATCAGTAAAATACACTATTTATGACATCATAAGTGATGTAAGACCACTTGGTTAAAAATCGCATTCCATTATTACTATTTTTGGTCACATGAATTATGATTATTCATAGTCTTAAGAAAAATTATTATAATAATGATTAAAATAATGAAAAATACCTTCATCACCACCACTATAAATACTACCCTCATTCCCCTCTTCCTCCCACACCTCTCAATCCTTGAGCCTTACCTAAGGTCTACCCAATACTCTTTCCAAGACACATACCCATATCCTAGATTTCTGGTCTCACCAAAAGGACATAACCAAAGGCCTTAAGAATGATCTCAAGGAGAAGAGATCAAGAGGTAAACATCATATTTTGTTTTCTTTCGTTTCATTCATTTTATGTTATTCATTTTAATTTACTTTGGATTATGTTGAGATATTTAATTATATATACCAATTATTTCACATATTATTTAAGAGTAATTATATTCCCCCTTTCTGTCATCAAAATATTTTATGAAATTTTATGTGACGTCGTTATGCTACCGAATTTTCGTGAGAGATTTTTCAATTTTTTTCTATTTTGAGTTCCTTTATTTTGTACTTTTTTCCTCATATCCCCTAATCCAAATGATATGATAATTATAGTACCATATATAATATTTTATTTTATTATTCTAATGGAATATTTCATCATCATCTCTCTTTCCCCCTCCTTTTATACTGTAAATTCAAACACCGTCTAAGATGTGTTAAATTATTTCACTCAAGAAAGATGGGTTTTCAATTTGAATTACTATCCTCAAGACTGGTCATGAATCTTTTTTAATAGTTGATCAATATATTAATATATTTATTATACCTTATTCAATATTCTGGAATCCTTTCACCCTCATTATACAAAATAATAATACAAAACAAGTTCATTATGCACAAAATGGGGAAAGTTAATCCAAGAATTTATCAATAAATTTTAACTAATGAATCATCCTCAAGTATATAACCCAAAATCATTATAAAATCATTTATATATCTTTAATGTCACTAAAAATATATATTAATAATTATGGATTTTTAACCACATTTCAAAATGCACTTCCATTCATGAACACAAGTAAATGGATAATGAAAACAAAGGGAGAAAATGCTTCCAAAACAATAAAATTGAATCTCTTAATACTCATAAAAAAGGTCACAAATTAACCTAATAATGTTATAACAAAACAATTAAATTTCTATGAGTTTATTTAATTATTAGTTAATAAAGTTAAATTTTATTATTAAGGTCGTTAAGAACAATAAAGAACACCTTCGAGCTTAAGGTAAGGGATATCTTAACTCAATTTTCATTTGTTGAGTTAAACATCAATGTCATTAGTTTTGTATTTTACCAGATTATGTGTGAATGACCTATGATTTTTTTATTTTATATATCTATTTTTAATTTGTGGGATTATATTTTTCACACATAATTATGTCATTCATTTATCCTCAATCTAATGATACGTTCCTGGTAATGGTTTTTTCATCCCACTTCCATCTTTGTGAGATATTCCATATTTAATACTATTACATGTGTATGGTGTATGTATAGTTCCCATTGATGTTTCATACCATGAATCTCTTTATTTTCATGATATTAAATATATCATTTTATGACTATTAATTTTGGGGCATAGGGTTCAATTAATTACAAAGTAGTAAGTATTTTCTACAAGAACCTCCATTTTTATTCGGGTTGCTCTTATTCTCTTTTCACCTCAATGAAATTATTATTTATTTTATGTACTCCTCGTATATTCTATGTTAATTTCCTATATATGTGTACCAATGATAATCCTTCTTTATTTTTGTGGTGAGTTACATATTTTAAAATAATATTTCAAAAATTCTTTCTGAAATGCAAGCTTGATTCCAGGAACTTCTAAAAATTTTACATATTTTGATATTCAATCTATAATTTCTTTTAATACATGTTTATCTTTTTTAAATAAAAAATTTTAACCTAAAAATTCTATTTTCATTCATTTCTGGTTTAATTAAAGAAAACATTCCTTTGAGCTTTAAAATCTCTTTAATGAATTCCTTATACCGTCCTAAAATGTTTTAATTATAAAGCTTCTTTAAAATCATTTTTACATGATTTCACTTTAATAGGATATCATTTATGCCTAAAATGTAATATCAATGTCCTTAAATTTTCTTTTTTCGGATATATATGTTTAAAAACATATTTATGGAAAATATAAATAATTTACCAAAAGAACTCTTCTTTCCAAAGTAAAATGGATATTTCTACTCATACTTAACTTTTTTAGATATGTGCCTTGTTCACCACTTATTTCTTTATTGTGTTGTATGTACTGCCATTTGGTATATCATATCAAGAGTCTTCTTATTCTCATGATATTCTAAGGGTTGATGATTTGAATCTTTCAAGGTGGTATGGGACACTTTGGAATGTTTAAAGTTTTTTTTCTCAAGTATTTTTCAATGATGTTGTTTAAGAGTATCTTTATTTATGCCAACATCCTTTGAAAAATATGTATCCTAAAATATATATGGATATTGAGAAGGCATATTTTAATTTTATAAAATCTTTTTATAAATAATTCTTTGGGTAGGCAGCTACGGGTAGGGCCCTCTATATCCCCTCGATGCATCGACAAGTCTCATTAGACAAATCAGTTTTTGACAAACCCTTTGAGTTTGTTTCCAAAAATCAGACGGTTTTATAACCAAAGACTTAAACTATTTCTATGGTATTTTGGTATCATGTTCCAGATACATGACGTCCAATTAATAAGAATTCTATTTATTCATTTTCAGTTATTACTATCTATGATGTTTTCACTATGAAAAAACCTGTGGATGTAGTTTCATTATTAGTTTATTAAAGTCATGTGTTTTTCATTTATTCACCATGCCATATTAACTATACATAATTTTTAAATATTGAGTTATTATTTATTCATGATTCCACTATTTGTAACCCTTACTGAGCATTTTATCTCACCCCTTTCATTTTTTTACCTTCACTAGGTTATAAAGAGGTGACCATTTATTGAGTTCTCGTGGATGCAGTCTATTAGTCTTTGTTATGTGTTGTATTTTGTTACCTTTCCCAATGTAATATGAGTTACATTTATGTTTATAGTTTCTTCAAGAATACTAAACTACTAGGTCCTTCTAGAGTTGATTCCTTTTAATCATTCCAATGTAATTAGTAATGCATCGGCTCCGGTCTAGAGGGGTCAGGTCGTTACAATCAATTCCATTAATTACATGGAATATCAATTCAATGAAACTTTTGAATTGAATCAATATGATTATTATCAAATTACATCAACAAATGAACTCATTAAACATGACTCTTTCTTATAAATTGAATTAATTATCAATTAATTCTAGATTTACATTCTATAATAATTTCGATCAAGAACAAAATTCTAACAAAGAATGGAATTAAGAAAAACATGAGGCAAACCTTTATCACAGTATAAAGAAATGACATCAGAAACATGAAATTGATGTCCAATTTCTATAGTATATTTAAGTATTTATTAGGTTAATTTTATGACTATCTAGTGAATAAACCATGACAAATTTACAAATGAACGTAAATAAAAGGTAATCAATGAATCTCCTACCCCAAAAATTATCAATGTTTTTTGCATGAGAATGAACCACAGTATGGATCTCAGATCACCTCTCTCATAAGAACTACATCCATTTGGGGATTCCACTACACAACTTCACCAACATCAACAAATAAAATCCACATTAGAAACATGAGTTATCAAACACCATATAATAGAAAGAAGGTACATGAGTAATTGCGATCTATCCAGAATAAACTGCTAGAAAATTAAGGAAGAATGTATCTTGGATCACAATGGATCAAAGATATATTCCATGAATCAAACCCCGGTTAAAGGGATATCAAAAATCTGATGGAAGAGATCATATAATGGTTATATTGAATGAGAAAATTCATATGATTTAGAGAAAACTAGAGTAGCTAAAACATTTAAGGATGTACAACATTATCATTTTACACAACATGTAATCCCTTTTCATGGCATGCAGTCCTTGAAGTTCGGATTTCACTAAAAATTTAGTTTCTTTTTTATTTAACCCTTATTAATTACACATAGTGAATTGGCCATGTACATTTCATTAACCTTACTTGATGGAATGCATGTATTACAAGGTGTTTAATTTCTATGGTTCTGGATTTTATAGCCAAACCCCTCTAGACAACTTCCAAGGCACCTCCAATCTGCACTAGCCTCAGAAAAACACAATGGGTTGGACCACACTAATTCAGGACCTTAAAATATCAATATTAAATTATGTTATAATTTTTGTATTCTTCTAAAAAGATTGGTTTTTATTGAGTTTTGAAAATACTTATTTTTATTGAACACCGTATTTTTGTTTCAATCATAAACAAAGTTGAATTTTTTGTAAAAAAATACAATGTAAAATTAGTTCTATCATTTTCATGACCCCCTCCCCACAAAGATAACACAATGATGGGGGAGATATGGTGACTACCTGAGTCCCTCCTCTAGTAGCCCCCAGGTTGGTTACAAGCACTGAGGATATAATAAGCATTCATATGGGAGACATTACCCTCTAAAAGAAACATGAAAAAGAGATATATAATAATCGTAAAAAAATTGGCACATGATCAAAAAATATATATAGAAATAACTCCCAAGTGAAAACATTCATTTCTGTATAGTACTAAACAACTGAAAGAAAAACTAAAAGTTCCAAAATGGTAAAGAGGATAGTGACCATGAGGCCTAAATAGTTCCTAAAAAATCTTGTTCTAGTTATATCCAGCCGCATTACCAACCTACTATGAAAAAAATAAAATATAGATTATATTTATGTAGGGTTAGCATAAAATTATACTCAATATTATCCTCCCTAGAGCCTTTGGTGAAATAGACAAAGAAACCATTTTAAATCATAGTGAACAATAGTAAATCAAACTCATCACATAAACAGGTATACTAAGTTCCCATCCTCATCAAGGCTATCTCTCACCATGTATCTCCTAAAATACAGAATATAATATATTAATGAACCATTAAGGGTACCCTACTCCCATATCCCCAATAGTATTCTACTCTACCCTAACATCACATGTCCTGCATATCTCTCTCCAAATGTAAGCATCCTGAAAACACCTGGGAAATGAATAAAAACATGATCCTCGTGTATCACATAATCACATAATCCCATCCCCATATCCATTTATAGTAACCATGTAATTTATGCGAGCCACCACATCCTGTGTGATGTATATAAAACATCAGTTACCACACATCAATCTGATATAAACCATACACCGAGTAAGTATGATAATCCATCACATCCTATACCCATCATACCTATAAAAATACTTTTTATACTATATCTGCTAATACATGTGTGTGAAATAACCAAAAGATATCACAAACCAATACACATGTATATAGGAAAACTAACCATCATTCATATCATCAAAATTAACTACCAATAAAAGAGTGTGGGGCTAGAGTGGAAGTCATCCATCCATCCTCCCACTAGGATGTTGGGGAAAACACCATCCTAGACTCCACTAGGTGTCAGTTTCCCTAACTGTTGTGGGTGGGGAAGTTCATGAAATCACAAAAAATAGATGATATAATATAGCTCACAACCAACACTATAGAATTATCCAAGTCTTAGACTTGACAATGGTTAATATCACATAGACTCTTGACTGTTAATGCTATGACCAGATATCCTATAAGCACACAATAATTTAGAAGACCTACATTAATTAATTCATTTATTTTTATCATTTAATTTTGTTAATTAATTCATTATCCATTAATTAACCATTAATATTTTTTTACATTATGTTTCATTACATTAATCATCATAGAAAATTACGTACCCTCCAGGTATAATCCAAACCATGTCCATGTTTTATCAAGATTAATGTATTCTAAATATTTTCATTCTGACAACACCAACCTTGTGGGATTAAAATAATTCACTCATTAAAATCATTTTTCCATATCCAGGTACTCTAGGAAAACCATCTTAATATACCATTGAGAGGAAACATGCAACCAGGAACCTCCAACTGCCACAATAAATAGGTAAATGAATGAAGTTAAAACAAGAAACTTGGACATCGACCATTATACAAATTCTAAAGAGATCATACATGATCTCAGTGTCTCATTAACATGTAAACCTAGATTTAACCCATTCCACCACCTCTGATTCCATCCCCAACACCCACATGAATATATTAATTATTCTAACCATCAAAGGCCTCAAATGATTTCATATCATCCTAGCCTCCCTTCACATATATATCACATCATCCATCCTAGGATTATCTATCATAGGATAACATATCATCCAATCCTCCATTCCCCATATCACACAACATCCCTCTAGGCTCTTCAATACTAGGTTTATATCTCTAGGATCATATCCTAAGAAAATCAGAAAATTAATAAGAATGGACAAGAAATAAATAAGCCAACTAGACCCTGAAAATAAGTTATTAATCCTTCTCATAAAAAAGAGCTCCCATGGCTCCAAAATAAGGCACTCGGTCGTCTCAAGATAATGGGAAAATCATGCCCTTATAATTATATTTATCACACAATTATCTGTTATTCCATATTTAATTAACGAATTCATTTACTAATATGTTTCCACTATTGGAAACCTAAGGAATGAAGCTTTAATATGCCATCAAAGGAAGAACATGACCTTAGAATTTATTTTCAATTTCAAAAACCTAGATAAGTAACATTTTCAATTTACTTAAATTTTCAATTATTATCATCTAGAATAATCCTACTTTAGATTATCTATCAATTACATTAATCACATAGAAGGTCACATTTAATTACACATTCACAGTCCCATCAATTTTTTCAACACAAAATTATAATAATAATCATATTACAAACATTTATTTAATTGTTCATAAGATATTTAATTATTAATTAATTATATCTTTACACACTTTACTAATTTCTATATGCAACTCCAAGCATAATAATGTGATAACGAAGCATAGAATAGATATAACATTGTCTATCAAATCAAGAGGAAAACCATTATCATGGTATAAAGAAATAAACATTTTCAAAATGTGATGAAACCCAATTACATAATCTAGTTCATTATATATATGGTTAATTACATTTAAATCCAAAATTATAAACTATTCTAAATTTATCAATGCACATAAATAAAATTTAAGAAGCAATGAATCCCCTACCTAAAAAGCTGTCAATGATCATCACATAAGAATGGACCATGCCACAGACATCCACTCACCTATCCCTCAAAAATTGAATTTTTATGGGGAGTCCAAGTCATAACTACACCATAAAAAATCATAAATCCCCATTAGAAACATCATAGAACTTCTACCATCACAATCCAAGAAGAAACTGGATAAAATGACATCAAACTGGGAGAAACTACTAGAAAAAAAAGATGGAACATACCTTGGATAACCAAATATCAAATATGGAAGGCCAGAGATAGATTGAAATTGAAGGGATCTCAAAAACACCAAGGGTAAGATATGCTGGTCTCCTAGAACAAGAGAGGGTCACGTCTAGCCATAGGGTTTGGGGAAAACCCGAGTGGCAGAAACATTTAAAGATGTGTTGTATAGAGGATTTACATGACTTGGAATCCCCATTGATGACATATAATCCTCGAGGTTAGTTTTACACTGAAAAATGCATCAAATTTTATTATTTTACTCTAAAAATTTACAAATCATGAACTGGACCTCCATAAGTCATGTAAAACCCTTTCACATCATGTAACTTCATACAATGTGAATTCTTCATGCTTCAATCCTTTTGCATCCAAACCCCTATAGATCACTTTCATGACTCTTCTAATCACCACAAGCCTTGAAAACACACAAAGGGTCATTCCAAATAGATCCAATCACTTATAAATATATTTTTAATAATTTAATTATGTTTATTGGAATCAATTTTATGATTTAATTTTGTATAAAAAATTTATAAATTGTACTGTATAATATTTTTTATGTATTATTTTAAATATTATAAAGAATTATTTCATGACTAGGAATAAAGACGGTGTGTGATTTTGAGGCTCAGTGTGCCCAAAATAAATGTTGGAAGCTATTAAATATTAAATATAATGTGCAAGTGGTTTTCCTGAAAAATTAGAATAACTTCCAAATGGATTCCTGAATCAGAAATATAAGGGCACCATTATGTTCAAGGAAGTGAATTTACCCCTGGAGGGGGCTAACATTGACTACCATAGGCCAGCTTTGAATGTTGGTTTTCAGATTTTTAATCAATAAAATAAATTTTTAATTTATTTTATTTTGAAGTTATGTTGATGTAAAGATATTTCCTTTTAATTTATCCTTGTCAGAAAATTCAGGTTTATCACCATAACCCTAAAATTCCTATGATATGTGGCAAGGAACCCTCTCAACAAATGATGATGATGGATCGTGCAGATCATGGATCATCATGCCAATGAAGTTGTAGGATCCCATCAACAATGGTAACACAACCGTTCTTTATCAATGATTGATCCAAACTCATGGTAGGATATTGTTTTATGATTTTACATCTTGTTATTAATCTAGGAATAACATATATCAATTCAACGAATAATAATTGATACGTGCATTGTTGGTAGGTTTAAATTAGATGGAATTGTTTTCTCTTCATTCATATTTCTAATGAGAATAAATCAAAGTCGACACTTACAAAGTCTGAGGTTCAGTCCTTGGGTATTCATTATGATTTCCTCTCCCTAGTTCTTTGTGATTTCTTTGTCGGACCCTATTGGACATGATTCAAATTTTTGGTGGGTTCCAAATGTGATTAGGCCCCCATATTGGAGTAAAACTGATAAAAAATGCTAGATTTGTGTAGATCGAGTCCTAAGGAACCCATATCTGCAACTATTTTGGTTTACTAACACCATAGGTGGCCTGGTGGTTCGCCGAAGGGACCGCCATCATAGCTATGGTGTAGTTGTCTAGTGAGGTGAGGTGGAAGTGTAAGGTGTCATGGATCGATGACATGTGGTAGCATGGATCTGAGATAGGTTGTGGTGGCTTGAGGCGGCTAGAAGTGGCTAGAGCTCTGATGAAGGAATGGAAGAGCTATGAGGACGGAGCAGTGGAGATACGAGGACAGAGCAGCAGAGCCACATGGGACCCATGGGGGATGTGGAGGAAAGTTCATATGTGGCACACAGAGCCATATGGTGAAGTGTTTGTGGGTCACGATGAGTCTGCACGACGCGGCGGGGCAACCGCTTGGGGCACAGGCCAGTAAAGTAGACCAGATGCAGAGGGCTGAAGTGGCCCAGTGGGTTGCGACTAGGAAGGTCAGGTAGTTTGGAGTGGGCCAGAGCAGGACAAAAAGGCTAGAGAAGACCAGGCGGGCCGAAGTAGGCCAGAGCAGGTCGGTCCACGCCAAGTGGACTGGGCTGGGCAGAAAGGGTCGGACTCGGGTCGATCCACATCCCAGTAACCCCATTTTGAATCTTCAAACCCCCATATCTTTCCAACATTACATCTGATTGATGAATCATATGCGAAGTTGGGACCCTGATGATGTGATGGTCCTTTTGAGACCTATAGGGTGTTTTAGATTGGACATAATTTTGGTTAAATGGGTTATTTACATGTGTAGTACCTAGGGTCAAGGGACATGATGGGTGTGACAACTACTACTCATTGTACACCCTCTTTTTCTACATGGGTTGATTATCACATTCACTGTATCATGGACAAGTTTTATTAGGGTTAATTCCCTTTATCATTTCTCTAAAGGTTTGTTAGTATAATTTCCTACTCATGGGAGTAGGATCCCTTCAACAGGGCTTCTAGTATAGAGTTGTTGGAATCCCCTGAGAGTCCTAGAGTGGATCCTATATTCTTTCTTCATGCCCTACGTAGAGTCTTCGGTACTAACGTGACCAACTTCACCAAATGTCGATCCTCTACATAGGAGGTAAATCCAGATGGATTTGTTGGTATCTCCCCATGTCCTTGGCTATGGTCATCCTCTGGTGTATCATATCTCTCTTTAAATCATTCAGCAAATCTCTCTCTCATGATGATTTATGAAAAATGATACTTATCGAATGGATGTCATCAGTGGTAGCGGACATAGTATTATGTTCTCATGTATGTGTTGTTTGTGGAATCTTCAAACTGAATCCCTAGTGTTTTATGCAGTGGTTATGACTTACCCTAGGTTGTGTGGTATGGTTTGAGTATATCTGGATATTCTTGTTATATGTTGTATATAGATACTTTTGTAGAGCTAACGGTATATTTTCCTTGTTTATTTCATTATGATTTCTAGGTTTCCTAATGTGTATTGTTATACTCACCAATGCATGCTCTTCACCCACACATGTCATGTCTTGTGTAGATGAGAGACCTTTTGACCAAGTCAAGGGTGGACCTAGACCAGACTAATCCTTGTGAGATTAGACAGACCATGGTGTTCTTATAGATTCAAACAATATCCCTAGCACCTTTCCTTTAGGTAGGTTTTTCTACGGATTAGTGTCATAAATTTTTTACTACCTTTATTTTTAGTGGGTTTGTATTCTGGACCTATTTAATTTCCATTACATTCACTATTGTACTCTAGTTATGGTTTATAGTGCTCTGTATGCATTTTTTACTTAGTGTTTTTACATTTAAGCATTTGTGTCTTGGAGATGTGAGTGTGCGTACATATACTTTAGGATAATGCCTCCAATTTGTGTGGCATGCCTACTCAGTTCTAGTCACCAGCCCATGGCCTATTGGAGTAGGGGTTGGGGTAGTCACAGCATGGGCCCCTTTTGTATGGGTCGTGATAGAGTGGTATTAGAGGTGGTCAGTTCTACTTTAGGACCAAGTGTCTATGAGACCGGTTTGGGACCATAGTGTTAAGTGTTTTGAGTTTGACATTCAGTACGGGGACTCTAATGTTGGTTTGGCAGTCAACATATCCATACAACAGGACTCTGATAACCTTATTTTCAACTCGGTACATGATAACTCTTGTTGAAGGGAGAACAATGGTACATGCATCATATAAGAATGGGTTGTGATTTTCATGTCCTTCTTGAGTCATCTATCCAGATATACTCATTGATTGTGGTACATATTGTTTCCTTATAGGATACCTCCATGATGCATACCAACAAGGATTCAGTATCTCGGTCATGAGGATAACCCCCTAAGTGATGAGGCTTTAATACAGGGACCAATTTTTCATATGTTACCTCAATGTGGTCCACCAGCTATACCACCACTAGTAGAGCTACTAGTGGTACCTGTAGTACTAGTAGACAAGGAGCGCAGGCTCAGTGCACTCCATGAGTTTCAAAGACAGAGACCCATCAGTTTCAGAGGAAGTCATGGCACTCAAACAACTAAGGAATGGCTTGAGGTGGTGACATTAGTTGTTCTTTTAGTCAGGACACTAGTGGATCAGATGGTGGTCCTAGCAGCGAGCCTTCTACAGGGCTCAGTAGTGCGATGGTGGAGTTTGGATAACCAAACTCACCAAGAGGTGATACTCTCATGCATAGATTTTGAGTGCCTATTCTGAGAGGATCTCTCAATAGTTACGTTGAGATATGTGTGTATACAATAGATTCTCCATCTGCAGTAGGGTAGTATGATAGTAGCTGATTATTCATCGAGGTTCACTAACCTTCTCAAGTAATCGATAGATATTGTTTGGGATCATTACTTCAAGGCATGGACCTTTTAGAGAGGTATATGTAGAGACATTTATCCAATATTATCCCTATAATAATTACTACTTATGTTAGGGTGCTTGAGCAGGCCTTAGTGGTGGAGAGCTTCCTGGCTGAGCAAAGACAGCTGGTGACCGTCAATAGGGTATAAGTAAGTGCATAGACCTTGGAAGTAGGGAGCTGATGTCAGCCTTAGGGATCCAAATGTGGGATATGTTTCAAGATTAGGTCCCATGATAGAGGATCTACCGTTCAATGTTCATAGGGTGGATCCAGTCAACCTTGAGAGAGGTGTTACTACTCATGTTACAATAGGGGACATCTCACTCGAGATTTTCCAACCCATTGTGTTGTTAATAGGGAGACAGTGGATGGACTACCAAGATAGAGGTAGAGACTGAGTAGGCAGATCCATAGGGTAGTAGATTTTCCAAAAGAGTTATGATAGCATTGGGAGGTTATAAACATTTCGACTTGCTATCACAACCACCCCAAACCAGTCTGCAACAGACTTAGAGAGCTAGATGATAGGGGCGAGGATAGCTGCAGGCGGTCGAGGCATATGACCCAGAGACTCTCAGGATGATTCAAGGTATGATATGTATCTTTTCTACTTTAGTTATAGTACTGATAGACATATGTGCTAGTCATTACTTCCTCTCCATATATCTTTTATGAGACTGTGATATTCTAGTGGAACTATTGAATCAACCCTTACGCTTGGAGACACCTATAGTAGAAGACTCGATGATAACACATCTATGCCAATAGTATAACCTTACCCTTAGATATGAGAGTTTCAGTTGGAATCTCTTTGTGTCTACGTTGAGGCCTTACGATGTCATTCTTGGTAGGGAATGGTTATCTTCGTTCCATGACTAGATTGACTATTTTAGGTGAAGGGTGTGGTGTGTTCACAATGATGGAATGAGGTATTCCTTTTTTTAGTGAAAAAAAACACAAGAAGCATAGAATGGACTCATCTGTAGGAGGGAAAATCTGATCACTCATCACTTGGCTAGCCTGACCCTTAGTACAGCAGATGTTATGAGATTCTAGTTCCCAATAGTAGTGGCGGAGTATGAGGACATCTTCCTAGAAGATGTTCCAAGATTACCTCCCCACTGGTAGATCAACCTTTGCATCGAATTCCACCCTGGGATGGAACTGATATCCTCACCAGTATATCGGATGTCTCCCATACAGTTTTTAAATCTGAGGATGGAGTTGGAGTATTTCCATAGGAAGGGCTTCTTGAGACCCAATTTTTCACCTTGGTCAGCCCCAGTGTTGTTTCCCAAAAAGACATATTGAAGCTTGAGGTTTTTTGTGTATTACTGGAACCTAAACCAGGTGACCTGGAAGAACAAGTATTCAATATTGATGATTGATGACCTCTTCAACCATTTGATAGGGGCACAATGGTTCTCAAAGTTTGACTTTCAATCAGGTTATCACCAGCTACAAGTAAGGGATGAGGATATATCGAAGAAGGCTTTCAGATTCCACTACAGTCATTGTGAGTACTTAGTGATTCTTTTTGGCTTGATGAAAATCCCATTAGTGTTCTTGGGACTCATGAATCAGATCTTCCATCTCTACTTAGACTGGTTCATGGTGGTCTTCATCAAATATATCCTTATGTACTCAGCGTCTAAGGAGGAGTATGTAAGATACTTAAGGATGGTTCAGGAAATACTAAGAGAGAACAAAATTTATGTGAAACTCTATAAGTTCTAGTTATGGATTTAGGCAATCCTCATTCTGGGACATGTTATATTAGTTGATGGAGTGGTAGTGATCCCATCCAAGGTAGAGGCAGTGTTAGCATGGGAGCCATCTTGGAGTGTGACAAGGTACGAAGCTTCCTTGGGATATCAGGATATTACCGGATATTCATACCTAATTTATCCAGGCAATCAAAACTTATGATTTCTTTGAACTAAAAGGGGAAGCCTTTCTTATGGATTTGTAAGTGTCAAAAGGCTTTCTAGTAGTTGATGCAGAGTTTGACGAGCACCATGATATTTAGATTATCGGAGGAGGGTGTTGATTACGTAGTGTTCTCTGATGCATCAAGAACTAGGCTTGGTTTTGATCCGATGTAGACTCAAGCAGTGATTTCCTATAGATCATGTCTTTTGAGACCACATGAGAATAACTACATGACTCGTGATCTTGAGTTGTTAGTGGTATTCTTCATATTGAAGATGTGGTGGTATTACCTGATGGGTGAGAATTTTATCGTCTACTATGATCACAAGAGTCTCAGGTATATCTTCTCTCAGATGGATATGAACCCGAGATAGTGGTGATGGCTAGAGTTCCTTCAGGATTATGACTTTGAGATATTTTATACACTTGGGAAGGGGAACTTGGTGGTAGATGACTTCAACAGGAGATCGAGTTCATAGTTTTTTGATGTGAAATTGGATCATTTTTCCTTTTTGTATTTATCCTTCATGGATAGATATGGGGAAGCTTACCTTCAGTTGATAATTTTTACCTCTACACTCATACAGTGAGTCATGGAGGCATAGTTTGGGGATAACCACTATGAGATTCTATGTACTCAGTTATCCATAAGACATGATCCTGATGGATATTGGAAAGGTGGGGAGAAAGTATTTTTTTCAAATTATGCATAGTTGTACTAGTTGTGTTGCGGGAGGAGGTTTTAAGGGATTTCTACACATCCCCATTAGAGATACATCTAGGTGTGGTGTAGATATACAAGGACCTCCAACTTCAGTTTTGGTGTCCATAAATGAAGAAGGCAGTTATGAAGTTTATTTCTTGGTGCATCACTTATCAGTATGTGAAGGATGAGCACCAAGTTCCAGTGGGATTAGCTCAACCCCTTAAGGTGCCAAAGTGGAAGTGGGATTAGATATTTATGGAATTTACAATGGGTTTACCATGCATGTCTAGGTGAAACAATACCATCTTGGTGATCTTTGAACAACTCACCAAGTGATCCCACTTCCTACCTATTCGGGAAAAGAGTTTAGTATAGAGATTGTGGCGGCTCTACGTGCAGGAGATAGTTCGGCTTCACAAAGTTCCATTGATGATTGTTTTTTATAATTATTCGCATTTAACATCTTGGTTTTAGAATGGATTTTAGGAGGTGTTTTGGAGTCAATTACTCTTGAGAATGACATTTCATCCCCAGATGGATGGCCAGATGGATAGGACCATTCGGGTTCTAGAGGACATGTTGTTGGCCTACATCTTGGAATTTAGTCGTAGTTAGGAGGATAACCTGCCACTGGTGGAGTTTTTGTACAACAATATCCACCATTCCACCATTGGTATGGCACCATTAAAAACTCTATACAAGCGAACCTATAGGTCACTACTTTTCTAGATTGACCCAGGAAAGTCATTACTTATGGGACTGGAGTTGGTGCGAGTTACTAATGAGAAGGTGGAGATCACCTAGGAGTGGATGAAGACTGCACTGAGCTAGCATAAGTGATATTCCAATAAGATGTATACCCCCTTGGAGTTCTATGAGGGAGACCATGCATTCTTTCAGGTCTCACCTCAATGTGGGTTGTAGAGATTTGGTCAAGATAGCAAGTTATCTCCAATTTTCATCATCTCTTTTCAGATACTCTGTAGAGTTAATGAGGTGGAATACCACCTAGATATACCCCGGCAGTAGTACCGAGTACACAATTCCTTCCATGTGTTATAGCTGAGGAGGTACATGGATGACCCATCGCACGTCATCGACTGGGGAAAGCTAGACATTGAGGATGGAGTGAATTTTGTTAAGTACCTAGTGGATATCGAGGATTAAAAAAAGATAGTCCTTAATGGGTGAGAAGTTCCTTTAATTCATGTTCAGTGGTAGCATGAGAATCTCTAGGAGAGCATGTGGGAGAGGGAGGCATAGATTCATGGGTAGTACTCACATCATTTCGAGTAGCATTGTTTTTGGTTTTTAGGGATGTAAAGCCCTCGGTTGGGGAGAATATAATGTCCGAGATAATTTTGTGTATTATTTTAAATATTATATGAAATTATTTTGAGACTTGGCGCTGAGATGATGTGCAATTCCAAGGCCCAGTGTGCCCAGAATAAATGTTGGAAAAATATTAAAAATTAAACACCACACATGAGCAGTTTTCTTGAAAAAGAAGAATAACATCCAAATTGGTGCCCATATCAGAAATATAAGGGCACAGTTTCATTTAGAGTAGCAATTTTAGCCTAGGAGGGGCCTATCATCAGTCGATGTGGGCTGGCTATGAAAGTTAGTTTTTGGACGTTTAATAAATAAGTAAATTGTTAATTTATTTTATTTTGACATTACATTGACATAGTGACATATACTTTTAATTGATCCTTATTAAGAAATTTAGGGTTATCACCATAACCCTAAAATTCTTCTAAGATGTGTCAAGGAACCCTCTTGAAAAATGGTGATAACAGATCAAGTGGATCGTGGATCATCGGACCAATGAAGTTGGATGATCTTGTCAATGACGGAAACACAACTATTCTTCATGAACGATCGATCAAAACTATAGCTAGGATGTTGTTATATAATTTTCCATCCTATTTTTAATATGATACAAATTAGGATCAATTCAATGAACAAGAATTGAAACACACCTTATCGGTAGTCTTAAATTAGATGGAATTGTTTTCTCTTCATTCATCCTTCTATTGAGAAAGAATGGAGGCTGACATGAACAAAGGTTGAGGTTCATTCCTTGGGTGTTCCTTGTGATTTTCCCTCCCCCATTCTTTTCACTTTTGTTTTTGGACCCTCATGGTCATAGTTTTACTTTTTGGGTGGTTCCAAACGTGATCGGACCCCCGGTTTGAATGAAAATCAAGAACGAAGGCCGGATCTGTGTAGATCTGGTCCTCAAGAACCAATATCTTCAATTGTTTTTGGGTTTTTGAAACTGTAGGTGGACTAGTGGTCCGTACAGGGAACCACTGATGTGGGTCTAGTGAGGCGAGGCAGTGGTGTGTGGTGGTGTAGATTGATGGTGTGTGGTGGCGTGGATTGGCAGCTGGAGGTGGCAGTTGGAGGCAGCTATCGGTGGAAGCCAATAGTGGCTGGAGTTGTAGGGATGGATCGAAAGAGATGTGTGGGATCCACATGGGATGTGGAGGTCAGAGTCCATGCAGTGACTGGAGCCGCATGGTGAGGTGGTCACTGAGCATTGTGAGGTCACGGGATGGGACGGAGCAACCGTGTGGGATGTGGGCCAACAAAGAAAGTCAGATATAGAGGGCCAGAGTAGGCTAGTGGGGTGTGACCAAGTGGTCAAGTGGGCCAGTGGCCTAGGCGATCCGGAGCGGGTTGAGCCAGGTGGACAGGGCTGGGCTGGGTGGATAGGGCCGGGCCAAACAGGTCGGACATGGGTTTTTCCAAAACCTAGTAAACCCCCCTTCTGAATCTTCAAACCCCCATATCATTAAAATCATACGTCTGATTGATGAGTTGTATATGGAATTGGGACCCTGACGATGAGATGGTACATTTGAGACCTATGGTGGGTTTTAACTTGGACATAATTATAGGGACATGATCCGTTTACTTGGGAAGTACCCAGGGTCAGGGGACATGATCGTTGTGACTACTACTACTCATCATGCACCCTCATTTTCTACATGGGTTGATTCTATCATCCACCATATCTTAGATAAGTTTTGTTAAGGTTAGTTCCATTTATCGTTTACTTGAATTTTTTTGGTATCGCTTCCTAATCATGATATTATGATACCTTCATCATGAATTCTTGGATAGAGTTGTTGGAATCCACTGAGAGGCCCAAAACGGATCCTTTATTCCTTCATCGTTCCCTAGGTAGAGTCTTTAGTATTGAAATGACCAACATCATCGAGAATATATCCTCTACTTAGTGGGTTAATCTATATGGAGTTCTTAGTATCACCCCATGGACCTGGCTGTGATCCTCCTCTAATGTGTCATATCTCTCTTGAGATCATTTAGTGTATCTCTCTCTCATGATGGTTTCTGATGAAAAGCACTTCTCAGATGGACATCATCAGTGCTATCAGACTCAGGAGTGTGTTCTCTAATATGTGTGCTTCATTAAATCTTTGATTGGAATCCCTAGTGTTGGTATGAGTGGTTATGAATTACTTTAGGATGTGTGGTATTTTCTTAGTATATCTGGATATTCTTGTTATATGTGGTAGAAATATACTTGTGTAGAGCTGATTTTATCTTTCCCTTGTGTATTTATTTATGGTTTTAGGGTGTCCAACTAAGTATTTTTATACTCACCCATACATGGTATTTTCCCACACACATCATGTCTTGTGTAGACGAGTGACTTTTTGACCGAGTCTAGGGTGGACTAGGACCGGATGGATCCTTATGAGATCAAACAGACCATGGCATTCATATGGCTTTAGACAGTATCCCCAGTACCTTTTCATCATGTAGGGTTTTCTACAGACAAGTTTCAAGAACTTTTTTAAAAAATTTCTTTTTGGTGGGATTGTATTCTAGCCCTGTTTACTATCTAGAAATTTCACTTTTCTACTCTGGTAGTGGGTTATAGTGGTTTTCATGCATTGTTTACTTAGTGTTTTTACATTTCATCATTTGTGGCTTGTGGATGTGTGCGTTCGTACAGGTACTTGAGGATAATGTCTCCCATTGGTGTGACATGCCTACTCAGTGCTAGTCACCAATCCATGGACTATTAGAGGTGGGATGGAGGTAGTGACATCATGGGCCCCTCTTGGATGGGTTGTCACATACATAAAATACATTTTTCTGATGTAATTTTTTCCTATGATTTTTTAATTTTTATATTAAATTAATTTCTACCAAATCTAAAAAATTAATCATGAAAAATTATTTCCATATTTGGAATATTTAGGTCCAAATTTTTCAAATAGATAACTTTTATTTTTTGTAATTATTAATAGTAATAATATTAAATTCTTTTTACCATATTAATTTTAAAATGGGTTAATTGGGCTTGAAAAAATGCGATAAGGTTTCAAATTCATTAAAAAAATTGACCTTATTTCATTTTTTGTGTTTAATTATCCATTAATAATAAATACATTGAAAATATTATATTCTATAGACATTTAACTTTGATTTTTTACAGTTATAATATTATGTAAAAGATAAAGTCAAAAATTTCACTTTCTTACTTTTAATATCTATAGTATTTTGTGACTAAGATAAAAACTAATTATTTTTTGTTCTAAATTATTAAGTTAAATATGTATTAGATTTTTCATCATGTTAATTAAATTATAATTTTATGTTATGAAGTTATCATCTTAATTGGTTATGAAAGGCAGACACTACACTTCTTTATGTAGTGAAAAAAATAAAGTAAATTACCGTAAAAATTCTAAAAGTAATAGTTATTGGTTGATTTAAAGTGTCCCATAAATTTATAAGATAAATAATAAATATTATAAACATTTTAATTATTTTTATTTGGATTAAATTTCTATCATGTAGTTATCAATTAAAAATTATGTGAATAGTTATTCATATTACATGAATAGTATTTTATGTTAAATATTTTCTATTAGTTAATAAATACTCCTAAATATATATAAATAAAATAATTATATTGAGAAATCATAAAACATTTCAACTATTTTCCATTTATGATCCAAATTTGACCATATATGTAAAATTATAATCATTTTATATTGAAATGTAATTACTAATGTTAAGGTTAAATTTGGTAAACCAAGGGGTTAAAATAAAATAATAGGTTTAAAATGATATATAAACATATGAATTTTTTATTTTATTACTATATTACTATATTATATTATTTATCATATAATTCATATCATTTTAGAACCATTATACTTGATTTAAACACATATTATATTATTATATTTTATTTATTTCTAAAAATGATATTGATGATATTTTATAATAAATAATAATTAGTTAAATATTTAAAACTCTTCAAAATCATAACTTTATATAATTGAATTTAATATGGTTATAAACATCAACCATGTTCATTTATGGTACACATGTCCTATTATAATAACTTTCTTTAAACATAAATAGTAAAAAAACATCGATATCATTGTAATTTTAAAAAGGGATAATGACATGTAAAAATAAATAGTTAAGGGAGAAAAAAGCCCATAAAATTTTCCAAAAATTATTATATGGGTTTATTTAGACCCAAAATCAAATTTTATTAGAATTATTTCAATTTGTAACAATTTTTCCTTGAAAATTAATTGATATTAATTTAATACTGTAAGTAATTCCAAGATTTTAACTCCCCTCAATTATGAAATAAAACCCTTATCCTATCTTCATTATACATTTTTAGTTTTTATATCAGAAAATACAAATAATAATACCATTATTTATTCCTTCCCTATTTTTATATCTTCTTGTCTTCTCAAAACAACATCCTTTAAAGGATTTTGGAATAATCGAAAAGTTGTTTCTCAATAAAGGTGCATACCAATTAACTGATCTTTTTCACATTTAGTTATTCTTATACCACATATAAATCAATAATATAATTTAAAAAATAATGAATTTAGTATATTTAATATGATGAATTTTTCTTATTATTATCTAATTACAAATATCCAGTTTCTTCCTATCTATTGAAAATGTTAACGTTGCTTGTGTGTGTATATGGACTACCACCTTCACGAAGCGAAGAGATTAATTTCCTATTTACATGGCTGGTAATAAGGATAGATTTATAAAATATATATAATTTATATTATATAAAAACGATTATATAAAGGTGAATTATTATTTATCTTTCCTTTATTCCATCCTCCAAAAACTAAAAATTGTTTACATGCATATATACAGTCTATGATCTCCATGAATGAAGCAATTAATTTGTAAATATCTATCATTTATGAATGAATATATATATATATATAATTAATATATAATATATTTATATCGTAAATAATATTTTGGGGAATATAGAACCATGATCAATTTAAAATGACCAGAACTGCCAAACCAAAACTCTCATGAATAATGAAACAGTTGACACGATAAAACAATGGTTTTAATAAGGAATTATTAATAAATGGGTGTTGAAATGTTACAAGTGCATCATATATGATATAGTAAATATTCTAATTACACTAGTATATAATTATACCAAATTTTTATTTACTATAAATGTGGTTAAATATCTATCAAATCAAGTCAAACTCAAGGTAATAAATTTATGTTATAATCTCATTATTTACTAGGATTGTTTGTGATTATGATTATGATAATTAAATTTTATGATCTATCTATCATGAAAAGATATAATTTTATATAACTATGGTTATCACTATATATTTCATATTTTCCTTCTATTTTCCTCTAATTAAGAACTCAAGAGACCTATATAATGCTTTTTAATGGAAATAAATGTTATTTTTCACTTTAGCTGAAAATAAGTTTTATTCAATATCCATGATTTCCTAAAATTAATTAAATATTTTTTTAATATTATATTTTGTTAAAATAATTTCATTTAAACACATAAATGATTTTTTACAAAAAATGACTAAATTGAGTATTCTTTTTGTTCTGTGAATATGGAACTTTTAAATTTTTATAAAAAATATGTATAAAATCTTTGTTTTAACATACATGTCATGAATGAAATTTTATACCATCATCATAGCTCAATTATATAAATCATACATTACATTTTTTTTAAATTTTACTTTTTAATAATATTTAATCAATTATATTTTTAAAATTTTCAGATTTTAAAGACGTTATTTAATTGTTAGAAGGGTATTTTTTACAATAAATTTTACAAGTGATCTTTTATGGAAATTTTTGTCAAAGTTTTAAACATTTTTTGTTTTTTATTCATTACTAGTGCTATGTCTAAATGGCTAAAAGGCCTTCTTTTTATTCATTTTTTATAATTCCCATTTTAAGGGTTTACGGGGAACCCTTAAATGGATCATAATCTTCATGATGTTACATGAACCAAAGGTATTAAAGGAAATCATACAAATTATAAATACATGTAACTTCCCCTCCCCAACATCTTCATCATGATGTTATCTCTCCACTTTCTCATGGTTGTTCTACTAGGCTTCTCTTGTAAGCACCATCTGGTCTTGATGGCATGTTTCATACCCTCTCATTCTTCTAAATTTATTATCTTATGATCTAGTGAATGCACCTTCTCTATATCCTCATCTAGAGCCTACTCCTTGTTGAGTATCCATATTCCATTAAGTGAAATTTCATGTGTCTTGAAGTCCTTGAGGTGGCTCGGAAGTATTGAAGTTTACTGAAGGCCTTGAGATGGCCCAAAGGCCTTGAGTGTCCCGAAGGCCTTGAAGGACCCAATGACCAAATTAGCGGCCCAAAATCCCAAATGGGTGAATAGTTTTGGCTGGTAAATTACTAAAAAATATTTTTTATAGTACTGCTACTCCAACCCATAAATATGTCTCCACCCAGATTTGATCTCACGTCTCTTTGATGCACTTATCGTGTCCTCACCAACCGGGATGAGGCTCTTATGCCATTACTACTGCTACAATAAATTGATACCATCCTTATTCTTTCTCTTGATGAATTTTGATTTTGATTATTACATTTTTATTAAAGTTGGATATTTTTTATAGGTTATGTTATGATGAAATTTCAAAAATATCATGAAACTTTTTTCTATTTCACTGGTTATGTAATATGATGAATGATTTTTCATCTTTTGGAACACCTATGAATGTATTATTATACCGTTACTAGTGTTCCCAGAATTATGAATCCATAATATTAATTGTTTAATAATGGATATCTCATGATATAATAATAACTAGAATGGGGTGTTAACCTTATTCTGTAATCAACATTATCCACAACAATAGTTTTGGGAGTGAATCTTCAAAAAGGATGTGATGAAATGGGGAGTGAACCCAAAAAACTATGATATTCTTAGATGTAATCCATGAATAATGAAATTATTTACTATTATTGTGTATATTCCACAACCTTATGTCTTCTTCCAATCTTATGCTATCATATATCATGTTCTTTGATTCCTTCATGACCCGTGTCTTATAAAATATCATGCTTTATTACATGACTCAATATTTTTGTCTATAATATGAAAGGTATAGTTATAAAATGTAAATATCAATTCCTAATAATGTTATTATCATGTTATTCCAAATTGGTCATTGTGATCTCCCTTGTGAACCTTTACTGGGCATATGAGCTCACCCATTAATTGTTTTTCATTGTGTAGATTATGATCAAAAGTTTTAAGTATTATATGTCTATAATGGTTGTTATTTTTGAATATCAATGTTGGATATGATGTCAATCACTAATGAATAATTTTTTATATATCAATTTTTTCAATGAAACTTATCTTATATGATAATGAATGGATTATAAAAATATATATTTAATATTCATCAAATAAGATGTAATATTTATGTATGATATATATGGGTCACTATAGTTAGAACTATTTTAGTATTAAATTAATAATTAGATATTAGGATTATAATTTTTCTAAACCATTATGATATGATAAATAATAGGATAACATCCAAAAAAATTTGGTAAGATATTGATTATGAGGTATCCTTAGAGATTCATTTATTTTTGGAAACTACTATTGGATCTAGTTTTGGAACAGACACGTATAGTGGTAATAATATGCAAAAATATTTGTTTGATGTATATCTTGGCCATTATTCTGATGCACAGTATGTATTACCTTATTGTTCATATTTTCTTTACACTCTTTGGGGATATTATTTAATTAAATCACAGTTTACTTATAAACCCATATGAAGGATTTAAATAGATGATAAACAAAGATAGAGTAGATGAATCCTATGGTATCATAGATTGAAAACAATGTGTCATGATTTAGACACCTTTTGAATTATTTTTAATTTTTATATGGTTCCTCACTATTACTGTTATTTCACACAGTATACATTTTTTGATTAGTCAATGGATAGAACATTACTATTTCATGTTAATATAGTATGTGATAAAAAATATAATGATTTTACTCATAAGGAATCAAAGGAAACATGGGATTAATGTTGAAACCATGTCATTATAAAAAAACAATAACATTATATGTTTAAAAATATCCACATGGGTGATTTTCATAACACACTTAATAAGAGAAAAATAGTTTTCCAGGAAGAAAATGATGAAAAGAATATTCTGCTTCCTATATGTCATATATGTGGGAATAAGAACTCGTGGAAATGTCTTAGAGGAATAAGAATATTTTTTATGTTTGAAATAGAAGGGAATAATGAAATTAATTACAATGTAAAAATAAAGAGTTTTATAGAGGGAAATGAACTTCTTCATAAGGTACCATTTACATTTTAATGTCTTATGTGTGTCTAATATGGGATTTATTTGAGCTAATTCCCCAATCCAATGGTTTATTCCGAGACCAAGGAAGGATATATTCTAGGAAAGTCATTTAAATGAAATGATTGAAGTGTTCATGTATTAGGATTTTATAATTACATTTTCAAAGTTTTATATCAATGATATTCTTGATATAAGTATCATCTAGGAATTATTCTATATTATTTTTTCTTTATTTATTTTAAAACATACATCAGATGGTAATAATAACCAAGAAAAATGATTTAGTGGTAAGGAGATAATGTTCAGTTTAGATTAAGTGATGATTTAAATTGGAATCATATTTTTTTCATGGAGGTTAATATAAGAGTTATTGATACCATTATGGGTTTATAAGTTTATGGTTGAAAATAAGTACAAAAGTCATATATTCCCCTTTTGAGTTTCAAATTGATGGTTTTTTAGGTGATTTTAAATTTTTTTCTATGTTTTATATAGAATAATATATTTTGGATTGAATAACCCTTTGGTTCAGTATATGATTTTATGTTAAGTTAATTATGGTCTATTAGATTATGGGATATTAATAATCCTGATGGTTGAAAATTGATTCCTTTAAAAGGATATATTTTATGAGATATCTATGTTCAAGATAAGGACTAACATTCATGTTAGTATATAAATTTGATTCATTATATATTGGGGAAGTTAAATACATTATAATATTATATAGTGTTTTATCGTGGTGGATAAGGATATTTAATGATATTATCTATTGGATTTTGGTATATGAAACGTTTAGGATTAATATGTGATTTAAAATGAAATATTATTTCTGTATTTTAAAATTAAATTTGTTGGGATATAAGCAGAATATTATGAGATCACATTTGAGGTTAAAACATTGTTTACTATTTTTTATTCAGGTTATCTTGGATGTAGGGTTATTTATGAAATTATCTAAGTGGAACCTTTTTTTATTATTAATGAAATTTTGGACTTAAATGTATTAATTAAACATATAAAGGTTTATACATTATAGAAATTATCATAAAATTTCATAGACATTTATTTTTGGTTAATATTTAATAATTAAAGGAAAATCTTTATATCCTTTTCTAAATTATGAAGTTTATTTTTGTGATTTGGGCATGAAAAACACATCTAGAATACAAATAATTTGTAAAAAAAGATTATATTGTGGTGGAAATATATCTAATATGAAATTATACTTATAAAGAAAATAAATTTCCTTATTTTCATAGTCTATATTGTAAAGGAATTCATCAACCCTTAGAAAAGGATCTTGAAAGAGAAATGTCATCCCATTACATTTATTTCTAATGGATCGATAGTCTTTTTCACATGTCATTGATTTATGTTTTTTGGTCATTAACATTATTCAGATCATTCATATTATTTTGATCAATGTTCTCTATAACTCTCAATAATTATTAGGATATCATATTTTTATCTGTGAATATATTTTCATATTCTAGTAATGTTCATCTATTTAGAAACCTAGTTATGTGTTTTTTCAGATGACCTTTGTATTTCCCTTTCCCTCATTTCAAGAGGATGGTTTATTAACCCTTTTTATGATGAGGGTTTTTAAGAAATGAATTTTAAATTATAAAACTATTTATTACTGAGAAAAAATTTTAAAATTGTGCAGAAGAAATTTGTTAAATGGGGTGATAATGAGACATAAAGAGGTTTTAAAAGAACATTATGTTTTCAAGTGTATACAACATGAAACACTGCGATTAAATTAAACAAAAAATATTAGTATCTAAATGTGTTCATTATAATATATCCATTTAAATGGAGGTTATTAATATTAATAACTACATTATAAAATATAAATAAAATTCCTATAAAATTAAAAATGTATTTATTATGTCTTAGGAAATAAAAACTCAATTTTTAATGATGTATTTTTATTCATCAACATAAATTTTAATTTACTATTGTGAGATAATATTATTATAATTTTTTTGAACATTTAAAATTTTTAATTTATAAAAATATATTAATTATAAAATAAAAATATCAAAATTAGGTTTTGGTGAAATTATGGGATTTTTTTGAAAAAAAAATTAGTGAATATTAAGAAATATCTATTTTATTGAACACTTTATTTTTTATACAAGCATTTAAAAAACATCATTTTTTTTAAAATTTATTCAAGCTTAAATCAGTTCTCTTATATTTTTAATAAATCATTTAAGTTCATTTGAATCAATTTTATTTATGAATTTGTTATAAGAACATTTTTAAATGTAAAAATTAATTTTTACGGAAAAATCATTTCCGTTGTGCATTGTGTTTTTGTATTTAATTAATTTCTAAAACTTATATAAATTTAATGCATAAAAATTTAGTTCAATATTTGTTAAATATTCCCCTTTAATTTTTTTCATTATGAGGAGTATCCGTTGTAAATTTATAATTACCACAGTAAATGTAGAATCTGTTAATTACGGTTTAATAAAATGTGATAAGGATTCAAATTCATTAAAACACTTTAATTATTTTCATTGGATTAGTTTATTTCATTCATAATCATACAAATATAAAAAATATGAACTTTCCATTAAAATATTATTTTTAACTTTATAATATTTATGTAAGTGATCAACCAAGAAATGATACTTTCTTTATTTTATTATCTATTATATTTTGTGATATTGGTAAAAACAACTTATATTATATTATAAATATTTATCTAAATGTTGAATAAGTTTTTCTCATGGTTATTTATTTTTTATTTTAAGTGGTGATATAGTCACCTTAAATACATATGCAATGTTGACACGGCGCTTGTGCAAGAAGTAAAAAAATAATGTAAATTATTTTAAAAACTCTATAAGTAATATTTTTTATCAATTTAAAGTTTCACAATAAAATTTATTAATAGTATAACATATTATATTTTTATAAATGTTTATATTCAAATTCAATTTTTTTCGTGTTGTTTTCAATGTTAAATTATGTGAATAGTTTTTAAAATAACATTAATTGTGTTTTATATTAAATATATTTAATAAATTTCTTTAAAAATACTAAAAATATTAATGAATAAAATTTTAATGATAAATGTTATAAATTTTCATCTATTTACCATTTATGATCCATCTTTTACCTTATAATCAAAATTATGACCCTTTACTATTGAAAAATGTCATTTCCATAGTTAAGGTAAAAATTGGTTAACTAAAGGGTTAAACTAGAGGATAAGGTTTAAAATGATATCTAAAAAAGTTAAAATTTTATTAGATGAATATATAATCGACATATATTATTTTTATTATATGTTATATAATTTTGGTACCATTTTAGAATAGTTAGTCACATGCTATATTATAATATTTCATTTATTTCCCAAAATGAAATTAATGAAATTTTATAATGAATAATATTTTATTAAATGTTATTAAAATAACAAAAAACCTATACTAAGACTAGTAAATATAATATAGTAATAAATTTAAATCATTGTACATTATTGAGATATTTTTTATTTTATACTAACTTTCTTGACCCCAAAAGAATAAACAACATTAATATCATGGTATTTGTCTGAGTGGTTGACTAAGGATTAAAACAAATAGATAACGGTGAAAACATAAAAAAAAACATGTCAAAATTTTATTGTATGGTATGATTTCGAATAATAATAATCATATCATATAATTATACCAAAATTGTGTTGTTTCTCAAAGAAAATTAATTTTTATTAATTTAATACATTAAGTGAATCCAATAGTTTCCCTCCCCTCACTTATAAAAGGGAACCACTTATCCTATCTTCATCATAAATTTTTTATATTTCAATATTACTCAATCCCAAAAACAACACCACACTATATTACTTAAACATGGCCTATATTTGTTTCTCTTGTCAAAACCCATCATTTCAAGGCTTAAGGTCTAAGCCAAAAAAGGTTTCTCAACAAAAAGGTATAAATATTAACAAATCATTTTAAATTTTGTTTCTTCTTACACCGCCTACAAATATATAATATCCATTATAAAATATTTAATTATTTATCATAAATATAATTTATTATTTTTATGATTATTTAATGAAAAAAAATCCCCCTTTTTCTCATCAATTGAAAAATGATAGCGTCACCCATACGTATGTGTGGACTACAGCCTACCCAAAGAGATGTGATTTGTTTTTTATTAGATATATGATAATAAAGAAAAATATAATGAATATATATTTTATATATATGTTGTAAAAATTGTCCCAAATTTTGTTTTAATATTTATTTTTTTCTTTTTTCTATCAAAATTAAAAATTTCTATTTTTTTGAAACATGGTCTACCATCTCCCATAATGGTGTAATCCATTTCTATATCAAAATATTTTATAGATGAATATAAATATATATATAAAAACTAAATAATTTATTTATATCATAAATATAATTATGGATATTATGTAACGATGATAAATTTAAAATGACTCAGACTACTGAACAAAAACTCTAATGAAAAATAAAAAAATAACACATAGAAATGATGATTTAAATAAGAAATTGTTAATAAATAATTATTGAATTGTTATAATTAGAACATATATGATACAATTATTATATAAATTAATTATATGTATAGTTATAATAAGATTTAATTTTTAATATAATAGCTTAATTTTCATTCGAATCAAGTTGAATTTGAGGTTAGAAGTTTTTGTTACAATCTCATTGTTTATTGGGATTGTTTGTGATTAAGTTTATTATGCTGAAATTTCATGATCTAACTCTCAATAAACTAATATATTTTATTAATCTCTAATTATTTCTATAAATTACATTATTTTCCTTTATTTTTCTCTCTTTAATATTTCATGACATTGATAGAATATTTTTTCAAGGAAAATCAACATTATTTCTCTATTATATCAAAAATAATTATTATTCCGTATATAAGTTTAAAAAAATTATTTCAATAATTTATTTATTATTATTGTATGATTTAATAAAGTAATTTTACACCCATGTTTCGGTTTTAAGAAAAAATTTCAAAAGGGATCTTCTTATCATTTTTTTAATGTGTAAATTTTTACATTTTACAAAAAAATGAAAGTAATCGTTGTTTTATCATATGTGGAATAAACTAAATTCTCACCCCTCATGACCACTTAATTATTTGAATATTACATTATAATATTGAAATTTTATTTTCAATTAAAATATTCTCTATAAAAATTTTAAAACTTTTATATTTTGAATAAGTTATTTCATAGTGAAATGGGAATTTTCCTCAAGAAATATTCCAAGTGATATTTTAAAGGCATGTTCATCTAAGATAACAAATTTTGATGTTACTGATTCAATACTGGGGATATGATCCAACAATACCATCTTTATTTATTCTCTATATGGTTAATTATTTTGATAATTATATATTTATGTAACCCATATATGTTCAATGGGTTATGTTATGATGAAAGTTTGAAATGATTAGGAAACACATTTCATTTCCATGGTTATTGATATATGATGAATTATTTATAATCTTATGGAACACATATAAATGGATTATTATTATGTCTTGGTTGGGGATAGAATTATATATCCCTTTAATGATTTGGTTAATGATTTAAGTATCATGAGTTAATAAGGATTATAATGGGGTGTGATCGCAGTTTAGTAAGGGTCATGGTACACTATGATAATCTTGGGAGTAGAAATTGATTAAGAATTTTATTCAATGGGGATTTAACCCAAACGAATATTAAAGTCTTGTTAGTGTGTATTGACAAAAAAATGATTTTCTATGTCTTTCACCATTCCACAAACTTATGTCTTATGATAATTTTATTTTCTCATATCTTATTTTCATTTATCACACTATGACTAATGTCTTATGAAGTAACATGACTTATAAAATGACTCCATATTTAGTCAATAATATTATGGTTATGGTTGTAAAATTTAAATCTCATGTCTAGATATCCTTATTTTAATGTTATGCCTAAATAATCATTGATTTTTCCCTTTTTTACCCATGGTGTACATTAAATCTCACCCTTTTTTATTTTTTATATTCCCTAGGTTATAATGAAATGTTTTCACTAAGATATGTATAATAAGGGTTTTAGTTATGAGTATCATAGTGGGAGATGATGTGTAACTTTTATGAATAATTTTTTTATGTATCCAAACATTAAATTTCCCTAAAACTAAACCACTCAAGAGTAGATCTTAATGTTTTGTGTGGAATATTATTATAATAATATGTAATATTCATGAATAAAAATATGGGTTTCTATAATTCCAAACATAGAAAATATTTTGAGAGAATTTACTATGGATTTAAAAATGATTATGGATCAACACATTTATTTGGATGAATTTTCTTATGACTATAGAAGTCACTAGAGATCTGAAATGGATAATTATAAATAAATATATGAAAAATGTGCATGACCCCATAATGGTGGGATGATTTTGGGGATGAATGATATTATTACCTCAATAATATGAGGTAATGGAAAAGAATATAAGAAACATTATGAAACACATCAGGGTATATCAAAACAGGTAGAAACTTTATGTCGATAATCTTCATTGGGATATACACATTAATGTTGGTAATAATGTGATCTTATGGATTTCTCCTCGGAAAAAGGTTTGGATGTTTGTTATAAAGGGAAAACAAAACCCATGTTATATATGTCCCTCTGAGATTATTAATCAAGTCTTGGTGGTATATTATTTCATGGAACTTATTATAAACCTCTATAATTTTAATGATATTTTCTATTTATCTATTTGGAGAATATTTATACAAGATTATTCACATGTACTAAACTAAAAGGTCATATTATTGGATTTAGATCATTCTTATGATAATTAACAAATAAATATCATTGATTATAGATATAATTCAATATGAATCATGAACACTCACCCAATTAAGGTTCTTTCAGATTTAGAAAATTGAGGGAGTAATGTGGGAACCCTAGGATTTAAATATGCATAGGTATCCTCAGTTTTTTGTATCATAGCGACACACTTTTGAGGTAAAAATTCTTATAAGGGTGGTAGAATGAAACACACTAAGATATTAGAATATATTTATCTTTATTAAATAAATGTGTTTGAGAACTCATCATGAATTTATCTATGAAATTATTTGAATAATTATCTGACTTTATAAAATGTGTAAAATAATAAGGTGAGAAAATTAAATATAATTTTTGGAAAATAATTTCAATTTATCATAGGAAATACTATTGATCCAAAATAAACATTTCAAAAAAATTAGATTATAAGAATTTTATTTTTCATTTATTTTTTTAATTAATTAAAATTATTTAAACTATAAAATTTTATTTCTCATACATGTTTAAAATGAATTATTTGTGTATCATTTTATTATAAATGAAAAAGAATGCTTTTGAATGTAAATAGAGGTGTTTTTCTAAAAACTATATTTATATGTGATACATGTTTTTATCATAAAAAATTAAACTCATAATTATTGAACAATGATGATAATTAAAAACATCATATAATATATTCTATCAATTTTTTTATTATTTAGTTAATTTTTATTAATAGTATAGGAATGATAGTAAATTTAGTTTTATTCTTAAAAATTCATTTTCCTAAAATGAGTTTTCATTATATTTTTCATGATAATTTTAAAATTAATATCTCCAAATATATAAATTTAATTAGGTAAAATTTGTTATATATTTTAAATAATAATGTAAAAATTTATAAATGAGTCCACTTTCATTTTTGGTTATAAAAAATTGTGACTGTTGAAAAAAAATCATATCGGTTAAGCTTTATACGTGTTAATGAGGGGGTTAAAAAAGGTATGGTTCAAAATATGACATAAATATTATTGAATTTAATTTTATGATGATATTTTGACCTTAAATTCTATTATCTTTAATACACTGAATATTTGGTCCCATATTCACATAAATATGACTTTATTATATTTTAATGTTTTTAGTATTTATAATAGTTCCACTCACAAAATTTATAAAAGTGAACATCATATCTTCACTTATTAAAATTATTTAATCCCTATGATTTGAAAAAACCCAAAAAAATATTACAAAATTACCCAACCCACCACATCCTATATATTCTATTCTTCCTCAAAGACTATCCTTTAATGGCATACTATGCAATACAATGTCAGTTTTCCAAATAAGGGGAAATTTTCTTTACCTACCATTTTTGTGTTTCCTTATTAATTAACCTCTTATAATTATTATATAAAAATATTATGATTACTACATAAATATTATTACTATTATTAAATGTTGTTATGTTCATGGTAAAACCATTTTCTACCTCATTTCCTTCTTATGAAAAATGGTAATGTCATTCATGTGTATTTTTTGGCTACAACCTCCATGAAGTGATGTGACATATTTTTCACGTATTCTATATATGACTCATGATATTAGTTGATTCATTTAATATATATGATATTTATTATATTTTTATAATTATGGAATGAGATATTATTATCTAACTTTCTTTCCTCCAATTCATTGTAAAATGAAAACATTACTCATGTGTATGTATCAACAACCATCTTCATAAAGTGATGTAATTAATTATACATCAACATATTGTATGAATGTTTATAATATCTTATATATAGAATAATTAAGGTAAATAAAAAAATATTTTGATTCTATATATGATAAAACCATACAAAAGGTGAAGTACTCAAACTATCGTACCAAAACATCCATGGGAAATATAAGAGTTATCACACCGAGGTTTATTTTCAAGAAATATTGTTAATAAATAGGTCATTTTAAATTATATATAAATATTATATTTTAATATAATTATTAATATTTAAATATTATTTGTTTATTATAATTATAAATTTATTATATAATTTCATATTAATTTGTATTCAGAATGTTAAGACAAGAGTTAAGGGTTTCTGTAATAATAACATTTATTTTTGAGATTTCCTATATTAAATTCCCATTAAGGAGAATTATATGATACATATATTTTGAAATAAATATATTTTATTCTCCTATATTAATTTTTATGGGATTTTATTTTTTTCATATTCATCTCTTTTATTTTTTACTTAATACACTTGAGGAAAAGTTTTTATGAAAATATGAACATATAAACTCTTTGGTCAAAGATCAATTTCTTCCACATATATATTATTTTAAATGTTTAAAATAATTTTTATTTATATTATCTAATTATTATTTAATTTCATATTCAATTATATTGTAATTTTATTTAAATGACTAAAAAATGAATTTTTATAATTCTTTTTTAAATATTTTAATTGTAACATTGTACAAAATGTGTGAATAGTATCATTATTTTAACATCTAACATGTGAATGGGTTTTCACACTATAATAAAAAAAATATTTTATGAAATCTTTAAATGCATTCATGGTTGTTTTCAAAGAAAATAATTTCTCATTATTTTCTGATTTTTTATTTTAAATTTTATTAAAATATTTTTTTTTCTTTTTTTCAAATAAACTATTAAAATTTTTAAAATTTTTATTTTATCAATGTCAGTATATTTTGATGTTTCTTATGCTTAAATATGTATGAGATCTAATTATTCTATCCATGTTATTTCTTTGAATGTCTTATAATTTTTAAATGAATGTGAAACACATTTCTTTTCCATCTTTTATTCTATGATGGAATGATGAATGTTATAATGTCCTTATGAAACACATATTTATGGTTTCTATTACTTAATGGGTAGTAAAATGATTATATATCCCTATAAGGTAATGGGTAATGATTGAAATTTAATGATATAATATGATTTTGGATGGGGAGTGCACCCATTCCATGAATTAAAAGAGGTTAGGTAGTGAACCAAAACCATTACGGGAATTTATACACAAACTTAATCTGGTATTTATAGTGATATTTGACTAATGAAATGACTATATATGGTTATGATGATGCCTAAATTACTATGTCATATTATTATTACAACAAAATTCTCTCATGGATCGTGATTGAATAATGATGATTCCCCGCTATTATAAGCCGTGAATGTTCTAATGTTGAAGAATTATGCTATGACACCTGATTTATAATATATGACTGATTGATTATGAAAATTTTTAGTTATGTTCATGCAATCATATTTTTATTCTTACCATATGATTTTATATGATAATCAATTTATATCTCAAATGATTAAAATTACACATCATCTATGATCACCATTTCTTATTCCCATTTTCCCTATAACATAATGAAAGGTATTTTGTAGTAAATTTATACAAATGGTATAATGAGAGTAGAAAATAATAGGTTATGTTGAAGATCAATCAAGAAATTAATTGATTATGTATATAGTCTCCAAATACACTAAACCTTTATTGTTTTGGGGTAGTATAATTATGTAATTAATTGAATATTCATCTAAAATAATGGAATATTTATATATATAATACTTAGTTCACAAAATAATAAAGGTATTTTAGTCCCTATTTTATTTTATTAAATCCATTGTTTAACATGAAAACAAAGTTTCAATCAATGTCAAGGACAAATCATTCAGGTTTCTCAATAAATACTTGTTATTCATTATCTTCCTTTAACCAAGTAAACTTTATATCCAAATGGTAAATCAGTTATTTATTATGAGCTATAATAACCATGAAAATTTTTATATAATCAAGTAATGAATTAAAGGAAAATATCTCACTAATATCAATACCTTCAACTTATGAGTAGTATTTGGTAAAAAAATCATTTGATTCTTAATAGTTTATCTTTGAAATTATATTATAACTGAAAAAAAACATGGTTTCAATGAAAATATTTTTAAAGACCTGGAATTCCCTTGGGAATGTTTTTTAATACATGGGAATTTTTTTAGTCCTCAGATTTTTACGGTGCTTGATTCCGAGGCCTGGTGTGCACAAAATCAATTTCGGGAGTTTTGTTTGGGTACGTTCATTAAATGTACGAGCAAGTTTTTATAACTTTTGAACAGGTGCTCGGAACTGAAATCTGAAGGCACTGTTGAACTCACAGTGCCTGAATTCGCTTAAGAGGACTATTCCCTTGACGGCAGTCGGTCAAGAATGAAAGTTAGTTTTTGATTTTTTAAGTAAAAAGTAAAATAAAAATAAAGTGTTAGATTTTTTTTATTTGTGGTGGTTAAAACCTATAAGAGGAGGTTTGAGGTGGGGGCCACCACACCATAACCTCCCATGAGAGGCTATGGTGGTGGGGACCACCCGAGCATAACCTCTCTTGGGGGGATAATTAAGGTGGATACCACCCGGGCATAACCTCCCTTGGGAGGATATTGTTGGTGGGGACCACCCGAGCTATTAACTCCTTTAACTCCTCACTTAAGTGGAGAAAACCCTTGACCATCCCCACCAATTAATTGACCCAAATCCACCCCATTAATTAAGTGAGTTAACTCAATTAATTAAACTCAAAATTTTGAATTCATCCCAACAAATAAAAAAATAGACAAACTATTATTTCATTTTGGTTGGCAACATTATTTTGTGGGAAGGGAGAGTTGAGGAGCTCTTGGAGGTAGAACACCAAGGAAGGAAGAATTCTCCCAATGAAGATGACTTCTTCTGCCAACGAAGAACGCAAAGAATACCGGCGACGCTTCTTCCTCAGTCATCTACCCACGAAAACTTCCCGACGCATGAGCTGGATTTGGGAGTGCGTAACGAACCCAGCGAATGACGAAACGACATTCTCTTTCTGCAACATCGTCAACGAACAACAATACAAGGTAGGAGTTGTTTTGTGATTGAATTCGTTTCCATTATACATCCTTCAATCTTGGGTGATGATTTTGACCATTGATATCACCATAGCGTGGAGAGCTCGGGCCGCACGAACACGGCCCGACCCTCCACCCTTGTTTCTCCTCATTTGTTGATGACGGAGGCGGATCAATAGCGACCGACGTCGGCCTAAACACGAAGAAACCAGAAGTGCAAGGCTGTCGGGTCGCCAAATGGGCGTGGCACCACTGTGTCGCCCTAAAGAGAGGGTGCAGTGTCATTGCGCCGCACGGAGAAGAATGGGGTCACGGCCAGAGTGGCCTGCGGTGAAAGGCCACGGTGTCATCACGCCGTGCGGACGAGCAGGGCCGCGGCCAAGGTGGTCTATGGCAGAGGAGCCGAGGCGTCCCACTGAACTGGCCGCCGGCGATGCGGAGCGGCTGGCCGCTCGGCCAGCCGGGAGGAGCGGGACCCAACGGGTCCCGCGTGAGCTGGAACGGGACCACCTGGAACCGGTTTTTGTTCCCACCCAAATGGCTCTGCCTTTCAGGATCCAGGGGCATGCATTTTCCAACCTAGACACAACTTAGGTGGACCCGCGAGCCGCCGGGCCGTCGGGCCGGACCCAGCGCGGGCTGCCGGGCCGGACCCGGCGCAGGCCACCGGGTCGGACCCAGCGCAGGATAGGCTGCCTTTGCAGGCCGGGCCACCCTCGGTCCGAGCCTCCCTTAGGCCAGGACATCCCCTCAGGTCTGGTCGGACCCGCGGACCGGGTCGGACCCCAGTCTGAACCCGTTTGACCCAAATACACCTTTTCACCCGTAACTTGGGCTACGAGTGTCCGATCGTCGAACCGTTTGTGGCGACGGAAATCTTGGAGCGGGACGGTTCTTTTGGAATACACTACTTGAGGTTTAGACACAGTTGGGGTACGGTCTTGTTGGTTTAAACCAAAAATCCAACTGGGCCCCTAGAACAGAAATGCCAATATCTCACAGACTGAGCATCCGATTGACGCACCATCTGTTGCGTTAAGACCCCTATGAAAAGGCAGACCTTTGATATACATACACTAGGTACTTCGTGAAAATTGGAGAATCAACCAGTAGTTCGTGGAGCGGATCCTCCCGGTGACGAAAAAGCGGAGTATGGAGACCTAGTAGCTGGTTGTTACCTGATGACTGCTGACCTTTCGACTCGGAGTGTTTCGACTAGCCCAGTGGGGAGCGCCTTTGTGTGATGCAGCAGACCCACAGTGGGGTGCACTTCTATGTGATACGGTAGACCCATGGTACTCGATAGGAGGAGTACCTCAGTAGGCTACGAGGGGGAGCGCCTCTGTGTGAGCACGGCAGACCCACAGTGGGAAGCGCCTTTGTGTGACTTTGCAGACCCACGGTACACGACAGGAGGAGTACCACAGCGGTCTAAGAAGGTGGAAAGTTCCCTTGTGTGATGAGGCAGGCCCACTGTACTCGATAGAGGAATATTTCACCATCAGTCGAGGTTCTGACAGTGTGACTAGGGATGTTACTTGATACTACCCCCTAGAATAAAATCTGGGTTTGAGCTAAGTCAATTACTATTGTGTTTTTCTCACAATTGAGATGGGTTACTAGATAACTAGGTATATTTATGGGCATATACCTAAGTAATGGTTATCCGTTGAATTCATGTTTTGCGGTTTATCCTTTTTGGATTTTGTGAGACCATGAGGGTCTTGAGATCCCTACTGAGTATCATTATACTCACCCTTGCATGGGATATTCCCACTCCTCGTTGTGTTGCATGCAGACAACAGACAGTGCTGACTGAGGTGGAGAGTGGCAGGACTGGACGGTACTCGAAGGTGGATCACTCGGTGTGACGGTAAATGGAGGAGATGGACAGACGGGAGTGCTGAGAAGCCCATCTGTAACTACCCTTCAGGTAGGAACCCTGGAGGGTGACCCAGTAGCTACTTTACTTTTTTATCTCAATTGTACTTATACTTTTCTGTTTCCTTGTACTTTACTATTGGGCTTGTATTTCCGGCCCCCTTTTACTTTCAGCACTCTCTTTTGTATACAGTTTTACTTAGTGTTTTACTTCCAGTTGTGTTCTCTGATGTGTTTGTTTACAGTTTTATAAAGGAAATGACTTCCCAGCTTAGGGATTTAATCCTTTGGTGCTAGTCCTCAGCCCCTGGCCTATGGAAGGCGGGCTTGGGGTAGTCACGATATGGGCCCCGTGGGACGGGTCTTGAAAAATTTGTATTAGAGGAGTCGGTTATACCGCAGAACTTAGGACTATGATCATTCTTCTCTTGGAAGAAATAATTTTAAGGGTACTAAGTGTGGTTTTCTATTCAGGGAGTCCATTGTTGGTGTAGGCGGTTGACGTATCCATACACCAGGACCCTGACTACAGATTTTTGACTTAGTGCACGAAAACACTGATTGTGTGCGTGTATTTAAAAGTTTTCTTAAGTTAGCTCAACCAGGTCAGCTCACCAGGTATAATCTTTTGACCATGTCGCATCTGTTTCTTTCAGGATGCCTCCCCACAGAGCCCCAAGAGTCGTACTCTCTAACAACTCATCGAGGGGCGAGGCCTCGGTGCAGGTCCCTTTACCAATTGAGGCACCAGCGGTACCACTTCCTATTGGGCCACCGATGCTACTATCCCCAACAGCGGATGATGCACGCCGCTTGAGAATGTTTCATGAGTTCCAGCGCCAGATTCCACCCAGGCTATGGGGAGATAGAGACCCACAGGTGGCTGAGTATTGGTTGGAGGCTCTGGGGAGAGTCTTCAGGCTAGTAGGGACACCAGCAGACTTCACGGTGATCCTTGCTGCCAGCCTTCTTCAGCCAGCAGCAGGCAGATGGTAGAGTCTAATTCTCCAGGTCCTTAAAGAGGAGACACTACTCCGAACAGACTTCGAGAGCCTGTTCCGAGCGGAGTTTGTACTAGCCACCCTTCATGCGGTGCGGATACAGGAGCTACTTCATCTGCAGCAGGGCAGCATGACAGTACCACTGTACTCAGTGAGGTTCACCGACCTCTCGTGCTACTCCACAGATATGGTGCGGGACCCATTATTCAGGGCCCGGACCTTCGAGAAGGGGCTCAGGCGATATATCAGGGCATCGATGATCTCCCTCAGCATCCCGACATAGGCAGGGGTGTTAGAGAGAGCCCTTCTAGTGGACAGTTTCCTTGTTGAGCAGTCACCAACAGCAAGACCCACTACTAGTCGACACGCAGCGGAGTCTTCTGCAGTTTGTAGTAGACAGATGACATAGAGGTCCAAGAGGACCAGACCCATGGGTGGACGACCACATGAATCATGATCAGTTGTTTGGGGCACCCGGGGTAGTATCTTACCTGCCAGAAGAAGGCAGTGTTACTCATGCGGCGAGTAGGGTCACATGGATCACGACTATCTGACTCATCATTCATATGATTAGAATACATTTGGGGGACCTCCCAGGAAGAGGTAGAGGTTTGATCGAGTCAGTCCTCAGGGAGAAAGCGGACGAGGCAAAGTATTTGGTCATGCAGCTGGCAGTGGATGACGTTACGAGGTGTTATCGCCACCACCACGAGGAGGTCCACCCCGATAGTAGGGAGTAGGTGGACAGGGGAGAGCTTAGCTTCTAGCAGCTGAGGAATGCGACCATGGTGCTCCGGATATGATTCGAGGTACGATCTATGTCTACTCCACCTTAGCTGCAATTCTTATAGACATAGGTTCCATTCACTCTTTCATTGCCACTGGCCTCGTTCGGATCTCGGATATTCCGACGGAGTCGTTGGCTTGATCCTTACGGCTAGAGACTTCTACGGGAGAAAACTCGATGATTATGCACTGGTTCCGGTAGTGTGAGCATACTCTATATGGCGAGAGCTTCATCTGGGATCTCCTCGTAGTGATGTCGAGGCCTTACGACATCATCTTGGGTATGGACTGGTTATCAACATTCCATTCTCAGATCGACTATATTAGGCGAAAATTGCAGTGTGTCTACATGGATGGGACCAGGTTCACCTTCACCAGCAAAAAGGTAACCTTTGTATCATTGGATGGACTTACTCGGAGGAGGGTACAGCCGATCACTCACCAGTTGGCTTGCCTTACCCTCAGATCAGTCGATGTGGAGAGTCCGACTTATCCTTTAGTGGTGGACCAGTATATGGATGTTTTCCATGACTATGTTCCATGACTACCTCCTTATAGAGAGGTGGGATTCTACATTGACATGTACCCCGGGATGAACTAATATCTACTCTAGCATATCGAATGGCTCCCGCTAAGCTTCGCGAGCTTCGGGTATAGCTAGAGGACTTGTAGGGAAAGGGATTCATCCAGCCCAGTGTTTCTCCCTGGGCAGCCCTGATTCTATTCGCCAAGAAGGCGGATGGGAGCTTGAGGCATTGTGTCGATTACCTCCACCTAAACTAGGTGACTATGAAGAACAAGTACCCACTCTTGGGGATTGATGACCTCTTTGATCAGCTGAAGGGAGCACGGTGGTTCTCGAAGATAGATCTCAGATCAGGCTATCACCAACTCATATTTCGAGATGAGGATGTGCAGAAGACGGCCTTCAGGTGTCAGTATGCCACTATGAGTTCTTGGTTATGCCCTTCGATGTAACCAACGCTCCAGAAGTCATTGTGTGTCTCATGAACATGATTCTCCAGCCTTACCTCGATCACTTTGGCGTAGTCTTCATCGACGATATACTGATCTACTCGACTACTGAGGAGGAGCATGCCTACCATTTGTAGTTAGTACTGGACACAATCCGAGAGCGCTAGCTTTATCGTAAACTCTTGAAGTTCCAGTTTTGAATTCAAGAGGTTCACTTCTTGGGACATGTCATCTCCGAGGATAGAGTGGTATTGGATCCAATAAAGATCAAGTTAGTACTTTCTTGGGAGCTACCCAGGAGTGTGAAGGAGGTACGGAGTTTCTTGGGCTTGGCTAGATACGACCAGAGATTCGTTCCAAACTTCTCCAGAGTTACAGCACCACTATCAGCCTTGAAGAAGAATGGGAAACACTTTTTGTGGTTAGAGGGATTCTAGAAGTGATTTCAGAAGCTGAGGAATAGGCTGACTAGTGCCCCCATCTTGAGGCTTCCATAGGAGGGCGTAGGGTACGTAGTTTACTGCAACGCATCAGGGACCGGTCTCAGGTGTGTCCTGATGCAGGAGTGAGCCATGATTGTGTATGGCTCTCGTCAGCTGAGACTGCATGAGTATAAATATGCTACCCATGACCTAGATTTAGCAGCAGTGGTCTTCACTTTGAAGATATGGTGGCACTATCTGATGGGCGAGCATTTTACCATGTACTCTAATCATAAGAGTATTAGGTGTATCTTTTCTCAAAAGGACCTGGACCTCAGACAGCCATGTTGGCTTGAGTTCCTCCAGGACTATGAATTCGAGATATTCTATACTTCTGGGATGGGGGACGTTATTGTAGATGCACTCAGTAGGAGATCTAGTATACAGTTGCTAGGAGAGGCGACAGAGTAGCTGGCTACTTTACAGATATCCTTTGTGGATAGGGATGGACCAGCCTATCTACAGTCTCTTATAGTCACTCCTACACTTTTTCAGTGATTCAAGGAGGCACAGCATAGGGACGCTGACTGCGAGACGTGACGTGCTCAGATATCCATAGGGCTGGCACCTGATGGATTTTCTGAAGGTGGGGAGCACGTCATCCTCTTTAGAGGATGTACCTTCGTACTAGTTGCACTTTAGGAGGAGGTATTGAGGGAGTTCCACACTTCCCCTTTAGCTGTACATCTAGGAGTGGCGAAGATGTACCAGGACCTCCGACGACATCACTAGTGGCTAGGTATGAAGAAGGCGGTAGCGGAGTTTGTCTCTCAGTGCCTCACTTTTTAGCATGTGAAGGCGGAGCACCAGGTACCCACAGGATTGGTTCATCCATTAGAGGTCCCAGAGTGGAAGTGGTATGAGATATCCCTGGACTTCATGACGTGTCTTCCACGTACATCTAGGAGTTACGATTCGATTTGGGTGATTTTTGACCGAATCTCCAAGTCAGCCAACTTGCTACTGATCAGAGAGTAGGACTCATTAGAGAGCTGGGAACTCCTCTATATGCAGGAGATTGTGCGTTTACATGGAGTACATTTTTCTATTGTCTCTGATTGTGATGCACGGTTTACTTCTCGGTTATGGAAGGGTTTGCAGGAGGTTTTAGGGACGCAGCTTCGCTTGAGGATTGCCTTCCATCCTTATACAGATGGTCAGACTGAGTGGACCATTCAGACCCTTGAGGACATGCTCTGTTCTTGCTTCCTCGACATTGATCGCAGTTGGGAGGATCACTTACTATTGGTAGAGTTTTACTACAAAAATATCTATCACTCCACCATCGGTGTGGCACCCTTTGAGGGCTTGTATGGTCGACCTTGTAGATCACCACTATGCTGAACAGACCTAGGGGAGTCAGCACTAGTTGGACCAGAGATGGTACGGGCTACCACGGAGAAGGTGCAGATCATCTAGGAGCGGATGAAGAATGCACAGAGCAGGCTGAAGTCATATGCTGATAGGAGACGGAGGCCTCTAGAGTTCGAGGATGGTGACAACGTCTTTCTATGGGTCTCACCTCGATGAGGTCTATGTAGATTTTCCCGAGGCGGAAAGTTGTCTCCACAATTCATCGTACCTTTTCAGGTCCTTAGCATAGTAGGTGAGGTGGCTTACTACTTAGCTCTTCCACCACAGTTGCACCGGGTGCAAAACGTCTTCCATATATCTCAACTGAGGAGATACATGCATGACCCATCCCACATCATCGACCATGGAGAGCTAGACATCGTTGATGGGGCAACATTCATGAAGGTCCCAGTGGAGAATGAGGATCAACATGAGCAGGTCCTACATGGATGGTCGATACCTCTAGTGCGCGTTCTCTGGCAGTACGAGAACCTTCAAGAGAGCACATGGGAGTGGGAGGCTCGGATGCATGCTCAGTACCCCCATTTGTTCCCTTAGTTAGAGTTGTAGTATACAGAGATGTAAAGCCTGGAGGTGGGGAGAATGTAAAGACCCGGAATTCCCGTGGAATTTTTTTTAATACATGGGAGCTTTTCGAGTCATCAAATTTTTACGGTGCATGATACCGAGGCCCGATGTGCCCGGAATCAATTTCTAATGTTTTGTTCGAGTACGTTCAGTAAACATATGAGCGGGTTTTTATAAATTTTGAACCTGTGCTTGGAACTAAAATCCAAGGGCACCATTGAACTCACAGCACTGGTATTCTCTTAATAAGACTTTCCCCTCGACAACAGTCAGTCTAGAATGAAAGTTAGATTTTGAGTTTTTAAGTAAAAAGTTAAATAAAAATAAAGTGTTATATTTTTTTATTTGTGGTGGTTAAAACCTCCAAGAGGAGGTTAGAGGTGGGGCCACCACACCATAACCTCCCATGAGAGGTTATGGTGGTGGGGCCCACCTGATCATAACCTCTCTTGGGAGGATAATTAAGGTGGGGACCACTCGAGCATAACCTCCCTTGGGAGGATATTTTTGGTGGGGACCACCTGGGCTTTTAACTCCTTTAACTCCACATTTAAGTAGAGAAAACCCTTGACCTTACCCACCAATTAATTGAGCTAACTCCACCCCATTAATTAAGTGAGTTAACTCAATTAATTAAACTCCAAATTTTGAATTCATCCCAAAAAATAAAATAATAGACAAACTATTATTTCATTTTGGTTGGCAACATTCTTTTGTGGGAAGGGAGAGTTGAGGAGCTCTTGGAGGTAGAATTCCAAGGAAGAATTATACCAATGAAGAAGGCTTCTTCTGCCAACAAAGAATGTGAAGATGCTGGCGATGCTTCTTCCTCGATCTTCTACCCCGAACAGTTCCCGATGCACGAGCCTGATTTGGGAGTGCGTGATGAATGTAGAGAACGACGAAATGATGTTCGCTTTCCACAACATCATCAACGAACAAAAATATGAGGTAGATGTTGTTTTATGATTGAATTTGTTTCCGTTCTACGTCGTTCAATCTTGGGTGATGATTTTTCCAATTGATATCACCATAACGTGGAGAGCTCAGGTCGCACGAACATGGCCTAAACCTCTACCTTTGTTTGACCTCATTTTTTGATGACGAAGGCGGAGCAACGGCGGCCGGCGTCAGGTTGACTGCGAAGAAACCAGTGGTGCAAGGCTGTCGGGTTGCCAAAAGGCCGTGGCACCACCGTGCCTTGTAGAAGAGAGGGCACGGCACTGTTGCGCCGCACGGAGGAGAAGGGGGTCACGGCCATAACGGGCTGCGGTGGAAGGGCACGGTGTCGTCACGCCTCGTGGAGGAGGATGGTCGTGGCCAAGGTGGGCCGAGGTGGAAGGGCGCAGTGCCATCGCGCCATGCGAAAGAGCAGGATCGCGGCCAGGCAGATGATGGAGGAGGAGCCGAGGCATCCAGCTGAACCGGCCAACGGTGATGCGGATCGCCTGGCCACTCGACCAACCTGGAGGAGAGGGATCCAGCGGGTCCTGCGTGAGCTGTATCGGCACCACCTGGCGCCGGTTTGGGTTCCCACCTAAACGGCTCTACCATTTAGGAGCCAGGGGTGCGCGGTTTCCCCCCTGGACATGGCTTAGGTAGACCCACGAGCTTCCAGGCCTCTGGGATGGACCCAGCGCGGGCCGTCGGGCCGGACCAAGCGCGGGCCTCTGGGCCGGACCCAGCACGGGCCGTCACGCCGGACCCCACGCAGGTTGGGCCGCCTCCGCGGGTTGGGCTGCCCTCAGGTTGGGCCATCCCCTCAGGCAGGGTCGAACCCATGGATTGGGTCAGACCCACGGACCAGGTCGGACCCCAGTCTGAACCCATTTGACCCGAATACACCTTTTCACCAATAACATGGGCTATGGGTGTCCAATCGTCGAACCGTCTATGGAGACGGAAATCTTGGAACGAGAAAATTATTTTGGCATACCCTACTTGAGGTTTGGACACAGTTGGGGTTTGGTTGGGTTGGTTTGAACCTAAAATCCAATCGGTCCCCGGGAACGGAAATGCCAATATCTCACAAACTGGGCGTCTGATTGACGTGTCATCTGTTGCGTTGAGACCCCTATGACAAGGCAGACCTTTGAGATACTTATACTAGAGACTTCGTGACATTTGGATAATCGACCAGTAGCTAGTGGAGCGGATCCTCCCGGAGACAAGCGAGCAGAGTATGGAGACCTAGTAGCTGGTTATTACCTAAGGACTGCTGACCTTTTGACTCGTAGTGTTTCGACTGGCCCAGTGGGGAGCGCCTCTATGTGACGCAGTAGACCCATAGTGGGGAGAACCTCTGTGTGACGCGGTAGACCCATGGTACTCAATAGGAAGAGTACCTCAGTAGGCTATGAGGGGGAGCACCTCTGTGTGAGCGTGGCAGATCCACAGTGGGGAGCACCTCTGTGTGACGCTGCAGACCCACAGTACTCGACAGGAGTACCACAGCAGTTTAGGAAGGTGGGAAGCACCTCTGTGTGACGCAGCAGGCCCACTGTACTCAATAGAGGAGGAGTACACTATCATCCGAGGTTTTGACAGTGTGACTGGGGTTGTTACTTGATACTACCCCTAGAATAAAATCCTAGTTTGAGCTGAGTCAATGACTATTGTGTTTTCCTCATGATTGAGATGGGTTACTAGATAACTTAGGTATAGGTCCTGGCATATACCAAAGTAATGGTTATATGTTGATTTCATTCTTTTTAGTTTATCCTTGTTGGATTTTGTGAGACCATGAGTGTCTCGGGGTCCCTACTAAGTATCGTTATACTCACCCCTGCACGGGCTATGCCCGCGCCTCATTATGTTGGATACAGACGGCGGAAAACACTGACTGAGGCAGAGAGTAAAAGGACTGGATGGTACCCGAAGGTGGAACACTCGGTGTGATGGTACACAGAGGAGACGGACGGACAAAAGTGATGAGGAGGCCATCTGTACCGACCCTTCAGGTAGGAACCCTGGAGGTCGACCCAGTAGCTACTTTAATTCTTCTCTCAGTTGTACTTGTACTTTTCTGTTTCCTTGTACTTTATTGTTGGGCTTGTATTTCCGGGCCCCTTTTACTTTAAGCACTCTCTTTTGTATACAGTTTTACTTAGTTTTTTACTTCCATTTGTGTACTTTGATATGTTTGTTTATAGTTTTATAAAGTCAATGTCTTCCCAGCTTAGGGATTTACGCCTTTGGTGCTAGTCGCCAGCCCTTGGCCTATGGAAGGTGGGCTTGGGGTATTCATGATACGGGCCCCGGGGGATGGGTCGTGAAAATATTTCATTCTAATAATAGAAATAAATTACAATTGGAATTTATCTCAATCTTGCCCAACTCCTTATTCATTTTATTTATCCATTGATTAGGTTAAAAAACATCAACAATTATTTATTGATCAAATGATGATGTAAGTTCTCTTGTGTTCTTGATCACAACTGAACATTTTTTTGAACTATTACATTCTAGATTCTAATAATAATTTCTTTTCACACCATAATTTATAGATTATTATGCTTTAATTTCTCATTTATTAGAGGACCTTCAGCATCACTAGTCAAATTTTATTCTATATCAGCATTATTTGGTTCATTTACATATTTTTCTTCACTCTAATGTTTTTCATGTAATGTTATTTTAAAATGAGAATATTTGTATCTTTTTCTTCACCATAAATGGGTTGATTTTCATTAATCTTAACATTAATGAAGAAAATAAAATTTTGTGGAATATTATTTAATTATTGTTAGACTCTTTCATTAGATATGTATTTGATGAACACTATTTAATATTTGGTTCCTTAAACATTCCCAAATAAAAATTCTCAAACTTAATTAATAATATACCATAAAATAAAATGATATAAATCATTGTAGGTATCTTCAATTACCACATTACATAGTTAGTTTTGTTTTATTTAGTTTACAATAAGAATCTATTCTGAATGTGCATTATTATACTTATAGACTCTACATATAATATTATTTTGATCTTAAACTAATCATACATAATTATTCAAATTTAAAAACAAGATTCAATATTTTCTCTCTATAACTCCATTCATATAGTGTTTACTTGGAACCCTATAATAATTTTTGATCTGATATATGAAAATATAAGATTAAAATTAATTTTTCATGAAATACCATTAATTTATTATTCAAATAATAGTGATATAAACTCAAGTATCATTTTAAATATTTATTTTTAATATATTAGATATCACCATAACTTAAATATTATTACTCACCCTTATAAAATTTACATCTAAATTGATGAATTTGAGATTGAATTTATTGGTTGATGTCCCATTAACACATATAAATCTAGATGAATTAATTTATGTGTCAATATAGACTAAATTTACATACTTTTCTGTCTCCCTTAAACCATATTCCTATTTTTACATGATTCACAAATATCCTATCTTTCTATATATTTTTATGAAAATCCCAATATGAAATATCCTACAAAAATCATGCTCAAACACTATTAACCTAAATGGATACTTATTCTATAAAAACCCTTAATATCATATTTTAAACAAAAATAATATGAGTCACTTGATATAATAATTTATAATTGTATATCATTGGATCATTCTTCCATTGTGAAAGATCTTAAATAAATTAATATTTTTATGATATAATAGTTCCTTATAACAATTAATTTATTTACATATTCGCATAGTTGGATAACAATCAACAAATTTTTCTTGATGAAAGTAAAAAATATCATATCATTATATTTGAATATTTTATATTTATTCATTGTTATACGAGATCATTTAATTTTCAAGGATATTACCTTTCAAAAAGTAGCTAACTCTCTTAAATTATCTTCTATATTTTTCATGTTATTATGGCCTCTAATCATGTGGTATAGAAACAAATATATTGGATGCATGATAAAATCCATTTATAGGACTTTAGATATACCTCAACATAAATGGATAACTCAATATTTTATCTTTTCTAAACCTTCTCAACTCTATCATCATGCATAATATTTCTATATATTTCTTCCATACATTCATCATCAAAACTACCATGTTTTTCACAACATATAAAAATATAATTTAGATAATCAATTCTATTTCGTGAAAAAATAATTGGTGATCATCTGTTAATATTGATCTTCTCATGATTAATTATTATATTTTATGAATTTATCCCATCAATTAATTTCATAATTTAGTCAAATGAAATGACATTTTTTAATTTAAGAAATCTGACTTATACCCATAAAATCTACAACACTATAAATTTCATTTAAAAAATAATATTTCATAAATACTAAATGTTTCTATGTATAAATATTTTTGATACCCAAATGACCCCTAATAACATTTTTTCTATTTATGGTTGGAATATATCATGTCACATATTTTTAAACTCAATTTTTAATCGATTTAGTTTTATTATGATATTTTATAAAAATATTTTATGTATTTTGTCTTTATGTGTTGTAATATGATTTAAGAACATTATGTAATTTTGGGATTATGTGCTAAAAATTTTAAATAAATGTTTAGGTATGTAGTTTGATATGATTCATCCTTTATATATACTGAAACTTTATTGACTTATCACATCTTTCCTAAGGTGTTTTTAGAATCATTAAACCTTAATTTTTCCTTTTTTTCCCTCCTCAAACTTTTCAATTTATTTTTAATCAAGCATATGTAACAATTTTTACTAATTTTTAGTCCTCTACCTATGAAGATTTAGTTTCTTAATTCTATCATTTTCCCTTTTGGGTAATTAATAATCTAGTTAGTTTTTATTTTTATCCTCTTTTTTCAAAAAAAATGTTTTAATAATTAAATTTTCATTTAATTATGACAATCCTCATGTTTTACTTTTATCATATGTTTAGGGTATCTCTCTCAATCACCCTAATAACTATTTGAAGTAAATTCAAGTTCATAAAAATGAGACATATATATATATAGCTTTTCATTTTTTACATCATCGTCTAACTCACTATGTTGTGATTATTTTCTCTTCTCTTCTTGTCATATCATTACATTTCAACTCTTCATTATTTTCAAATTCTTCTACCTCATATCATTATTTTTGGTTTCTTTATATTTTCCTTTTGTGAGAAACTTCTTCTTCCCAACCATCTATAGTCTCACAATTATTCTTATTTTAAAAAAAATTAATAATCTCCCACATGACCATAATGAAGTGATTTTATGTTTGTTTTACATTTTTTACCACATTGTTTTCAAATGTTATTTTAAATATGGGAAATTTTTTTTATACTCTTTGTTTTGTTCATCATCTCTAAAGTCATCTGAAATCTCATCATCCTTGTCTTTAATTTTTAGCTACTTTATTTCTATTTATTTTATATCATTCTATATATTTATCATTATATAGAAACCATGATCACTTTTATTCCCATATATAATGAGAAATTTGTGAAAATCATCAAGTGATGACTTGTTGAATCCTTTTTCTAACAAAGATGATATTTTTTCATCAATGCTGTTTTGAATGTTACTCAACAACTTTTTCAAAATTTTAAATTCTTTTAATTTCTCTCTCAAAATGATAATATTTATAATGATAACATTCACTATTATGAATTAGTCATAAATTGAATCATAACCAGAAAAATTAAAATCATCAAGGCTTTATTATTAGATTCTCCTTAATGATTCCAAAACATTTTGATGGCCTTTAAAAATATTGTAATTATGTTTCCTTTTTCTTTATCTATTTTGAATCTTATTTTATAAACAATGTTTGATAATAATATATTAATTTCATTCCTTATCTTCCCATTGACTTCTAAATTTATCTTATCAATTTGTATCATGGTATTAGCATTCAAAATTTTGGTAAACCCATCAGTGTTGTTATAAATAACCTCTTCACAAAGAAAATGAATATAAATACTCATATAAAACATTAATCAATGATAATTCATACCATGAAATGTTGGTATGTCCATTATATTAAGATAGTTATAATATTTATCTTCTTTTCATCTAAAATAGGATATTTCAATGGGAACATGTATTTAATTCCAATTTTAGTACTTATGCTACCTAGTATAAATAAAAAGGGGTTTAAATCTATTTCAAAAATGTTTTAAAAATTTTATCAATTTAAAATATGTAATTTGTTATTTTCATGTTCCACTAAGTAATTAAAAGTCATCCCCACTAACATGAAAAAAATGTAAATAAAAATTAAACATCACATTGGAGTTTTTTAAGGATAGAACCTAATGTGGGTATCAATATCCTTCCTATTTTAAGATCTAGTTTGAGACACATACATATAAACAATATAAAAATGTGTTTACTTGTATATGGAATTTATAATCCTTAAACCTTTAATAATTCTCCATATAGATTAATATAATGATTGATATTTATATTATCTCTCACTAGTTTTCAAATTTTGTGAAAAATAGAAACAATATGACCTCTATAGATCCTCTAAGTGATTTGTTAAAAAATTATAGATATTTTTTTAGCCTTTATAGTTTTTTTAATAAGTTAAAATACCTTATCCATGATCTCTATTATCCAATATATAATCATTTATAAAATTTCATCAGTATTTCACTAACATTATTCTCTTCTTATTCTCTATAATATTTATATTCTAGTCATTACCATTATTTCTTTATCTATATTTCTTCTAATATTAAACATAATTTATATTAACTCACCATAATAAATTATTATTATTTATAATAGTTGAATTAAAGATATTTTTTTAATTTCAAAAATGTGATATTCTCATTTAAGATGTTCTAATAATATTCTAAAAATATTTCTCTATCCATGATTCCAATTTTTTTTACATTTATCAGAATTTGAAAATATATATTTAGCTCAAATAAATATTCATAACTTTTTAATTTTATATTCTTAAAGACTTAGATAATATTATTCATTTAACATCTAAACAATCTCACTATTTTTTCACTTTTGTATTATCACTTGGATTGTGAAATTGTTTGGATTGATGGTGTATTTCATGAAAAATTAAAATATTTACTCATCTTTAGGCCATAAATATTGATGATATATTTTTTATAATATGGGATAATTTTTTGCAAAATCACAATCCATTATTGCACCATTTTCAAAATAAATACTAATATATAAAACATCATCCCAAAAATATCTCTTTACCTCATATTATAACATTGATACATTAACTATAATGTTACGGATTGTACAATCCCCAAATCACCACACATTGAGTAACAATGATCAGATTCATGGAACAATATCCTTGTTTATATATTTGAGGAAACTTTCCTTGAATCATGATCTCTATCATTATGTTTAATCAATGAGGAAAAATAATGCATATTTAAATATAAGGTTTAAAAATAACTAATGAAAAAAAATTAGTCATATGTTATACCATATGATATTTTTTATAGAATATTAATTTATCTTGTTTTTCATACAAAATTTCTATGTTTTTTATATGAGAGATTTTTTTCACATGCCCCATGTAATGAACTAAATTTGGTTAACTAATCTATACACCCTATTCATCCATCATATGTTGAGTTGAAACAAAGATAACTATTATATTTGTTGAATATAACCACAAAATGACAAAGAACTAGAGTATAAAGTGGAAGGAAAGAGATGCAACAAAACTATACAATACATTCAAAAAATAGTCTAAACCAAAAAAGAATGAAAAGTAACCATGTGACCAACAATAACCTCAAACCACCCATATACATAGGTAAATATTAAAGGATAATCCTACAATCTACAAAAATCCATTTACATTACCTGGACCCTTCAATACAACATCTATAACCTCCAAAAGGAAAAAGTAGGGTTTGGGAACAATTACTAGTAGGATACCACCATATTATATATATAATGTCTAATATCAATAATTATAAAAATCCATATTTTAAAAAAACTATTTTACAGATCATTTTCATAAATTCAGTCCATTTTTAAATCATTATCTCTTTGGTTTTTTATAAAATCCTTTCATATTCTCAAAGACAAAAATATGGTCAGTATATGTGATAAAATAAGGATAAAAATCTATACATAGATATGTAATTATGTAAATAAATATCAATTAAATAACCTATCATTTGATACTATGTGATATAGCCTCATATAAAAACATGTGAGAAAAAATCCATGATAAAGACAAATCATGCAATAAATAAATCTTAAATGAAAAAGAACCTCATATTATGACTTATAATATGGTAATATGTACTAGACATATACGATCCTAAACATGAATATTTTGGTATCAACCAATATATATTCGTTCTATAATCCATTGGTAACCCAAGTGTTACCTCCCTATGGTGCCAACTCACTAAGGCTACCAATGCATATTTCCTGATGCAACCAAGTTCCCATCGTGGAAATTTTCAAAATACATTTAAAAAAAGATCAAAATTTATAAAAAAAATTCAATTAAATACTCTTCTATGTTTTAAAACACATTTCCAAAATAAAAACACAAAATAATAATTAAAACAAACACTTTGTGTGAAAAAAAATAGTTTTTTAATGAAAATCCATTTAATTTTTTCTTTTCATTCCATGAAATCCCTTGAACCCAAAAATAACATAAATTCATGTAAAAAATATTAAAATTTTATAATAATGTTAAGAAATGTAATTATTTAATCCATTTTATAGAAATAGCTACCTCAAAATAGTATAAACATATCCACCTTCAACAATGGTGATTGGAAACCTAGAGATCGACCTTCGAAAGACAAGATGCATCAAGATAATGCAATAGATTCATATAAAACACTATACAATCAATAATATGAAACATAACCGAAGTTATCACCACTTTCTTAACTAATGATAATGAATTAAATAAGGAACACTTACCTAGATAGGCACACCGCAACATCCCTAATGATCAATTACCAAACGACCAATGTGAAAGGAGAGGTGATCTCTAAAATCCACAGGGGAGATATATGGATCAATAAAGGTAGGATTAATGTTTTAATTAAATTAAATTTACATGTATAGTACCATAAAAACAACCAATTTGGAGATTTAAATGGTGATTAATCCTATTACTTGTCCAGTAATCCACAAAAACCAAAAATGATAAAAAATGTGTTTCATATTCTTAAAAATATAGATCTTGACCATTAAATGAAGCAAACACAATTTACATATTGTAAATATTTTAATACCTAATCAAGATTCATGTAATATTTCTAGATACCATTACAGATTGTGAAATCCCTTTACATGGTGTGTAAATTTCCATCTAATAATATTTCACCCAGATTCTACACAAAACACAAAAGGCTACCTTTGGTGTTATCTAAACTCTATAATAACCCTATAATGCCTTTGAAAAAATTATACCAAGACTATATTAATTAAAATAAACATACATCCAAAAAAATTAGGTAATTTTCTCCAACAAAGGCTCTTCATCCCTATAAATACCATAAACACAGACGAATGAAGATGGTAAGAAAAAAATGCAAAAGAAAGTACCTAAAAAGCATAATGGTATGTTTAAATCTCCCCACCATAAAATATTTATATCCCCAAAATGTTGTCATGATTCTGGATAAACTAAATGAGAAGTATATTGTTTCCTCATTAATTATTCCAACTCTCACGTCTCATGGCTACCCCATAAATACTGGCACAGTTCCCAAACTAGAGGAATCATTTTGCCATGCAGTTAATTATTTAAGAGATCCATTATCTAAACTATCTTATCAACCATAGTGATGTAGGTCTCAAGATAAAAATTCTCCCATACAACCACATATGTAGATTTGTATATATACCTCCTCAACTCCAAAACATGAAAAATGTATTGTATGGAAATAAAAAGTGATGGTATGTCCAACTGATAGGCCACCTTCCCTAGTCATCAAACAATATAAAAGGGTCCCAAGAATCCCATTAAAAATTTACCATGAATACCCAACTAAAATTTTTTTATGTAATGTGAAACTCTTATAAAGAACCAACCACCAACCTCAAACTCAAGAGGCCAATAATGATGGTCTTGATATGATTTTTGATGGATCTTTTACATGATCAATCTTATTCAGATCAATTACACCCTCTCTATAATATCCTAAAGAAGACTCAACCCAACCAAGCAATATTATCCCAACTCTTCCTTATACAAGGGAGATCTACATGGTCACTCATAAAAATCCTCAAATATTAATATATTAATCATGTACTGATAACTATTCTTATATGAATATTCAACCAATAGAAAATTATTTTCTAAATATACATCGAAATCAAGAATACATGATCTAACCATATCCTCAAGAACCTAGATAGCCTTCTCTACCTATCCATCTGTCTTTGAATGATATTCTATGGTCAATTTCAAATAGTAACCCATCACCTAATTAAAAAATTTCCAAAACATGAACATAAACGTTGGCTCCAAATCAAAAACTACTATAGAGGTAACCCCATGATGTCTCAAAATATCTTATACATAAAATTCCCCAAGATATTTGACTGTAATCATCTCCTTGATAGGAAGAAAATGAACCAATTTCTGTGTTGATCAATGATTAACCAAGTCACATATTTTATACTAGGATTTCATGGTGAACCAAAGTTAAAATTCATAGGAATATCATTCAATTTACAAATAGAAATGGGTAAGGTATAAAAAACTTGTAGATCTATGGTTTTTCACATTGATTCTATAAATAGTAATTCACTGCGATACAAAATCTACAATTGAACTTCTAATCTCTGGTAATCAATACTAACGCATCAAATCATGATACATCATGGTATTGAAAGGGATAATAAACCAACAAGATTGGATTCCATAGTATATCAAGTCATGACATAGGGAATAAATAACAACCAATATTTTATGAAATATTAATGCTTGATTGGGAGAGTGAGAATACTCACATAAAGTCTCCCCACCAAAAAAGATTTTACTAAAACCCTAAAACTTTGCATCAGTTGTCTACTCAGGCCAAACCCAGTCATCAAATGATGATTCAATCCTTATTGAAGTAATATATATCGTACCACCTACCTCTTCCCTTCCCAAGATCATCTCATAAAAAAACTCAACAGAGACCACTCATCAACTGATTCCATCATGTCTTGTGTCAGTAGTTTTTTGATCAATGAATTATAAACAACATTCTGATTTCTAGTATTTTTTCATTATCAAAAGAAAATATCTTAATTTATTCCACATAAAATATGTATCACAACTTCATAATCCTTATAGTGAAAATATATTTAAGGATCTTATGATTAGAATACATTATAAACCACTCCCCAAAGATATATTGATTCTATGTTTTAACTGTTACTAACTCATGATCATGGGTAATTTAGTTATTTCCTAGGTTCATAATAGGTGATATCCATAGGCTGCTACCTATATACCCTAAATCAAGACACATCCCAAACACATACTAGAAGCATCACAAAAAATATCATAATCCAAAATTGGTGTTAAAAGTATCAAAATTGGATCCAATGTTAATATCACCTTCATTTCCTCAAAATATATTTAATATTTTCATTCCACTAAACCTTTACAACCTTATGGGTTAAATCATTCATCATAGATACACGGTTAGATATTTCCCAAAAAATCGCCGAAAGTAACCATCAAACCCTGAGAATATTTGGATCTCAAACACATTTTTAGACTACTCTCAGGACATAACATCTTATACCTTTTCAAGATCCATTGATACACCCCTCCTAGATATATAATTCCCCATAAACATTACTTCTTTAATACAAAAAATAATTTGGAATTATTACCATACAAATGATGCTCATTTATTTTTTAAATAATGATACCTAAATGGTTTGTATTCTCCTTCTCTTTCTTTGAATACACCAAAATATTATTCATGAACATAGCATCAAAAGAGTCCCAGGACCAATGAAATATTCAGTTCATCAAAGCCATAAATACCATAGGATCATTATTTAGTCCTAATAGAATAAATAAAAACTCAAAATGTCTATATAAACTATAACTCCTCGACCCTAGTTACCCAGATTTAGTGCATCATTACATAACATTGGCATGATCACAAAAGATCAAGTCTAAAAGACCGATCAGTTTAGTAGCCTTGGAAGTAATAGATACATACATAAGTTTTACATTACATCATGAAATAAAAAAACATTGTGTCCCCTTTTAACACACTCATATCCCTTATTATATCCCTATAGGTCAATCATAATATACTTCTTCACATCCTCGGAAAAAAGAAAACATAATAAAAGGGTGATCTCAGATGTTTAGTAAGGATAAAAATATAGTGGAAACTATCATAAATAAGCATAAACATTTAAGGCAATGTATAAGACTAAAACAAAAAAAATTTAGACATAAACTTCAACATAATATGGCAATGATAAATAAAATAATTCCATTTACTTATTCACATAGATATTCTACATGTTGAATAATCGCATGAAATATCAATATCAAATTTTATAATGATGGAATACATAATTTCGGACATCATAACCACATAGTCAAGGCCTCGGGCCAAGACTGAAAAAAAAAAGATTTTTTCAAGGTCATGTTCTGAGACACTAGTTTGTCTCATGAGACCTATCGATGCATTGAGGAGCTATAGCACTCTCCACCCATCACTTACTAAGTCCAATGAATTCCTCATATGAAAATCTTGAAACATAACATAAAAATTCGTATTAAAACTATCATATGAAATGTCAATACTTTAACCATAAACCATGAATGGTATAATAATTTCACATCCACAGTCAAAAATATCAAAAACCCTTCAATACAATATGGAAGATTGTATTATAATAAATCAACTTCAAACTAGCGTAATATCCAACAAAGGATGCTGACATAGATGAAATCAAAACTATTTGAGAGAAATATCCATTTCTATTTTGAAATCATTTAAAATTCATGTAATTATAAAATAAAACATTTATTATTAAAATATTCTTATAATATTGTAAGGTAAGCTTCAAAGGTGTTATAACGGCTGAAAATAGTTGCACCCGCCGTAAAAGTTAAAAACATTCTTTCCTTAATTTGTCGAAAAGGTCATAGGGTACCTTATTTGGATAAATACGGAAATATTCTTATCAAAACGTTTTATAAAAATTCAAACCAGGGTATAAATGACTTTAAACCATCGTCTAGGAAATAGTAAAAATGTTTTGAAATATATTTTTTAAGAAACACATATGTGGATGATAAGAAGTGCCATTAGATACTTATGTATAAACAACCTCAAATAATAAAGAGATTGTAAAATTAACCCTTAACATATACATTTCCTTGGCCGAGGGTATGTTAACCTCTTGTATAATAGTTAAATTGTTGTTATTAAATTATGCAAGAACCACATACATAAATATTATATCATATATGATCTTATAATGTTTCTTTGTTAATAATATTTCAGTAGTATCATTGTTTTAGGTGTTAACTAATTCATTCTCCTTTATATGTTTTGTTACATAAGTCATGTTTTTTATGGATAGGATGTATTGGATTTATATCCAGAATGATATTAAGTTTTTTAAACATTATTTTTAATCATCAAATGAAAATTATTCTTGAATGGTTACGATGGTGAATAAAATTTCATCGCGTTATGGAGATGGTAAGACGTACGTACGCACAAGTGAAAATATCATTCTATTAATGGTGAAATTGTATGTAAATGGATGACATATCATATATAAAGAATAATTAAGATGTTATATTTATTATTTACATCAATTGTACATCATTATTATACTCATCCAAATAATGATGTGTTGAATAAAAAACTATACCATGATGTGGAGATGGTAAGTCGTACGTATGGATGTATGCTGACTTTGTAATTCATATGATGGATAGAATAATGAATGTTGTTTTAACATGTTTATAATAACATCTAAGTATGTATAAGTTATTGGAGATATTATTTTTGTATAGAAATAACAAAGAAATAGGAAGTGGAAGAAGAGAAGAACTTGAAAGAGGTTATGAAATAATTACATCTTCTTCGGGTGCTTCCTTTTTATTTGATAAAAAAGGATTCTTAGGTTGGATTCTGATCAAAGTAAGGACACTAGGTTTAATTGAAGGTAATTTGGAGGATATTTTTGTAGGTTGTATCCTATACAAATGTATTTGTAGGTGTGAAATTAAGATAAGGGGAAGTACCCTTTTATAAGGGAGGCGATGGTCACTTTAGAAAAAGCTTGAAATATTATTTTATTATAAAATAATTTTCAGTTTCTATTCCTCTAAATATATTAATTAAGAGTATGAGGTGGGTATGAGTCGAAATTCTCTCAACTAATTGGTTTTATAAAAGTTTAGGTCACCATATTAACCTTATCTTATAGATTTAACTCTTAGTTAAATAGTTTAACTTTTACCATGTCTTCTTCTATTACTAAAATAAATGGTTAATAAACTTACAATAAAAATAAAAGAGAACCCCAAGTGGTTAATTATTGACATATATAACCTTATATAAGTCCTTTTTTCAAACCTTATATTTTTAGAAATATTATATCATTTAATAAAATAGTATTTTTTTAAACTCATTTATGTCAATTTTGACACTATTTAGTATTTGGTATTTTTGAAAGTCATATCAACTTTATCACTTAGAAAAAAATTTAATAAACCCTAACATGACATATTAACCTATAAAATTCGTTGATAGCATCAAAATTCTAAATTTCATTTTATTTTGATATTTATAATATCAATTATTTTAATCTTTCATTAAAAAGGTAATTATTGTATCATCATTGCGTCATAAATAAATTTAATTATTTAATGTCTAAAATTTATAAATAAAATAACATACAGTATGAAATATTTCTATCTTTCTAATAAATATTTATATTTGAATTTATCTTATTTATAACCCTATATTAAAAATGGTTTAGTTATTAAACGTTGAATTTAACACTTTTAACTCTTCTTTAAATAAAATAATAATAAATGTAATAATCTAATCCAAGTGGATCAAAAGGATCATATTTTATTCCTAAAGTTTATTTAGTTCTAAATACACTTATCTAATAGAATTAGGACATGTGTTAGGGTATAATAATATCATTTTTACCTTTAATTACCCAATTTACTTTTAACCGTGGTAAATAAAATTCAACAGTTACAATTCACTAAAAATTATTTTCATCTTATTGAACCACATTTTAGTTACTAATTTAAACCATGTCTCCTAAATATTTGAAATCCAATTCAATAAAGCGGTAAAATTATGTTTTATGAAAATTTTCAAATGTGCCTAGAATGTGGGTAAAAGACGTTAAAAAGTTTAATAAAATTTTATATATCTAATCTTATTATAAAATGACTCCAATGAATTATATTGGAATAATATATGTATCATAGGAGAGGACCATGATTGCATTATTTTAAGAATAAATCTATTAGCCTTTCATCCCTCAAGATGAACCCTATGTCCCACCAACTCAAAAGGTTCCATGTGATAAGATGGCATATAAACCGGCATCATAACTATGAGTACCTCTATAGTAATATCAACCACACTCTAAGATGGTGAACTAAAAAAATCATCCAAAAAATCCTTAGGATACTCACCCACCACTGTAAGAAGTAGACCACCCAAAAAAATGGTCAATTACAACTAGAAATATCTCTAACAACTTGCATCATATTACCCTTGAATAAGGAACAATAGGATTTTCTTTTCCTGATCTAGAGTCACACTCACCCAGAAAATCATGACTGACCCCATCAGAAGATATGAACTATACCCAACAATAATAATAGTCTATCTGGTCCATAACACTAATCATCTAATAAATGGTGATAATAATGTCACAGATTTCAATATCAAGAACTAAAAAATCCCATACCACCTCATAGTCTCCTATAATGAACCAACACATGGGGAAAATAAAATCTTGTTCATACCTAATTCCAAAATGTTTTCAATGATCCAATATGTGCATTATAAATTCTAAATGTAATCCAAACATGTCATCTGACAATGATGATATTAAATAATGAGTGTTACTTCTATCAGTCCAAGATTTCATCATAGAAGATGAAATAAACACCTTACCTTTATTATAGCATCACCTTAACTTTTTTGTAGTGGTCCCTACTTGAGATTCCTCTTGTTCATACTCAGTATTATAACATCATATAGTCTTAGCCAATGAACATCCCTATTAGCCTAAGGATTATACCCACCACCATTGGAAGAATTATTATGAACCTATGAACACTTAGTGAAATTGGATCTTACCTTACTGCCCTGGCATATCCTTTCATAGAAATTCTTCACATGGACTGATAATCTATAACGAAGATATGTCCTTGTAGAATCCATATAGTTAGGCTTGGTATGACCACCCCTCACACAATTATAGCATATAACAAGTTATCTTGCGGATGAAACCCTTAAAACTAACCCTAAAGAGAATTGAAAACCCATGTGTTTCCTTTTAGGATAAAATATACACCATTTCTAACAACTTAACAAATCAAAGATCCTCTAAAACCATTGTTTCTAGCTATGTATTCTTTATCCATAGCTATTATTTCAAATACCTCCACAATGGTCGGAAGGTACATGAGAATCAACATCGACTGGATATCTTTTCTCAAAACAAAATAAAACATACTATAATTTTTTACTCGTTAGTGAAAAGTTATGGTTCCATATACACAAGATTATAAAAATGGGAAGAATACTATAAAATTATATGCTACCCTTTCCCCATATTTATATACACCTAGGTTTTCATTTCAGATAACTTCTCAGGATAAAACTATTAGATAAATATTTTATTAAATAAATACTAGGTTAGATCATCATTCAAATTATCTTGTGAAATAGTGTCCCACTATCTACTTCATGGTCCCTTGAATATATATGTTGCAAAATACACCTTAGAATCTTCATGTGTCTCCAAGAAATTGAAGATATTCTAAATCTTCTCAAACTACTTCTTAGATTCCTGGGGACCCTTTTCACCAATGAATATGGGTGGATGTGGATAAGTAAGTTCATTTTCATGATCCACCACACATTTTAGGTTTATGAAACAATATTAACCTAGAGTCTAAATAGTAAAAATTACTTCTTAAAAAAGGAAGGTCCCACTAGAGGATTCACTTACAGAATATTTCTTATAACTTCCTCTCTCATATTTGAAAGATATCTCTTGGAGTTATTGTCTAATAAATATATGAAAATTTACCAATTAGATAATGATAATATTCCAGAATCTTAATAAAAAATTTTGATTTCAATAAAATGATTTAAAACAATGAGAATTTAAATAAATTATCAATTATACCAATGAAATACATTACGTGAAATATAATAGGTCATTTTAAATAAACATCCATTGTAATTAATTCAAATGACATCGATCTCCAAATATCAAACCAGGTAAATGTTTCTCACCACCCATGGTAACTCAGGTTCAGTCACATAAGTGATCTTTCAAGGAACCTTTTCTATACTTACTACCAAAATTCTGATATACCTAACTCCTTTATAACCAAGTCACAATACCAAACATAGGAAATATTAACACACATTAGGGTGATATATCACTATAATGAAAAATTTTATTGAATCAATCCATGTCAACCAAACCATACACCTAAGCCAATCAGCACTTGGTTATATGAAAAAAAATATAATAGTAGTGGGTCATGTATATAACCAAAGAATGAAATAAATATATAGTATAAAGTCTAATAAAACATATACAATAAAAACATTATAATACAATCCAAAAACATGTTAAACCAGAAATAATTACAAGTCTCCACGTGACCAACAGTCACCTCCAAAAAACCCATCTATGATAGAAGTGATGAAAGGAGAAGCTGATATGAAAAAAGATTCCTTCCCATTATCTGGATCCAATAATATAACATCTAAAACTTCCCAAAGGAAAAATTAGGGAGTGATCGCAAATCTCACTAGGATACCACCATGGATTCAATATTAGTTCTAGTATCATGAACTAAATAATTCAAGTTTAAAATAAAAAATTACAAATATTTTTCAAAAATTTAATCTATTGGTAAATAATTTTCACATTTTTTCTTAAAATACATAAATATTATTAAATTTAGAAATATGACAATTATAAGAGATAAAATAGAGATTCCAATACATACATATAGTTAAAAAGGTAAAACAATATCCATGAAATTACCCATTATGAAAATCTATGTGATAAAACCTCATATAAAAAACTTTAAACAGCAATATATGATAAAAACCCATAATGCGACAAATAAATTAAAAATAAAAAATCACTTAGTATTGGTCTCTTTATTATGGTAATATGTATTAGACATAAAATATCCTAAAAAGTTATATGCTAGTACTAACCAATGTCGAGCCCTTCCATAGTCTACCGATATCCAAAATATTACCTTGTAGTTATGCCACACTCGCTAAGGCTACCAAGGTTTATTTCCTGATGCACCTAAGGTTACCATAATTATAATTTTCAAAACACATTTCTAAACCATTCTCATAATTTATAAAAAAATTCAATGAAGATATAATCAACATCGATTTTTGAAACACCATTTTTAAAACAAAACCACAACATGAGCATTAAAATGAAATTTCTGTGGAAAAAATATTATTTAAAGAAAAACCCTTTAAAAAAATTATCCTTCCATGAAATCCCTTGAAACCAATATTCATTTAAATTAATTGAACATACCAAATTAATTTTAAAATAATAATAAGAAATTTATAGAATTAACCCACTTTATAGAAAAACCTACCTCAAAAAGGTATAAACCTAGCCACCTTCGACAATGGTGGTTGGAAACCAAGTGATTAGCCTTTTAAAGATAAGGAATGTTATGAGAATATAATGTATCATTATAAAACACTATAAAACCATGAATCTAAAACATAACCATTTACAAATTGATTTTTTTACCAATGACAATGAAAGAGAGAATGAATACTTACCTATAGAAGCACACCACAACAACCATGATGATTAATTGTTTGATGAGTGATCTTCATGGAGTGGAGATCTCAAAAATAACTTGTGAGTGCTCTAGATTTAGAGAGGTAGGTTAAATAGCCGAATGAAATAAAGGTAACTCATACATAATCCTAAAGACCACAACTCATGAGATTTACACAATGTGCAATCCCATTACACATCATGTAATCCAGTGAACCCAAAAACATTAAATAACATGTCACCTTTTATTAAAATTTTATACTTCAACTATAACATGATTTGACCTAAATTCAAATCATGTAAATAATTTATGATATACATGAGATTCCTGAAATCAACTCAATGACCGTTATATGGTTGGTAATCCCTTTACACAGCATATAAGTTCCCAAAAGATAGTGTTTCACCCAGATTTAGTAAAAAATCTCCAAAACCAACTACACAGTTCACAAAACATGGGGAGAACATTATTGGTCCTTTGAAACATTTATACCCAGACTCCATTAATTAATAAAATACATATAGACCCAATTTTTTTTCAATTTCCCTATCAAAGTCTCTCCATCGCTGGGAAGCCCAAAAACACAACCAAATATGGATGGTAATAAACCATGAGAAAGAGTGTACCTACGAAGAATAATGGGATTGTATACCCTATTTAACTATAGATATTTTATTTTGAATATCCCTAAATACTTTTGCATATAAAGTGTTCCATTTTCTTTATTCATAAACAACATGAAGATAATATCACATAGCCTAACGTTATACCATTTATTCTTACAATTTCCAAAAATAATCTTTTTAAATTCATGGTTAATCATTCATATCCCTTTGGAAACCAATTTTATTCTATCATAGTGTGATTATTAATCTAAAAGACTCATTTTATATGAAATTATCATCCTATATGGATCATACTTTTCCATGTTTTGAATGATTGAATATTACAAAATAGTTCTAGCTTGTTCAACACATATATGTAAATAACATCAAACACCATATTTCATGTTAAAATAATTTTTTATATATAATTATGATCATATAGATTTGAAAAAAAATACAACAGATCATCAAAAAATCTATTAATCCATTAGTAAGGAAAAAAATTTATAATTCTATAAAATTATTGAGATTCTTCTATTATTGGTTAGATTTTTATCCGATATATAAGAAAAAAACTATGAAGACATGATATATAATTCATTCATTATAGATTTATATTTTATAATATTAATATGTACTATAAATCCTTTATTCGATAATGTTTCCTTCTGGAAGGAATATAAACCCAATTTATAATCAAGCATATTATTGGGATTTTTTAAATAATTTAAATAATGGAGGTAATTTTGATGAACATTTTATTACTATTCCTGATAAATTAACAAAGTTCATGATTAATATTCTTTACAACATGAAGCAAAAAAATTCCACTCAATAAGAACTAACTTCTTTAGATAATTTTTTGAGGAACAACCTCCATCATTTAGTGGGTCCAATTATCCAATAGTGGAGGAGAAATAAATAAAATCCATATAGAATAAACTAGTGTCATGAAGCATCATTAAAAATATGAAATTTTTTCTTATTATAAATTTTTTATGTGGGAATATTGATCAATATAGATATTTTATTCAAAATAATGACTATTATTAAGAAAAAATTTATTTGAATTCATTTGATTTTTTTTTTGAAAAATAAATATAATTGGAGAAATGTACTAAAACATAAATTCAATACCTGAATTTATGATCAATGAGATATTAAATGGGTGTTAATTATATAAAAAATTTAAGACTTTTGGAAAGGTATTTGACTTATTACCCATAAAAGTATGAAATAAATACTGATATCTTATTTAATATTCCAAATCCATGATATCTATAATCATTAGTTTCATTTACATTTTCACTATATGATGAGACAAGAATGAATATTATCATGACTGAGAATGATATTTTCATAACATAAATTTACAAATGGAATATTTAGGATAAGAGGATGGATGATTACTTTATGTAATAGTGTACATGAAAAGGAAATTAATTGTATATTTCAGTTCCCATAATATATATAATTTTAGTTGAAACATTAAGGGGTTGATTAAAGGGATTAGGTGTATTCTTTAAATATGTAAATAATGGTCTTAATGATTACTAGTGCAATGGAAAGGGTGAATAAATCAATTTGTAATGTTTCAAATAGAATAAGACAAAACATATCACAATTATTTTATACATTCCAAGTTAATCACCAATAAAAGTGACATTTGGATCTAGGGTTACATTTTTTTAATAATAATGGATGAAACTAAATCCTAAAAATATTTTGATAGGTACTACGAATATAAACTAAAATTTATTAGAAACAGTATTTTATTCTATATCTACGCACACTATTGTAACTATTATATTGAAAAAGAATATATGATCACCCTTATTACTTTAAGAAATTATTTATGAGCTAACACACTATCTAGAACGTTCATTGTAGGAAATACACATTGGGTAGTTTAAAAAAAAATATTCTTGTTAACTTGTTAAAAATATAAATATAATACCTTTGGTTAAATTTTGTATAATTTTGGGGATTTATTATTTCTCAATTTTTAAAGAAAGAATTTATTTTACAAATTAGGATGTTAAAATTAGTTAATCAGACATGAAAATACATTTTTTAAGTATAAAGGTATTGTCTTCTGAATCATAGATGGAACCACCCCCATTCGTCTAAAAGAATGAAATTTTTTCCAATAAATTTATTATATGCAATCTATAAAGGATAAAGGGTCTATGAGAATAAAATGTGTACTCATTGTATAATAATATGTTCATTTACTTCTTAATGAACTATAAGGAATTCCCCATGATTAAAAGGTAAAACACTCAATTGATCTTATACCTGATGAAAAATTCATTTATAATCAACTATATAAATTCTCTAAAAATTAATTGGTTGATTTAATGAAGTAGTTAAATGATTTATATAATTGTGGTTACATTTATATAAGTAATTCACCAAATAAATAACCTATTTTTGCATTTTTGAATAAGGATGTTTTAATGATGTGATTAACTGATTATATGAAAATAAATTGGATTAAAATGATGAAAAATAATTCATTTCTATGTATTGATCACCTATTACATCAACTTCCTATAGATCAATATTTCTCAATGATTAATCCTTGTTTTTATGGTAACTTTTGATTTAGGAACATCGATATATAGAGACACCATTTTTATATTGTACAATAATTTTTATAATGAATAAGTGTTTTCACTCAAAGATATTATATCTTAATAGTTGAATATTATTTTCATTGTAAAAAATAATATAAGGATTGTAAAGGGTTGGTGACTTTGGAAACATATTTATATAAAACAATGGTTCATAAGTAAACTACATCATCTCTAACTATGTTCCTCATAATTTTAACCCTTCTTATATATATCATACATAATGAATTTATTCATTACCTTGGGAATATATCATAAGAAAGGGAGAGATCAAATATATGGAAAGGATAAGGGATATATCAGTGGTCACATAAAATTAATATGAGTATGAGTATAGTGACCCAATCCTTTTACAGATATTTTTTATTTATTTTGAACATAAAAATCTATTAATTATAACCTAAAGATTTTGATGTGTAGTGTATTTGGATTACTAGGATCATAATACATCAAAGGAACCGAAAACATGGAATACATATTTTTTCATTACATAACGAGATCCTAAATTCATTTGAACTACTAAAATATATGGCATAACCTAGGGAATACATAGACAATAGGGGTGATCAAAAAATTCCAATAAGTAAATAATCATGATTAGGAAAAATAACATGTTATTCGAAGGTATAACATGATATCATAAAGGTAAATCCTTATGAGTAATCACATGGAGACATAATTTAACGAAAAAGGTATCATAATATCATGGAATCATATAAAATTTGATAGAAACATTAAACATGACATAAACATATGTCAAGTATAACTATAGAGACAACCTCTCATTGTGGTAAGAGTCCCATAATAGATTAGCTTAACTCTTTGATCCTATACATGATGTCCCATTAGACTAAAAAATTTCACAATACATTGGAGATATATATAATTCTGGTCCCACCCAACACATCGATTTCACATACATGCATATTCATTTCCCATAAGGATATCAATCTTAAATCGTGAACATATTAATTACCCATGGAATAAAATTGGTTAAAAAATCTTTTCTCGTAAAATAATAAAAATTTATTTCTTAAATAAGTAATTTTAAATATGGTCATAAGTAATATATTTACCCTATAAAAGGAAGGGAGAATATTCTAGGTACATATGTAATTGTTGTATATGTATTATTTAGAAGAATTATATAATATTAAATGTTGTTGTAGTTGATGAATAGAAATACATATAAAATACATTAAAACCTTGAAAAATTAACCTTTCCAAATTAAAAATGACTTTTGGAAAACCAAAATTCATAAAATATTGTAGAAATCATTCTCCTTTAAAATATACATAGAAATATATAATTTATTATTTGAGGAAAATAATGTTCATGATGGCTTAAAATAACATTTTTTCTATGCACATTAAAATAACGATTCAATTCTCATTTTTCATAAGTGTTAAAAACTACCTTGTTCATAAAAAGATAGGAATATTCCCTTTAAATCATTTTACAAAAATATAAACAGGGGTAAAATTTACTTTTAGAAATCATATTATAATATTAAAAATATTTTTTAATTTTTTTAAAAAACATTTATATAGAATGAAATGTTTTTCGATCATGTAGAGAAATGAAGTTGAATTTTAATAAAAAAAATATAAATAATTTTAATTACTATAAAGATGGAAATCCAACTATTACATAAAATTTTCATGAGTAAAAAGAGGAAAAAATGGAAGGCTTTCATTATTAAATGATAAAATAATTTTGAACAATGGAATTTTAAGCATAAACAATCCTGATTAAAATGCGATTTAGAGATAAACCCTTATCACTTCACTAAGTTTGGAATCATAACATCCCATGAATGAATTAGATAAATTGAAACCTAAAATATCATGAAGTGGTAAGGATTCATGATACATTATGTAAAGAATAAATATGTGCACAATTTCAATGAAATTAGTTTGATAAAATAACATGTGTCTCAAAGAATAAACCTTTGATACAAAACCCTTAACTCGAGTATGAATCATCATGTGTTCTCTTTATCTTTCTGAATAATAAAATTATGTTAATTTTTTTAATTTACTAAGATAATTATTTATTTTTTTATTCCTTTTATTTTATTTTACCATATCATATTCAATTACTTAACCATTTAAATTTACATCGTACCTTTTAATGATAAACAGATCATATGTCAAAAATAACTTTAGTATGTTCACTGAGGTAAAATAGATTAATATCTAGTCATACCAATAATGAAAATAATTAAATAATTATCATTTTTATACATAATATTTATATTTTTAACCAAATATGATATATGGTTATGAAAAATGAACTATGTTACAATTTTGGAGAGAGTAAGTCGTTCATATGCATGAGAAATGATTCCATTTTTTAGTTATTAGGATGGAAATAAGGTAAGTGTAATTTAAAATTTCTATAATTTTAATTATATAAAAAATATAATATTATTTAGTTAAATAACCTTACACATACCATTCTTCTTATGCGGTAATAAAAATTAATCATATCTCTTTGTGAGGTTGTAGTACGTTGTACACACGAATGACATTATCATTTATTCAATAAACGGTAAGGTAATAAATTATATGATATTTTTATATTATAGGTTGATTAAAATTTCAATAATATCATACATAAACATTAAGTTAATTATTATTACATTTTAGTTGAATAATAAGTAAAAAATAAATCACATTGATTCGTGAGGCATTAGTCTGTCGTACACAGGAGTGACGTTATCGTATTATCTAAGGAATGTAATATAAGATGTTTTATGTGATATTATAATTTCAAAAGTATAATAATATAAAAATTATAATATATAAAAATCTTATACATCATTATATGTATATGTGAAATGTAGTGATGGAAAATGATTTACATCATTTTCTGAGGTTGTATTCCACCATACACATGATCAACTGTTTTGTTTCCCATTTTAGGTAGTGGGTATGGTTGTAAGTCATGCACATAATAGAAAAAATATATCATTACATAGTATATAATTAGGTTATTATATCAGTATGTTTTAATAACACTTTATGGTGGTGGGATAAGAATTAAAAAAATCTTGGTTGTGGATATTACCTCATATTTAGATAACTTGTTTAGTTTTTCACCAAAATACGTTTTATAAAGTCATTGATATCATTAAAATTATTATAGTATGAGGTAAGGGAAGTAATTAAGGTAATTGGGAAGGTATTTTCTGAACCAATAGGTTTTTGAAGAGTGTAATGGATAGGAGAGGGGTATCCTTTTACAAGTATGGGAGAGGACACACTTGAATTTTAAAATATAAATAATTACACCAACATTTATCTCATTCCAAAAGGCTCTGACATAGACCATTATTTAAAATTTAAATATATAAGGTTTTAATAAGACCATTAAATAGTAATTAGAATTGTTTGGGGTAATTTGTTTCCCTTATATTTTTAGTTTAACCTAAAAAAACCCCATTTTTTACCTAATCCGTGAAAAATAATATTTACCATTTTCACTATTTATTTTATTAAAAAACTGATTTTAACTTATTTTTTAATATACATTTTTTGGATTCAAAATATGTAATACATTTTTCCATATTATACTAATTAATATGGAGAATTTTAATATTAAATGTAACCTGTAGACGTGTTAAAAACTATTTTTCAAGAGGAAAACATTAAAAATATTAAAAGTTTTTTATATTAAAATTAAAAATAAAACTAATTTCAATTAAATAATATAATATAATAAATATATCATTGAACTAATAGTATATTTAAAACCACATTAAAATAAAATGGTTCATGAAAATTCTTGAATAAAAAAGGATGTTTTTAATAAAAACTAGTATTTTTTGTATTCATTGAATAATGAATCATATCAAAAAAATACCAAATATTCACCCTAAGAATATTTTAATATGATTAATTAAAAAGTTAAGTTCATTTTTTAATATAAATTTTTTAAAATATCAAAAAATTAATTTTAAAATATGTGTGTAAAGCATGATTAAACCACTTTTTAGAAAAAAAAAAGTTAATAAAACATTTCATTTTAATTCAACTGATTCTTATTTTATTTCTAATCTATAAGTAATCACTGAATTTGTTTTTTAAATTTGTAATACATATAAAATTAATAATTTATTTAGTCATATTCATTCCCTGTAATTTAGTATTTATGATATAATAGTAGTTTATATTACTGTTCATTTAGATTTGGGGTTGCGTGTTTCAAAAGATATCAAAGTGATTGAATTTATTTTAATGAAATTTATCTTAATTTCATGTGGTGTTTCATTCTATTCTATTATTTTTTTTCATGTCAAATACACTATAAAACATTATGCTCCTCTTTCAACATATCAAGGTGTTACATTTTAACCCCATTAATTAAATCATGTCCCTGCAATTTTATCTTGATCTTGGAAATCAATTGTTTGACAATTGAAAATTTATCTACAAAAAACCCCACATCATAAAAATATATAATAAAACATCCTCATAAAATAGGGAAATGGAAATATGAATTTAATCTAAAATAATACATTTATAGGGTTCCATATAGGAGAACATTGGTAGGAATTTAAAATATGGACAAGGAAGAAAAGTGAAAATAATTATAGAGAGAGATATAAATCATTGATCAAAATAAAATTAATGATAAACTAAAAATCAACCAACAAAAAACCAAAAATAAATGTTGAATTAAAATTCCAATGATTCCTCATATGTAAAGGTAATAAGATAACATTACTATTTCATGTTCCTTTTCTTTGACTTGAGGGGTTCATTTTCAATCAGGATAGAGAAAACTAGGATATATACATACTTGATGTATTTTGTTTCATAAACACAGTTTAATCCTTTAATTTTTGTTCGACCATTTTACACTTCACCTCTTACCCTAAAGAAAAAAATATTGAATATTTTTTTGTGATTCCTGAAGTACTAAAATAAAAAATTAGTAAATCAAAGTTCCATAAATGAGTAACAGCCTATTCTCTTATTTTTATTAGAACCAAAAATGTAATCCTAAAGTAATATTATACCCAAGACTAATGTAAATATATTAATCTCCAAAATTAATCAATAAAACAAAAGGTTTAATACAAATTATTCCATAAAACACTATATCACTAATAACCTCAATAACATCATCATAAAATATGGTTTTATCCTAAATGGATATCTCATATCATTCGTATTAAATATCGAAAAACATAGTAGTGTTATTACTAAATAATAATCCAAGTTACAACTAAAGAATATATATATCTCAACCCAATAAAAGGATTCCCAATATATCATCAATCAAATTAAAATTCAAAAAACTAAAACATATTTATTACTATAAAAATATTCCCAAAATAAACATAATATTTATCCTCTAAAATATTTATGTGAAAAAATATATCATATTATCAAGTACATAATATAGTCCATTAATAGAAATTTCACCCTTATTACCATTCAGTTTTGTGTTAATTCCCTACGACCTTATCAAATATGATGAGTTGTCCCCTAACATATGGTTTAAATTTTTTCTAAAGTTATACTTCTTATAAAATTCAAAATAAATATGACAAAAATCATAAAAATAACATCAATCATAAAATAAGGTTTTACCCATTAATGACTTTTTTACAAGTTATTTTTTCCAAAAAAATCTAAAAATATTAATTGAATATAATTTCCTCAATATCAATGAATGTATAAATCCTAAAGTTTAATAATAACATAAATCTAATTTCCATAAAATATCAAGGCATTATTCATCAAATAATATCTTCTATAATACAAATTATACTAAAACTAAGTGTTATATTACCAAAAATGTCTCACAAAAAAACTATTAATCATTTCATATATTCATAACCTAAAAGAAAAAAAGGGGTACATATACCTTTAATGTTATGATCAAACATAGACTTAAAAACCTAGAACACTTTATTTTTAACACATTTAAACCATTATTATCATTTATCCTTGTCCATAATGATATTTAGTAAATACCCTTTGAATTTTCAAATCATATCCCCAGGGATAGTCAAACTAGGTGTGCAGTAAGTCTTATTATGGTGTCCCATATAACACTTGAGTAAAGATAAACACACTATTTTCTGAGATGTTTCCCCAAATTTATGTGTAATAGAACCATATTTAATTATTTTATCTATAAAGGTATGTAATTTCTCAAAAACCAATCTCTCTATACTTCACTCTAAATCCATGATATTTTTTCTACACTTAGTCTTATCCTTATACTTTCCCATTGGGTTCTCACTAAAAAAATCACCATAGTTTCTAATGGTTTACTAAACATTTACTATGGTAAAAATATAGTGACCCATGCATTTTAAGAAAATATTTATATGATTTTGAACATAAACATCCATTAATTAAAACTTAATGATCGCAAGTTCTAGTGTCTTTTGAAGACTCGGATCATAATACATAAAAGAAAACTAAAACATGGAATACTTATTTATTCCCTTAGTGAGATACTTAATCAATTTGAGATCTTAAACTGAACAATATAATTTGGGATCCATAGACAAAAAGGGTGATCTACAAGTACCAGTAATAAAATAAACATGATAAGGAAGAATAACATGTGAGTCAAAGTTATAAAAGGATATCATAAAAGAAAAGAAACATTAGTAATTAATTTGAAACAAAACATCTAGTGCACAGAATCCTAAGATTATAGCAACATAAGAAATGTGGAAGAAACATAAAATATGGCATAAATATAAGTTAAGGATATATTCTTAGAAAACATAAAATGGTGGATATAGTCCCATAACGGATTAGGTTCACTACCTAAACCCAGACATGACATCTCATAAAACTAAGACATAACCTAATTAATTGGAGGGATAAATAATTTTTGGCACACACATCACATTAATTTATTTTATATTCACATGTTTTCCACATATATTTATCAATCATGAAGCTTAAATATAAAAATTACCCATGGAATGAAATGTGTTGTGTAATATTTTCTCATAACCTAATCAAAGATATTCTTTAAATAATAAATTTGAGAGATAGGAATAAGGAATTTATTTCCTTGTAAATGGATGGTAGAATGAGCTATGTATAATTTTAAGATACATATATAAATAATTTTAAATTATTCAATAACATTAAATATTTTTTTTGTTGATTAAAATAAATTCCTTTAAAATGATTAAAAATTATTGAGGAAAAATAAATCTTCCACATAGAAAATAGCATTTGAAGAAATAAAATTATCAAAATATTGTGGAAATATATTTAATCTAAAATAACATTATAAAATTATAATATAATCTTCAATGTAAATAATGGTTATTCTAGTAAAAAATACAAATCATTTCATACAAGTTGTAAAAATATCCCTTTCACTTTTTTAGTAAAATTTTCAAAAACCTCATTCATAATATGACAGTAATTATTCTTTTATCAAATTTTCAAAAGTAAAACATGGTAAAATTTTAAATTTAACAATCTTAGGATAAAATTATAATTCATATTGTGATAATTTTTTGAAAAAATGTATATAGAAGTAAAGGGCTTTCAAATGAAGATAGAAATAAAGAAGATTTTACATAAACAAATTTCTCAAGCATTTTAGGTTCCAAATTGAGGGAAATGGTACTATTTTATTAACTAATAAATAATAATAATAGGATTATAAAATGGAAGGGTTTCATTAGGTAATGATTAAATAATTTCCAACAATGGAAATTCAAGCATAAATAGTCCCCATTAAAATGAGATTGAAACCTAAACCCTTATCGATTCAGTGGATTTTGAATAAATATTACCATGAATTAAGTAGATAAATTATAACTTAACATATCATAAAACCATAAGTATTCATGATATATTTTTTAAAGGGTATGTATATGCACCATTTAAAATAAATTAGGTGCATAAAAGACCATGTGTCTCGAATAAGGATGTTTTGAGAGGAAACCCTTATGTCAAGAAAAAATAATCATGTGTGCTCCATATCATGATAAATTATAAAAATTATTTAATTATTTAATTTCATAAGAACATTCTTATTGATAATAATTTATTTTATTTTATTTTTTACCATTTTATACTCAATTACTTAATAAATTAATTTCACATCGGACATTTTAATTATAAACAACTCGTATATCCAAAATCACTTTGGTAAGTTAAAAAATGTCAAAGATATTATTATTTAATAATATACAGAATTATAATCATTAAATAATTTTATTTTTTATTCATAAATTATAATTTTAATACTAAAAATATGGTTATGAAAATTTAATTTTGTTACAATCATGGAGATGTTAAGTCATACGTAAGCAAGAGAAAAAATTCCATTTTTAATAATCATGATGGAAATAGGGTAGGTGTTATTTTACTATTACAGAATTATAATTACATCAAAAAATATAATTTCCTTAAATACCATTACACATACTATCCATGTCCTGTAATAATATAAACGAATCACATCATCGCATGAGGCAGTAGTCCACCGTACACATGAACAATGTTATCATTTATTTAATGGGTGATAATGTAAGATAGTATATGATATTTATCTTTAATTATTTTGAAATATTTTATAATATAATATATAAACATCAAAAAAATCTTTATTATTATCCATCTAAAGAATAAGTGACAAATAAATCAAATCATTTTTCGAGGCTATAGTCCGTATTACACACGAGCGATGTTATCGTATTCTCTATGAAATAGAGAGTAAGAATAAATATGTGGTAGTATAATTCTAGAAGTATAATTATATCATTAATATCAATTATAATCACTATATAAATCATTATATCTATTATTGTGAAGTGGTTATGGAAAATGATTTACTCTAGTTCGTGAGGTGGTTGACCATCATACACACAATCAATGGTTTTTTTACCATTCGAGGGGGGGTGAAATTGTTGTGGGGAATTACCTTATCATAAGATAATATATATGGTAGATACATAGGATATTATATCATAGTGTTTTAATAATATTTTAATGTTATGGAAGAATAAATGAACTCAAATTCTCTGTTAAGGACATTACCTTTTCTTCAGAATACTTCCTTAGATTTTCACCAAAAGAATTTAAAGGATATATTTATGATCAATAAAATTATTATAGGATGAGGGTAAGGACATAAGGAAGGGATTCTAGAAGCAGTTGGTTGATAAATTTTTTTAGTATTTTTTAAAATTAGAGGATAGTGGTGGCCTTTTATAAGTGGGGGAGAGGAAACACTTTGAATATTGGAAAAGAATGAATTACACTTATGTTTTTATTCAAGTCCCAAGGTTCCAAAATATACCACTTTTAAACCATAGAATATATAAGGTCTAAATATGCTGGTAAATAAGGAAATGTATATGTTTGATTCATTTTTAAACATTATCATTTTAGTTTACCCCCCCCCCCCATAATAAAATCTTTTTTATCTTAGCTGTAATAAATAATTTTTGAAGTTTTCACAGTTAATTATGGTAAAAAATTAGGTTGAAGATACTAGATAAGATAAATTATGAAATTCAAAAATATGGAGTCTATTTTTCCAATTTCAAATCAAAAAATTTAAAGAATTCAATTTAATATTAATCATATATATGGGTTAAAAACATTTTTCCAAAAGAAAAGCATTCAAATTTTTTTAAAAATATTATTTCAAAATTCAACAAAAAATAATTAAAATGACCTAATATTGATTAATAAATATATAAATGAACTAATTTAATAGTTATAACCCATTAAAATAAAAAAAATTATATTAAATTGTTTAAAAAATATCTATTTTTAAAAAAATAAGTATTTCACTATTTATTGAAAAATGAAATATTTAATTCAAACCCCAAAAATTCAACATAAGTTAATTTTGATAATATGATTTCAAAAATTATTAAATAAATTTTCTAAAATTTGTAAAAATAATTAATATATATGTGAAAAGTGGGATGAAATTTCTTTTTATAAAATTACATATTTCTAAAAAAATATATCTTTTTTATCCAAATAATTATTATTTCATTTACAATATATAGATAATCATTGAGTATATTTTAAACTTATATAAAATGTATAAGTTTATTAATTTAGTTATTTATATTCATTCATGACAATTTAATGACTGTGTTATAATGGTGTACTATATTATTGGTCGTTGAGATTCAAGGTTTCATGTTCTATAAGATATAAGGAAAAAATTAAATAAATATATCTTAAAGTATTAGGGTGTTACATTATTTTCTAGTATTGATTTTTTGTGGTGTACATTCTACCTATCATGATTATCCTATTTTAAAATATCATGGTGTAACATTAAGGGTATGAGAACATGAGTTTAACATTGGAAAACTATATCCTAGATATCAAATATTATAATATTGAGTCCTTTCATAAATAATGGAATTTTATAATATAGTAATCATAATGGGATCAATGCTCATGATCTATGAGAACATAACATTCACATAAGACCTAGATTTTTTTTCATACACAAAAATATAGAAAACCATTTCATTAGTAATCATTGATCATTTCCAAGGTGATCATAGTGGATTAGGTTCATTCCCAAAACTTCTGTTGTACTCATGGTTCACTCCTAAGACTATCATAGCGTAAAAATCCCATAATGAACTAGGTTAACTCCCCAATAAAAACCATTTTATCTCATGATATTTTAATCTTTACCTAATGCATTGGAGGGTTACATAATCTCGTGTTCACCAATTTACTAATGAAAAACATTCATATGTGTTCTATAAGATATTAAATCATTCATAAAATCATTACCCATAAATTGTAAAAAAATCAAAATAATTTAATCATAGAATAACCCATGTAAAATAATAGGTTTTCATAAACATTTCATCATAGCCTAACCAGTGGAAAAGGAATATTTTTCAAAATCATTTCATCAATTCATTATAGCATAACCTATGGAAAATGAGAATGCTTCTTAAAAACTATTTATTATTAATAATAATAAACCATAAAAATAATGATTAAGGATGGTATACATGGACCATAAACTCTATAAAGATTATTTAATATCCAATTATTTAATTATAAATTAAATATTATTTTAAAATATATCTTGGATCATTTCTTAAGTAAAATAAACTTTCCACTTTGAAATCTAATTTTTAAAATATAAACATTTCCCAAGTATTATAGAATTATTTTTCCATTAAAAAACCATGTAAACATGTAATAAAAGTTTTAAATCATTGAGATATCATAATATCATGAAATTCCATTCATGCTGAAAATGTTAAAATATTGATTCGTTTCACATTTTTAGTGAAAATAAAAAAGTACACCATTTAGAAACGAAAAAAATATTACACTTAAAAAAAGTTGTAAAAATTAAAACATGGATTAAAATAAATTTAATAAATAAATTAATATTATTATAAAAATCATTTTAATAAAATTAGAAAACATTGAAATGGAAGATAAAGGACTTTCAGCCGTAGAGAGAAATCTCTTTGATTTTCCTTAAAACATTATTTTTTAATCAAGAGTACTTAAAGAGAGTAAAATTAAATTAAATCATGTATTATCAATAAATAACAATAATATATGAAAATTCATTATTTTATTTATATTTATATCTTAATATTTAATCATATGAAAATTAATCATAAAAAATATAGATAAACAATGACATTATAACATAAAATTGCAACCACTTTGGTAAGTTTTGATTTATAATCCTCATGATTGAAAGAAAAAAATATGGATATTTAAATCCAATAATTTTTAGGAAAGGAATCATTAAATAAATATATTGTTAGTATATAAATCACACAAATAAAAAATTGGTGAATATGGAATATGTCTCATAGAAAAAAATGTGAGATAAAAATCCATTACCTCAAGTCTCAACTTTCTTTATACAAATTAAAAAATAATTTATAATAAATATATATTTTTTATAAATTAATTAGAAAAACAAAATATTATTTATCATAATATATATTATTTACTTATATCTTTTTATCACCTGTTTGTTAAAATTTCTTTGTTAAAATCAATAATCTGGTTAATAAGTGTGTCATTTCTCATGTATGTTTTGGTTTGGTAGCTTTGGGAGTTGTACATCGATTATAGATCCATCATATACAAAATTATATTCCTAATATAAATATAAAATATATTAATTATATTCATATTTTTAGTCATCCATTAAAATTATAGGTGGAATAATGAATTACACCATTCTTGGAGATGGTAGGCGGTATATATGAATAAATGTAGTTTATATTTTCTCTATAGATATAATAAAAGAAAATAAAATATTAACTCACATTTATAAAATCATGATTATGTAATATTTATAATATATATTTATTAAATATTTCATTTAATCATCCATTAAAAAATAAAATGAAAAAATTGCATCACATCACTTCGTGGAGGCCATAGTCATACGTACGCATGAGTGATGTTATTATTTTCCAAAATATAGGATGGTAAGAATATATATGTTATTTTATAATTCTATGAGTATAATAATTTCTTAAATATCATATAAATATATTAAATCCATCATTATATCCATCCATTAGAAGCGGTGTTGGAAAATGAACAGCATTGATTTATGAGGTAGTAGTCTTTTGTGCACGTGATCAATGGTTTCGTTTCCCATTTAATATAAGAGTTTATGGTTGTAGGTTATGGAAAAAAGCATAATTATATCTCATAATATAGACGATACCGATGATATTATCAAGGTTTAGTTGAATAAAAGTTGATGGTGGTTGAAGAAGAAAAATAAAAATGCATCGTTTAAGACTATACCTCTTATTCAGATCACCTCTCTAGGATTACACCAAAATCCATCATGGGAGGGTTTAATAAAAAAAATACCTCTATTACATGTGATAAAGAAATAAGTAATGTATTTGCGTATGAATTTTATGAACTAAAATGATTTGGGAGAGTGCATAGGAGAGGAGATGGGTTAAACTTTTATAAGTGGGGGATAGGATGTACAATGAATATATTAAATGAAAACTATATACCAATATTTTAAATACATAAAAGGATCCAAAATGTATCATTGTAAAAAATTATATGATTTAAGGTATAAATATTTATATAAAATTAGAATTAGAAATGTTTTTTGTTATTTATAACTGTTATTATTTTAGTTTAACTCTTATGTAAACTTGTTTTAACCTTAACAACAGTAACTAATTTATACTATTTTTTATATTCTGTATAAAAAAATTAAAGTGAAATTATTATATAATATTATTTATTATGATTCCAAATATGGATTCCAAGTAACAAAATTCAAATAAAATTAGTGGAATAATTTAATTTAAAATTAAACCTACAGATGTGATGAACAATATTTTTCTCAAAGAAATTTTTTAAAATTTAAAGAATGTTTTAATATCAAAAATAAATATGAAATTTATTATAATAAAATAAATTAGATTTATCATAAGATAATTCATTGTTATTAATCAAAAAATTAATCCATTTGGAAAATTCATAAGCACTCACTAAAATATAGTTTTGAAATTTTTATTTCAAAAATGAATTTCATTTTATCAAATAATTTTTTGAAAAATAGAAAAAAAATAATTTTATAAATTTTTCATAAAAACAATAAAAAAACATTTCTGAGGAAAAATATATTTTGGAAGCATTTAAAGACTTCAAAATTATGAAATAATTTAATAATATATTTTTATTATCAAAAAAAATAAAACTTAATTTTTATAATTTTATTATTAATATTTATACTGCCATGTTTAACATTTTGGTTATGTTGGTCATAATAAAGTTAATAGTGTATTATAGTTCATTAAAATGCAGTATTTTATGTCACACAAACTATCAAAAAAATTAATTTTTTTAAGAAAAATATATTTCATAAAATATTAGTGTTTTACATTCTACCCACATTAAAATTAATTTCACCCTTGAAATTCTATCACTTTTATAAAAAAACTGAGTACACAATGTATACATTATATCTTCTGGTTCCCATATAGTTTCTTTATGTTGGTGTTTTCTCCTTAAAACACTAAAAATGTGATTGGTCTAGTTTGGATACATTTTCTCTATAAAATATCCAATCTCCAAAGGTTTTTGTTCATAAGAAAGATCGTGATCAAGTAGTTTGACCTTTGAGTATAGCACATATGAAGGAACATGTATGTACTTCCCTAAGATAGATACATGAAACATTTTTTGGACTTTAGATATGATCGATGGATGTTTCATGTGATAATAAATAGTTTTTAATCAATCAATAATATTAAAAGGTAAAATATTACTAGGGATAATATTTCATTTCCTTAGAAATCTCAAAGTCATATTCTATGGAGAAATTCATATAAAAACCTTATCAACCACTTCAATCACCCGACCACATAAATGCTTATTATTATAACTTCTTTATCTAATATTTTCTTCCATTATGTTTTCTTGATTGCATCTTACCTTATCTTCCATTCCATGACAAGTTATGGTCCCATAAGTTATATTTCCTTAACTTCCTCCAACAAAACTTGGATTTATACACTACTTTCCATAGATGGATTCATAAGTATCCATCTGAATGCTTTAAAAAAACTATTATTTTCATAAAAAACAACTAGACAAAGGTGTTGATTTAGACCACCTTTAAAATCCATATAACTATATATTATCAGATCCTCTAAAGTTTTAAATGTTCTCCAATACTATCAATTTTTCAAAGGATGATATGTAGTAATAAAACTCAATTCTATATCAAGATCATACAAACGAATTCTCTAGAACATCAAGGTAATCATTGCATCCCAATCAAGCACACTATAATTTGGTACTTGAGGAAATATTAAAAATTTCCCAATTTATATCCCTGATATATGATATAGATATAAATATTTTAACCCATATATCATTGGTCCCTTTATATGTTTTGGAGAGTACGACAAAAAAAATATGTTGATGTTTTCCCATTTCCATTATGTTATGGTAAATAGTTGTAACATCCCAATAGGATTTTATAACATTTCATTAACATGATTAAATTCAAAACATTATGATAAAATCTTTTAAATATCTATCAACATGTCATCCCCCAAGGAATTATCTTTTAGATTACTATAAATCTTCATACTTTCTATATTTAAACAGAATGATTAACTATGATCCTCCTCTGATAGTACCTTCTTCAAATCTGTATATAAAGAACACATAAATGGTTCTTGATCCTTATTAATCCATCATTACAAAGGTTAAACTCGGGAACATTTTTGACCTTTTTTTCTCAACATCTTCTTTCTATGCCTCTTTAATCGTCACTTGGATATATAGTTGGACACTCAATTTAGAAAGATATGATTTCTCTCATTCCTTCAAGAACTCATGATCTATCTATTGAAAATAATTAAATATTGTATTTTCTATAATTCTCATCATTTATAAGTTAGCATAATTTTTTCCACTCAACACATTATCCACCTTGTTCTCTTTCCTAGGGTAGTAATGTATTCAATAGTAATAATCTTTAATCAGTTCCAACTATATTCTTGATCACAAATTTATCTCCTACTCTATGATTATACAATATAAAATTTTATGATCATTATATATATCATTAATTTCTATATAATTAAAATTTCTATATATATTTAATGAAAAAAACTACCACTACTAACTCCAAATCTGGAGTTGGGTAATTTTTCTCATGAGCGTTTAATTTTTTGAGACATATTCTTTTACCAAGTAATTTTTTCTAATAATTCATTCCATTACCAAATTTAATACATCAGTATTGATTATAGATCCATCTTCACTATAGTTTAATATATTTATAAGTTCAATGATTGAACTTATCTTTAGTTATTCTAAATTTTCTTGACATTTGTATATCTATGGGAACTTGGTCCCCTTCCATATTGACATGGTGAATGGATTGGATTGAAATGATATAGTTTCCTCAATGTTTCAATAATATCCATCCAAACCATGAAAAATATGGATCTCTGTCATGGTGGATAACCTATTACTATTCTCAATAGCATCCCTCTTAGATGGATCAACCTATATACCCTCTCTTGAGATTATATGACTCAAAAATGTATCCTTTTGTATCCAAAATTAACACATTGTGAATTTTTCATATATTTTATTATTCTTTTGGGTCATTAGTACAATTCCCATGAGATCTTCGTGATCTTACATTCTATTTAAATAGATAAGAATAAAATATATAATGACTAAGATAAACTGATCAAGATAATCTATATAAGTCATTATTCAGTAAATCTATGATGATAGACATGGAGTTAGTATGACCAAATCGAATAACTATATATTCATAGTGTCAATAACTTATACAGAATGTGTATTTTATATATCCTTCTTTGTAAACCTCAATTATTGATATCCAAGATGAAGGTCATTTCTGTAAAATTATTGAGCCTCATATAGTTCATCAAACAAGTCATTGATATGGGGTATATGATACTTTTTCTTGATCATGATGTTATTCCATTATTTGTAATCAATGTAGAGATTCATTGATCCATATTTCCTCTTATAAAAAAATGTCCTCCCTGATGATATAAACATGGCGTAATAATTTTATTTCAGTATTCTTCTAGATTTTCTTCATCAATTTTTATAACTTTGTTATGTATGTTATATAGGGTTACATTGAAATAGGTTTGGTACTATGTATGATTTGTACTGAGTACTCAACAACAAAATTCAGTTAAAGACTAAGAAACTATTCTGGAAAGACATCAACAAAATCTTGAATAGTAGGGATGTCATTTAATCTGAGTTTCTCCCTAAACATTTGAGATAAACAACCCATTTTAATGGGAATCAAGACCCATACAATATATATAATCTCCATCAAATGTTTATATTTAAAACCACACTGATAGATGATCATTATGTTTTTTTGAATATCAAATGATAATTTCCTTCCAAATCAATTCATGTGTGGAATAGGTAGATAAAGAAAATCTATGCCTAAAATAACACCAAATTCAACCAGATGGAGAATAATAATATTTTTTAGAAGAACATTACCACAATATTCTAGTGGAGATAAATCATAGACATGAGATTCTACCATTGTTAAATTAATAGTTTTCACTAATAATTTAAAATATAATCATTGGGTAGGAATTTTTATATCCTTTAAAAACTCTTCAAATATAAATGAATGGGTAGATCCAAACTCAAATAAAATATTAGCCATTTAATTTTGGATAATAAGTGTACATTTCATCATGTATTTATTATACACCTTATAAGAAATTATGATTTCATGATATTTCAATTTGTATCTAGGATTAAGAGGTTACTAATGTCGATTATCATCATTAAAAGTCATATTTATGAAATTTTTATCATAATTATAACACTCCTTCCATTTGAAGAACTATAGTGAGGGTGGTGCATTGTAAGGATTTTTCTCTCTATTTACATCATTAGATAACTTCATCCCATATCGTTGGCATTATATTTCCTGATGAACCTATTTTAAACATTTAAAACATTTATCAATACCCTTATGAATATTTCCTCCATGTTTTCTTCCACACATAGAGCATGATGGAATGGTCATATTTTTATCTCTATAGTTATTAGAGTTTTCTTTGAATTCCATCTTTTATTTCTTATCAATACCATGATATTTATGGGTAACTCCTATATCCATTTCCACCCTGATTACACATCGAATGATTTATTCTATCATGAACCCATACCACCAAATTTTACCTCTCATGGGAAATAAATGAGAGAATAAATTTGGTGACTACCTGAGTCCCTCCTCCAGTAGGCATTAGGTTGGCGATTAGCACTAAGGGTATAATAGTTATAAAATTTGAGTCATTTCCCTCTAAGAAAACTTATGGAATAGAAGGATAAGATAAATTAATGAATCAAAACCTAATCATACATGTATTTATAATGAAATATCAATTTAAATAATAGAATTTAAAATAGGGATATAGAAACATAATGGAAAACTATAAGTACCCAAAAATTTAAAGATGATAGTTATCATGAAGCCAAAACTGCTCCTGAAAAACCATGATCCAGTAATATCCATCCTAATTGTGGACCTTCTTTAACTGACCTAAAAATAGTTTATATATATGTAGGGTTATCATAACATTATACTTAGTAGGATCCTATCTAGAGCCTCTTGTGAAAAAGGTAATGAAATCATGCTAAAGCACAATGAACAACCATGAAACAAACTCATCACCTAAACTTGTATACTATAATTACAACCTCACCATGGATAAATCTCACCAATTATTTCATAAAATAGTGAATAAAATATAATAATGAATCGTCAAGGTTTCCCCACTACTACTTACCCCTCTTTTGATTCTCTTCCCCAACTTCGCATGTCCTGAGCTATCTTTATCCAAAAGTAAGCTAGGCTAAATACACCTGGGAAAGGAATCACAACATGAACCTTATGCACATATCATCATAACATCCTATATCACATCAAAATATATAGTAAGAAAATATTTTTTCATATCCACCACATATCATATGACATGTATTATACATCGGGTATTATAACTCAATCCATTGTATCTAATACACTAAGTAAGGTAATACAAGCCATCGTAGCCTTTACATGTCTTACCTATAATAATAATAATTTGGATAATATAACTTGTAATTAATGTGAATGATATTACCATAATCCATCAAATATCTCTACAAAAATATATGGGTAAACTAAAAATCGGGCATACCAACACAAATAACTACCAAGAGAAGAGAGTGGGGTTGTGGGGGGTAGTCATCCATCCTTCCATCAGGATGTTTGGGGAAAACACACTCCCATAGTCCACTGGGTTTTAGTACCACTGTACAACATTGGTGGGTTCTGTATGAAATCACAAAATACACATGATATAATATTACTCACAATGACTCTATGATCATAACCTAGTCTTATATTAAACTACAGTTAATGCCACTCAAACTCCCAGATTCCACTACAAATACTAGATACCCTACAAGTACAAAATAATTTTAATGAAATAAATTCATTACTTATTTCCTTTTTATTATTTTTAATCCATTAATTAATTCATTATAAATTAATTATCTATTAACATTAGTCCACAACACATTAAATTAATCATCATAATAAACTCCATTTCCTCTAAGAAAAATACAAATGAGTCTATGGTTTATCAAAATTAACATTTTTTAGCATTTTCATTCCATAATTACCAAATTCATTTTTTAAGAATTATTTATTCATTATTAACATTATTATATAATCTAGAAACTCTAGTAAAAACATCCTAAGATACCACTAAGAGGAAAAATGTAACCAAGCACACCCAGCTACCTCAAGTAGTGGGAAAATGAGTGTATATAAAAGAAACAACCTATATGTTAGCCATTAAATATATTAATAAGTGAGCACCCATATCCCAGCATCACATCAATGGTTAATCCCAACTTCAACCCATTATATCATATCTAGTGTCATCATAAAAACCCACATGCATGTACCCATGAATATCTTCATCATATAACTCAATTGATTTCATATCATCCAGGCCTCCCTTACCCATATCTTGACGAATAACGAATCTCACATCTAAATAAAATAACAAAAAAGAAGGAAAAAAACAACCTCATCCAAAATGGAAATATAGTACCTAAAAAAGGTATAAAACATTCATATATAAAGGATCTATTGTGGATACAAACTCAAGAAACTCGACCTTCTCAAACATATACTAAACTCAAGACCTAGTAATTATCATTATCGAACAACCAATTTTATTCAATTTACAATAAACAAATTTATTATTCACAAGTTCTGACTATTAGAAACCTAAGGCATTAAGCTATCACAAGATATCAAAATCTAATCATTCTCTTAGTATTAAATCTAGTTTCATCAAAATTTATGAAGAATCATTCAAAATTAACATGAATTTTTGTTATAATAAATATTATAAACAATAATCATCATGTGTAACTTTATTTATAAATTTCATTAATCACATTAATGAACATTTATAATTTTTCGTGTACATTTCATTAATTTGAGTACCATTAAATTATAAGTACCACCAGATTCAAACATGCCTCTTATTTAATTTAAGATGAAAATTAATTAATTAATTCCAGATTTAAGTTATTTATAAATTTCAACATGCTTCTCCAAGCATAGGATCAGGAAAATAAATTATAGCATAGATATCACATTATCTAGTAAATAAAGAGGAAAACTGTTATCCTTGTATAATGAACATAAACAATTGATTATTAACTAAGTATTTATTAATCAGATTTAATATTTATTAGGTTAATTACATTATCATTAAAAGGTTGAAACCATGATTAATTTATGGTTTCACATAAATAAATAGAGAATCAAAAAATCCCCTAAATAAAATTTGTAAACATTATTCATAAGATAATGGACCAACATCATAGATTCTAATCAACTCTTTGACAAGAATATATATCTCTCCAAGGATGTCATGACACAACCACAACCCCCAAAAACCAAAAAAACTACATTAAAAACATGAATATTATCCTCCATCTCATGGAAGGAAGATATGGGAGGAAGAAAATTTAATAACTATATAAAAGAGGTACAATGTACCTTAGATCACCATGGATCGAAGACATAAGGTCGGGAATCAACCTTCATTGAAGGAATACCAAAATTCTTGAAGATAGGGATTCTAAATTTCTTATAAGTTAGCAGTGTTATGGGGTTTGAGAAAAATACCAAGGCAGTACGTCCTTTATAGGTGAGATACATAAGGTATTTACATGGTGTGAAACTATTTCACACTATGTAAATATCGGGCATTAGATCTCACCAAGAAGTGCATCACCTCAATGTATTTTACCCTAAATATTTAAAAAACATGTAACACCCTATGAACTATCTAATAATAATATGTGAAAGTATTTCAATATGTGAATGGGATCTCACCCATGTCATAGAACATGAATACATGATGTGAATCACTTACACGATGTTTATTCTCTGTAATTCCATCTATCAGTAGCTGAAGCCCTCCATACTTTCCTTATGCCTCCCTCAAGAACCATAAACATCAAAAACATGAAAAGTATTGTACTACCAAGATCTAAACCATTACATTAGATACCCCTCAAATAATTCTTTTCCTAAATATTCCAAAACCCATCCTTGATATAAAGAAAAATGGGGTCCTCTGAATAACCACCTCACAAGATACCTCTCAAGTATCTCTCTATCATAGGTGATCAACCACCTCATTAGTTTAAACAAGAACAAAATCACACAACAACAACAACAAAAATCCCCAAAAAACTCTCTGAGGGATAATACCTCTCAAATGAGAGTAAATACACAACAATAAATAGCGGAAAGCATATCATAAACAATAAAGGTCTACATCCAAAAAATAAACAATATTATAAGATAATATCTAAACATCGAAAAACTATGGGTACTGAGTGAGCATATACAACTCACATTCCTAGGTACTCTCCTACATACCATTTTCCCTCTATAGGACATGAATCAAGGGAATAAAATGCACACATAACACCATCACTTGGAGGTCTTGGATCTTCATAGGATTCTCCTCGAAGGAAGAATCATCATGAACATTGATATTTCCCCAATTGATTACATGAGTGTTATCATGAGTATAATTAAATATATTTGACACATGAAACACATAATGTATCCTGCTTCTTTATAGGGGAAGTTCTATCTGATATTCCATGGATCCAATAAGATCCAATGTATATAATTTATAAACAAACCAAGGAGAATTCTTGCTTCCATGACCAATCCTCCAATTCCCACAATGAGGAGTCAACTTGATGAACACGTGATCTCCAACATCTAACTCTAGAGGTCTCCTCCTATAATTTACACTATATTTCATTCACTACTATGCTACCTTCATTATTTTGTGAATTACATGAACCATCTCAGTCGTATTCTATATTAGTTCCATCCTGATAATTGCTACATCTATGAACCCAGTAAATAACAACACTGAATAGAATGGTAAAATTTAAAAAGCTTCAAGTGATGTTATACCAATGGTGGAATTGAAAAAATTATTTTAAGAAAACATAACCAATTGGGGATTATTCTTCCATAAACCTCTTAAATCTATAACACAAGAGTGCAACGTGTATTTATTTTTATGGAAGGTACACTCTAAATTAAATTCATTATGTAGATGAAAATAATTTCTAAGTCATAACAGAGAGACAAAATCATGATGGAGATCTCTCCACACACATAATGTAAGATGAGTAAACTTATCAGTGTTGATCATCCTTGAGACTCTATGGACTCGCACCACCTCCTCTAGATACTTCCTCAACAAAACCATAATTTAGATTGACTCCCTAATCTCTATAAAGTTGTATGATTTCATAAAATGATCCATTATTAAAGATATAACATGAAATTCCCCCAGTGCATGTGGTAAACTTGTAATTAAATCCATCTATATGTCCTCTCACTTCCATTGGAGAATATCTATTGGCTGGGTAATACCACCAGTAACATGGTTCTCATCCTTCACCTTCTGGTAGACCAAACATCGAGATGAAAACACAAAAATTCAATGATTCATCCCATACCACCAAAACTGACCACTAAAAGAACAATATATATTTTTCAATCAAGGATATACCGTGAATGGAAATCTATGTAACTCATGAAGAACCATCTCATGCATTACTAATGGAATGAAATTCCTTCCCTAGAACAACACCTTATATTTTCCATCCTCAGACCAACCATCAAGGGAATCTCTAAAAATAGTTATTCCTATCAAGACCTCCACCTCAGAATCCCCTAAATGGGGACTCCTTCACATGATGCACCAAATACGACATAAATATTATCTAGAAAAGGCATCATTTTCTTCCATCCTCTCCCATATATAGATTTATCACTAAGAGTTCTTATATCACTCTCTAGTAATCTCTATATTCACTCATGACAACACTAAGTGACTTCTTGGTCAGTTCAACATCCAAAATATTTCTATTTATTAGTGTATAAGAAATATTTTAAGTCATAATCCTATAATAAATTTATCCACCAACACTTCCACAGGTTCATATCACTCATGGAGAAGATTTAATTTAGTCTTTTATAATCAGTAAAAACTAAAAAAATGGTCTTTGATGTGGAAATGTGTCAACAAAATCAATGAAAACTCAACTGCCTCTAACTCAAGATCATAGGTGGTATAGTTATGCTTAAGTGTATGTAACTACTAAGACATGTAAAAGTCAATCTATCTTGGATGAATCAGAATGCATCCCAACCCAAGATGTGAATAATTGTGAAAAAAAATCAAACTGAACTTCCTCTTCTAGAAAACAAAGGACTGGAGAGTTAACCAACTTACATTTTCAGTACTAAAAATATTAATGACCCTAGTCAGTTAATAATAATTCATGATCCTTCCTAGGTACCGCTTTTATAGGAGTATAAAAAAATGGTAAATTGGTTATGAACCTCCTATATTATCCTAAAAGACCATATAAACATTTCACCTCTTTAACTTTATAGAGGGTGACGAAGAAAATACTGCCTTTTTTAAATGGATCCACAACTACTCCCTATTGGTACAAAACATGCCTTAAGAAATGGAATTCACAATCCTGGAACTCATAGTTATTAAACCCCAAACAAATTTTCTTGATGATGGACTCCAAAAATGGTATGTAGATTCCCTGAATTTTCCTTTTAATATATGGAGTACACTATGATATAGTCAATGAAAACCAATAAGAAATTGCCCAAAAAACTCTCTGAAAACTATGTTCATTAACCCCATGAACACAACTACATCCTTTTTCACACCGAAAAACATCATAATGAATTTATAATTCCCATGATGATAGTTGAAATCATTATTATGAATATTATCATCCTTCACCTGCATTTGATGATATCTAGACCACAAATTGTTCTTTGAGAAACATCTTTCTCCCATCATATGATCGAATAAATCATCAATCCATAGAATAAAATTTGGGTTCTTCACGGTCACTTGGTTCAAGTGAATATGATCGATACAATGCTTCCAACTTCCATCATCCATATTCACAACCAAATAAGTACACCCTAAGGTAACACAATCAGCTGAAAAACCCCTTACTACAATAGATCCTAGATCTATACTCATAGCTCTAAAAACTCCTAAATATCCATTATATAGAGAGACATCAATATAGGAGACATTCTTGGATATTTCTTAATCCTAAACTAGATACCTGGTCAATAGGGTAACACTTGAACCTCATTTATAAATACATCATGGTACTCTTCTATAAACCTAGGAAACTATGACTGTTGAACCTTAGAAAATATCATAATCAACTAGGCTATCAAAAAACAAGGATGTAACATTCCTTTGACCCATTTGAGGGTATATCTCACCAACCAACATTTTTTTCTATCCTTTATAATCATAAAATACAACTTTCCTCCAAATTAAATTAATGATATCCTATACTAAATACAACTAATTTATGTTGATTATGATTTCATATGGTTGTATCTACAAGAATTGTAAATATCACCCAGAGTAGTGTTTCCCCATAACTACCTCACACTCTCAATATACTTCATACAAGTCAGCTCAACCTATAACTGAAGTATTCAATGAAAATGTAAAAATAATCCTCTCTACCCCAAGTCCCAAAACATAGAATAGATAAGGTGATAAAAATGAGTGTGTCTCTCCTAAATCAAAAAAAACATGCACACAAGTAAAAAAACAAGCCAAGAGTACCTCTAGTGATGTTTGGGTCGCCCGAATCTAGGAACATTAAATAATAAATGTGACCACAACCTACTTTATATCCTCTCAAACCCTACTAAATACCACCTCTATGGTCTTAATTTTCTATCTAATGATTAAAATCATCTCAGGGATGTTCTCTTTCTACCCCACCTCCTATGAGCAAATCACATTCTAGAGCACCATTTTGTTAATACCTTAGATGAAACTACCTCAGTAAAGGAACCTAAATCTACACACTAAGAACATGATAACTTCTCCAAAAGGTTTTTTACTCTCACCATATATGTCCTCATACTCTACAAAAAAACATGTGTTTGATCCCTTGGAATGATCCTAAGATTGAACAACCCTGTAGAAATGATATGATGAGGGGTAGAACCTACCCCTGGAAGAATGAAATATCTTCTGTCTAGGAAATTGGGAACCCTGGACCATATATCTCCTTCATAAGGAATCTTGATGACCTCCATCTCATGACAATCAAGTTCTATCCAATGTCTAATAACCTCTTCTCTCTCCAACACCTCAAGATAAGTCTTCAGTATAAACAAGGGGTCCCGGTGCTGGATCTGTAACACCCTAAGTTTTTAGGATTTTTTATTTTTCAAATAAATTAAATTTATTTGATTGTTTTACTTACATGGAATAGAAATTTATCTTATGTTACTCAAAAAACAATTTCCCTCAATAGCTTGGGTTACAAACAAGACCGATTTTTACCGAAAATAATATACTATTAACATTAATATTTAATACATCACCTAGATGTTGAAATGATGAAATGAAAAATACTTGATACCTTGATAAAATATATATTTTACACAAATTTATTATTTAAATATTTATTAAAAATGAAATAATAATCATTTAAAATAAAATCAAATATTTTTTAAAAAAACTGTATTTTTTTCTAGGACTGTTTACTCATTCTTTGCACATATAGTTTAAAATTAATTTTAACCACTTTTAGAAAATTAATTTTATAAAATAAATATAATTATTGAAATTTTTATACAAAAAATATCTTAGGGTGACCTTTTTTGTTTTTTCTGAAATATTTCATTTTTCGATGAATAGTTAAAAATATTCAATTTTAATTGAAAATTGTATATTCATTTAAATAAATTATAGTATTAAATTATATTTTTAAATTTTCTTAAATTAAAATTATTCCATATTTATATAAACTAATCCAATTTAGGTAATTTGAATCATTTTCATATTGAATTTTGATACAAAAACATTGTAAACTTTTGAACTTTTTATCATTAAAACCCTTCTTTCTCATCATGTCTACTGGATTAATATTTAATTACAATTTTACAATTCTATGAATTTAATTTCACTACTGGAAATATAGGTTTTCCCAACAGATATATACCAACAGTTTTCTTAAACCGTTGGTGTATATTAGTATACCATGCATATACCAACGGTTTATCAAAAACCATTGGTAAAGGTATGTGGTGGTGAAGATATACCAACGGTTTCTGCAAAACTGTTGGTAAAGATTGTTTTTGATGAAGATATACCAACGGTTTTGTAAAATCATTGGTAAAAGTGAGTTTTTGAAGGGCTTTACCAACGGTGTTTTAAAACCGTTGGTAAAAGTTTTCATTCCCAACGGCTTTTACAAACCGTTGGGAAATATTTCCCATAAATAGACAGAACCTCGGGCTCCCCCATTCCGTGCGACTGGAGCCCTAAACCGAAGCAGAGAAGTGCGATTCTCTTTACCCTACTGTCCAAATCATTCCATCTTCAAAATTTCTTAGATTCTCATTTGTAATCTGTAAGTTATACTTTCATTTTAATGTTATGTATCTTCTATTTTGATTTTATGTCTTCTATTTTGATTTTCTATTTTCAATTGGGTGAAGAAGTGAATTGGGATTCTGTTTACCCTACTGCAAAAATCCTTCATTCCGACCCATCTTCAACATTTCTTAGTTCTACATTTCCTGTAAGTGATACTTTTATTTTAATTATCTACATCTACTATTTTGGTTTTTTCTTTATATTTGGGTGTTTATGAATTTTGTTTTCTGTTTGATTTGGGTGCGTGTGTTGAGCTTTGATAGTGGCACACATATAGTGATTATAGTATGAGTTTGGTCTATTGGGATAAGTAGTAAAGTGAATCAAATTTGATTCAAAACGAATTGTGTGTTAATATCATCCATAAATTTTCAGTTTTTAGAAGGCTTGGTATTTCTGGGAATTTTGTGTTAATATCATTCATATTACACATGATTCACATCATGGTAAGAATGTGTGATGATGTTGTTTAGATTAGAGAGAAAACTCATACACTCTAGGTTGTTTATAGTGGCATGGTTAGTCATGAGTGATAATTTTCTTAGTTTTTAGTTTCGATTTTGATGTGGGATGAGACCAATTTCTATTCTCATATTCCAGCCGAATTTCTGTTCCAGCCCAATTTATGTTTCCGTTCTTTATTTACATTCCATGCATATTCCAGCCCATATAGATTGCATTAGACAGTTGTCTAATTTTTTGATGTTCCTTTCATGTTTCATTACCAAGAAATTTTTATTATATTTTATAAAATTCAATCACATGTTTAGTTTTAACATTCATTGTTACTTTATTATCTTGTTTTAGTAATTTATATTAATATTCTTTTCATATATTCCATCGTTGAGTGTTTTTACTTGTGCAATATAATTCCAAGCTCATTTTACTTCATAGTGATTATTTAGATTTCAAAGTGTTTTATTTTTCATGTTAAATTTATTAAAAAGTTTTGGGGACTAATTAAAGTTATTAGATTCCAATTTCCATGCTTCTATGCTTGTTAAGAATTAAATGAAATATGATGGTTGTAATTAAATGAAATTCAATGTTCAATTTTTATCATGTATGGGTGATTAATAAATTGGAATGTGATGAACCATATAATTGAACCATTGTTGATGCACATTATATACCAAAAGGTTATTGAATAAAAGTTATTCTTGTGAATTTCGTTACATCATAGATAAAAATGGTTGTGGTTATATGAGAGATACCTTTGATGGTTCTTTGATCATTGTTTTATGGAGAATGAATGGTTTAGGTCTGGTATTAATAGTGGCTTCCAGTGAGACCATTTTAGTATAAGGGGAAACGAGATTATGATCTACAAGGCGGTGATTGAGTTGGTAGAGACCAAACATTGTTTGTTCCTTGTGTTCAAGAACCATAAATAGAGTGTTCCAATTAGGTGGTCATCAGTAAAGACGTAGGTAAGATTTCCAAGTCATGTTTCATGAAGTTGAATATGTGGTGCTATAGTGGTTTTGGATTGTTTGAGGTACTCTTAGTGTATTATAAACCCTCATTTGTTCCATATTCATTTAAATTGATTTAATATAATTTTTTTCACACACACGATTATATCCTCTCAAACTATATTTAGAGTGTATTTTCATTCGTATGGTGTTAAATATTTTAGTAAATGTCCATACTAGCTTCTTTTATGTGTTCTAGGGGTTTAGACTAATGATAGGGTTGCATGATTATTGTGGGGGTATTCTTTTCATATATATATACCTATACACCCCGACCCCCTTGGACAACCTGACCACCCCCACAGACAGCCTGCCCACCTGGACACCCCGACCCCCCTAGAGAGCCCCCCACCCCCTGGACACCTCCGACCCCCCGGACGGCCCACCACCCCCTAGACACCCCACACCCCCCCTGGACACACCACACCCCCCTTGGACAGTCCCACCACTCCCATGATCCTCATCCTACTCCTCATCCTGATATACTTGAAGAAGTTAAAGTATAAAACTCTTATACTCCCAACAAGACCCTTAAGGATTATGTATTCCTTGATCCACTTCCAATATCTTACTGGTCAATCCTTGAATATAGGCATTAGAAATTTTGTATCTTATTTTCTTATATACACTGTATTTTGTTGTATTTCTTAATATGATTCTCATATAGAGTAATGTGTCAGTTATGCTTTTATATAGAGTAAACAATTGTCATTTACGTAAATATTTTTTTGATTAAACTTTAATATTATTTAATAGAGTTGAAATGACTTATTGTGATTTTTTTACAGAATGGATAGAAGTTGGATGTACGAAACTGATCGGATTTCAACCGATTTTCAAAATAATTTGAAAAGCTTTCTAGATTTTGCATTTGACAAGGCTTCAGATAGTGGTTGTATACACTGCCCATGTTTTAATTGTGTTGGAAGACCTTGGTTGGGCCGTGAATCTGTTAGATATCATATAACCAAATATGGTTTCCAAACAAACTATTATGTGTGGTATCACAATGGAGAGAAAATGGAATCTCAAAATGTTGATGATCCAAATGATAGGACTGAATTGGAGAGTTTGATATATGATCAGTTTCTATTTATTCGACATCATGAGAAGGAAAGGATGTCCAGCCAACAAGATTTCGATACAAGCACACATGATGCGTCCAATGAAAATGATGATGTTGATAGGGTGAAAAAATTGAATGATGCTGCGACGACTCCAGTATATCGGCAATGTGATAAAATGAAAAAGTTTGAATTTTTAATCCGATTGTTTCATGGGAAAACTATGTATGGGATTTCAAATACTACAATTGATTACATTCTTACCTTCTTTAAGGACTTACTTCCAGATGATGTAGATATTCCCTCAAACCACTATATGGCATGGAAGTTGGTTGATGAACTTGGATTCTCAAAAAAAATCATGCTTACCCGAATGATTGCAGCTTATTTTGGGAGGAAACTACTGAAAGAAATGATTTTATAAAATGTGGAACCTCCCGATGGAAGCCAAAAGATGATGGAACACCATCTCGTGTGCCACAAAAAGTAATGTGGCACTTTCCATTGATCCCCAGATTACAGAACCTTTTCATGTCTGATGAAATATCCGTAAAAATGCGATGGCATGACACCGAGAGAAAAAAGAATAATGAAGAGTTAGTTCACCCAGAAGATGGATTTGCATGGCAGAGATTTGATGCTCGATATCCTGAATTTGCAGCTGACGTGCGTAATGTGAGACTGGGTATTTCATGTGATGGTTTTAATCCATTTGGGCAGATGCTTACTTCGCACAGCACATGGCCATTTTTCATACACATTTATAACCTTCCCCCTTGGTTGTGTATGAAAAAGCCTTACTTTCTTGAGTATACTGATATCTGGCCCTTCTGATCCCGGTAATGATATAGATGTATACATGCAACCTTTAATAAAAGAGTTGAAACTTCTTTGAGATGTGGGTGTGCCTACATACGATGCATGTTCGAAAGACATATTTCAGATGTGTGTTGCACTTTTGTGGACTATCAATGATTTTCCTGCTTATGCAATGATGTCTGGATGGAGCACAAAAGGAAAATTGTCATGTCCTGTTTGTATGAAAAATACTCGATCGAGAAGACTGAAATATCTTCGTTGTTTTAGTTTTATGGGACATCGAAGATTCTTTCCAATGAACCATCCATATAGAAACAATCGTCGATTATTTGACAATACCATGGAGAATGATGATCCACCTCAGCATATGTCTGGAACTGATGTGCTTAATGAATTGAAAGATTTCATTTATTCATTTGGGAAGAGTGTAATGAAATCTAGAAAGAGGAAAAATGTTTCCAATGATACATGTTACAATTGGAATAAGAAGAGTATATTCTTTGAGTTGTCATATTGGTCAACCAACTTGTTACGTCATTGCTTAGACGTAATGCACATTGAAAAGAATATATGTGAAATGTTGCTTTCGATTCTTCTAAATGTCATGGGGAAGACAAAAGATGATTTACGATCTCTGCGTGACTTGGTAGATTGGGGGATCAGACCAGAATTGCATCCTGTCTGTATCAGTGAAAATAAATGGCAAGTTCCATGTTCTTCTTATGTGATAACTCCTGCTGAAAAAAAATCAATTTCTGGAAGTGCTAGAGACTATTAAAGTTCCTGATGGCTATTCAAGCAATATATCAAAATGGTTCAATAGAAAAGAGTTGAAGTTGAAATCTTTGAAGACTCATGATTATCACGTCCTTTTGCATGAGTTGATTCCAATGGCAATCCGTCATCTCTTGTCCAATAATGTTAGAGTCTCAGTTATTCGGTTGTGGTATTTGTTTAGAGATCTTTGTGCTAAGAGGTTGTCCAAATCCCTCGTGCAAAAACTATTGGCAGAGACACCATTAATTTTGTGTGAGTTAGAGAAAATATTCCCTCCATCATTTTTTACATGCATGTTGCATCTGACTGTCCATCTTCCGACCGAAATACTTCTTGGAGGACCCTTTGCTTTCTGTTGGATGTATCCAACTGAAAGAAACATGTGCACATTGAAATCATATGTTCGGAACAGGAATTATCCCGAAGGTTCTATTGTGAACGGTTACTTGGCTCAAGAATGTATGGATTTCTACTCAATGTATTTGTCTGATCATACTACGAGAATAAACAGACCAATGAGAAATGAAGAAGAACAGTATGAGAAAATTGAACCCAGTTTTCAATCACTTCCTCAGACAGGAGGAATCCCTGGATCATATACATTGACAACATTAAGCCTTGAAGAGTGAGTGATGGCACATCACACAGTGTTGTTAAATTGTGATTTGTTCGATGAGTATATCAAGTAATTTAATTGTACATGTATCTGTTATCTTATCTCTTGTAATTTTAAATATTTGTTAAACTATTATTATTTTTATCGACAGGGAACATAAAGAATTGATATATAGAAAGCATCATTCTTTATCTTTGAGAAAGAAGGAGAATTTTCATAGCAAAGGGTTTTCTGCTTGGTTGAAATTGAAGGTAAAAATATTTCTGTAATAACTAAATAAAAATAATATTTAATTAAGTTTACTAATTGTTTATATTTCAGGTATCGAGTTTGCCTATAGACTCTGTTTCTGAGGAAATAAGAGCTTTGGCTTTTGGTCCTAATACCATGGTTCATGCTTATAAATCACTTGTGATCAATGGATACAAATTTATTATCACTGAACGAGCAAGAAACATGAGAACACGGCATAATGGTGTTATGCTAACTGCCACAACAGACTGTTATGCCAGTTCATCGGACACTAGACCTCGTTTTGAAAATGTTGCTTATTATGGTGTCGTGGAGAAAATAATAATTTTGGATTATTACTCGCATGGTCGAGTCACGATGATAAAATGTCAATGGTTTGATTCAATGAAGAGGCAAGGCACCTTTATTGATGATTGTGGATTTCGAGTTATTGACATGACTCGCACTCTTGCCACCGATGAACCATATGTATTGGCATCAATGGTGGAACAAGTTTTTTATGTCAAATATCATCGTCATCCTAAATTCGGTGTAATTATTGAAGTAAATCCCAGACATGTTTTTAATGATGGTGATGATGAAGTTGACACTATCCCTACTGCAATTGGAAGCAATCTGTTTATTACTTATGATGACCCCAACAGCTCAATTGTCAGAGTTGATTGTGAACCCGAAGTTGTGGTGGGAAATATATAGAATCATACAGTCGTGTTCTCACCTACATGTTTCACCTACATCATTCAGAGTGTGTATCCTAGTACTTACCTTCATAACACCATAAATCTTATGTTTCATTATGTTCTTTTTATCATAATGGTTTTTCTATATTTTGTTTTTTGGGTTACACATTAGTTATATGTTTCTAATTACTTCCATATTTGTTTTCATTGCAGGAAATGACACCCATTGAAGAGAGGCGGTGGAAAAAGATGACAGATAATAATCGTTGCATGGTACAGATGGGTGTTCCTCCACTCATCCCTGTTGTGAGTATTTTATTTCAAATATAAATATTTCAATAACTTATAATATCATGTGTTTACTTTTCTATCAAACATTTTTTCAGGATCCACCCCCTAGACGACAGAAATCTGACGAGGAGCCTGATATTGTTCCCAGTAGAGAGGTTGGTGGTAGGAGGGAGGGTGGTGTCAGAGATGAACGATCATCTAGTGGTCCTGGTACTGAGGCCGGTGGTACGAGGGCTCGTGGGGCGAGAGTTAGACGACCCACTACCACAGACGTATCTTCTACGCCCTATTTTGATCCTGGTGTGTCTTTAGGGACATATGAGATATTTAGACCTCCAATGTTTACACTACCAGCACTACTGGAATTTGGTCTTTTCCCAACAGTAGTATACCAATGGTTTACTTAAACTGTTGGTATAGTGAGCCTTTGCCAACGGTTTAACAAAACTGTTGGCAAAGGGAATTTCAGTGGAACCTTTCCCAACGGTTCACTGGAACCATTGGGAAAGGGGTGCTAAACTCACACATTTCCCAACGGTTCACTGAAACCGTTGGGAAATGTGTGCCTTTGCCAACGGTTTTTATAAACCGTTGGAAAAGGTTTCCCCCAAATTCCAGATCGCGATCTCCTCTCCCCATTCGGACAGAGCCCTAATATATTTGCTCCGCTGCTCTAGCGAACCCCATCCGACTCCACTGCTCTCGCGAATCCGAACACCAGCACCCCCCATCCCAACAGGTACACCCCCATACGAATAGGTAAAATTTGATCTCAACCATATTGTTGTAGTTGTTTTAATTAATAGATTTTTTCCAGGTGTTGGTGGTTTAATTGATTATTGAAATTAATATCTAAATAGGATATTTTTTGTGTTTGTGAAGACTTCTTTAATGTTTTTGTATTCTATGTTTGGAAGGAGAGTGTTCAAAACATGTAAATCAGAGTTGGGGGAGGCTATCGTGAACGTTTACATGTTTTGGATAATGGATTGTGGGAATTGTGGATTGTGTTCAAACCAATTTGATATGTTTTGGATAATGGATTGTGGGGGTAAGGGGTGTCCACGGGGGTGGGTGGGTTGTCCACGGGGGTGGGCGGGGGTGTCCACGGGGTTGGGAAAGGCTGTCGACAGGGGTGGGCGGGGCTGTATAGGGGGTGTGGGCTATCCTAGGGGTCTGGGTGGGGTGTCCTGGTGGGGGAGGGGTGTGTGGGGTGTCCAGGGGGGTGGTATGTCTAGGTGGTGGTGGTGGGGTTGCAGGGGAGGGGTGTGGGCTGTTTGGGAGGGTGGGTGGGGCTATCCAGGGGGGGTACGGGGTGTCCAGGGGGGTACGGGGGTGGGCGGGTTGTCCACAAGGGTGGATGGGCTGTCCACGGGGGTGGTCGGGCTGTCAAGGAGGGGTGGGCAGGCTGTCTAGGGGGGGTGGGTGGGCTGGCCACGGGGGGTAGGAGTGTCCAGGGGGGGTGGGCGGGCTATCCAAGGGGGTGGGGGCTGTCCATAGGGAGAAGGGGTGTCGAGGGGGGTGGGTGGGCTGTCCACGGGGGTGTTTGGGCTGTCTAGGGGGTAGGGGGTGTCCACGGGGGTGGGAGGGGCTATCTAGGGGGTGTGGGCTGTCCTGGGGGTCTGGGTGGGGTGTCCTGGTGGGGGAGGGGTGTGTGGGGTGTCCAGGTGGGGTGATATGTCTAGGTGGTGGTGGTGGGGTTGCAGGGAAGGGGGTGTGGGCTATTTGGGAGGGTGGGTGGGGCTATCCAGGGGGGTACGGGGTGTCCAGGGGGGTACGGGGGTAGGCGGGCTGTCCACAAGGGTGGACGGGCTGTCCACGGGGGTGGTCGGGCTTTCAAGGAGGGGTGGGCGGGCTGTCCAGGGGGTGGGTGGGCTGGCCATAGGGGGTAGGGGTGTCCAGGGGGTGGGCGGGCTATCCAAGGGGGTGGGGGGCTGTCCATAGGGAGAAGGGGTGTCGAGGGGGCTGGGTGGGCTGTCCACGGGGGTGGTTGGGTTGTCTAGGGGGTAGGGGGCGTCCACGGGGGTGGGTGGGTTGTCCACGGGGGTGGGTGGGGCTATCCAGGGGGTGTGGGATGTCCTGGGGGTCTGGGTGGGGTGTCCTGGTGGGGGAGGGGTGTGTGGGGTGTCTAGGGGGTTGGTATGTCTAGGTGGTGGTGGTGGGGTTGCAGGGGAGGGGGGTGTGGGCTGTTTGGGAGGGTGGGCTGGGCTATCCCAGGGGGGGTACGGGGTTTCCAGGGGGGTACGGGGGTGGGCGGGCTGTCCACAAGGGTGGACGGGCTGTCCATGGGGGTGGCCGGGCTGTCAAGGAGGGGTGGGCGGGCTGTCCAGGGGGGGTGGGTGGGCTGGCCACAGGGGGTAGGGGTGTCCAGGGGGGTTGGCGGGCTATCCAAGGGGGTGGGGGGCTGTCCATAGGGAGAAGGGGTGTCGAGGGGGGTGGGTGGGCTGTCCACGGGGGTGTTTAGGCTGTCTAGGGGTAGGGGGTGTCCACGGGGGTGTGTGGGTTGTCCACGGGGGTGGGTGGGGCTGTCCACGAGGGTACCCTACTAATATGGTTATGGGATGAGGCATGCTCTGATGTGATAACACATTAATTTCTTGTTGGTTTTACATTTTTTCAATAACACATTAGTATGTTTTTTTCACATGTGTAGTTGATACCATGATTATTTTCTTCCTTTATCATTTACATAAATGTATTTTCTATTAAAGTTCAATCCTATTGAATTGTTTATGACAAAATGACTTATATGAATTCTTTTTACAGAATGGACAGAAGTTGGATGTATGAAACCAATCGTATCTCAAGATATTTTCAAAACAATTTGGAGAGCTTTATAGATTTTGCATTTCACAATGCTTCAGATAGTGGTTGCATACACTGCCCATGTTCCAATTGTGTTGGTAGACCTTGGTTGAGTCGTGAAGAAGTCATCTACCACATAATCAAAAATGGTTTTCAAGCAAACTACTTTGTGTGGTATCACAATGGGGAGAAAATGAAATCTCAAATTGGTGATGATCGAAATGAAAGGACTGGAATGGAGAATTTGTTAGATGATCGGTTTCTGTTTATTCGTCATCATGAAAAAGAAAGGATTTCGACTCAAGAAGACGTCGATATGAGGACAATTGATGCATCTAGTGAAAATGATGATATTGATAGGGTGAAAAAATTGAATGATGCTGCCACGACTCCAGTATATCGACAATGCGATAAAATGAAAAAGCTGGAATTTTTAATTCGATTGTTTCATGGAAAAACTATGTATGGGATTTCTAATACAGCAATCGATTACATTCTTACCCTCTTGAAGGATTTACTTCCAAATGATGCAGATATTCCCTCAAACCACTATATGGCATGGAAGTTAGTTGAAGAACTTGGACTTTCCAGAAACAAAATTCATGCTTGCCCGAAAGATTGCAGTTTATTCTGGGAAGAAACCGCTGAACGAAATGAATGTATAAAATGTGGCACATCCCGATGGAAGTCAAAATCTGATGGAACACTATCCCGCGTTCCACAGAAAGTAATGTGGAACTTTCCATTGATCCCCAGACTCCAGAATCTTTTTATGTCTGATGAAATATCAATAAAAATGAGATGGCATGATACCGAGAGAAAGAAGACTAATGATGAGTTGGTTCATCCTGCAGATGGATTTGCATGGCAGAGATTTGATGCTCGACATCCTGATTTTGCAGCTGACGTGCGTAATGTGAGGTTGGGTCTTTCATGTGATGGTTTTAATCCGTTTGGGCAGATGCTTACTTCGCACAGAACATGGCCAGTTTTTATACACATTTATAATCTTCCCCCATGGTTGTGTATGAAAAAATCTTTCACTTTCATTAGTATACTCATATCTGGTCCTTCTGATCCTGGCATTGATATTGATGTATACATGCAACCTTTAATAAAAAAGTTGAAACTTCTTTGGGATGTGGGTGTGCGCACATACGATGCATGTTCGAAAGACATATTTCAAATGCGTGTTGCACTTATGTGGACGATCAATGATTTTCCGGCTTATGCAATGATGTCTGGATGGAGCACGAAGGGAAAACTGTCATGTCCAGTTTGTATGAAGATTACACGATCCAGAAGACTGAAACATCTTTGTAGTTTCAGTTTTATGGGACATCGACGATTTTTTCCAAAGGATCGTCCATATAGAATGAATCGTCGAAGATTTGATAATACTATAGAGACCGATGATCCACATCAGCGTATGTCTGGAACTGATGTTCTTAATGAATTGAAAGATTTCATTTTTTCATTTGGGAAGGGTCAAATGAAATCTGGAAAGAGAAAGAATGTTTCCACAGAAACCTGTTACAATTGGAGGAAGAGGAGTATCTTTTTTTGATTTGCCTTATTGGTCAACCAATTTTCTACGTCATTGCTTAGACGTAATGCATATTGAAAAGAATATATGTGAAATGTTGCTTTTAGTTCTTCTAAATGTCAAGGGGAAGACAAAATATGATTTATGATCTTGACGTGACTTGGTGGATTGGGGCATCAGACCAGAATTGCATCCTGTGTGTATCAGTGAAAATAAATGGCAACTTCCATGTGCTTCTTATGTGATGACACCTACTGAAAAAAAAACAATTTTTGGAAGTATTAGAGACTATTAGAGTTCTTGATGGATATTCAAGCAACATATCTAAACGGGTCAACAGAAGAGAGTTGAAGCTAAAATCTTTGAAGACTCATGATTGTCACGTTCTACTGCATGAGTTGCTTCTAATAGCAATCCGTCATCTTTTGTCCAATAATGTAAGGGTGGGTGTTATTCGGTTGTGCCATTTGTTTAGAGATCTTTGTGCTAAGAAGTTTTCCAAGTATTTCTTGCAAAAAATGTTGACAGATGCCCCATTAATTTTGTGTGAGTTGGAGAAAATATTTCCCCCATCATTTTGCACATGCATGCTGCATCTGACTGTCCATATTTCAACTGAAATACTTCTTGGAGGACCTGTTTCTTTTCTTTGGATGTATCCAACTGAAAGAAATATGTTCACATTAAAGTCTTATGTTCGAAACAAGAATCATCCCGAAGGTTCTATCGTGAACGGTTACTTAACTCAAGAATGTATGGATTTCTGTTCGATGTATTTGTCTGATCTTACTACAAGAATGAACAGATAAATGAGAAATGAAGAAGAACAATATGAGAAAATTGAACCCAGTTTTCCATCACTTCCTCAAACAGGAGGAATTCCTGGATCATATACATTGAAGACATTAAGACATGAAGAGTGGGAGATGGCACATCGCACAGTTTTGTTCAACTATGATTTGTTCGATGACTTTATCAGGTAACAAAATTGAATATGTATATCTTACATATATATCTGTTTAACTATTCATATTTTTTTATCTACAGGGAACATAAAACAATGATAAATAGGAAGAATCGTTCTTTATCTTTGAGAAGGAGAGAGACTTTGCATATCAAAGAGTTTTCTGCTTGGTTAAAATTGAAGGTAAAAATATTACTGTTTAAATTAATTATTTCAATATTTACTTAAGTTTAACTGCCATTTATATTGCAAGTATTGAGTTTGTCTGCTGACTCTGTCTCTGAGGAAATAAGAGCTTTGTCTTTTGGTCCTAATACCGTGGTTCGTGACTGTAAATCAATTTTTATCAATGGGTACAGATTTATTGTCACTGAACGAGCCAAAAACATGAGAACACAATATGATGGTATTATGGTTACTGCCACAACAGGTTGTTATGCCAGTGAATCAGATAGTAGACCGCGACTTGAAAATGTGGGTTATTATGGAGTCGTTGAGAAAATAATAATATTGGATTATTACTCTCATGGACGAGTCACAATGATGAAATTCCATTGATTTGATTCGATGACGAGACATGACACATTTATTGATGATTGTGGATTTCGACTAATTAATATGACCCGCACTCTTGCTACCGAAGAACCATATGTGTTGGCATCAATGGCTAAACAAATTTTTTATGTCAAAGATCAACTTCAACCTAAATTTGGTGTCATAGATGAAGTAATTCCAAGACATATTTTTGATGATGCTGATGATGGAATTGACACTGTCCCTATTGCCATTGGAACCAATCCATTTATTTCTTTTGATGACTCCAATAGATCAATTGTCAGAGTTTATTGTGAACCTGAATTTGTGGTTGGAAATATATATATATATATTTATAGAATATATAATGTCATGTGATTAATTTTTTTTTAAACTTTTTTGTAGGATCCACCGTTACGTCGACAGTTATTCGACGAGGAGCCTAGTACTGGTCCTAGTACTCAGGCTGGTGGTATGAGGAGGGTTCGTATCAGAGGTGGACGTAGAGCTGCGCGTGCCCGACTAGACCCTGCCCCTCCCACTGACATTTCAGCCTTCCCACATTCTGATCCCGGTGTGTCGTTAGGGACACACGGGGTATTTAGGCCTCCCATGTTTTCGCTACCTTCTGCATCTTCTGCCCCATCATTTTCACATCCCATGATGATTCCCACTCCCCAGTCAGCATCAGGTCATACAGCTGTTCCATCTTCTTTTCCTTCTACTTCTGTCTCTCCGAGCTTTTATATTCCATCGTCTTCGACTCCTGTTCCACCAGAGGGTGTTCCATCAGGTTTTGTGGATCTGGTGCCACTCATTGATCAGACTAGCGCAGGTATATTTATAAAACCCTAACAAATTTTTATAGCAATATTTATTTTCATTATAACATGTTTTGATAAAATATTTGTATTTCTTTCATGACAGATACATATACTGACAGGAGGCGGGGGCGGGGCCATACACGCATGCGTTCGGTGTGGAACCGTCGCACACAGGTTATGGTGGAATATAATGAAGACAATCAGATGGTTGAGAAAACAGGGCAGCAATGTCGGAGTTTTCTGGCGACGCTTTCCAAATACTCCGACATCATTCCCGTCAGCTCGCTGTCGTGGAGGCATTTGCCAAATGAGGTCAAAGATAGAGCTTGGGCAGAGATATGGGTAAAAAAATCTGTTGTATTTAATTCCATGAATTATTTTTGTATTTATATGAATTAATATTTTGATTTCAACTTCGATTTAATTTTCCTGATGGTGAGGGTGCACGACTGGAACGTCTAAAGGATTTAGGCGAGCTTTGGAGAGCCTACAAGCATGATCTGTATATTGGCTGGCGTGCTAGAGTTGGCACTGAGTTAGAGGCGGTACCAGTCGTGGATGATTTTCCTATAGAGCAGTATCATCAGATGATTACTCATTGGACAAGTACCCAGTTTAAGGTATGAATTACATTTGAGGTATTTAAATAATAACTTTCAAGTTTTGCATTAATATTATCCTTTGCATTGTCGAATTTTATTTAGGAATCATCTGGAAAAAATAAAAATAAAAACATTGATGTAAAAAAATACCTCCATACACTAGGACGCACGACGATGCCGGATCATGAGAGGCAGCAGGTATGACAATTGTTTATAAGTTTTCTTTACGACTTACATTTTCTTTTGTTTCCTCAATTATTTAATCATTTGATAAAGTTTTTATATAACTTTTGTTTTTAATGTCATTGTAGAGGAAAGTACAAAATATTGAAGGACGTGTGCCTCGAGCAAAACTGTTTTGCTCGAGTAGACGAAAAAAGGATGGAAGTGCTGTCAACGAAGCGACTCAGCAGCAGATTGTAAGTTTTAATCTGTTGATTTTATATTTTAATATCTATTTTGTAACTTAATAATATATTTATATTTGTAATAGGATGCTTTAGAGGCCCTCGATGCCCAAGAAGCAGACAATTTTGGGCCATCTGATCACTTACATCAGGTGTTGGGAGAGGATCATTCTGGCAGAGTACGCTGCCGACCTAGGATAGCCCCGACGAGGTATTGGCCTGCCTCAGGTACGAGTTGCAGTGCCACCGAGCTGTAGCAAGTTAGGGCACAGGCAGAACAGGCTGAGAAAAGGTCCACAGAGATGGCAGAACAGTCTGCTAGGGCAAACAGTGCATTTATGAAATTTATTGAAGTTCTACGTCCAACACTTCTAGCAGAGGCCAGCCCAGCGATTGATGAATACATGTCGTCGATACATTCTATATATGGTGCACCAGGTGGCAGTTCCAGTGGTGGTCAGGCCGATGTCTAGCTTGAATATGATGGTGGCGAGGAGTCTGATGCGGAAGAGGAGGGAGATGAGGAGGGCGAGGAGGAGGGTGAAGGCGAGGAGGAGGGCGCTGTGGAGGGTGAGGACGATGAGGAGGACGATGACGAGGGTGATGATGATGATGATGATGGTGATGCTGATGCTGATATGGGACATATTGATCCGTTACATTTTTGACTTATATTACTGAGATTTGATGTTTAATCTATTCTAGTTGTTGGTTTTATCTAGACTCGTAGTATAGTATTGGAGTTGAGTTATTTTTATATATTGTCTGTTTTTATGGATGTTGTTGTCTTTTAGTGGTTGTGTGTTTGAGAACTCCCTGGACAACCCCCCTCATTCTTGGACCCTGGACAACCCCCCCTCCCCCTTGGACCCCGAACACCCCCCAAACACCCCCCGGACAGCCCCGCGGACAGCCCCCTAGACAGCCCCCCGTACAGCCCCCCACCCTCCACCCTGGACCCCGGATAGCCCACCAGACAGCCCCCCGGACAACCCCCCACCCTCCCCCCTTGGACCCCGGACAACCCCCCAAACACCCCCCGGACAGCCCCCTGAACAACCCCGGACAACCCCCTGAACAACCCCTGAACAACCCCTGAACAACCCCCTGAACAACCCCCAGACAGCCCCCTGAACAACCCCGGACAACCCCCTGAACAACCCCCAAACACCCCCCAGACAGACCCCGCACAGCCCCCCCACCCTCCTCCTTGGTCCCCGGACAGCCCCCCAGACACCCACCGGACAGCCCCCCCGGACAGCCCCCCGGACAGCCCCTCCACCTTCCTTAATTTCATTAGCTCTGAAATGTTTCATAGCATGATCAACTAAAATCTAATCCATACTAAATATGATATAAAAATATTCTATATGAATTTCCATAAGATTTTAAGTGAAAACAAAAAGTGACATACGAAAAACTGACCAAACGCATTCAAAATGTGTTGATGCTTTAGGAAAACGATCCATGGGTCATATGTGACGTGTACGAATAAACCCCGCCTCAATCCGAGGCGCGGTGTGGTCGGAACAACTCAAAGTGTATGTCTTTTGTTTCAAAAGGACATCTTTTTAAGTGAAAAACATCAACTGGCATACGGAAAACCATCCAAATGCATTCGGATTGTGTTGATACTTTAAGACAACGATCCATGGGTCATTTGAGACGTGTACGAGTCAACCCCGCCTAAATTCGAGATGCGGTGTGGTCGGGACCACCCTCACGCGCTTTTACGAAGCGCGCGCATCACTTAAAACACGAATATTGAGCCGTACCGCGCAAACCACATGTCCGATTGACGTGCCGTCTGTGCGTACACGTCACGAATAATAATTAGAATGTTTTACGGTGGTTTTAGCTCAATCCGAGGTCGTCCGCTATGAATTTGACCGTTTGACGCCCGTTTTGGCCGTTTATGACACGAGAACTGTGTTGTCGGTCACCACGGGCATATGGAACGTCCCATTGACGTGCCGTCTGCTCGACCACTTCAGAAATCACTCACCTGTATTTTTCGTCTGATTTCAGGCCATTCCGACTTCGTTCGGCCCGTTTGGACCCCCCTCACGTGCGTTTACGAAGCGCATGCATCACTTAAAATACGAATATTGAGCCATACCGCGCAAACCGCACGTCTGATTGATGTTCCGTCTACGCGTACACGTCAAGAATAATAATTAGAATGTTGCACGGTGGTTTCAGCTCAATCTGAGGTCGTCCGCTATGAATTTGACCGTTGGACGCCCGTTTTGGCCGTTTATGACACCAGAACTGCGTTGTCGGTCACCGCGGGCACACGGCACGTCCGATTGACGTGCCGTCTGCTCGACCACTTCAGAAATCACTCTCCCGTATTTTTTGTCTGATTTCAGGCTATTCTGACTTCGTTTGGCCCGTTTGGACCCACCTGACGCACGTTTACGAAGCGTGCGCATCACTTAAAACACGAATATTGAGCCGTACCGCGCAAACCGCACGTCCGATTGACATGTCGTCTTCGCGTACACGTCACGAATAACAATTAGAATGTTTTATGGTGGTTTCATCTCAATCTGAGGTCGTCCGATATGAATTTGACCGTTTGACGCCCGTTTTGGCCGTTTATGACACCAGAACTGCGTTGTCGGTCACCGCGGGCACACGGCACGTCCGATTGACATGTCGTCTGCTCGACCACTTCAGAAATCACTCACCCGTATTTGTCGTCTGATTTCAGGCCATTCCGACTTCGTTCGTCCCGTTTGGACCCCCCTCACGCGCGTTTACGAAGCCCGTGCATCACTTAAAATACGAATATTGAGCCGTACCGTGCAAATCGCACGTCCGATTGATGTGTCGTCTGCGCGTACACGTCACGAATAATAATTAGAATGTTTCACGGTGGTTTCAGCTCAATATGAGGTCGTCGGCTATGAATTTCACCGTTTGAAGCCCGTTTTGGCCGTTTATGACACCAGAACTGCGTTGTCGGTCACCGCGGGCACACAGCACGTCCGATTGACGTTCCGTCTGCTCGACCACTTCATAAATCACTCTCCCGTATTTGTCATCTGATTTCAAGCCATTCCTACTTCGTTAGGCCCGTTTGGACCCCCCCCCCCCCCCCCCCACGCGCGTTTACGAAGCGCGCGCATCACTTAAAACACGAATATTGAGCCATACCCCGCAGACCGCACGTCCGAATGACGTGCTATCTGCGCGTACACGTCACGAATAATAATTAGAATGTTTCAGGGTGGTTTCAGCTCAATCTGAGGTCGTCTGCTATGAATTTGACCGTTTGACGCCCGTTTTGGCCGTTTATGACACCAGAACTGCGTTGTCGGTCACCGCGGGCACACGGCACGTCCGATTGACGTGCCGTCTGCTCGACCACATCAGAAATCACTCTCCCGTATTTTTCGTCTGATTGCAGGCCATTCCGACTTTGTTCGGCCCGTTTGGACCCCCCTCACACGCGTTTACGAAGCGCGCGCATCACTTAAAACATGAATATTGAGCCATACCGCGCAAACCGCATGTCTGATTGACATGCCGTCTGCGCGTACATGTCACGAATAATAATTATAATGTTTCACGGTGGTTTCAGCTCAATCTGAGGTCGTCCGCTATGAATTTGACCGTTTGACGCCCGTTTTGGCCGTTTATGACACCAGAACTGCGTTGTCGGTCACCGCGGGCACACGGCACGTACGATTGACGTGCCGTCTGCTCGACCACTTCATAAATCACTCACCCGTATTTTTAGTCTGATTTCAGGGCATTCTGAAAATCGTTCGGCCCGTTTGGACCACCCTCACGCGCGTTTACGAAGCACGCGCATCACTTAAAACACGAATATTGAGTCGTACCGCGCAAACCACACGTCTGATTGACGTGCCGTTGGCGCGTACACATCACGAATAATAATTAGAATGTTTCACGGTGGTTTCAGCTCAATCTGAGGTCGTCCGCTATGAATTTGACCGTTTGACGCCCGTTTTGGCCGTTTATGACACCAGAACTGCGTTGTCGGTCACCGCGGGCACATGGCACATCCCATTGATGTGAAGTCTGCTCGAACACTTTAGAAATCACTCACCCGTATTTTTCGTCTGATTTCAGGCCATTCCAACTTCGTTCGGCCCATTTGGACCCCCCTCACGCGCGTTTACGAAGCGCGTGCATCACTTAAAATATGAATATTGAGTCGTACCGCACAAACCGCACGTCCGATTGATGTGTCGTCTGTGCGTACACGTCACGAATAATAATTAGAATGTTTCACGGTGGTTTCAGCTCAATATGAGGTCGTCCGCTATGAATTTGACCGTTGGATGCCCGTTTTGGCCGTTTATGACACCAGAACTACGTTGTCAGTCACCGCGGGTACACGGCATGTCCGATTCACGTGCCATCTGCTAGACCACTTCAGAAATCACTCTCCCGTATTTGTCGTGTGATTTCAGGCCATTCCGAGTTCGTTTGGCCCGTTTGGACCCCCCTCACGCGCGTTTACGAAGCGCGCGCATCACTTAAAACACGAATATTGAGCCGTACCGCGCAAACCACACGTCTGATTGACGTGCCGTCTGCGTGTACACATCACGAATAATAATTAGAATGTTGCACGGTGGTTTCAGGTCAATCCGAGGTCGTCCGCTATGAATTTGATCGTTTGACGCCCGTTTTGGCCGTTTATGACACCAGAACTGCGTTGTCGGTCACCGCGGGCACACGGCACGTCCGATTGATGTGCCGTTTGCTTCAACACTTCCTAAATCACTCACCCGTATTTGTCGTCTGATTTCAGGCCATTCCGAAATCGTTCGGCCCGTTTGGACCACCCTCACGCGCGTTTACGAAGCGCGCGCATCACTTAAAACACGAATATTGAGCCGTACCGCGCAAACTGCACATCCGATTGACGTGCCATCTACGCGTACACGTCACAAATAATAATTAGAATGTTTCACGGTGGTTTCAGCTCAATCCGAGGTCGTCCGCTATGAATTTGACCGTTTGACGCCCGTTTTGGCCGTTTATGACACCAGAACTGCCTTGTCGGTCACCGCGGGCACATGGCAAGTCCAATTGACGTGCCGTCTGCTCGACCACTTCAGAAATCACTCACCCGTATTTTTCGTCTGATTTCAGGCCATTCCGACTTCGTTCGGCCCATTTGGACCCCCCTCACGCGCGTTTACGAAGCGCGTGCATCACTTAAAATACGAATATTGAGTCGTACCGCGCAAAGCACACGTCCGATTGACGTTCCATCTGCGCGTACACATCACGAATAATAATTAGAATCTTTCATGGTGGTTTCAGCACAATCTGAGGTCGTCCGCTATGAATTTGACCGTTGGACGCCCGTTTTGGCCGTTTCTGACACCAGAACTGCATTGTCGGTCACCGCGAGCACACGGCACGTCCGATTGACGTTTCGTCTGCTCAACCACTTCAGAAATCACTCTCCCGTATTTTTCGTCTAATTTCAGGCCATTCCGACTTCATTCGTCCCGTTTGGACCCACCTCACGCGCGTTTACGAAGCGCGCGCATCACTTAAAACACGAATATTGAGCCGTACCGCGCAAATCGCACGTCCGATTGACGTTCCGTCTGCACGTACACGTCACGAATAATAATTAGAATGTTTCACGGTGGTTTCAGGTCAATCCGAGGTCGTCCGCTATGAATTTGACCGTTTGACGCCCGTTTTGGCCGTTTATGACACCAGAACTGCGTTGTCCGTCACCGCGGGCACACGACATGTCCGATTGATGTGCCATCTGCTCGACCACTTCATAAATCACTCACCCGTATTTTTCGTCTGATTTCAGGCCATTCCGAAATCGTTCGGCCCGTTTGGACAACCCCCATGCGCGTTTACGAAGCGCGCGCATCACTTAAAACACGAATATTGAGTCGTACCGCGCAAACTGCACGTCCGATTGACGTACCGTCTGCGCGTACACATCACAAATAATAATTAGAATGTTTCACGGTGGTTTCAGCTCAATCCAAGGTCGTCCGCTATGAATTTGACCGTTTGACGCCCGTTTTGGCCGTTTATGACACCAGAACTGTGTTGTCGGTCACCGCAGGCACATGGCACGTCCAATTGACGTGACGTCTGCTCGACCACTTCAGAAATCACTCACCCGTATTTTTCATCTGATTTCAGGCCATTCCGACTTCGTTCGGCCCGTTTGGACCCCCCTCACGCGCATTTACGAAGCGCGCGCATCACTTAAAATACGAATATTGAGTCGTACCGCGCAAACCGCACGTCCGATTGACATGCCGTTTGCATATACACGTCACGAATAATAATTAGAATGTTTCACGGTGGTTTCAACTAAATCTGAGGTCGTCCGCTATGAATTTGACCGTTGGATGCCCGTTTTGGCCGTTTATGACACCAGAACTGCGTTGTCGGTCACCGCGGGCACACGGAACGTCCGATTGACGTGCCGTCTGCTCGACCACTTCATAAATCACTCTCCCGTATTTTTCGTCTGATTTCAGACCATTCCGACTTCGTTCGGCCCATTTTGACCCCCCTCACGCGCGTTTACGAAGCGCGTGCATCACTTAAAACACAAATATTGAGTCGTACCGCGCAAACCGCACGTCCGATTGACGTGCCGTCTGTGAGTACACGTCACGAATAATAATTAGAATGTTGCACGGTGGTTTCAGCTCAATCCGGATACGTGTTGTGGTCGGCACCACTCAAAGTGTCCATCTTTTGTTTCAAAAGGACGTCATTTTAATTGAAAAGCATCAACTGACATACGGAAAACTGACCAAACGCATTCCGAATCTGTTGATAATTTATCCCAACAATCCATGGGTCATATGTGACGTGTACGATCCAACCCGGGATGAATCTGAGTCGCGGTGTGGCCAGGATAAGTCTAAGTGGCTCTCTTTTGTTTAAAATGGACACCATTTTAAATACATACGGAAAAACGACCAAACGGATTCGGTTTCTGTTGAAACTTTAGGAGAACTATCCATGGGTCATATGTGACGTGTACGAATCATACCCGCCTCAATCCGACATGCGGTGCGGCTGACACCACTCAAAGTGTCCATCTATTGTTTCAAAAGGACGTCATTTTAAGTGAAAGGCATCAACTGACATATGGAAGAACGACCAAACGCATTCGGATTCTATCGATACTTTAACAAAACGATCCATGAGTCATATGTGATTTGTACAAGTCAACCCCGTCTTAATATGAGATGCGGTGTGGCCGACACTGCTCTAACTCTATCTCTTTTGTTTAAAATGGACATGATTATAAATGAAAAGAACAACTGGCATACGCAAAACCGACCAAACGCATTCAGAATCTTTTGATAATTTGTCACAACGATCCATGGGTCATATGTGACATGTACGAGCCAACCCGGGATGAATCTGAGTCGCGGTGTGGTCAGGATTAGTCTAAGTGTCACTTTTTTGTTTAAAATGGACAACATTTTAAGTACATACGGAAAACCGGCCAAATGCATTCGGTTTCCATTTAAACTTTAGGAGAACGATCCATGGGTCATATGTGACGTGTACGAATCAACCCCTCCTCAATTGGAGACGTGGTGTGGTCGGCACCACTCATAGTTTCCGTCTTTTGTTTCAAAAGGACGTCATTTTAAGTGAAAAACATCAACTGGCATACGGAAAACCGACCAAACGCATTTGGATTGTGTCGATACTTTAGCACAATGATCCATGGGTCAAATGTGATGTGTACGAGTCAACCCCACCTCAATCTAAGGTGCGGTGTGGCCAGTATCACTTCAGGTGTATGTATTTTGTTTAAAATGGACATCATTTGAGGTAAAAATATATGGTATAGAAAAAACCGATCAAATTATGAATTGAATTTCGGATTCCACATATAATTGTCATCTAAATTTTAAATTGAATTCTATATGAATTATGTACATTTATAATTACTTTATGAATTCTAATTTAATTATGGATGTGTATAGTTTCAGGATCCATTATATGTTAAATGTGTATGAATTTGTTCGTAATTGTATATGTATGTTTTATTTTATTGCAGGTACAATAATTGGATTGAAAATGAAGTCAAAATGAGGCCTGATGGAGAGGGGATTGATGGACAGGGGCTGTGAAAATTGCAGGCTGCTGCAATTTGCAGCATAGGATATGCCAACGGTTTAAAACTGTTGGCATATAATCCTAAAGAAGTTTTTACCAACGGTTCATTGAACCGTTGGTAAATATCTCTTTTCCCAACGGTTCTAAACCGTTGGGAAAGAGTTCATCCATGGGGATATCCCAACGGTTTGGGGAGAACCGTTGGGAAAACTATCCCAAAACTGATATTTCCCAATGGTTCTCCCAAACTGTTGGGAAAAAATATCCCAAAGGTTTGGCAGAACCGTTGGGATAGGGTGGCTTTTGTGAGCCTATACCAACGGTTTCCATTAAACCGTTGGGAAAACCTTTTCCCAATGGCTTACTTCCCCACGGTTATCAGAACCGTTGGTATATCATATACCAACGGTTAGAGGGGCTTTTCCAATGGTTTTGAACCATTGGGAAATATTATATTTCCAGTAGTGCAGCTGGACAGACGTCTATGCCATCATCTTTTTCTTCTGGTTCATTATCTCCGGGCTATTATATTCCACCTTCTTTGACTCCTACTGCGACACAGTATGTGGCTGAGGAGCATACACTGAGGGACACTCCACCTGTACAGGATACTCCTTCAGCTTCTGCACCCATTGATCCGACTACCACAGGTATATTTATATAACTCTATCAAATTTTTATACCAAAATTTATTTTTATTATAACTTGTATTGATATTATTTTTCTTTAATAACAGATTCATCTACAGATAGGAGGTGGGGGAGGGGGCGTACTCGCTTGTGTGCGGTATGGAACCTCCAGACACAGTTGATGGTTGAATACAATGTTGATGGACAAATGATTGAGAAATCTGGGCAGCAATGTCGGGGTTTTTTGGCGACACTAGCCAAATACTCCGATATCATTCCGGTCAGCCCTCTCTCTTGGAGACATCTGCCACCCAAAGTCAAGGATAACGCGTGGGCACAAATATGGGTAAAAATCTATTGGATTTAATGTAGTATATTTTTGTATTTAAATGAACTAATCAATTTGGTTTCAGCTTTGGTTTAACTTCCCTGATGGCGAAGGTGCACGACCAGTGAATTTAAAAGATCTAGGAGAGCTTTGGAGAGCTTATAAGCATGAGTTGTATGTTGGATGGTGTGATAGAGTGGGCATAGAGTTAGATACATTACCTATCGTGGATGACTGCCCGATAGAGAAATATTGCCAAATGATTACCCATTGGGCGACTGCCAAATTTAAGGTATTAATCTCATTTGAGTTATTTAAATGAGAGTTTTCATATTTTTCATTAATATAATCTTATTAATTATTAATCATTATTTAGGAATCTTCTGAAAAAAAACAAAAAAACATTGATTCAAAGCAATACCTCCACACTTTGGGGCGCACAACTGTGGCAGATCATGAGAGGCAGCAGGTACGATATAGTTGTTTATAATTTTTCTTTAGGACTTTCCCTTTTTAGTGGATCCTACTTAAATTATGTGATTTATTGAATAATGAATATATGATTATACTTTCACTTTATATTGTTTCAATGTCATTACAGAAGCACAAAATGAATATTGAAGGACGTATCCCTTGAGCAAAATTGTTTTGCTCGAGTAGAAGAAAAAAAGATGGAACTGCGGTAAATGAACCGACCCAAGAGAAGATTGTAAGTTTTAATTTGTTTATTTCAAAGTTTAATATCTAATTTGAAATTTAATAATCTATTAATATTTTTTACATGATGCTTTAGAGGCTCTTGATGCCCAGGTGCCTGACAATTTTGGGCCACAGGATCATTTATATCAGGTTTTGGGAGATGAGCACTCTGGTCGAGTACGCTGCCGACCTTGTAAGAATATAGTCCCGACGAGGTATTGCTCATATCCAGGTATCCATTCTAGTACCACCGAGTTGGAACAGGTCAAGGAGCATGCAAGACAGTCTGGTAAAAGGGTCACAGAGTTGGAAGTACAAGTTCAAACAAGAGATAGAGAATTTATGAAACTGATGAAAGCATTATCTTCATCACTTCCACCAGAGGCTAGTGCGGCTTGTCAAACATTTATGTCGTCGATGGGTGCATCATCCAATGCACCAGGCGGCAGCTCTAGTGGCGATCGAGATGATGACGTTCCTGGTGATGACGAGGATGCTGAAGAGGAAGAGGGCGAGGATGAGGATTTGGATGAGGGCGAGGATTGGGCCGAGGGCGAGGATGGGGCCGAGGGCGAGGATGATGCCAAGGATGAGGATGAGGCCGACGATGAGCATTAGGACAATGATGAGGACGACGATGAGGACAGAGATGGCAGCAAGGATGAGGCTAATGATGATAGTGGTGATGGTGATGGTGATCAGAGGCAGATTGATCCATTACATTTTTTAATTCTGTATAACTCTTTATTTTTGAACATGGTTTTCCACTTTTGGGTTTTCCTTTGTTTCATAGGGACGTTGCATTCGGATTCTGTTTTTTGCACTTGATTCTTATTGTATGATTAGTCTACTACCTAGACCTTTAGTATTCCTTGGTACTGTGATACTCATTTTTCAATTTTTTTTACTTAGCTTTCTTAGTTATCCATGTATTTCATGTTTATGCATGTGGAAAATGATATGGAAAATGTGCTTTGAAGTAGTGGCCGACACCACTCAAAGTGTCTAACTTTTATTTGAAATGGACAGAATTTTAAGTGAAAACAACAACTGGCATACGGAAAACAGACCACACACATTCGGAATCTGTTTAAACTATAGGAAAACGATCCATGGGTCATATGAGACATGTACGAGTCAACCCCGCCTCAATCCGAGGGCTGGTGTGGTCGGTACCACTCAAAGTGTGTCACTTTTCGTTGAAATGGATACGCTTTTAAGTAAAAAAACCACATACAGAAAATGGACCAAACGCATTTGGATACTGTTGATACTTTAGTACATGTATCCATGGGTCATATGTGATGTGTACGAGTCAACCCCGCCTCAATCCAAGGCGCGGTGTGGCCGGCACCACTCAAAGTGTCTAACTTTTATTTGAAATGGACAGGATTTTAAGTGAAAAAAACAACTGGCATATGGAAAACAGACCAAACACATTCGGGTTCTATTTAAACTATATCACAACGATCCATGGGTCATATGAGATGTGTACGAGTCAACCCCGCCTCAATCCGAGGGCCGGTGTGGCCGGTACCACTCAAAGTGTGTCACTTTTCTTTGAAATGGATGTGCTTTAAGTAAAAAAACCACATACGGAAAATGGACCAAACGCATTCGAATACTATTGATACTTTAGGACAAGTATCCATGGGTCATATGTGACGTTTACGAGTCAACCCCGCCTCAATCCGAGGCACGGTGTGGTCGGCACCACTCAAAGTGTCTAACTTTTATTTGAAATGAACAGGATTTTAAGTGAAAACAACAACTGGCATACGGAAAACAGACCAAACACATTTGGATTCTATTTAAACTATAGGACAACGATCCATGGGTCATATGGGACGTGTACGAGTCAACCCCGCCTCAATCCGAGGGCAGGTGTCGCTGGTACCACTCAAAGTGTGTCACTTTTATTTGAAATGGATGTGCTTTTAAGTAAAAAAACCACATACGGAAAATGGACCAAACGCATTCGGATATTGTTGATACTTTAGGAAATGTATCCATGGGTCATATGTGACGTGTACGAGTCAACCCCACCTCAATCCGAGGCGCGGTGTGGCCGGCACCACTCAAAGTGTCTAACTTTTATTTGAAATGGACAGGATTTTAAGTGAAAACAACAACTGGCATACGGAAAACAAACCAAACACATTCAGATTCTGTTCAAACTATAGGAAAAAGATCCATGGGTCATATGTGATGTGTACGAGTCAACCCCTCCTCAATCCGAGGTCCGGTGTGGCCGGTACCAATCAAAGTGTCTTTCTTTTGTTTAAAATGGATGTGCTTTTAAATAAAAAAAAACCACATATGGAAAATGGAAAAACGCATTCAGATACTATTGATACTTTAGAACATGTATCCATGGGTCATTTTTGGTGTTTAGGAGTCAACTCCGCCTTAATCCGAGGCGCGGTGTGGTCGGAACCACTCAAAGTTTCTTTTTTTTGTTTAAAATGGATGCGCTTTTAAGTAAAAAAACCACATACGGAAAACTAACCAAACGCAGTCGGATATTTTTGATACTTTAGGAAATGTATCCATTGGTCATTTGTGACATGTACGAGTCAACCCCGCCTCAATCTGAGGTGCGGTGTGGCCGACACCGCTCAAAGTGTCTAACTTTTATTTGAAATGAACATGATTTTAAGTGAAAACAACAACTAGCATACGGAAAACCGACCCAACGCATTCGGATTCTGTTGAAACTTTAGGACAATGATCCATGGGTCATATGTAACGTGTACGAGTCAACATTGCTTCAATCTAAGGGCCGGTGTGGCCGGGACCACTCAAAGTGTCTTTCTTTTGTTTAAAATGGATGCGCTTTTAAGTAAAAAAAACGACATACGGAAAACCGACCAAACGCTTTCGGATTCTATTGAGACTTTAGGACAATGATCCATGGGTCATTTGTGACGTGTAAGAGTCAACCCCGCCTCAATCTGAGGCGCGGTGTGGCCGGCACCACTTAAAGTGTGTCACTTTTCTTTCAAATGGATAATAGTTTAAGTTAAAACAACAACTGACATACGGAAAATAGACCAAAGGCATTCGGATACTATTGATACTTTAGGACATGTATCCATGGGTCATTTGTGAAGTGTACGAGTCTACTCCGCCTCAATCCGGGGCGTGGTGTGGCCGGTACCACTCAAAGTGTCTAACTTTTCCTTGAAATGGACAACAGTTTAAGTTAAAACAACAACTGACATACGAAAAACCAACCAAACGCATTCCGATTCTGTTGAAACTGTAGGAAAACGATCCATGGGTCATATGTGACGTGTAAGAGTCAACCCCGCCTCAATCTGAGGGCTAGTGTGGCCGGTACCACTCAAAGTGTCTATCTTTTGTTTAAAATGGATGCGCTTTTAAGTAAAAAAACGACATATGGAAAATCGACCAAACACTTTCGGATTCTGTTGAAACTTTAGGAAAATGATTTATGGGTCATTTGTGACGTGTACGAGTCAACCCCACCTCAATCCGAGGCGCAGTGTGGCCGACACCACTCAAAGTGTCTAACTTTTATTTGAAATGGACAGGATTTTAAGTGAAAACAACAACTGCCATACGGAAAACTGACCAAACGCATTTGGATTCTGTTGAAACTTTATGACAACGATCCATGGGTCATATGTGACGTGTACGAGTCAACCCCGCCTCAATCCGAGGGCCAGTGCGGCCGGGACCACTCAAATTTTGTCACTTTTCTTTGAAATGGACAACGGTTTAAGTTAAAACAACTGGCATACGGAAAATGGACCAAAGTTATTCGGATACTATTGATACTTTATGACATGTATCCATGGGTCATATGTGACGTGTAAGAGTCAACCCTGCCTCAATCCGAGGGCCGATGTGTCTGGGACCACTCAAAGTGTCTTCCTTTTGTTTAAAATGGATGCGCTTTTAAGTAAAAAAACACATACGGAAAACTGACCAAACGCAGTCGGATACTATTGATACTTTAGGACATGAATCCATTAGTCATTTGTGATGTGTACGAGTCAACCCCGCCTCAATCTGAGACACGGTGCGGCCGACACCACTCAAAGTGTCTAACTTTTATTTGAAGTGAACATGATTTTAAGTGAAAACAACAACTGGCATACGGAAAACTGACCCAACGTATTCGGATTCTGTTGAAACTTTAGGACAACGATCTATGGGTCATATGTGACGTGTACGAGTCAACCTTGCCTCAATTCGAGGGTTGGTGTGGTCGGTACCACTCAAAGTGTCTTTCTTTTGTTTAAAATGGATGCGCTTTTAAGTAAAAAAAACGACATACGGAAAACTGACCAAACGCTTTCGGATTCTATTGAAACTTTAGGACAATGTTCCATGGGTCATTTGTGATGTGTACGAGTCAACCCCGCATCAATCTGAGGCGCGGTGTGGCCAGCACCACTCAAAGTGTGTCACTTTTCTTTGAATTGGACAACAGTTTAAGTTAAAACAACAACTGACATACAGAAAATAGACCAAAGGAATTCGGATACTGTTGATACTTTAGGACATGTATCCATGGGTCATTTGTGACATGTAAGAGTCAAGTCCACCTCAATCCGTGGCGCGGTGTGGATGAAACCACTCAAAGTCTCTCTTTTATTTCATAAGGAAATCATTTTAAGTGAATACAACTGAAATTTACACTCATCAACGATAGTCGCAAACTCTTTTTCATGAGTTGGGTAGTTTCACTCATGGGGTCATAAGTGACGAGACTCCTAAGAAAATATCTTTTCACCATATATTATAAACAATACAAGTTCAATGCAAAATTCTTCATAAATCATTACATACCCAAACCTAGTATCACAAAAAAAATGGGATTTGAGTCAATTTGAATGTCTTATTCAACTCTAATAGATATTTATCAAACTATTCTGCCTATTAGAATTTGATGGGTGAGGTGAATTACCACCGGATGATTGTTGTCATATGTGTTTTTTTGGGCTATTTTAGGTGTTTTTTATACTGTTTGAAGTCTGTATGTGGCTTTTGTGATATTTTTTATGTAGGTGTATAGTAGAGGGTATACTAGAGGGTTGTTGTGCACTGTTTGTTTATGCAGGTGTATGGTAGGGCTTCTGGAGGGCTTCCGGAGGGCTTTTGGGGGCTACAGTGCAGCAGCTCTGGGAAACTCTTTACCAACGGTTCAGAACCGTTGGTAAAGCTTTTTCCAGAATTCTAGAAAAACTTATACCAACGGTTCGGAACCATTGGTAAAGAGTTTCCCAGAATTCTCAAACACCTATACCAACAGTTTAAATGAAACTGTTGGTATAGGGCTTTCCTCACAGCTAACTGGCCAACGGTTTGGAAAACTGTTGGTATACCCTATACCAACGGTTTTCCAGCCTATACCAACGGTTATAAACCGTTGGTATAGCCTACTTTTCCAGTAGTGTTTGTAAAAATGGATTTCATGTTTTAAATAATAATAATTCATATTGCCTAATAAGTTCAAATAAATTTTCACCTAAATGATTATTGAATATAATAAAAAATATTTAGAGCAGTTAATGTAAAAATGGGTTTACCGGGGAATTATACTAAAAAGATAAGGAAAAAAGAAAATTATACACCTCTATGAAAATTATTTTATAGATATATTTCTACTATTAAACATATAATTTTAAATAATTTTACATTTTGGAAAATTTTGACATATGAAAAACATAGTATCACTCAATTCTTTTCAAATATACTAATTGTGTCCACTCCCCCAATTATAAAATTTCACTCATTCTTCTATCTTATTCACACCATAAAACCCTTTTGGATCAGAAAATATATACCCATATAACTTCCAAAAATTACTCTTATCATCCTTTAAGCCTTATATTAGACATAAATCCATATGAGGAAGTCTTTTAGTGAGAACCTAGGGAGGATACCCAAAGAAGATAAAACATTCAAAAATAACTCTTTCTATTTTATTTCTTCATCCACACCCTTCAATTATTATTATATCATGATTATAGTGACCCAAGCCTTTTACATATAACATTGAATGATTTTATTCATAATCATACATCAGAGTACAAGACAAGGATTGTAAAGTCTAGTGTCTTTGAAGAATAGGTACATAAGACTGAAAACATGGAACTAAATAAACACTTCTATATTTAATCTTAATAGAGGGATCCTAACAACCATTGTTCTAAGACATATACATAGGATAACCAGGGTATAACATGAACAAAGGAATGAGATAAAAATCCCAGTAAGGGAGTATACATAAGAATAAGGATTAATCACATGGGTTAGAAGGCATTACATAATGATAACAAAAGCATGGAACATATGGAATCATAACATATAAACATGGGATCATATAAACATGGAATCATAGTAATGTGGCAGCAATATAAAACATGAATTTAGTACGATTCAAGTATAACTTCCAAGATTGTTTCATACGGTAGCAAAAGTCAAGGTTAATCACCATGACTGTCACACATGGAAGCACAAGCCAATGTTAACCGCCAAGACCATCGCACATAATGTATCATGAGACTAAAATTTTCCCAATAAATTGAAGCACTGTCTAGGAAAACCAATCTAAAAAATTTCTTTAATATTTTTTCCACATGAATAATCATATAAAATCAATCGTACAAAAACATAAGGGTATCCATGGAAAGAAATGAGTATCACAATCATGTCATAAAGCATAATAAATGGTCATACCATACAATTGTCTAAGAAAGAAAGGAATTAAATCATTCATGGATATTCATAAGGTAAAAAGTCATATATGTTGAAAATTGATGTCAAACAGAAGTTACAACTTATAAAAAATTATTTAAAAAAACTTTATAATTAAAACATTTTAGTGTGGTTTTAAGGAAAATACTAAAGAGCATTTAAATGAGAAAAGAAAATAATATTTTATATAAAACCAGATGTGAACTAATATGGTTTTCATAATAAAAAGACTTATTTTATAAATTAAATGGTTTATTAAAACATAAGATAGGGTGAACATGAAATTGGGTAAGAATTCAGAAAATTCCATTAAAACAGGTTTACTTATCGGGAAGTATTGAGAAGGGAATAACTTAAAAACATATATATACCCGAAAGAGAATGATGAAAGGGTATGAATAAATGAATTTTCTAAATTTACAAAAAATTAATAATATTCAAATAAATAGATAATATAACTTCATTTTGGTATAATGAATGATAAGGGAACCCGATGGAATAAAGGAGGTTCGGGTAGAATTCCTTACCGATTATCGGCATAGTATCGGGTGTACATAAGAGGGATTAATGAGAGAGAAAGGGTATTTCTCATCACTTATACATCATGTGGGAAGTATGTGGGAGGTGAAAAATCATACCCCATCATTAGGGATTACATATAAAAGGGAATAACATAGAGGAAATTCTGGAATAAAAGTGAAATGGAGAGGATCCCTTACCTTAAGTTCGATGGTGTTATCCACTTGATATTAATGAGATGAATAATCAAATTAGGATCATTAATTAATAATTAAATAACCTCATTTATAAGTAAAATATTTATTATAACCTTTTTAAGTTCATTCATGGCCTTTTTGATTGGTTAAATGGTTCAATTTATTGTTTGGGTTTGTTTGTTTCCTTGGTTTTAATGATCAGTTCACTTATATTCATATTCGGACACACTTGTATGATAAAGGTGGTTGTCCAGAATTGAAGTTATATAAAATTAGTGATAATACATAAGATTGCATTTTTATAAAATTCATTTGGTTATTTGGAGTGAAGGTGAATCATTATATAAAACATTAATGTTAAACATGTGGATTAACTTGGCAATTTTGTTCAGAATTAAATTGTTTTGTATTATTATTTTACATCATGGGTGAAAACGGATTCCAGAACAATACATAAGATAAAATATATATTTAATAGTATGTTACAACCCTAAATATGGTTTCATGACCGTAATATAATATGTTAATAGAAATTGATAACACGTCATCCTTGAATGTGATAAATTAACACATCTCAGACGGTGTTTTCGTTTCTTTCGTATAAAAGAAGGGAAAAGGATAGATGATAATGAATTATCCTAGTAAAATAACAAAATTATAGTACATTTATGGTAGTGGACTTTTTATACCATTTGTATGAGTATATGTAAGGATAGAAAATAAAACATAATTAACTTTAAAAGAAAGTAAAAGAATTGAAAATAGGAATTTACCTCTTGAATCAATTTTCCTTGAGAGACTCTTAAGGGGAGAGGGTTTGGTATTTTGAAGAGACTAAGCGATTTTGGACATTGGGGGGATCTTGGGGAGTTATTTGGGTAGAATTTAGGCAAGGCATAAGGCTTGAGAGGAGTGAAGATAAGAGGTAAAGAGGGGTGGTATTTATAGTGGAGGAGAGGAGGGTTTTCATAATATTATAATCATTAGTTTATTATGTTTCCATAAGACAATCAATTGTGATGGTTCCATGAAAAATAATAGTAATAATTTCATGAGAGTTCGAGATTTGGGTTCTTACATCACTTATGATTTCATTAATTGTGGATTTAAATTATAATGTATTTATACGGTAAATTAATGTATTTTACTATTCACCTAAAATTCAAGTATTTCAGAAAAATCCCAAAAAATTCATCCTAACCATTTATAAAAATTTAGTATACAAAAATAAACTCCATTTTTTTGAAATAACTTTCTAGATGTGATTAATTTAATTTTTAATTAAAATCATAATTTACTTGAAAAATACAGATTTTAAAACTATAACTGATTTTATAATGCTTCAAAAATTACATAAGGTCTTATAAAATTATATTAAATCCAGAATACATGAAATTGTTAATTTATGGACACCTGTTATAAAAATAAATTTTCTTTTAAATGAATTAATTTATTATAATTATTTATTTATGACTTACAAAAATACCAATACTTTTATTATGGGCATGTTATCACTTATAAGATGCCTAAATTTTATTTATACATTCATGGATGAGGTTACTATTCTTTTGGATGATTTGATATTCATAAGATTCATATGAATATTCATAAGGGTATGTTACTATTCGTAAGGGTAGGTTACTATTCATCAAAAATTAATTTTGTTCCATTAGACTCTAAACATCTTACTGATCACAACCGTGTATGTCAGATTTTCGAAATTCAAATCATAGAGGTGATAGTATTTTGTTCAAAGGTCACATAGTACAAAGTAGTTCATTATGTTGTGATTTCATGTGATTATATGATATAATTATATGAAGTTAATTTACAATGATAAAACCTTGGCTTGTTACATTATCCCCCCCCCCTTAGGACATTTCACCCTTGAAATTTCGTGTTACATTCTAAGACATAAACAGGTGTGGGTACTTTTCCTTCATTACCTCAATGACATCTTCATTCATCTATATTATTATTTCCTTCATGTAAAAGTGGTTCATGCAGCACAATTATACCTCAAAATATTTTCAAAATCATCTACTTACTTTTCCCAAAAACACCTTAGGCATATTGTTTTATATCGATGGAAGCCTCAATAAGTCATTAAAAAGGTATTTCTTATATATAATTTTGAAATATCTTCTAAAACTTATTTTTTATAAAAATATATTATTGATTCATATTAAAATATTTCAAAATAGGGTTTTGGTAACTGAGTTTTTATATTTCCTTAAAGACAAAAAACCTATAATTTTATACATATAGGGTACTCGGAGGTCTCCCTCTTTTGCGACATCTAAAAAATCTTTTATTGCTTCATAGTTTTCAAATAAAGAGAAGAATTTTAAAAGACCCTGATGGTACTTCCTATACTTATCATGGTAATAAAGTTGAGAGCACAATATTCCCCAATATAATATACTTGATCATTGAAAGAATCATGCAATGCTAGAAGTATTAGATGCCTCAAAAAGTTGTTTGCAGGTTACTTGCATATTTAAAAAAGTTTCAAAGTCATCTAAGCATGACTAGAGGATGACATTTCCAAGTAGTTCTTCAGAAAGGGAGAGAAGATTTGTTTTTGATCTTCCTCATTCCATATTTTAACTACGAAAAATAGAATACAATTAGGGGGATTGAATACTTAGATAATACGGATGTAGAAAAAAAATAAACATTAAACATAAAAGGATAAACTTGTATGTGAATAGTATATCCTAACTTGTGATATCCTAAGTTTCAATCAAGGCTATCCATGATCATATATTCTTATGGGATTATTTTTTGTTCCCTTAAAAATGGTTTGTAATGATCTTATGAGTTTACCAAAGCATATCCACAGGGAGTGTCAAACCAAGATTACAGCAAGGCCCATTGTCATGCACCAGTTTCCATTCGAGTCTAGCTTAAAGCGGTGTTTCCAGGTTTTACCCTTAGATACATCTGTGCCAGATCCACCTCTACCTGCTTGTATCCATACATGGATGAATTTTTTTTGATAAACCACTTACTCTATACTCACGAAAATGTATGGGTGTTTTCTAATACTTAGTCTCATTCTTAAGGTTCATACTAAAGTTCTTTATTCTTAGTTCATTATGTTGTGATTTCATGTGATTATATGACATAATTATAAGAAGTTAATTTCCATTGATAAAACCATGGGTCGTTACATTATTCCCCACTTATGAAATTTTACCCTTGAAATTTTGTGTTACATTCTAAGCCGTAAACAGGTTTGGGTACTTTTCCTTCATTACCTCAATGATGTCTTCATTATTTCCTATTATTATTTCCTTCATGTAAAAATTGTTCATTCATCACAGTGGTACCTCATGATATTTTCAAAATCATCTACTTCATTTTCCCAAAAACACCTTAGTCATAGGGTTTTATATCGATTGAATCCTAAATAATTCATTAAAATTGTATTTCTTATATATAATTTTGAAATATCTTTTTAAACTTATTTTTTATAAAAACATATTACTGATTCATCTAAAAATATTTTAAAATAGGGTTTTGGTAAATCAGTTTTGATATTTCCCTAAAGAAAAAACGCCTATAATTTGGTACAAATAGACTACTCGGAGGTCTCCCTCTTTTGCGCCATCTAAAAAATCTTTTAGTGCTTCATAATTTTTAAATAAAGAGAAGAATTTTAAAAGAACCTGATGGTACTGCCCATGATTATCATGGTAATAAAGTTGACAGCACAATATTACCTAATAGACTATACTTTATACTTGAAATAATCATGCAATGATAGAAGTATTGGATTCCTAGTAAATTTGTTTTCAGGTTACTTGCATATTTGAAAAGGTTTCAAAGTCATCTAAGCATGACTTGAGGATGACCTTTCCAAGTAGTTCTTCAGGAAGAGAGAGAAGAGTTGTTTGTGATCTTTCTCATTACATATTTTAACTACAAAAAATAGAATACAATTAAAGGGATTGAATACTTAGCTAATACGAATGTAGAAAAAAATAAACATTAAACATAAAATGATAAACTTGTATGTGAATAGTATATCCTAACTTGTGATACCCTAATTTTCAATCAAGTCTATCCATGATCATATATTCTTATGGGCTTATTTTTTTGTTCCCTTAATAATGGTTCATAATGATCTTATGAGTTTACCAAAGAATATCCTCAGGGATTTTCAAACCAAGAGTACAGCAAGGCCCATTGTTGTGCATCAGTTCTCATTCAAGTCCAGCTCAAAGTGGTGTTTTCAGGTTTTACCCTTAGATACATCTGTGCCAGATCCACCTATACCTATTTGAATCCAGACATGTATGTATTTTTTTTCATAAACCACTTACTCTATACTTACCAAAATTTAGGGGCATTTTTTTATACTTAGTCTCATTCTTATGGTTCTTACTAAAGTGCTTTATTCCTAATATCCAAAAATGACTAGACCAACCTCTGATACCAACTATAGAGACCCTAGAATTTTACATATAACATTACATTATTTTAAGCATAATCATACATCAAATTACAAGCCAATGATCGTAAATTATAGTGTCTTTGAAGAATAGGTACATAAGACTGAAAACATGGAACTAAATAAACACTTCTATATTTAATCTTTATATAGAGCTCCTAACTTCTATTGTTCTCATACATATTCATAGGATAACTTAGGGATAACATGAAAAAAATGGATGAGCTAAAAATCTCGGTAAGGGAGTATACGTGAGAATAAGTCTTTATCACATGGGTTATAAGGCATGAAATAATGATAACAAAAGCGTGGAACATATGGAATGATAACATATAAACATGGGATCATATATACACGGAATCATAGTAATGTGATAGCAACATAAAACATGAATTTAGTATGAGTCAAGTCTAACCTCTAAGATCATTTCACATGGTAGCACAAGTCAAGCCTAACCACCAAGACCGTCGCATATGGAAGCACAAGCCAAGGGTAACCGCCAAGACCGTTTCACATAATGTATCATGAGACTCAACTTTACCCAATGCATTGTAGTGCTATCTAGAAGCACCCATATAAACATTTTCATGAATATGTTTTCTATATAAAATCATGAAAAAACAATCATACATAAACATAAGGGTGTCCATGGAAAGAAATGGGTATCACAATCATATCATAAATCATAATAAATTGTCATATAATAAAAGTGTCCATGAAAGAAAGGAATTAAATAATACATGTATAGTCATAAGCTAAAGAGGAATATATGATGATAAGTAATTTCAAACAAAATTGAAAACTTGTAAAAAAGTATTTAAGAAACTTTAAAATTAAAACATTTTAGTGCAATTTTATGGAAAATACTAAAGGGAATTTAAAATAGAAAAAGGAATAATATTTTATAAAAAAAACATATGTAAACCAAGAAGGTTTTCATATAAAAATATCTATTTTATAAATACAGTGGTAGATTAAAACATAAGATAGGGTGAACTTGAAATCAATTAGGAATTTAGGAAATTCCCTTAAAACATGTTTGCTTATCAAGAAATATTGAGGAGAGAATCACTTAAAAACATGTATATACCAGAAATAAAATTATGAAAGAGTCTTCATAGATGAATTTTTTACATGTAAAAATATTTTATCATATTCACATAAATATATGAGATAACTTTGTTTTGGTAGAAAGAAATACATGGAAACTCAAAGGAATAAAGGAGGTTCGGGTAGAATTCCTTACCGATTATCGGTATGGTATCGAGTGTACCTAAGGAGGATTAATGAGAGATAAAAGAGGTTTATAATCACTTATAAATAATTGGGGTAGTACATGGGAGGTGATAAATCATAATCCATTATTAGGGATTACACATAAAAGGGCATAAAATAGAGGACATTCTTGAATAAAAGTGAAATGGAGTGGATCCATTACCTTAAATCTGATAGTGTTCTCCACTTGATATTAATGAGAAGAATAATAAAATTAGGTTCATTAATTAATAATTAAATAACCTATTATATAATTAAAATATTTATTATAACCTTTTTAAGTTTATTCATGACCTTTTTTATGGGTTAAGTGGTTAAATTTAGTAGTTCGGGTTCGTTTGTTTCCTTGGTTTTAATGATTAGTTCACTTGTATTCATGTTCGGACACACATTTATGATGGAGGTGGTTGTCCAGAATTGAAGTTATATAAAATTAGTGTTCATAAATAATATTACATGGTTATAAAATTCATTTGGTTATTTAGAGTTAAGGTGAATCATTATATAAAACATTAATGTTAAACGCTTGGATTAACTTGGCGATTTTGCTCATAATTAATTTGTTTTGTATTATTATTTTTCATCAAGGGTGAAAAGGGATTCCAGAACAACACATAAGATAAAATACATATTTAATATTCTTGTTCGGCCATAAAAATGGTTTCATGACTAGAATAGAATATGGTAAAATAAATTGATAACCAATCATCCTTGAATGTGATAAATTAACACATCTTGGAATGTATTTTCATTTATTTCTGATAAAATAATGGTAAAGAAGAGATGATAATGAATTATCCCATTAGAATAAAAATATTAAAGTACATTAATGGTACTAGACTTTTAATACCATTTGGGTGAGGAGAGGTAAGGATAGAAAAGAAAATAAATGAACTTGAAAAGAAAGTAAAAGAATTGAAAAGAGGAATTTACCTCTTGAATCAATCTTTCTTGAGAGCCTCTTAAAGGGAGGGGATTTGGTATTTTCAAGAGACTAAGGGCTTTTGGACATGGGGGATGATCTTAAGGAGATATTTGGGCATAATTTAGTAAAGGCACAAAGCTTGAGAGGAGTGAAGAGAAGAGGTAAGGAGGGGTGGTATTTATAGTGGAGGAGAGGAGGGATTTCATAATATTATAATCATTAGTTTATTATTTTTCCATAAAACAAGAAATAATGATGATTCCATGACAAAGAATAGTACTAATTGCATCATAGTTTTATATTTGGGTACTTAAATCACTTATGATGTCGGAAATAGTGTATTTAAATTATAATGTATTTATACGATAAATTAATGTATTTCACTATTCACCAAAAAATCATGTATTTCATAAAAATCCCAAAAATTCACCCTAACTATTTATCAACGATTAGAATCTAAAAATTAACTCCATTTTTCAAAAAAATATAAATATGATTAATTTTATTTTTTAGTTAAAATCATAATTTACTTGAAAAATAAAAATTTTAAAACTATAACTGATTTTATAATCATTCAAAAATTACATGAGGTCTTATAAAATTATCTTAAAACCAAAAGACATAAAATTGTTAATTTATGTCCACCTGATAGGAAAATATATTTTATTTTAAATTAATTAATTAATTGTAATTAATTATTTATAACTTATAAAAACACCAATACTTTTACTATCGTCATATTATCACTTATAAGATGCCTAAATTTTATTTATACATGCATGGATGAGGTTACTATTCATTTGGATGATTTAATATTCATAAGGGTCATATTATTATTAATAAGGGTATGTTACTATTCATAAGGGTAGGTTATTATTCTCCAAAAAAATATGTTTGTTTCATTAGACTTAAACAACTTACTGGTCGCAACCATGTATGTTATATTTTGTAAATTCAAATCACATAGGTGACAATATTATTTTTAAAGGTCTCATGGTACTTAGTAGTTCATTGTTTTGTGATTTCATGTGATTATATGACATAATCATAAAAATGGAATTTTAATTGATAAAATATTAGATCTTTAAAATGATGACATAATAACCTTAGTATCTCTCATACAATGATATTTTTTTTATTTTAATGGAATTATGTAAAAGCACCTCCACTTCCATCAAATGGGTAATGAAATCATAATTTGTGTGTGCGGAAGACTACCGCCTCTCAAACTGATGTCATTCATTTTTCCGTTACCAACTATCAAGGATGGTCATAATGATGGATTTATTGTTTATATATTATATTTATGATGTTATTATGATTATAAAATTATTATATCACACATACCTTAATACTCTCAATTTTTTTGGAATACAATAACATCCCTTGTGTGTACGGAGGAATACCACTTTGCGAACCGATGTGATTTGTTCATGCTTTCCATGGAATGTGTTAAGGATGGGTTTAATAAAAATATGATATATATATATATATATATATATTACATCAAAAAATCTGGAATGATAATATATATCATTTACATTTCTTTCTTTCAATTCGATAATAAAATGGAAACATCGTTCATCTGTATATATGAAATACCATCTCCATGAATGGTGGATTTCATTTCATATCATTAAATTTTATGAATTACTCTAAATACATATATATTTGATATAATATATATACATAAATATCATTTATAACATTATAGATATTATGAATCCATTATCAATGTAAGTGGACCAAATAAAAAAAGTCAAAACATATATGAAAAACAAAGTGTCTAATACGTGAAACGTGAAGTTAACATGGAGTTTTCAATTAACAAGTAAAAAAGGGCATAAGTAAATCATATATAGAATTAAATATATGAATATGGTTTAATGAAAGATTTATAAGAAACATATATTTATTATATAGGGGTTTTGAATGTGTGTGATGGATGTCAAGACTTAAGGTAAGGGATTTTTGTCCCCATTTTCCTTCGTTGAGATGTATGGTATCTTTTGAATATATATTCTTTAACGAGATATATATATATATACAGACCCTTTGACATGTAATATCATTAATTTATTAATCCTCGTGATATTTTATGTTTCACTTTCTATTATTCTTTAATGGGTATTATGATTCAATTTTACTAAAGTTATAATGTTTTTTTGTTACAATCACATCATTTATCAGGATTATTTATGATTAAGTACCAAATTTAGAAATATGATGATCCACCTATCATAAATTCTCATCCCTTTTCCTATCCTATGTTTATTCATGATATCATCATCTAATGGTACCATTTTTCTACACATTGGTACTTAATATTATTATGAATTTTTTTTATAAAAATATGACTTTATTTCACTCTTCAGTAGAAAATCTGTTTTCTTCCAAAAACATGGTTTTTGAAAATATTTTTAAATTTTTTTATTACTCTATAATAATTTTGAAAAAAAAATTATGAATTTTTTCCTTTTTACAAAAAAAATTGAATAGACTCTTCACGTTATTTTCTAAAAAATTAATGTTTGTTTGTAACATAAAATATGGAATAAATTGTCATTTTAATGTATATGGAATGAACATAATTTTACAATGGCATGAAAAATAATTTATTCAAATCTTCCTTTAAATTTTTTTAGTGTTATTTTAAAATTAAAAAATTTTGAAAATTTTTTATGTTTTAAAAATAAAATTTCAAATAGTAACAGATATTTTACTCAAAAAATTATTTTAATGACCTTTCAAAATCATTTTCCATATAATATGACATATATTGATGTTTCATATGCCTTACTGAGCATATTATCTATGATTTACATTCTTATTATTTATTTTAATGGTTTATATTTATGATGGAATGATGTTTATGAAATCCATTTCCCTTCCATGGGTTATACAATGATAGAATTATTATCAAAGCAGATTCATTTTCCATGGTTTATGATATAATGAAATGATTTAATAATTGTGAACCCTATCACTTTTTTATTGGTTATGATATGATTAAATGTTTATTAAAACCACTTTAATTCATGTTTTATGATAATATTAATGTTTTATAATCATGTGGCACACAATTATATGGTTTTTATTATCTATCAATTGGGACCTATATCTCCCTCCAATGAATTGGGTAATTATAAATGTTCTACATGCTCAAAGGGTATATACATGGTTAGCCAAATCCCAAAAATAAGACTATACAAGTGGTTATCCTAATCCCAAAAGTGGTTATATGGGAGTTCATCCCATGCCTGAATTAGGTACACATGTGGTTATCCCAAGCTTAACATGTTATTAATGTATCATCTTGCAGCAATGAAATATTATTTTTTGTGATTAAGTGTCTAACACAAATCTATGTATTACACCAATGATATTATCTAATGGGTCATTTTTTCTAATTCCCTTATGATTCATGTATTATGATCTGTCAATATTTATTCCACAACACATGTTTATGATCTATGAAATGTTAGGTATGAACATTGTATGTTATTTTCCTTATCATGTACCCTAATGCGTATCTTATGCTTTCATATGATCATATATTAAAATATCATATGTATACCCTTATTGAGAATCTAATATCAGGATTTATTATGTTTCCTTTTCCCTGGTTATGAGGGAATTTTTTATGTAGGGTATGTCTATGAAGATTAATTAATGGGAAGATCGTTGTGAGAAACATTGATAAACTTTCACCAGATTAGAGGATTCTGTTCCATGTCTCCAAATTCAATAAACTATTATGGTCCTAAGTTGTGTTTTTTTGAAATGTAATGAATATTAATCTAAAAATATTTAATATCAAGGAATGAGAATCTTGGGTCAATATCGTTGGTATTATAGGAAAGGATTGGTTATCATTAGGATACTAGGATAAAAAAATATTGAGATCCCTAGGGATATTTCTAAGGATATGTTTGGGGATGTCTCTAAGGATGATTCTATAGATAATTCAATGAATAGAAAAATGTCTTGGAATTTTGTTAAAGGATAAAGAGAGTCATTTCCATGAAATTACATCCCTTTTCTGGAAAATATAAGTAGATGTGGCTTTGTACTAGATGTTCTTAGGGCTCACAACCCTAAAAACACTGTATAGAGATATACTCAATTAGGAATCAGTGGCCAATAATGAGCTTTGTTGAACACCTAGTTTAACACTCATGGGATATATTATTTCCAAATTCACAAACTCTTTAAAAATCATCATGACGTATTTAATTATATTATGAATATGAATGACCTATGATAACCCTATACTGTCATAGATTAATGAAGGTGTTATGGTTTAGACATCTTACAATTTATTTTTCAAGATTGTGTGGTTCCCACTATGATTATAGTTGGTCACATTAATCTTTTTACTATTAGTCAATGATTGGAACCCAAATTAACCATGTTAATGTTGAGTTAAATTTATAACTAAATTGTTTTTATCCTAATAATACTAACATTATAGGATCTAGAATGAAAAATATCATTGTTATTCCCACATAATGTTCTCAATATATGAATCATGCTAGGCTTAAAAATTAATAATAGAAGGAACAGCATTCAGTTGAGTCCTTCATGATAAAACTTCCACCTTCTCGATATAGTACTTTTGAGCCATTATGTTTTGTTAAATGGATTAGAACAACTAAAAATATATGTATTTTTCTCTAATTTTCAAATAATGAGAAAGTCATTTTGGTTATCTACAGTTTGTATGGTGATGTAGAAAAATTGTGGAGTCTTATTAAGAATATGAGTCAGCAGTATGAAATTGACCCTGTGGATTAGTATGAGTTCAATAACACATTTCTCAATAATTACTTTCCTTGTATTATTCGTACAAAGATGGATAAATATTTCCTTGAGCTAAATACAATGTATGATGAATCTTTCGGTACAAATGAGGAAAATTTTACATGACTTATAAGGTAGGATTCTGGTATTATCATCTAACCTAAAAATAAGTTTTACTTTTTCTTCAGTGGCTTAAAACCAAGTCTCTAATAAGAATTATCCATAAGGGAATTCAATATATATGAATATATTGTTCTATGTACTATCAATAATGAAATAGATATTTGAGTTATGTATCAATATCACAATTTTAATAAGAATAGGAAAAAAGGAAATCAAATGAATATCTAAAACCATGGAGGTAATAAGATGATCCTTCCTTTGTGCTCATATTGTGTTAATAAACATGGATGGAATTTTCTTAATGGGTCTGGTAAATTATTTAATTATTTAATTAAATTATATTGAGTGTATGACTTCCAAAGTGTTGAGAAAAAGTTATCTAATAATTAAAATAATGAGAAATCCTCATAGAATACAACCCCAACACATATATGATTAAATTATAAGGAGCTATGGAATTATAATAATAAGTTCCCAAATATAAGGTTTAATAATGTTGATCATCACCATCAACCTTTGAAGACAAATTACAAAGTAAAATCTTATGCAATAATGATGGTTGAACTGAATCATGATAATTAGGGAACACTAATCCTCCCCTCCATGGATGGGAATTTCATATTTGATTTTGTATTAATGAGACCTATAAAAATATTATTTCTTATCCTTTTGTGAAATTTCATGTGATTGTATCTATCTTCAATAATTATAGAATAATAAAATCACATTTGATATTATTTTGATATAATTTTTAACCCAGGCTTCCAATGAAAATGTTTTTGTATAAGATAGGTTCTTATTTAATTAATAAAGGGTTAATTATCTTTTATTGAATATATGTCTCCAAGTAGGATTAAAGTAAGAGTAATGGATATCATAATGAGTTTATGATTTTATGGTTAAACATAATTTCATATTCATTAACACACTTTTTGATATTTTATGTGATGGTATTTTATCATGATTAAGGATATTATAAGAGACATTTTTGGAAATGAAATGCTTTGGTTATTCAAGGAGGAATACCTTTACACTATGTGAATATATTATTAAAGGATAATCAGATATATTTTCCAATTTATTTTATATTTTTTTGGGATTAAATCCATCATCATCTTTTGTTTTCATAAAATGATAGCTTCACTTTAGAATGTGGATGGCTCCTTATGAATCCCATTATGGAAGGAAGTTTAGAACTCTGATGAATTGGAATGATGATGTATAAATAAATCTATTGAGACTTGATAATGATGATGGAATAGAAGTTTATATCTATTCATCAACATGAAAGGAATTCAAAAAGTTCAAATAATTGTTATGTTGATGATTTTTGATGCAATCTAGAATTTGAATTTGGTGAGAAGGTCCATTTACGAATTTATATGTGGGATAAAGAAGGGAAAACTAAGACCTAGGTATATAAGACCCATTAAAATACTTTATAATATCTATAATGTATCTTATCTATTTATACTTCCATCTAACATACATATGTTCCATGATGTGTTACATGTACCTCTCCTGAGAATGTACATAACTGATTCATCACATGTACAAATCACAAAGGTCATACCAATGAAGAATGATAAATCTTATTAGAAACAGCCACTGGATATTCCTTATAATTAAGATAAACTTATACAAAATAATATCACTCACCTGGTCATTGTTTTTTATCAAACCCACCATTTTGAAGAAGCAACATGGAAACTTGTGTAAAGGATGAGGCAAGCGTTTCCTCATTTGTTTGTGTGACAAATTTCCTGGGTGAAATACATTTTATGGGAGGTATAATATAAAACCCAAAGTTTAATGAATTATTATTTTAATAAATTAAATTTATTTTATAGCTTTCATTACATGTAGCATTGAGTTTGATTCCATTAAACACAACAAGGAGTTTCTTTTATAAATTTTCTGATACACAAGCGTGTGTTTTACCAAATAATAATATACTATGAACATTATTATTCAATACATCATCAATCCATTGGAATGAAAAAAATGAAAAAGATTAAATAAATCATGAAAATATATAGTTTACACACATTTATTAGTTATCTATTTATTATAAATAAAATAATAATCCTTAAAAATAAAATTAAAGGTTTTATGAAAAAATATATTTCTTTTCTAAAGGAAGGTTTAGTCACACATTGCAGACAAAATTTATAAATAATTTTTTCTAATTTTAGAAAATAAATTTGATAAATTAGAGTTAAATTTTTAAATTATAATTCTAAAATTATATTAGGGTAAATTTTTTGTATTTTTCAAAAATAAATCATTTTTCGATGAATATTGAAAAATACTAAATTTTAATTGAAAACAACCTTTTCATTTAAATAATTTAAATATTAAATTATATTATGAATTATTTTTAAAGTTAAATTAGATCAATTTTATATAAATTTTTATAATTTAGTTCATTAGAATCATTTTCATACTGTATTTTGATATAAAAACATTGTTAACTTTTGATGTTTTTCTCTTTAAAAAGCATCATTCTCCTCTCATCTGTGAGATTAATTTTAAATAAAATTGTCCCAATTATTTATATTTAATTTTTAAAAATGGATTCCTTATATTTAATAAGAATAATTTATAATTTTTAATAAGTTCAACTTAATTTTTGACCAAAATTAATAGTGAAAATAGTAAAAATAGCTATCATGGTTATGCTGAAAATGGGTTTACCAGGGGGTGAACTGAAAATATAAGGGTAAAATGACCAATAAACTTGTTTAAAAACTATTTTATGGACATATTTATACTATTAAACCTATAAATTTTTATAATTTTCCATTTTGGAAACTTTTTACAAATAGAAAACGTGGGATCACTCAATTCTTTCCAAAAATACTAAGTGCCCCTCCCCCACTTATAGAAGTCCCTCCACTCTCCTCTATTCTTAAAACCTTTACACCATTTTTTATCCAATACCAGACCATATAACTTCCCAATATCACTAATACCATCTTATAATCCTTTTTTGTATATTAATCCATCCAATGATTAATTTTGGTTCAAACCTAATGAGGATACCTGAAAAAGTCGTAATGTTCATCAATAAGAGTTTCTATTTTATTTTACTATCCCCCCCATTCAATTCATATTATAAAATTATGATATAATATCCTTAATATATAAAATATTCCAATATTTTCTTATATTAATAGAATTATTTACAACCATCTCCACTACCATCAAATGTGTTATGAAATCATATTTCGTGTTTACAATGTAATGTCGTATCGTGATCTGATGCCATTAAATTTTCCATTACAACCTATAAAGTATGGTCGTAATGATGGATTAATTTTTTATATCGTATATTTATGATGATATTAGGATTTTTCAATTATTATATCACACATACCTTCATAATATACATTTATTTGGGAATATGGCAATGTATCTTCTGTGTATAATGGACTATCGCCTCACAAAGTGATGTGATTCATTCACAATTTACATGGAATATATGAATGAAGGGTTAAATAAAAATATTTGAGTTATATTAAATATAAATTATTCTATAATGATAATATATATAATTTAATTTTCTTTCTTTCAATCTAATGATAAAATGGAAACATAGTTCATGTGTACGTATGACATAACATCTCCATGAACAATGTATCCCATTTCATATCACAAAATTTTATGGATCACTATAAATACATATATAAAAAATATAAAAATATATTTATATCATGGTTTAAATTCTATTTTTTATAGAACCATGATCTAAATAAGAGGACCAAGAATAACAAGTCATAAAATACATGAAAAACAAAGTAGTTATTGCCTAAAATGTGGCTTTAACATAGAATTGCAAATAAAAGGGTAATAAAAGGTAATATTTATATCATATATGGTATGATATATATTAATATTGTTCTATAATATATGTTTAATAATTTTATATTTATTATAAAGGAGTTTTTAATGGGTACGAAAGAAGTCTGGACTTAAGTTATGTGATTTTTTGATCCATTTCCATCTTTGTGAAGTAATTTATGTTATACCCTCATATTATTTCATGGGTTGTATATAAATACCCTTTTAAATATAATATCACGATTTTATTAATCCTAGTGATATTTTATTTTTCAATTTATTTTAATCTTTCAAGCAAGTTTTGATTCTATGTTACCAAAGTTGTAAAGCTTTCATGTTACTATCTCATAATTTATTAAGATAGTTTATGATGAAGTCCTTGATATTGAAATATCATGATTTACCGATAAACATTTCTCATGACTATTATTATTCTTTTTATTAATGATATCTTCATTTAATGGTACCTTTTCCCACACTTTGGTATATAAAATTTTTTAGAACTTTTTTTATAAAAATACGACATTACTTCTCACTTCGTTCGGAAATCTATTTTCATCCAAACCATATTTTATAAAAAAAAATAAAAGAAATATTTATTTTTTTTAAAAGAAATTTTTACCAATGATTAAATTTTTACAAAATTTTTTTACAGGAATCTTCATGTAGTTTTCCAAATAATTTTTGTTTGGATTTTACAAAAAAATTGAAACGAATATTCATTTTAATGTGTGTTTCTTGAAAATAATTTTCTTAATCATTACCAATCATTTAATTTGAATATTAATTGATATGTTTTTAGGTTATTTTCAATGATATAGGTTTTTAAAATAATTTATGTTTAAAAATTAATTCTTTGATGTGGAAATCATATTTTCCTTAAGAAATGTTTTAAATTATCTCTCAAATTAATTTTTCATCTAAGATGAAATATTTTTATGTTACATAGGCTTTTATAGGGTTATGATCTAAGGATTATATTCTAATTCTTTCTTTGAATGGTTTATTTTTATAATATAATGATGTTTATGAAACTTGTTTCTCTTCCACGGGTTATACCATGATAAAATTATACTGAAATCCACTTCATTTTCCATGGGTTATGATATGATTAAATGATGAAATAATTATGAAACCTAACTCTTTTATAAAGGATATTATTTGATGAATTATTTATAAAACACATTTCATTTCATAGATTATGATATGATAAATTCTTTATGGTTCTTTTTCACACATGTGTATGATTTTCATTATTTGATGGGTGGGACATATATCTCTCCCTAATGCATTGGGTAATGATAAATGTTCTCTGATCTTAGTGGGTACATGGTTGGTCAGACCAAGCAAAAAAGGAGGGCACATGGGTGGTAATCCCAAGCCCAAAATATGGTACATGATTGGTCATACCAAGCCTAAAGCAGGTACATGGTTGGCTATGCCAAGACTAACAAGTTGTGTATGTCTTGGTGGGTATCCTTGATGTAAGATTTTTTATACTTATGTATGTATCATAAATCGATTAATTATTCAAATTTTATGCCCTCGTGTCTATGTTCTTTGAATCCATTATGATATATGTCTTATGAAATCTAAATCTTAATTCCATGACTCATTTTTATGATTTATGATAGGTTGGGTATGAACATTGTATGTTATGTTTGTTATCTTGTACCCTTATGTTTATATTATGAATTCATATGATCATTGATTGATATCTCTTGTGTTCAACCTTGATAAAACTCTGATCTCACCCATTATTATGTATCCTTTTCCCTAGATATTAAGGAAATGTTTTATGGTATGACTATGAAGAGTACTAAATGAGAAGATATTTTTGGGAAAAATTAATGATATTCAACTATATTTGAGGATTGTGATCCAAATTTCCAAAGGAACTAAACTATTCCATCCCACTGGGATATTTTTTATGGAATGTAATTAATATTAATCTAAAAATATATACTATCTATATATAGGAATAATAGGTTTATATAGGATATTTTTATGAAAATCCTCCTCGAAATACATCACCCTAGATTCTTCATCTGGAAATGGGTCTGAATGATATTGTAAAAGGGTCCTAAAACGAATTTGAAACTCTCACATGGTGGAAGCCCCTATTGGTGAGAAAGAAACTACTAGAGACTAGCCATATTTATGGTCAAAGAATAGAACTCTTATCAGAACTAATCTCATAACTTCTCCCATGAAACATCTTACTCCTTGTGATCCTTGAGTAATAAAAGCCACCACTTCCTCATATCACCACACATCATCACCACAACCAAAAAAACTTGTGGTCCTTTTATGATCACATTGAATTGAACACTTTTTCTACATCCTCAAACCATCCATCTTTGACTCAATCTAAAACAAATCCCCCATACCTCAATAGACTCTGGCACTAAAAATCTTAGAGTATCCTCCACCATCTGTTGTCGACAATGACCTCCAATATACAATGATTTCCTAGAACAGCCTGCTGAACATCTTTGGTGTGAACCGAACAATGACATCAACCTAGAGTAATTCTTGCAAAAAGGAAAAAATATTAGATATATGAAATCAACAATATTGACTACTTAACATTATTAAATTATATATTATATTATCTTGTTTATGGTTTTAACCTATCCCATGGTATACCCATTAAAAACACAAGAGAAAGAAATAATAATGCATGAATAAATCCTATATCTTAATCCTAAAACCAATATCATATAATTTAGTAGGATCAACAAACTTATAGTTCCATTCATCATATAAAAGGGGCCCTAAATACCCATGTCTTAATTGGTCTCCCATGTTTACATCACTTAATAAACTTAGCTGACATCATTGCCCTACCAAACCATAAAATCTCATATGTGCCTAAGTCCAAACTACATCTTATCCCTCAACCATATCTTTTAATACCACTCTGTCAAGAACACCTCCCCCAATGTTTACCCCTCCTAGGTCAGAAAAGGGAGGTGGGAGATGGTGATTGTCTATGTTCAACCTCCAGTAGATCCCAAGTTGGTTGCTAGCACCAAGGGTATAACATTCATACAATATGAGGCACTACCCTCTAATAAATCATGATTAATAGTTAGATAATATGAATAAAACAATAAAAACATGTCATATATATATATATACCAAGTTAATACTTGCATTTTCATACATTACTATAACAACTGAAAGGAAAACAAATAAGTACCCAAAAAGGTAAATATGACAGTGACCTTGATGCCCAAACATCTCCTGCAAAAATGAGTTAATAATATCCATCCCAATATCCAATGTTCTCTACAAAAACTGAAAATATATATATATATATATATATATACATAGGGTGATAATAATATTATACACTGTAGGATACTCCCTATATCCTCTCATGTAGAAGATAGAGTAATTATATCAAAGGACATTGAAAAACAAGGAAATTTACTCATCACCTAAATGGGTATACTATTTTTTAAGCCTCACCATGTATAATTTTCACCAAGTATCATATAAAATATAGAATATAACATAAAAATGTAAAATCATGGGTTCTCTACTCTATATTCTACACTGTTTTTTAACTATACCCCAACATCATAGGGCCTGAGCCATCTCTCTCCAAAAGTTGTCAGCCTGAAGAAACCTGGGAAAGGATAAAAACATGCTCTGTGTTCATCACATCACCATATATACTGACCAAGTAGTTTTTAGAATCAACCATTTCTCTTATAACATGTATCATAAATTGGGTATTATACCTCAATCCATTACAACCCATGAAATAAGTGAGTTACCACAATCCTTCACAGCCTATACATGTTATACATATAATTATCCTTTGGCTACTATATCCAGTAATACAATTGTGTGAGATATATCCATGACATCACAAACCTATATTCATGTATATAGGGAAACTAACCATTGTGCATACCAGAAAAAGTAATTATCAAAATAAAAGTGTGGGGATTAAGGGGTAGTCAACTATCCACCCCCCACCAGGATGTTAGGTAAAACATCATCCAGGAGACCACTAGGTTTCAGTTTCCCTAACCTACATGGGTGGGGTAAAATATAAAGTCACATAATATAAATGATATAATATATATCACAACCAAATTATGGGAATAATATATTATTAGACTCACCTACAGATAACGTCGATTGGACTCCTCACTGCCACTATAAGACCAGATATCCTATAAGCAAAAAATAATTTTAAATAGATACAATAACTAGTTCATTCCTTTGTATAAATTTTTTCCATTAATTAATTCATTATCTATTATTAACCATTGAAGTTATTCCACATCACATTACATTAATCATTGGAGTAAAGACCATTCCCTGAAGTCAAAATCCAAACCGAGTCTGTGGTTTATCAATATTAACATCTTTTTATCATTTTCATTCCATCATTACTAACCCCATGGGTTAAAAATTTATTTATTAATTATTAGCATCATACCATAATTTAGGTGATCTAGGAAAACCACCGTAAGCTACCACCATGATCAAACATGCAACTAAGCACACCCAACTACCTCATGCAGCGGGTTAAGGAATTTGGATAAAAAAACTAGATGATCGTCCATTACACATATTCATAAGCGAGCATCCATCTATAATCATCACATTAATGGGTAATAATGTTGTCAATATATTCTATCATATCAGGTGTCATCCCTGACACTAAAATTCATATCCTAATGCTTCTCTTCGTCATAATTGTTAACTGCTGCCAGATATTTTGGGCCTCCTCCCCCCTTCAGATCAGTCATCCCATAATCATCCAACCCAGGCTCATATCACATCTAGGCCTCCCTTCCCTATACCATATCGCATAGTGAATCTCACATCCAAAAAACATAACAATACTTTAGGGGAAAAACAAGGTCATCTAATATTGTAATATAGGCCTTAAGACAAGTCATATACCCTTCATACATAGATGATCTCTCATATCCCTAATCTCTATAAGCTCATCCATCTCAAATAAATTGTCAAGTCAGGACCTAGAAATTATAATTATAAAAAAATGATTTGTATTCAATATTGAATAAACTGATTCATTATTCATAGGTTCCAACCATAGGAAATATTATGCATCAGGCTTTTATAAGCCATCAAAATCTAAACATCCTCGTAGCATTAAAACCAGTTTCATCAAACTATGAGAAGAATAATTATCAATTAACATGAATTTTTTATTTTTATATAAATTCTTGATAGGAATTTTCATTCATAAATTTCATTTTCATTTCTATTAATAAAATGTAAGAAAATTTACAATTATACATTTACATTGAATTAGTTTGATTACCATCAAATTATAAGAATCACCATATTTAAACATGACTCTTATCTAGTTTCTTAATCTAATTACTTAATTAATTTCTTCTTTATGTTCTTTATCAATTTCAATATTATACTCCAAGCATAATAAATTTCTAAAAAAACATAGAATAGTTATCATACTATATACCAAATCAATAGTCAAACCACTATCATGGTATAAAGGAAACCACCATGTGATCCTTAACAAATTTTTTATTAATTTTATTAAATAATTATTAGGACAATTCCACTTCCATTAAAAGGGATAAATCATTACTACTTTATTATTTCACATAAATAAATATAGAATATAAAAATCTCATACCACAATGGTGTTAAAATTCTTATCACGAAAACATGAAAATGTCATAGATTCTGATTACCTCTCCCAGAAGAAGTTTCATCCCATCAAGGATTCCATAACACAACTGCACTATCCAACAACTAATAAAAACACCATTAGAAACATGGAGATGGTCAGATATCACATGGTAAGATAAAACAAGAGCAACCAGATGAAATAATAATTCGAAAATATGTGTAACATAACTTGGATCACTAAAAATTGAATAAAGAAGGTCTAAAATCAATCCCCATCAAAGGAATACCAAAACACATGAATAAAGGGATTCTAAATTTCCTTGAAGTTGGAAGAGATGAAGGGATTTAAGAAATCCCCTATGTGATGAAACCTTTATAGGCATGATTTTTAAAGGATTTAAATGTTGTGAAACCATTTCATGTTATGTAAATTTATGGTTTCAGATCTCACTGAAAAACAGCTTTCCTTAGGTAATTTAACCGATAATATTTACACATCATGTAAAAACCCATGAACTGACCTCAAAAAAGTCGGGAATGAATTTAATTCCATGAACAAGAAATCTCTCAATCTGTGAACTATGAATATAGGATGTGAAACCCTAAAACATCGTGTATTCTCCCTACTGACAGCTTTTTATAGCAAACCCCTATAGAATTTCTCAAAGCCTCCTCTAAGAACCATAAACTTCAGAAATAGAAAAAAAATTCCCTTACATCAACATAGCTACTAAATTATCATAGGGATAACTCCCTTATAAGTCTTGGTTTTAAGAAATTGAATAATAGATCAACCTTACATTCAGGTTTGTGGAAAATATAAGAATCATACCTCAAATGTCTTATAAAACATGACTCATATGTACCAATAGTTTTATAATACTTATTCTTTTTCTCGGGGAATTAATTATCGATTTTCAAATAATAAATATAATTAAAGTAAAAAAAATTAAAAATAATCTCTTAAACTAATCCCACTCTATGGATTCAATTTCATCATATTTTTTGTATTTTTTATAAGATTGCACCACTTATTTGCTTCTCTAACAACATAATAGATAGCCAAAAAGAATTTTTCATGTTCTAAACATAGAAGAATGGAAAATATGTTTTCAATGGTACTAGTACATTTCATGAAAAGTAATGGATAAGTGTAACCACTAAATGAATGTAGATTTTTTCTCATAAAGGACTCAATATAATGTTGTTACATAATTTTCTCTTTTGGAAGTTCATCATGATTAATTGATTGAGAATATTTCGTGATTGTAGTAAAAATATTTTCCATTCTACCTCCCATAACATTTTGTTTTTTGTGAGTACAGTCATTATATTTTATTTTATATTTATCATTAACACAATTCCTCTATGTTCCAGCCATCAAATACAACCAAAAAACATAGTGTGGCCTATAGTAATTATAGTGGGAAACTATATAATCTAGGAAAATCAATTATATGATGTCAAAATCATGATACATTTTTTTTAATATATGACATTGTAGGTTTATAATAGGTCATTAATGGACATTATCAATTCAAATCCTTTAATATGTTTTTTAGTGATTTTTTGAATTTCAAAAAAAACATCCCTCAAGTGCGTAGAACCTGGTGTTATGTAATCCTCATTGTCTTTTACCAGGTGGTGATCAATTCAAATCTCATTTCATCCTTATTAGAGATATTACCCCTGTTCAAAATTGTTACAATACCACATCTACCTGTAGTATCTATATAGTTATGTAATTTATTTGAAACCACTCCCTCTATCATTCATTGAAATTCCAGGTTATTTTTATATACTTTGAAATATCCATGGGGTTCTCAATAAACCTTTCTCATCAAAATATCTAAAGGATAACCAAACCTATCCTTTGATACAAACTATAGTGATCCATTATTTTTATACATATATATTACATCATAATAGATGAATATTATTTTCATTATATAAAAACATTCCTGATGAAATTTAACATTTAGTCTACTTAGAATCTTGGATATATAAATAACCGTTTAATAAGTGAACTATATCATCTCCCACTATATTATTCATGATTATAAACCATATTAGATATATCATACATAATAAGTTTCATTCTAACTTGGGGAAAGGAAATAGAGTAAAGGGAGAGCTTATATTCTCAGTAAAGGAAAACAAGGGTTATATCAATGATCACAAGATCATAAATTGACCATAATGTATAGAGGATATGATAATAAAATTTGAACCCCATGAACTTAATATAAATTATCATAATAATGATAATTTAATAAATCTTGAAAGTTCATAAGACATAAATCAAATGGTACTTAATGAACATGATCCATGAGAACATAACATTGTCATAAGAAATAGATTTTTTTTCAAACACAAAAGTATAGAATACATTTTTATATTAGTAAAAGATTGTTTTCAAGGCTATAATAGTGTTATGGATTCACTACCCAAATTTTCATAGTAGTGAAAGTTCACTCCCAAGATTATAATAGTGGGAAATGTACCCTAATGAACCAGTTTTACCCCCATTAAAATCTTATTTATCTCATGAGATATAAATCATTAGGAAATGCATTGGATGGTTATATATTTCAGGTCCTACCCATCATTTAATGAGAATCATACATATATATGTCTCTAAAACATAAATAATTAATCATATGATAAACCATAAAAATTAAATGGGATTCATAACCATTTCATTATATCATAAACCATGGAAAACAATTAGATTTCATAAAAAAAATCAAGTCATAACAAATTTAAAAAGAAATAGGTTTCATAATCATTTCATTAATTCATTATAGCATAACCCATAGAAAATAAAAGTGTTTAATAATTATATTTTTATCATAATAATAAACCTTAAATAAAAGGAATGAAGATGGTATCCTTGGATTATAACCCCAGTAAATCTTAATTAACATCTAAGGATAACACGTTATAAAGATACTAGTTTTAAAATATCACTTGGAACTTTTCTTGAGGAAAATATCCTTTAAACATTCAAAAAAATTATTTAAAATCTAAAAAATTCCAATATTTTTAAAAAATAATTAAAAAGGAAAAAGGAAACCTATAAAAAAGGATTTAAATCATTAATATATCATGATAGTTGAAAATAACATTTATATCGTACACATTAAAATAATTATTCCTTTCACATTTTCAGTAAAAATGTCAGAAGTATGTTTTTTAGAAAATAACAAGAAGATTAATTTTAAACAATTTTATAAAAATACAGACATGTATCAACATGAATTTAAAAAATCATTTGAGAGTATTGATAGAATTATTTAATTCAAATTAAAAAATTATGGGAATGGAATAAAAATTATTTTTGATTGAAGAGATAAATAAATTTGATTTTCTTGTAAAATATTATTTTATACACTTTAGAACATAAAGAGAGTAAAATGAAATTAAATCATGTGTTATCATGAAATAACTATAGGATATTAAAATTCATGACTTTCTTGATTGTTAGATCATTATATATCATCATCAAAAACTTAATCATAAACAATCTTGATAAAAAATGAGATTATAATGTAAAACCATTACCACATTGGTAACATTTTAATTGTAAGCCTTGTGAAGGAAAAAAACATATGATTATTTTTATTACAAATAATTTTCATGATAATAATTATAAAATAAATTCATGGGAAGTATATACATACCACTCATATGATAAAAGTGGGGGATATAGAATATGTCTCATGGAAATAAATGTTAGATCAAAATATATTACCACAAGTATCAACTTTCATCAAACAGATTTAAAAGAAAGTATAATAAATATGAGTTTTTTATAAATATATTAGAAAACCATAATAATATTGATAATATCATATATTATTTACTAATAACATTTTATCTCTATTTGTTAACAAATTGTTGTTAAAATCATTAATCTAGTTGATAAATGATTTGTTTTTCATGTAACGCCCGACCCTAGTTACCCAGAGTCGGTGCATTATTACATAACATTGGCATGATCACAAGAAAGATCAAATCTCGAAAGACCGATTGGTTTAGTAGCCTTGGAAACACTAGATATATTCATAAGTTTTACATTACATCATAAAATGAAAAACTACTACAATGACATAATGTCTCCATAATCCACACTCATATCCCCACATAACATCCCTGCAGGTCATTCATAATTTACTTCTTCACTTCCTGGGAAAAATAAAACATAGAAAAGGGGTGAGCTCAAATGCCTAGTAAGGATAAAAATATAGTGGAAACTTTCATAAATAAGAATAAACATTTAAGGCAATGTATAACTAAAACAAAAGCCTTTCAAACATGAACTTTCAACATGGTATGGCATAAATAAAATTAAATAATTCCATTTACTTATTCACATGGATATTCTACTAATCGAATAATCACATGCAAAAATCAATAACCACTTTCATAATGTTGGAATGCATAATGCCAGACTATCATAACCACATAGTCAAGTCCTCGTGCCAAGACTACAAATAAGATTTTGTCAAGGCCTTGTGCCAAGACACTAGTTTGTCTCATGAGACCTACCGATGCATCGAGGAGCTATAGCAGGCTCCACCCGTCACATATTAAGTCCAATGCATTCCCATATGAAAAGGTATAAACATAACATAAACATTCGTATTAAAACTAGCATATGAAATGTAAATACTTTCACCATAAACTATGAATGGTATAAAAATAGCACATCCACAGTCAAACATATCACAAAACCTTCAATACAATATAGAAGTTTTGTATCATAATAAATCAACTTCAAATAATCTTAAAATCCATCAAAGGATGTTGACATAGATGAAATCAAAATTCTTTTTAAAGAAATATCTCCTTTTATTTTGAAATCATTTAAGATCCATATAAAATAAAACATTTTCTTTGAAAATATTCTTATAAGCTTGTAAGGAAAGCTTTGAATATTTTATAACGGCGGAAAATAATTGCACCCGCCGTATAAGTTAAAAAAAACATTCTTACCTTAATTCTGTCGAAAAGGTTAAAAAGGACCTTGTTTTGAAAACGACCGAAAGATTCCTTTATAAACCTCTTATAAAATTCAAAAAGGGTATAAATGACTTTAACTCATATTCTAGTAAATAGTAAAAATGTTTTGAAATACATTTTTAAGAAACATGGATGTGGATGATAAAGAGATCCCAGTAGATTATTACGTATAAACAACCTCGGATAATGAAGAGATTGTGAAATAACCATTACCTTGTACTTTTCCTTGGTTGGGGTAGGTTAACCTCCTGTATAATGGTGAAATAATTGTTATTAAATTATACAAGAATCATATATATTAATATGATATCATATATGATCTTTTAACATTGATTTGTTAATAATATCTTAGAATTATCGTTGTTTCGGGTGTTAACTTACTCATTTTCTTTTATATGTTTTGTTACATAAGCCATGTTTGTTGGATCTTATTCATATCCAGAATGATATCAAGTCCTTAAACATCATTTTTTAAATCATCAAATGATAATTATACTTGAATGGATACGATGGAGAATGAATCTCATCGCGTTCGTGGAGACGGTAGTCCGTACGTACGCACGAGCGACAATATCATTCTTTTGATATTAAAATAATATATAAATAGATGGTATATCATATATACAGAATCATTAACATGTTATATTTATTATTTACATGAGTTACACATCATTATTATACCCATCCAAATAATAATATATTGAATAACAATTACATCGCGACGTGGAGACGGTAAGCCGTACGTACGCACGTATGGTGACATGTTATTCAAAGGGTGGATAGAATACTGAATATGGTTGTACCATATTTATAATAACATCACAGTATATGTGAGATACTGGATTTATTATTTTATAATGGTAAGAACAAAGAAAGAAGAAGTGGAAGAAGAATGGAACTTGAAAAGGGGTGATGAAAACATTACCTCTTCTTCGGGTTCTTCCTTTTGATTTGATCAAAAGGGCTCCTTAGGTTGGCTTTCTGATCAAACTAAGGCCTCTAGATTGTAGTGAGGGATGTTGGGAGAGTATTTGGGCAGAGTTTGGCTGAACCAAAAGGCTTTGAAGGTATGAAGAAATGAGAAGGAGGAGTGCCCTTTTATAAGAGGGGTGAGGGGCACCTTTGGAAAAGCTAGAGATATTAGTTTATAATAAATTCATATTCGGTTTCTAATGGATCCAAAGTTTATTATTCAAAGGTTAAGGTGGGGATGGGTCGAAAACAACTCAACCAATAGAATTTAGACAGGTTTGGGTACTTATATTAACCTTATCTTTAAGTTTTAACTCTAAGTTAATTAGTTTCACTTTTACAATGTCTCTTTGTATTTTTATATAATATGGTTAATAAACTTACTACATACATCCAAGAGACCCCCAAGTGGTCCATTAATGATGAACCTATCATGATATAAGTCTCTTGGCCGAACCTTAGATTTTTAGGAATTTAATATCAATTAATAATATAATATTTGTTTTAAGAACTCTTTTATGTCAATTTTGACACTATTCAATAGTTGATTTTTGTGAAACTCATAACAGATTTATTACTTCAAACAAAGTCAATTAAATCAATCATAATATATCATATTATCCTATAAAATTAGTTTAATTCATTAAAAGTTTCATATTATATTTATTTGGGTATTTATAATATCAATTATTTTAATTTTTCACTATTATAGTAATTACTGCATCATCATTCTGTCATAAATAAAATAAATTATTTAATGTCTAAAAATTATAAATAAAATATAATTATGTAGTAAATCTTTTTATCTTTCTAATGAATATTTATAATCTAAAATCCAACATATATAACCCTATGTAACAATTGTTTTTCTAAAAGATATATGCTTGTGTCATTTTTGTATTCATTTTAACTTAATTAAAATAAAGTGTCATTATCACTTACAAGTGGATCCATGGGGTCCCAAAATCGACCCAAAGATGTCCATGGTCGACCATGTATCAACCAATAGAATTAAGACACGTTTTAGGGTAATTTAGTATTATTATAATATTATTTTTTAACCCTTATTTACCGGATTTACCCTTAACCATGGTAAATAAAATCTTTACGGCAGTAATTATTCAAAATGTCTAAAAATAAAAGTTACCTATTTACACAATTTGAACATCCTGATTCCAAATATGGAATCCATTTTCCTAAATTCAAAACACAGAAGTGGCAGAAATTAATTTAAAATTAATTCCCGTTGTCAAAACAAAAAGCGTGTTTTTAAGAGATAATAACTATCAAAAGATTGACACTTGTTTATGTTCGGTTTAATCGTAAAATTATGTCTAATGACCAAAATTATATTAAATGGTAAAAATATATTCTAAATATACTTTAAAACTACTAAAATTCATAATTTATCACTATTAATTATTTTGATTAAAAAAGTTGTTTTTAATTAAAATTTAGTAATTTTCACTATTCATCAAAATATGAAAGTTATCCGAAAAGTACCAAAATTTCACCTTAGGCTAAATTAGATATTCCGAATCCAAAAATGAATTCCATTTTGAAATATAAAATATATATAATTTTAAAAAGTAGGTATTACTATTCATAACGGCTAGTTTGATTGGTTGTTAGAACTCGGTGCTGCATACAACACACGCTATCGCATTATTCAAAGAGAAGCGTACCGTAGAAGCTTGGGGTGTTAAATTCTCCCCTCCTTCAAATAATTTCGTCCTAGAAATTTCTAGAATACTATCGCATGAAAATACTCGGGTGGTTCTTCATCATAAGTTCCTCGGGTTCCCACGTTGCCTCTTCCATCTTATGGTTTCTCCACAAAACTTTTACCAGACGTGTTGTCCGGTTTCTCAGTACTTGTTCTCTCGTATCAAGAATCCTGACGGGCTCTTCACAATAGGAAAGATCGGGTTCCAGTTCTAATTCCTCATAGGTGAGTACATGCGTTGGATCAGGCATGTATTTCCTCAACAGAGATACGTGGAACACATCGTGAACTTTGGAGAGACTTGGCGACATTGCCAATCGGTAAGCTACAGCCCCAATTCGTTCTAGAATTTCGAAAGGTCCGATGTACCTAGGACTCAATTTACCTTTCTTACCAAAACGTATGACTCCCTTCCATGGAGATACCTTCAGGAAAACATGATCACCGACCTGAAATTCCAAATCCTTCCTTCGATTATCGGCATAGCTTTTCAGCCTACTTTGAGATGCTTTGATGTGATTTTGGATTACCTTCACCTTTTCCACCGTTTCCTCCACCAGTTCTGGGCCTACAAGTTTTCTTTCACCAACCTCATCCCAACAGATTGGTGTACGACATCTCTTTCCGTATAATGCTTCATATGGTGCCATCTGAATACTCGAATGGAAGCTATTGTTATAGGAAAATTCTACCAGTGGTAAATATTGATCCCACATACCCTGAAAGTCAAGTGAGCAAGATCTCAACATGTCTTCTATGGTTTGAATAGTCCGTTCTGATTGTCCATCTGTCTGAGGGTGGTAAGCAGTGCTCAAATGAAGTTCAGTATCCAGGGATTTCTGAAGACTTTTCCAAAATCTTGAAGTAAAACGGGGATCACGATCAGAAACAATTGATAAGGGTACTCCATGAAGTCTCACAACTTCATTAATATATAGTCTTGCTAGACGTTCCAGGGGTAGATCTTCTCTTATAGCAAGAAAATGTGCTGACTTGGTAAGACGATCAACAATAACCCATATTGCATCGTTCCTTATAGGAGTCTTTGGTAGCCCCATGACAAATTCCATCGTAATATTGTCCCATTTCCACTCCGGTATGGGAAGAGGTTGCATGACTCCTCCAGGCTGTTGCCTTCCAGCTTTCACTTGTTGACAAACCATACATCTTGACACAAAATCAGCAATCTCCCTCTTCATGTTGTCCCACCAAAAATGTTCCTTCAAATCTCTATACATTTTGGTGCTCCCAGGGTGTATAGAGAAATTGGAACTATGAGCATCATCCAGCAATTCCCTTTTCAGATCAGGTAAATCAGGAACACAAAGTCTCTTCCCGAATTTCAAAATTCCATCTTCATACACAAAGTCTCTCAATCTCCCATCATTCGCAGCTTTAATCTTCTTCTGAAATTCTTCATCATCGGTCTGAGAACTCTTAATCCTTTCTAGTAATGATGGTTTGGCAACCATTTGAAAAAGCATTGATGTTTCACCTTCCCTGGTTATTCCCATGTCCATCTTCACTAGATCCATGAAAATTGGATCCCTTTCAATTCTCATCATGTTCAAAACTCCATGGTCTTTTCTGATCAAAGCATCTGCCACCTTGTTTGCTTTCCCCGGGTGGTAGTGTATCATGCAATCATAATCCTTGAGTAATTCAAGCCATCTCCTTTGCCTCATGTTGAGTTCTTTTTGTGAGAAAATATACTTCAAACTCTTGTGATCAGTATAAATCTCACATTTTTCACCATAGAGGTAGTGCCTCCATATCTTCAAAGCAAAGATCACAGCTGCTAACTCGAGATCATGAGTAGGATAGTTTTGTTCATGAATTTTCAACTGTCGTGATGCATAGGCAATAACTCTATCATTCTGCATAAGGACACAACCAAGTCCTTTCTTTGATGCATCACTATAAATAACGAACCCATAATTCCCTGATGGTAGAGTAAATATAGGAGCATTGACTAATCTTCTCTTCAGTTCTTCGAAACATTCTTCACACTCTTTTTTCCAAACAAATTTAACCCCTTTACGTGTGAGCTTCGTTAATGGGTTAGCCAATCGGGAAAAATTCTGGACGAAATGTCGATAATAACCTGCCAAACCAATAAAACTACGTGCCTCAGTTATACTCGTAGGTGCTGGCCATTCTTGGATTGCCTTGGTCTTAGAAGGATCAATAGAGATTCCATCTTTAGAGACAATATGGCCAAGAAAAGAAATATACTGAATCCAGAATTCACACTTGCTAAACTTCCCATATAATTCATGCCTCCTCAGAGTCTTCAAGATAATGCGCAAGTGATTTTCATGATCTTCGTAGGTTTTGGAGTATACCAAGATATCATCAATAAATACCACCACAAATTCATCGAGATACTCCTTGAAAACTATATTCATCAGATCCATGAATACAGAGGGTGCATTAGTCAATCCAAACGGCATTACAGTAAACTCGTAATGCCCGTACCTGGTTCGAAATGCTGTCTTCGGAATGTCTTCCTTCTTTACACACAACTGATGGTATCCAGATCGAAGGTCAATCTTTGAAAAGTATTGAGCTCCATGTAGTTGGTCAAATAAATCATCAATACGAGGTAGGGGATACTTGTTCTTTATCGTTATAGCATTGATCTCCCTGTAGTCGATACATAACCTCATAGATCCATCTTTCTTTTTAACAAAAAGAATAGGGGCTCCCCATGGAGAAACACTAGGGCGAATAAATCCTTTATTACTCAATTCCTCTAGTTGTTTCTTTAGTTCGACTAACTCTACAGTAGCCATTCTGTAAGGGGTCTTCGATATAGGCCTTGATCCAGGAATCAAATCAATGGAAAACTCAACTTCTCGTTCTGGAGGATGTCCAGGTAAATCTTCCGGAAATACATCTACAAATTCTTTCACAACAGGTACATCCTCTATTTGAACATTCCTTTCCTCACCCGCAGTTATTTCATTCTCTTCCTCCCCAATAATTGAATTTAGTTGAGCTATTGAGGGTGGATCTAAATAAGAATTAGGTGGTGACGATTCTGCTCTAAAGATAAGGTGTTCCTTATCATTATCATCAAGAATAGTAACCTCTTTCTTTTTACAATAAATCTTCGCATCATAGTCCAAAAGCCAGTCCATACCGAGGATTATATCAAACTCAATCATAGGTATGACGATGAGATCAGCAGATAAAGAAAATTTATGTGCTCTAATGGGGACTGATTCACAAAACTTTGTTGCAATGATACTTCCCTTAGGAGTTTTAACTGACAACTCCCTTATTAAATCAAATTGGAAATATCTAATTTTCTTAGCAAACTGGGAAGATATGAAACAATGCGATGATCCAGAGTCAAATAATGCATTTGCTAAACTTGAGGAAACCATTAAATTACCTGCCACCACGTCTTTCGGAGCTTCTACCTCAGCAGTAGTGATAGCATAAGCTTGTCCTTGATCCCTTGGCCTTTTCTGAGGTAAGTTCTCCTGACGCTTAGGACATTCATTTGCATAATGTCCCATCTCCCTGCAATTGTAGCACTGAACGTTGGTGGCTTCCTTCTTCCCTTTGCAATCACGAGCTTGGTGGCCTTTTTCACCACACTTGTAACAGACTCCCATTCCCTTCAAGCAAGCACTGGGGTGTTTCTTCCCACATTTACCACAGGATGGATATTCAACCTTTCCTTTCTTCCCCTTATTTCCATTCCTAGATTGATTAGCAGGTCTCTTCTTCTCTTGCTTTGCTTTAAAGTCATAAGACTTAGAGAATTCCTTTTCGGTCTTGATAGCACATGAGACAATGTCTTCGTACGATGAAAAGGATTGTGAGACTAATGCTCGACGGAGAAATGGTTTTAACCCATCAAAGAAACGATCAATATTACTTCTTGGGTTGCGAATATAATCTCCAGCATACCTTGCTAACCTTGTAAAGTTATCCTCATACTTTGTGACATTCTCATCCTCCTTTTGTCTCAGACTCAGAAATTGCCTTTCCATATCTGCTCGATGGTCGCGAGGAAAGTATTTTTCTAAAAACAGATCTTTGAACTCCCTCCATTCCATATTTGATACTTCATCATCTTCCTTCGTATTTTGAATCAATGACCACCATTGATCAGAATCTCCAGTGAGGCGGTAAACTGCCATGATAACTTTTTCCCTTTCACTACTCCCCAAAGCCTGAAATATTTTCTCTAGGGAAAATATCCATTGCTCATCTACTAAGGGATTTGTACTCCCATTGAACGTTGGTGGTTGTTGCCTCATGAATCGATCTAACATTGATCCTCCACGCTGTGGATCAGGGTGCTCCATACGGGTAAGGTTATTATTCATAACCTGAGTAAGTTGTCCCAGTATGGTGATTAGCTGATCGGCACCAGTTGCATCACCAGCCCCACTATAATTATCTTGAGCAGGAGGGAAATCCCTACATGGAGTGCGTGCATTGATACGGTTTCCATTTCTTCCATTAGGCACCATTTCTAAACAATGGCATAAACTAGATCAGTTTATGAATCAAAATACATAATCCCATACTTATAAAACACTTAACATAAATTGAACTATTTATGGATATAATCCATAATCATAAAAAAAATTTCTTTGAGGAAGTATATACTCATAATCCCTTCAAAATGATTTGTAAAGAAAATGAGAGTTATCCTAAGCATATCCCCCGGGAGTGTCGTAACCAAGAGTGCAGCAAGGCCCGTTGTCGTGCACCAGTTCCCGTTCGAGTCTAGCTCAAAGCGGTGTTTTCGGGTTTTACCCCTAGGTACATCTGTGCCAGAGCCGCCTCTACCTGCTCGTATCCAGACAGGGATGTATTGCTCGGAAAACTCACAAAATCTCTATAATACCAAAATTCTAGGAAGTTCTTCTATACTAATCCTCAAAGTTCATCTTAGGTCTACGTGCTCTAATCAGAGTTTATCTAAATCTAGCTTCCAAGGTTTGTACTAAACTTCCTCTGATACCAACTGTAACGCCCCGACCCTAGTTACCCAGAGTTGGTGCATTATTACATAACATTGGCATGATCACAAGAAAGATCAAATCTCGAAAGACCGATTGGTTTAGTAGCCTTGGAAACACTAGATATATTCATAAGTTTTACATTACATCATAAAATGAAAAACTACTACAACGACATAATGTCTCCATAATCCACACTCATATCCCCACATAACATCCCTGCAGGTCATTCATAATTTACTTCTTCACTTCCTGGGAAAAATAAAACATAGAAAAGGGGTGAGCTCAAATGCCCAGTAAGGATAACAATATAGCGGAAACTTTCATAAATAAGAATAAACATTTAAGGCAATGTATAAATAAAACAAAAGCCTTTCAAACATGAACTTTCAACATGGTATGGCATAAATAAAATGAAATAATTCCATTTACTTATTCACATGGATATTCTACTAATTGAATAATCACATGCAAAAATCAATAACCACTTTCATAATGTTGGAATGCATAATTCCAGACTATCATAACCACATAGTCAAGGCCTCGTCCCAAGACTACAAATAAGATTTTGTCAAGGCCTTGTGCCAAGACACTAGTTTGTCTCATGAGACCTACCGATGCATCGAGGAGCTATAGCGGGCTCCACCCGTCACATATTAAGTCCAATGCATTCCCATATAAAAAGGTTTAAACATAACATAAACATTCGTATTAAAACTAGCTTACGAAATGTCAATACTTTCACCATAAACTATGAATGGTATAAAAATAGCACATCCACAGTCAAACATATCACAAAACCTTCAATACAATATAGAAGTTTTGTATCATAATAAATCAACTTCAAATAATCTTAAAATCCATCAAAGGATGTTGACATAGATGAAATCAAAATTCTTTTTAAAGAAATATCTCCTTTTATTTTGAAATCATTTAAGATCCATATAAAATAAAACATTTTCTTTGAAAATATTCTTATAAGCTTGTAAGGAAAGCTTTGAATATTTTATAACGGCGGAAAATAACCGCACCCGCCGTATAAGTTAAAAAAAACATTCTTACCTTAATTCTGTCGAAAAGGTTAAAAAGGACCTTGTTTTGAAAACGACCGAAAGATTCCTTTATAAACCTCTTATAAAAGTCAAAAAGGGTATAAATGACTTTAACTCATATTCTAGTAAATAGTAAAAATGTTTTGAAATACATTTTTAAGAAACATGGATGTGGATGATAAAGAGATCCCAGTAGATTATTACGTATAAACAACCTCGGATAATGAAGAGATTGTGAAATAACCCTTACCTTGTACTTTTCCTTGGTTGGGGTAGTTTAACCTCCTGTATAATGGTGAAATAATTGTTATTAAATTATACAAGAATCATATATATTAATATGATATCATATATGATCTTTTAACATTGATTTGTTAATAATATCTTAGAATTATCGTTGTTTCGGGTGTTAACTTACTCATTTTCTTTTATATGTTTTGTTACATAAGCCATGTTTGTTGGATCTTATTCATATCCAGAATGATATCAAGTCCTTAAAAATCATTTTTTAAATCATCAAATGATAATTATACTTGAATGGATACGATGGAGAATGAATCTCATCGTGTTCGTGGAGACGGTAGTCCGTACGTACGCACGAGCGACAATATCATTCTTTTGATATTAAAATAATATATAAATGGATGGTATATCATATATACAGAATCATTAACATGTTATATTTATTATTTATATGAGTTACACATCATTATTATACCCATCCAAATAATAATATATTGAATAACAATTACACCACGACGTGGAGACAGTAAGCCGTACGTACGCACGTATGGTGACATGTTATTCAAAGGGTGGATAGAATACTGAATATGGTTGTACCATATTTATAATAACATCACAGTGTATGTGAGATACTGGAGTTATTATTTTAGAATGGTAAGAACAAAGAAAGAAGAAGTGGAAGAAGAATGGAACTTGAAAAGGGGTGGTGAAAACATTACCTCTTCTTCGAGTTCTTCCTTTTGATTTGATCAAAAGGGCTCCTTAGGTTGGCTTTCTGATCAAACTAAGGCCTCTAGGTTGTAGTGAGGGATGTTGGAAGAGTATTTGGGCAGAGTTTGGCCGAACAAAAAGGCTTTGAAGGTATGAAGAAATTAGAAGGAGGAGTGCACTTTTATAAGAGGGGTGAGGGGCACCTTTGGAAAAGCTAGAGATATTAGTTTATAATAAATTCATATTCGGTTTATAATGGATCCAAAGTTGATTATTCAAAGGTTAAGGTAGGGATGGGTCGAAAACAACTCAACCAATAGAATTTAGACAGGTTTGGGTACTTATATTAACCTTATCTTTAAGTTTTAACTCTAAGTTAATTAGTTTCACTTTTACAATGTCTCTTTGTATTTTTATATAATATGGTTAATAAACTTACTACATACATCCAAGAGACACCCAAGTGGTCCATTAATGATGAACCTATCATGATATAAGTCTCTTGGCCGAACCTTAGATTTTTAGGAATTTAATATCAATTAATAATATAATATTTGTTTTAAGAACTCTTTTATGTCAATTTTGACACTATTCAATAGTTGATTTTTTTGAAACTCATAACAGATTGATTACTTCAAACAAAGTCAATTAAATCAATACTAATATATCATATTATCCTATAAAATTAGTTTAATTCATTAAAATTTTCATATTATATTTATTTGGGTATTTATAATATCAATTATTTTAATTTTTCACTATTATAGTAATTACTGCATCATCATTGTGTCATAAATAAAATAAATTATTTAATGTCTAAAAATTATAAATAAAATATCATTATGTAGTAAATCTTTTTGTATTTCTAATGAATATTTATAATCTAAAATCCAACATATATAACCCTATGTAACAATTGTGTTTCTAAAAGATATATGCTTGTGTCATTTTTGTATTCATTTTAACTTAATTAAAATAAAGTGTCATTATCACTTAAAAAAGTTGTTTTTAATTAAAATTTAGTAATTTTCACTATTCATCAAAATATGAAAGTTATCCGAAAAGTACCAAAATTTCACCTTAGGCTAAATTAGATATTCCGAATCCAAAAATGAAGTCCATTTTGAAATATAAAATATATATAATTTTAAAAAGTATGTATTACTATTCATAACGGCTAGTTTGATTGGTTGTTAGAACTCGGTGTTGCGTACAACACACGCTATCGCATTATTCAAAGAGAAGCGTATCGTAGAAGCTTGGGGTGTTACATTTCACATATGTTTTGGTTTGGTACTTTTGGTCTTTTTATATTGATTATGGTTATATCATATATGGAATGTTAATATTTATATAAATATTTTTTTATCACTTATATACATATTTAAACTTATCCAAAAAAGTTATATGTAGTAAAATGAATTGCATCGTTCATGGAGATGGTAGGATATAAAAACGCATGAATAATATTTCAATTTTATCAACATATGGAAATAAGGAATGTTAAATAGTAAATTACCATTCTATAAACATTATTATATATTCATTATTGTATATATTCATTAAATTTATCATTATCACCATCTATTTCATAATAAAATAAAAAAATATATCACATCACTTAATGGAGGTGGTCGTCCACACAAATGCATGAGTGATGTTATCATTTTCAAAAGGATCAAAAGGTCAGAATTTAAATGTAAAATTATAATTAAATAAGTAAAATAATTTCGTAAATTTTATAAAAATATGTTAAATACATAATTATACTAATCATTGAGTGGTGGTTATGTAAAATAAAGTACACATCTCTTTGTGAGGAGGTAGTCCACCGTACACATGATCAATGGTTTATTTTCCAATTTTATGGAAGATTAAATAGATATAGGGTATTCCACTAACATAAAGACATATAATTATATGGAAGATACTTAATTTTTTATATCATCATATTTAGAGAATATTTGAAGAATGTGGAAGAATAAATAAAAAACACATGGTTTAGGACTATACCTCTTCTTCATATCACCTCATTAGGTTTAAAAATATAGCCTTCCAAGGAGGGTTTAATATTCATAAAAAACTATAAGATGTTGGAAAGGAATTAATTAAGGTAATTTTTCAAGTATTTGAAGACCGAAATGGCTATATAAGAGTTAATAGTATAGGAAATGAGGTTCCCTTTTATAATTGGGGGAGACGACATAGATAGAATTTTTGAAAAGAGAATGATATTTTAGACAATAAAAAAGGCACCAATAGGGCACATTATCTAACCATAGAAGATATATGGTCCATATATGACCATAAAAATATAATTGGACAAATTTCGGGTCATTTTAACACTTGTCTTTTTAGTTTATCCCACAGAAAACTAATTTTAACCTTAACAAAAGTAATTAATTTTTAGAATTTTTATTATTAATTATGAACAAAAAATAATTTCTAATTACTATATAATATTAATTATTCTTATTAAAACATTGGTTCCATTTTACCAAATTCATTTCACAGAACTGACATAATTTAATTTAAAATTAATCCCATAGATATAATGAAAAATTGGTTTTCCAAAGAAATGTTTTTCATAAGTATTGAATGTTTTCATATCAAAATTTTATATAAATTTGATTCTAATGAACTAAATTGGATTAATAATAAAATAATATAACTGATTTTCCTTTTAATCTTTTAGAATATATATAACCTTATAAATTATTTAAACCAAAAGTTAATTGTCAATAAAAAATAGTATATATCACCATTCATTAAAAAATTAATATTTTCTAATAATTCTAAACAATTCACCCTAATAGAACTATAACATATTGATTTAAAAATATTAAATTAATTTGTCCCATTATATTTTTTAAAATTGGAAGAAAATTATTATTTGTTCACAAATATATTAAAAATTATTTTTGAGGAAAAATGTATTTTTTAAGCACATACAGGCATTAGAATTATGTAATTATTTATCAATATACTTTTTTATTTAAAACCAATATAATAAATTTGAAAAAAAAATCTATCCATAATTATAGGTTTAATGTCTATGTTATCACTTTAATAAAAAGAATATTATATTTCATATCATTAAAACTAGGCATTGCATTTAATTCAATATATTAAAGAAATTACATTCATTTGAAAAAAAATCCTTCAAATATTAGGTTGATAAAATTATGAGATTATGGTCATGAATTAAAATAAATAATTAAACATTATATTATTATTGATTTAATAAATTGAATTTCAAATGATTATATTTATAATATTTTTTTAATACTAATTGATGAAATTATTATATACTATAAAATTTATGATAAGTAAGAATAGCATTTAAAAAAATTTCTTAAGATTCTTTAGAAAATGAAGTTATATATGGAATTATGTATATGGTAGTTTTGTCTTCAATAAATTTCCCTATTTGAAAATTATCTATCCAAGTATGGTATATATATTGACCCTTGAAAAAACTTGTTATCACATAATGTATAGGACCCACAAACTTAATAAAGATATACAGTTTCATTAGATTAGTTGGATAATATATATTATGTATTTAAAAATCACTTTTTTACCCAATCCATTAATAATGTTAATAAATAATTATAAAAAAATTGAATGAAAAAAATTATTTTGAAGATTTTGTTGAATAATTAATGATGAAATTTGTAAATAAATCATTTTTTACTATGTTGACTTATAATGAAGGGTTTTTTATATAATTGGATGCATCATGTAAATGTATTTTATGTAATTTATGTTAAATTATAATTCCATGTCTTATGAACCATAAATGTTTAATCCAAATAAGGTTAACTATCCACCTCATGATTTGGGGTTGGTGGAAGTGATATTTTCACCAAAAATGTGGAGACATAGTATCTATGGATCGAAATTTTATCCATAAACTTATTAGAAGACATTAAAAAATATAATAACATATAAATATATTAATATTATATAATGAATATTGTAGGTAAATAATAATGATTGTGATTGTGTTATATACTATCTTTTTGGGAAAGAAAACACGGTAGTCGATGTATTGAGTATAAAAACCCCCAGTAGCATAAATATTATGGGGGTAGAGAATGATCTAATTATAAAAAATATATTTAGAATAGATAGGAATACTAAAATGGATGTTAACTAATGATAACTAATCAATTCATATAGAAAACAATATTTATTATTTATTATTAAAAAATAATAGTTTTTTATGATTTGTTATATAAATAGATGTAAGATTTTTGAAGTGAAATGATATCTCAGTTTCATATTTTTAAAGATAGTGTTGAATTGTGTAAAAAATTATATTTATTCCATCAAAATTAAGGGTTTAGAAATAACTATTGAATGGTGAAAATAGACCAAAATTATTTGAACATCTTTGTTTCACTATGTTGCAAATTGGAATCTAAGAGTATTTCTAGTGGAATGTATTGAAGTAAAAAATTATTGATTATACCAGAAGATAAAGAGTATGACAATTATTAAATCCCAATTTAAAAATTACAAAATGATTTATAAAATAATTAAATATACCAATAAAATGTGGGATATTACTATGGTTGTCAAAAATTTTATTCCTAAGAGATCCATTGGGAATAATGAAATATTTCTTATCATAAATCATCATAGAAAGACATTCTATTTCCAGTTAAACAAATAAAATTTTACATTATATCATGTTTAAAGGATGTATATAAATTATGTTGTGAGAATATATGTAATATAATGATTAATAGAATATAATAATGATTCATTATTCATATAAAAAATTTATAAGTGCATTCAGAAAGATTCAAATATAGAAGTAACTCCTAGCATAAAATAATAACATAAAATGTTAGTATAGTATTAAAATACTATATAAACATTATAGGACAACCTAAAACTATGATCCTAAGACATATATGGATATTTTTATTAATAATAACCTCAATAAAATCTTTAATATTATAACAATTAACACTCTACTATTCAAATTGAACCATATCAAGCCTTATAGGGAAAGTGATTTTATACTCTAATATGTAGGAATGACATTTGGGAAGGGATGTAATTGGATCCATACAATATAGAAGATACATTATAGAAGGTAATATATATCTGGGGGAAAATAAAGGTAGCACTGAGTAGACATAAATGTAATTATGACAACCAAATGATTGGTATTAAATTTTATACAGTATACCATGTCTATTTAATGATATTTACATTGAAGGGTTTTATAATATTTGGAAAGAAATAAATTCTACTTCTAAGGTAAACTGGGTTTTTTAAATATTAAAGTACCTCAGAATATATCCATATTTATTTTCTAAGTAAATTGACCTTTTTAAAGTGCATGATATATTCCATATATTACTTATTAGAAGGCATATTTCATACCCATCATATAAGGCCCCAGCCTTAAACCTTACTTAATCTTGAGTTATTACAAGATTACACATTGAGGATCTTTTCAGGTTTAGATTTTTAGAGAATTAGATCATAAAACTTACATTACATTCCACATTTAAACAAAGTGGTTACATAAAAGATAGTATTCATTTTTTTCCCATCAATGGAAACATATTTAAAATAAAACATGGATTATTTCTTGACACTTCCTTGACACTATCATCATATCATGTACCTTTCCCTTGACCTGTGAAAAACATTTCAAAAAAAACTTGGGATGAGCATAAAAAGCTCAGTAAGGGTTATAAAAATATGGAAAGGAAACATGAGTTCGTATATACATAAGAATGAAATCATACTTTACCCATAAAACATAGGCAGTTTAACATACCTCATCAAATCATGAATAAATCATAGAAATCATAAGACATAAAAGGTAACTTGAGGCATTCATAACATTCTTACGTAGGGAGTAAGCCTCTTGGTTACGTTTGGAATACCCACCATAGTATATTCCCTAAATCTCTTCGTAGACACCTTAACGTTTCACTCCTTCGCATTACCCAATGCATTGGAGAGCTATATCAGGCTCACCCACCCTTAGTTTATCACAGAACCACCCATCTTTATAATAATTCCCAAGAACCATAACATAATCGTATCACATAAAACATGCGTAAAGGAAACATAACATTTCCACATTTCAATCACAAGATATCAATAAAACACATTGATATAAAAAACCTTATGAAAACCATTTTAAATACCAAAATAAAATAAAAGTAAAACATGGTATTTATTTTTATTTTAAAAAGAAGGTATGGCTTGTAGAGAAAGCTGAAACTCAAATAATGGTCATGGTGGTGGAGAAGTCATTATCGCCGCATACGTATGACAAAAACATTCCATTTTGTAGTTTTGTAAAATGCTTCGTATAACAAAGATTCCTTTTGGATAAATGTAAAAGTAAAATGGGTTTATCCACCATATAAAATAATGTTGTGTATAAAACAAAATATGCCTCAATGAAAGGATATTGAGACAAAGTCCCTTACAAAGACTGTATCCTTGGTTTAAGGACAAATCAATTACATAATTATGTGTGACAAACGAATACACCAAATATAAGTGGATATTAAGTGTAAAACAATCGGAGTTTATTCACACATATTCATAGAACGACATATTCAAGGATTACATGTTTATCCCAAGGAATCAAATTTGGGTTAAGAAGTTCCCTTGCAAAAATTTGACAGCCTAACGGCGTCACTAAAAAATTCAAAAAATGAGTTGATGAGAGATAAAAAGGGTATCTCATCACATGGACAAAAAATTTAAATCAATAAGGATATAGAATAACATATCCCAACATAATAGTATGTGAATTAAAAGACATAACAAAATAAGTCTTTTAAAAAGAGGAGGGTGAAAGGTTCCCTTACCGACATGGGTATCTTTAGAAACATACGCCCCGTGAAAGAAGGACAATACAAAATTGATGTAAATACTCATAAATGAAAGTATATTACACAATGAGTAAAATAATGGGAAGTACATACACCACTCAAAGGAAATTATGGCAAATTTAGCTTAAATCTCACGGGAATAAAAGTGAGATGAAAAATCTCTTACGAAGACTCGGCAGCCTAACGGCGCCACTTAAAACTTCCAAAATGGGTTGATGAGAGGAAATAGGGTCTCTCATCATATCAAAATAGAGTTTACAGAAAGAGTAATATAAAATAACATCCCTCAACATAACAAATAGGATCTTAAAAGAAGTGACATAAAGGAGAGTACTTAAAAAGAAAGAGAGAGGTCGGATCTCTTACGAAAATTCGACAGCCTAACGGCGCCACTCAAAACTTCCAAAATGGATTTATGAGAGAGAATAGGTTCTCTCATCATATGAACATAAACGTTACAGTAAGATTAATATAAAATAATATCCCAATAACAAGAAAGATGATCTTTAACAGGAATGACATAAAAGAGTGTACTTTAAAAGAAAGAGAGGAGTCAGATCCCTTACCTCAAGTCCAACTTGTCTTGTTCGTTTCTTCATATTCTGGAATAATAAAAATTTGGTCAATTTATAATTGCCTAAGGACCTCCTTTAAAGATTATTATTCAGTTTATATCACATATTATAATGTTATAATAATTGTTTAATAATGTTAGTTCATATCAGACGTTTTTGCCGATGTTTGGTACATGAGTCAAAAATGAACTTGATTGAAAAATGATTGTCCATGTAGTTAGAAGTAAATAATTTCCAGAATAGTATTAATGATTAAAATATCATATATATCCAGTAAACATTCATTTTATACTATTCCATATCATTTGGAGATAAAAAATGAAAAGCACCGTTCATGGAGACGGTAGGCCGTACGTACGCATGAACGCTACTTTCATTTTTTTCTTTGTCATATTAACGGAATTAAAAATAAATGATATATATATATATTATAATTCTAGTATAATATATATGTTATATAGGTCACATATGTTCATTAATTTCATTCTTTATATGTTCCATGTATTTCATGTACGAGTCACATCACTTGAGGGGGCGGTAGTCCAAACTTCCTCATATGAAATTATCGCATTTACACAACATGAAAAAAATAAAGGTATGGTTTAAATATAAAATACAGAAGCATATAGTAAACATAAATACCATATATATCATATATAAAATACAGTTACGTCATAATGGCCACCTTTAAAGGTGTTAAAAGAATATTGAACAATCATCGTTTCGTGAGGCAGAAAATCGCTAACCACAGAAACAGTATGTTCTTTAACCATTAGACGAAGGTGTGTGTAAGTGTAGCTAGAATACTTATTATAAAAACATCCTAGTATATTTAAGATACTTTATTTGTTACAAAAGAAATTAATAAAAAGAGTTTAGGGGGTTGGACAATCAAAATAAAACAAAAGGACACAAGTGAAGACATTACCTTAAAATCGGGTAACTCCCTTTGGATTGAGCTCAAAGGCTTCCTTGGGAAGACTTCTGCCCAAAGTGAGGCTTCAAGGAGTTATATAGGTATGTGAAGAGACAAAATGGGCAGGGTTTTCCGATCCAAAGGCTTTGGAAGTGTGGGTAAGGAGGTAGAGGTGGGGGCCTTTTATAAGAGGAGAGGAGGGGCACTCTTGGGAAGTAAAGAAATATTACTTTATTTTAGAATGCATTTCGAATTTTAATGGTACCAAATTGATGTGTTTCTAGGGTAAGGTGATAATGGTTCGAAATCCACTCATCCAATAGGTTTTTTACATGTTTAGGTCTTATATTTTACATTATCTTTCCATTTTATTTACATCGATAAATAATGAGGTCATCGCTGCATCATCATGATGTCATAAATAATTAAATTTATTTAATGTCTAAAAATTATAAAAAAAATACTATGATGTATAAAATTGTTTTATCTTTCCAATGAATATTTATAGTCAAAATTCTGACTTCTATAACCCCATGTAAAAATTGTTTTAGTAAGACATTTCATGTTTGTCTCATTTTTACTTTAACATTAAATAAAAAGGTATTTATGTCATTTTCCAACCAAAGTGCCTCCATGGGGTCCCCAAGTTGACCCATGGATTTTCTTGGTCGGCCATGACACATCCAATGAGGGTAGGACATGTGTCTAGGTCATTTCATTTTATTAAAACATTATTCTTACCTTAAACTACACTAATTACCTCTAATCGCGATTAAAAACTTAATAAGTTACTATTCACCAAAAAAATTATTTTAATCCCATTGAATCACATTTTACTTCTTAATGAAAACCATTTATGTAGGATTTTTGAAATTCAAAACACAAAGATGGAAAAATTTCATTTAAACGGAAAAATCAGTTTTTATAAGTACCACTTAGTGGTTTCACTATTCATCAAAAATTGAAGTTTTTCAGAAAATTACCAAAAGTTCACCCTAAGATATATTTGATATTCCAAATTCAAAAATAATGTATATTTTAAAAATTGAAAAAAATATAAGTTTCATTAATTAATTTAATAATTAATTCCCACTGTCAAAACAAATAGCGTGTTTTTATGAAACAAAATGTATCAAAAGATTGACACTAGTTTAAGTCCGATTTCAAAGTGAAATTAATTACAACAGCCACTATTGGATTAAATGGTAAAAATATATTCTAATTTCACTTTAAAACCAATTTAAAAGATAATATAATCATATAAATTAGATTAAAATAGGTTTTTAATTAAAATACAACATTTTTCACTATTCATTAAAAATTGAACTTTTTCGAAAAAATACCAAAAATTTACACAAAGTAAATTTTGATGTCCCGATTATAAAGAAGAGTTTTATTTTGTCAAATATAACACATAAAATTGTCAAAAAGTGGATTTAAAAGAGGTTCTCCATCAAAAGGTGGTTAATCGACCTTTTAAAGAATATTAGAATGTTTACGCTTAAAATTGGATTCATTTGCATTTTTAATCCCCTAACATTTATTGTAAGAAGTAAAAATATTTGACAAACATATATAATCATTTTGTAGTTAGTTCTGTTCATTCCCTCCATTACAACGGCTAGGCGTTAACTACTATTTAAAATAATATTATTTTATTATTAGAGTGCAACGTAAGATTCCCAAGAAACTCATTGTTGTATTTTGGGTACGCCATCGAGTATAGCATCCCCTTTAAAGTAATATTAATATTTTATTCACAAATATGGATAAATATAAAAATTTAATATTCTTTATTTACCTAGGGTGTTACATCCTTTCCCCTTTTTGGTAATTGCGTCCTTGCAATTTTAAAATTGAGCTTAGAAACATCCTTGAAAGTCCCACATCGGAAAAAGAGTCGGTAAAACAATCACTTTAAAATAAAAAAAGATAAGTACAGAGGTCACCCGAGTTAACCCATACTAGGATTCCATGTAGGAAAACATGGAAATGGAGGAGAAAACATAGGGTCATGTTCTGATGGAGAGTGATAGAAAACATGTTTAGGAGAAAGTTAACCACAAGAAAATCACAAACTTGTGATGGGTTAAACGGTATTAGATTCCCCAGTAGGAAAAGTTAATAGACAAAATTTTTGTTTTAAGTTAATTTTTATTGAGGAATTTATTCATAAGGAAACATAATCACTTATCATGTTGACTTTAAACTTTTATTAGATTCCTTACACAAACTCATATTTTCTCCAAAATATGAGTATTTAGGAAGACTTGTTCACATTAAGAGTACTATAATAAACTTCTAGAGAATCACCTAATCCACAAAAGAGAACTATATACTTCCCATGTCTTTAGACTTTAACCAAAACCGAAACCAAAAAAGTTAGTACAATATCAGATAATCCAGAAAAGGATAACCCTTTATATAAAAAATCTATTCTTAATCTCCAAAATTTGTCCAACAAAACCCAAAGTTCAACGAGGACCATTCGACAAACAATTTGTCCATAAAATTCTTCAAAGTAAACAAAACTAAGATTGAAACCCAAATATTTGAAGGATTTAGTCACATAGTCTTCCAAGGTACAAATTAACTTTTATCTCCAAATAACATCAGTTACTCTTAAATTCTCATATTGAGAAGTAATTAACCTAATCACATATCCTCGATGATAGGTTAAGAATTTCCATAGATAACCCAAAATAAACTTACTCTTGATTCCTAAAATCATCTAACTAAAAGTAATTAGTCAAAATAACCAGGGACTTCACGTAGTCTAGTGGTAGGCGATAAATACCAGTCGCACTTTAGTTGTGGGTTTGATTCCCGCAGCTTTGTCCGATGCGACGGGTTGTCACACGGTCTGCGTGTTGTCCTTTTTAGAAAACTATATAATTCTCAAATCATTCCCCAAAAAGAGATAAAATCATCAAAAATGATCATAACATATTTTAACCTCATGTTTATCTCATGCCTTTCATTTTCCATCATAACATATAATAACCAATAATTACCTCAAAAGTATGGATCATATAAACTCTAATGGTTACCTTTATAATTATTACCTGAACTTCCACATCGATTGGTCATCTCATACATGATGCATTACAGATCATACCAAAGTTCAAGTGGTTGATCATGACTCCTTGATAGTTGGTTTATAACAACCACGAGTTTCCCCATTGAATCCCCCATTTTATCTAGTATCTTAATCAGAGAACCACCACAGTTTCCTTCAAACCTGTTGTCTCTTTGGTGCCTGCTAGATCCATCCATTCACTAAAAACAGAAATGTCAATGTGAGTATATCAACAAAACCATCATGTACTAATGAGGAAGGTAAACACTAAGATAAACTTACTCATTCACTTTATCTAAAACTTGGACTCTTTCTGAAATCCTAACCATTATGGTAATGTCACTTATGCTTAAAGAGTACCCTAACCTCTAAAGTTATCTAAACCGACCTTTGATACCAACTATAAGTCCCCAGCCTTAAACCTTACTTAATCTTGAGTTATTACAAGATTACACATTGAGGATCTTTTCAGGTTTAGAGTTTTATAGAATTAGATCATAAAACATACATTACATTCCACATTTAAACAAAGTGGTTACATAAAAGATAGTATTCATTTTTTTCCCATCAATGGAAACATATTTAAAATAAAACAAGGATTCTTTCTTGACACTTCCTTAACACTATCATCATATCATGTACCTTTCCCTTGACCTGTGAAAAACATTTCAAAAAAAACTTGGGATGAGCATAAAAATCTCAGTAAGGGTTATAAAAATATGGAAAGGAAACATGAGTTCATATATACATAAGAATGAAATCATACTTTACCCATAAAACATAGGCACTTTAATATACCTCATCAAATCATGAATAAATCATAGAAATCATAATACATAAAAGGTAACTTGAGTCATTCATAACATTCTTACGTAGGGAGTAACCCTCTTGGTTACGTTTGGAATACCCACCACAGTATATTCCCTAAATCTCTTCGAAGAAACCTTAAAGTTTCAGTCCTTCGCATTACCCAATGCAATGGAGAGCTATATCAGGCTCACCCGCCCTTAGTTTATCACGGAACCACCCGTCTTCATAACAATGCCCAAGAACCATAACATAATCGTATCACATAAAACATGCATAAAGGAAACATAACATTTCCACATTTCAATCACAAGATATCAATAAAACATATTGATAAAAAAAACCTTATGAAAACCATTTTCAATACCAAAATAAAATAAAATTAAAACATGGTATTTATTTTTCTTTTAAAAAGAAGGTATGGCTTGTAGAGGAAGCCGAAACTCAAATAATGGTCACGGAGGCGGAGAAGTCATTGTCGCCGCATACGTATGACAAAAACATTCCATTTTTTCGTTTTGTAAAATTCTTCGTATAATAAAGATTCCTTTTGGATAAACGTAAAATTCAAAGGGGTTTATACACCATATAAAAGAAAGTTGTGTATAAAACAAAATATGCCTCAATGAAAGGAGATTGAGACAAAGTCCCTTACAAAGATGGTATCCTTGGTTTAAGGACAAATCAATTACATAATTATGTGTGACAAACTAATAAAACAAATATAAGTGGATATTAAGTGTAAAACAATCAGAGGTTATTCACACATATTCATAGAACGACATATTCAAGGAGTACATGTTTATCCCAAAGAATCAAATTTGGGTTAAGAAGTTCCCTTGCAAAAATTTGACAGCCTAACAGCGTCACTACAAAATTCAGAAAATGAGTTGATGAGAGATAAAAAGGGTATCTCATCACATGGACATAAAATTTATATCAATAAGGATATAGAAGAACATACCCTAAAAAAATAGTATGTGAATTAAAAGACATAACAAAAGAAGTCTTTTAAAAAGAGGAGGGTGAAAGGTTCCCTTACCGACATGGGTATCTTTCGAAACATACGCCCCGTGAAAGAAGGAAAATACAACATTGATGTAAATACTCATAAATGAAAGTATATTACACAATGAGTAAAATAATGTGCAGTACATACACCACTCAAAGGAAATTGTGGCAAATGTAGCATAAATCTCACGGGAATAAAAGTGAGATGAAAAATCTCTTACGAAGACTCGGCAGCCTAACGGTGCTACTTAAAACTTCCAAAATGGATTGATGAGAGTAAATAGGGTATCTCATAATATCAACATAAAGTTAACATAAAGAGTAATAAAAAATAACATCCCCCAACATAACAAATAGGAGCTTAAAAGAAGTGACATAAAGGAGAGTACTTAAAAAGAAAGAGAGAGGTTGGATCACGTACGAAAATTCGGCAGCCTAACGGCGCCACTCAAAACTTCCAAAATGGATTGATGAGAGAGAATAGGGTCTCTCATAATATGAAAATAAAAATTACAGTAATAGTAATATAAAATAATATCCCAATAACAAGAAAGATGATCTTTAACAGGAATGACATAAAAGAGTGTACTTTAAAAGAAAGAGAGGAGTCAGATCCCTTACCTCAAGTCCAACTTGTCGTGTTCGTTTCTTTATATTCCTGAATAATAAACTTTGGTCAATTTATAATTTCCTAAGGACATCCTTTAAAGATTATTATTCAGTTCATATCACATATTATAATGTTATAATAATTGTTTAATAATGTTAGTTCATATCAGACATTTTTGCCGATGTCTGGTACATGAGTCAAAAATGAACTTGTTTGAAAAATGATTGTCCATGTAGTTATAAGTAAATAATTTCCAGAATAGTATTAATGATTAAAATATCATATATATCCAGTACATATTCATTTTATACTATTCCATATCATTTGGAGATAAAAAACGAAAAGCACCGTTTGTGGAGATGGTAGGTCGTACGTACGCATGAACGCTACTTTCATTTTTTTCTTTGTCATATTAACGGAATTAAAAATAAATGATATATATATATATTATAATTCCAGTATAATATATATGTTATATAGGTCACATATGTTCATTAATTTCATTCTTTATACATTCCATGTATTGCATGTACGAGTCACATCACTTGAGGGGGCGGTAGTCCACACTTCCTCATATGAAATTATCGCATTTACACAACATGAAAAGAATAAAGTTATGGTTTAAATATAAAATACAGAAGCATATAGTAAACATAAATACCATATATATCATATATAAAATACGGTGACATCATAATGGCCACCTTTAAAGGTGTTAAAAGAATATTGAACAATCATCGTTTCGTGAGGCAAAAAATCGCCAACCACAGAAACAGTATGTTCTTTAACCATTAGACGAAGGTGTGTGTAAGTTTAGATATAATCCTTCTTATAAAAACATCCTAGTATATTTAAGATACTATATTTGTTATAAAATAAATAAATAAAAAGATTTTATGGGGTTGGAGAAGCAAAATAAAACAAAAGGACATAAGTGAAGACATTACCTTAAAATCGGGTAACTCCCTTTGGTTTGAGCTCAAAGGCTTCCTTGGGAAGACTTCTGCCCAAAGTGAGGCTTCAAGAAGTTATAGAGGGATGTGGAGAGACAAAATGGTCAGGGTTTGGCCGAGCCAAAGGCTTTGGAAGTGTGGGTAAGGAGGTAGAGGTGGGGGCCTTTTTTAAGAGGAGAGGAGGGGCACTCTTGGAAAGTAAAGAAATGTTACTTTATTTTAGAATGAGTTTCGGATTTTAATAGTCCCACATTGATGTGTTTCGAGTATAAGGTGATAATGGTTCGAAATCCACTCATCCAATAGGTTTTGTACATGTGTAGGTTTTATATTTTACATTCTCTTTCCATTTTATTTAAATCGTTAAATAATGAGGTCATCGCTGCATCATCATGATGTCATAAATAATTTAATTTATTTAATGTCAAAAATTTATAAAAAAAATACTATGTTGTAGGAAATATTTTTATATTTACAATTAATATTTATAGTCAAAATTATGACTTGTATAACCCCATGTAAAAATTGTTTTAGTAAAACATTTCATGTTTGTCTCATTTTTACTTTAACATTAAATAAAAAGGTATTTATGTCATTTTCCAACCAAAGTGGCTCCATGGGGTCCCCAAGTTGACCCATGGATTTTTTTGGTCGGCCATGACACATCCAATGAGGGTAGGACATGTTTTTAGGTCATTTCATTTTATTAAAACATTATTTTTACCTTAAACTACATTAATTACCTCTAATTGCGATTATAAACTTAATAAGTTACTATTCACCAAAAAAATATTTTAATCCCATTGAACCACATTTTACTTCTTAATTACAACCATGTATGTCGGATTTTTTAAATTCAAAACACAAAGATGGAAAAATTTCATTTAAACGGAAAAATCAGTTTTTATAAGTACCACTTAGTGGTTTCACTATTCATCAAAAATTGAAGTTTTTCAGAAAATTACCAAAATTTCACCCTAAGCTATATTTGATATTCCGAATTCAAAAATGATGTCTATTTTAAAAAATTCAAAACATATAAGTTTCATTAATTAATTTAATAATTAATTCCTGCTGTCAAAACAAATAGCGTGTTTTTATGAAACAAAATGTATCAAAAGATTGACACTAGTTTAAGTCCGATTTCAAAGTGAAATTAATTCCAATGACTACTATTGGATTAAATGGTAAAAATATATTCTAATTTCACTTTAAAACCAATTAAAAAGATAATATAATCATATAAATTAGATTAGAAGAGGTTTTTAATTAAAATACCACATTTTTCACTATTCATTAAAAATTGAACTTTTTCAGAAAAATACCAAAAATTTACACAAAGTAAATTTTGATGTCCCGATTCTAAAGAAGAATTTGATTTTGTCAAATATAACACATAAAATTTCCAAAAAGTGTATTTAAAAGAGGTTTTCCATCAAAAGGCGGTTAATCGACCTTTTAAAGAATATTAGAATGTTTACGCTTAAAATTGGATTCATTTGCATTTTTAATCCTCTAACATTTATTATAAAAAGTAAAAATATTTGACGAACATATATAATCATTTTGTAGTTAGTTCTATTCATTCCCACCATTACAATAGCTAGGCGTTAACTACTATTTAAAATAATATTATTTTATTATTAGAGTGCAACGTAAGATTCCCAAGAAACTCATTGTTGCGTGTTGGGTATGCCATCGAGCATAGCATCCCCTTTAAAGTAATATTAATATTTTATTCACAAATATGGATAAATATAAAAATGTAATATTTTTTATTTACCTGGGGTGTTACACATCACATGTTAAAATATATAATCAAGATAAGTTTCCTCATTAAATAAAATATATTTTTGAGCTTATATTGTTTATTTATAAGATAGATAATGTTCTTTTAAATTCAATAACATGAATATTGAGGGGTCCATATAAAAATAAAAAAATGTAGAGTTTGAGGAGATATTATGGGTATACGAGGGGGGAATTGTAAAGTCATATCCATATTTTTTAATGCATGATTTACAAATATGGGGATTAAAATTATTATAAGGTAAATAATTTATTAAATGATAAATTATTTAAATAAGTTATCAGATTATATTACAAAATTATATTGTACAAATCCATAGAACATAGTCACTCTTTTTATAACTATGAATCTCTAAGGGAGATAAAAAATATTCTATGTATAATTTTGATGTAGTTTTGACCATATTATCTAATAAAAATCATGAATATAACAAGTACAGTAGAAAAAAAAACTAATACAAGCCAAAAAATCAATATATTGAATGAAGTAAAAGAAAACATATTATTTATTATACTAGTATGATTGAAAATGTTAAATTATATAGTTTCTATGGCCATAATATCTACTTTGGGAATTATATATATTGATGACATATTTTTTTATAGTGTAATCATTGGAATTATTGTCTATTAAAGAAAATTGCATGTTTTAATTGGTACAAATGGGATAATCAAATGAATGGAATTGAAATAACATTTTCTATAAACTTAATTTTTAGAATCGCTATAATAAGGTATAATCAATAATGATTTATTAAGGAAAGATTAAGAACATCAATAATCGATGATTGAGTGGACTCATATATTAATGAAGTTCACATTAGCATATATCACTATTAGATCAATGTTAATTGAATCACACATTGAAGGTAACATGATTTCAATCCTTATAATTAGGGATTATACTATATTATAGGGATTTATATATCTAGGTTTCATGTTATTTGTAATGTATAAATTTATTTATTTATTAATTTGAGTTTACTTAGATACCACATTTTTATTAAATAAATAATCCATATTTAAAACATAAATTATAATTAATTAAAGAAATAATTTAAAAAAAAATTATTTCATAATTGATATCTGAAATATGAAATTATGTTTGGGTTAATATTTTGTATTTTTTGGTAAAAATGGTACAATGTGGTCAAAAATTGTTATATATAGTGAAATTTGTTAAATATGATATCATATGTATGTAATAATCACAATGATCACTAAATATAACTCATAGTAAGTAATTATTACACTAACCATTATATAGGATTAATAATGGAGGTAGTTTGGTAATATTAGGACAATGGGAGAACATGAGGTAATTGAAAAAATAATAATACATTATTCTATGGGGTTCCACTCATCATAATTATAAATACCCAAAACTTTTTTTATTTATCATTATAGAATGTTTGATTTCCCATTTAATAGATCAATGAATAAGTCTCTTAAGTATATATATCTTAAATTATGAATGGTTTTTTTGGACAAAATTGTCTTTTATAGGCTATGAAACCTAAGATAGGTAAGGTTCAATTTCTCTCTTTCTTTTCAATTACTATTTACACTTCCATTATTTTATCATTTTAAATTTAAAATATTTTATTACAATACTATTTTTATATCATTATGGGTATATTACTTGATATATTAATCAAGTCAGAACCCATTGCAATCAAATTATAAACAGTTTAATTTATCATAATGATAGAATTCCCGTTAAGATCAATGAAATACTTTATTATCCCATTATCATAAATCCCTAGGAATTCCTTGTAAATATAGTATAATAGACCCATGATATCAAATAATTAGTACTTTCATAATAAAGTATGATGGTTATGTAGATATTGGGTACACTATTAGGGCTCAAGAGTATTCATAATGATTTATCAATAGTTTACCTATTCTATGAAATCATACCAGACAAGATGTTTCTCTATAATAATCTTTCATATGTCTACTGTGTATCATTTTTATGAGATTATATATACTTTATTTTATATGGGATATATACATAAATGATTTTATTTTATATATTTTTGAATAAATATATTCATCTATCTAAATATATTAATCATTGTAAAATTTATAAGAATACAATGACTTAAATTACATTTTTTCAATTGATTAGGCTAATTATTTTATCCATTTCGTTACATAGTTTTTAGTAATTGTTTTCAATGTAAATCACCTATATATCATAATTAATTCATTATATTGGAAAATATATTATCATGTAAGTATAATAATTTTTTATAATGGAAAATATATTATGATATGCTTTATTGAGCATGTACACAACAAATGTTTATATTACCATCCAGCAATATTTTCTATTTATTTATTATAGAATTTAGTCTATCATTGAATGAATTGAACTTTTAATTGAATGGTTGTACCTAGAATTATATAGCCCCACAATTCAATATAAGGTTTAATGGGATAATATTAATATCATAATAGGAGTTCCATTTCCCTTCATATGTGTTGTTCTATAATAAATCCTTGATGATATATTTTTGATATATAGAATTATGCATCCCCATAATTTCTAACATTATGTGATAAATTAAAATATTTGAGTGATAAATTATTTCCATTATCATCCACAAGTAATTTTATGATAATATATTCATTTATATGAAATCATTTGTTTATTTTTTCATTATATTTTTTTTTTGAGGATATTATATAATGTTATCATTTTTTGTATGATATCCCTTATGGATTGACTGAGAATTCCTTTTTATCAGGTGTTATATCTCTTTAGTTAATGTTGAGGAATACTATATATGATTAACTTATTTAATATTATTAATGATTCAACAAATGGTTGTAATGTTTTATTTTTTGTAATGGATTCATTTGACATTGCAAAATTTTTTCAAGGTCGTTGTATATCAGAAATAGAAAGTAAAGTATTAAATATATTTTTTTAGTTTTTGGAAAAAAAATCAATCTACATTCATAAGGATCATGCTAGAATTTAATGGTTACCTAAGAATAATAATTTATTCTTATATCAATGTTAGATTAAACAATTTTTTTCAATACTACATGAGATAAAATTAATTATCATTGTTATACTCATACCATAGTAGACTCATGCCAGTTAAACACAATGTGCATAGTATATTATCTTATTTTTTACAAATTTACATAATATATGATCACAATTCAATTTTTTACTCATGAAATAGTAGAATCAGGTCATATTAATCATTTTTAACTATATGATATTATTTAAAATTAGGTATGGATTACTTGGTCATGACGGTACATGTCATTCCATGATTAAAGAGATTGAACAAAAATTATTAGAGATAGAAGAAAAGGTATAGGGATATATAAATTATGATATAGGTTTTTGGTAATTAGAAATAAATATTGTGTCATGAGGAATCCCATTATACCATAATGAATCTATAAGATTCATAAAAGAATTTGAGAATCCAATTTGTTATTACAATGTGAATGTAACCATTGAATAATTATTGAAAATCTATAGGTTTAAAACATATTTGATTACTTGGAACTATGGAGGAGTGTTTTTGTATTTTTTTTATTCACATTATCTCTTTAAATAGTGATAAACGGTTGATATTCAATAAGAAATAATGTAATGAATAATATATTAGGAAAAATTAAATGGTTTTTTTAGGTTTATTTTTATATTGAACATCATATTTATCATTTGGGTAAAAAAAATTCATTTTTAAATAATAAGAGAAAATATTAGTGAATCCAAAAATCATTAGTAAATGAAATTAAATAATAATAAAATGGATTTTGAATCATTGAAAATTTTATATTTTACAGATTGGATATTTTTTTTATTTTTTTCTATAATCTTATTCCTTAGAATAGTATTTTTTATAATGAATTTTTTATATAATCATGTGGTGAATATTAAATCATTATAGAGAATAACCATTAAATTTTTGTGTTTCTTCATCTATAATTACTCTTGGTAGATCGTTCTATATATTAGGAAAATAAATTTGTGTAACCCTGTTGGAGAGAAGCTTGTGTATAGATTAATAATACATGGACCTTGTATTAGTTTTTATAATTTCTTATTGGTTGTGATTGAAAATTTTTGTATTTAAGAGATAGCTTGAGACCCACACTCTTAGATCCAGTGTTAAAAATATACACAATCACATACTGAAATTGATTCCAACAATTAAGACCTAATTTTAATCATCCATAATAAAAACATCAAAGTAAAATATTGATTCATTCATTTACCCAATACCATTTTATGTTTATATTTTTAGGTAATTAGAAATAACCCTTAATATAATAAATCACATTCTTATCTCATAAAATTCTACTTTTCCCAATTATTTAAAGAAAATATTATTTTATAATAAGTCTACATAAAATCCCAAAAATATATCCACATTTGGAGCCCTTCTAAACATATCATATATAGTAAAATTCTTAATAGGCTTGGGAAATAAAAATATATGAAGGGTGAAATAAAATTTCATGTAAGGTTAAACATATAAATTTTCAATTGAAGATCGTGAGTTGGTATGTGATAAACATGTGGTTATGTGATCCAAATTATAACTTATGAAAACATATCCAATAATCTATATATGGTAAGTCATAATATTTTATATAAGTCTATTTCATTAAAAAAATATAGTACTCATAAGAGTGATTAATCATCTACAATGTATTGTGATCCATTAGATCATATCATAATCATATGATGTTATATTATGGTATACACATAATCATAGAAAATAATTTTCATAATCAAGAACCAATTACTAGACTATCAAAATAGACATATTCCCAATGTGGATTGGGTTAAAACCATATTCCAATAAGCAAAGTGGAAAGATACCAATAGAAAATTATGCTCACTCCCCATTATCATAATCATAGTATATAGAGTACCATTTTTTATTATGTTCACTCACCAATAACATTCATATTATCTCAAGAGATATCAATATTTAACCAAATAATTGGATTTCTATATAATTTTGGGTCCACCCATCACTTCATGGAAAACATACATGTGTTTTCTATAAGATCCTAAAAACATTCTTCATTTCATCATAGTTTAATTGACACATGTGAATAAATTTTTTTCCTGATATTATCCTTAAAACATCATCATTTTAAGCCATACAGAGAATTGATGGTGAATGGTATCATAAGACCATGTCCCCAGTGAAGAATATAAATCCTCAAGGGTTGTTGACATAGATGAAAATATATTCATAAATGCATTAGAAAGAAGGTTTAATAAACAAGAAAAAACATTATTTTATTTTTGAACTATTAAAAATTAAAAATTAGAAGAATAAAATGGAATAAAAGTTTCCTTAAAATCTATTTTTAATTACTAAATGAATTCAACTATTGATGAAAGGAAATAATGGTATGAAAATTTATTAATTTCGTAAACATTATAAAAAATATACATTCTTTAAATTATTTTTTAAATAAATTCAAAAGTTAGTCATGTAGATAAAATATAAAAATATTACTTTTGACAATTTATAAAAAAATATAAAGATAATAGAAATGACATTTATCTATAATTTAATTGTTTATATAAACACCCATAAAACAATTTTTATGAATATAGATATAGAGATAAATTATTCCCATCTTAAAGGAAGAAATGCTATTTGTTTTTTCTTAAAAGCATTCAATATGTTCTTTTTAGTAAAGAAGATGGTAAATATGGGATGAATACTTAAAATACTCATGAATAACCCATGGATAAGAAAATATATGGGGTTTATGAAATGGGGAATAAAAAAAATATGGAAATTGAAACATAAACAATTCCTATATTAGTGATACTATAACATAAAACCATTCAATTTTGATTATCTTTATATTATAGCATCACAAAATAAATAACCTTAGATAGAGTTTTAAAAATAAAAAATTATGATGAAATGTATCATAAAATTCATTAAATGGAATAATATAAACAAAAAAATTAATGGAGATGGTTAATATAAAACATATGTCAATATAGGGTAATTGAGATGAGGAAAACCATATAAAAATCAAAACATTCGATGTGATAATCCATCAATGATAAAATTATGTAAAACAAATGTAAATACAAATAAAAAGGTTAAATAAAACACAATATAATTATATTTAATAACATACAAGATCATGATATATCATAATCAATAGATAATTGATATAACCCAATGAAAGTTAATTGAGTTAAAAACCACCTTACCATGGAATTTTGACTGGTTAAACACATTCTAACCTCGTATAAAATAAATTTTTACCTATTATATATCAATTATATAATTAAATATATACTTGTGTTAATATATATAAGTATATTATAAATCCTTACTACCAACATAATATTATTTAATTGTTGAAATCAATATTTTTCTGTCAATTATACAGTTTTTCTTTTCTAATTTGAAGGTTTTAGTACTTGATCCTTTTTTATGGTTTAATTATCATTTTAATTTTATTTATTACATAATTTCTATTTAGGGAATTTTTTTTTTTTTTTGAGTTTCCAAATAACTGTATGAATTTTATGATAATGGTTTTCATGGATCACTTATAAATTTTCTATTTATGTATTTATTGAATTTAGTAGAAGAATTAAATTTATAGGTAAATGAAAATTTCAATATTAAAACTAAAGAATAATAAAAAAACTCAAAAATTAATTATTATAACATAATATTTCCATTAAATAATATTCATTATTAATTCATTACATAAAAATTATAATAATTTTCATTAAGTTGACAAATCCAACAAAAATAAGAATTTTTTATATTGGTTAAATGTGTAAGAAATTTTGATTACATAATGATTATATCACTTCTAAAAAAGATTAATAATTTAAAAAATCATATGTATTCTTTATATAAACTTTTATATCCATCCATGGTAGATGGTTATGGATTTTAATTACATCAATTTGTGGGGACGGTAGTCTATATCTATGCATGGGTGATGTTTTCATTTTTCAATAGATATAAATAAAGGTATTTAAGTAATAATATATCATAATATATTAATAATAATATCATAAAAAACTTATTTATTCAGTAGATATATTGATATCCTTCTTTATAGGTTGGTGATGAAAACTGAATTACAGTTCTTGATGGATGCAGTAGTCCACACGTACGCATGAGTGATACTTTAAATTTTTTTGAATGGATAATATGTTGTATATGGTTATAAAATTAAAAGTTAAAAATAAAAAATAAATTGATATCATTAGTTTAATATTTCTATGGAAATTTTGGATTAGTTTTACGACTAATGAAACATGAAAACATTTGGCATGATCGTGAAATATCTCAAACTAAACCACTAGATCTGAGAAGTGAGGTCACAAGTCCTCATGTATTCCTCCCCTTAGGAAAGAGGTTTCCAAATTAAAGAAATGGTATCATTCCTTCATTGGGGAGACTATACACTCAATATCATATCATAGTATCAACAATCTGAAATAAACAATATCATAAATAATCAGAGTAAACTTTCAGGAATAAAATGATTTTATATAAGTAATACAAATGAATTAGCTCCCAAAGTGGCAAGAAAAAACCCATTTTAATAAATAATAGGTAAATAATTACATAAAAAATTGGTACTCTAAATTTATCCTGGCATGTTACTAGCTACTCCCTCCAATGATCATCGATCCATCATCAATCCATTTTCCTACACTGTATCCCTCATAAAATAAACTAGCATATCAAAATTCCTAGGTAGGTGTGAGTATAAGACACATTAGGACCCCTAAAATTAATCATTAACCAAATGTGATGAAGTATACAAGTGTATTACAAAATAATAATAAATGTGTAACTAGAATAGTAATAAAAAATCAAAAATGGAGTGGTCATTCACTAACCAATCTTCCACAAAACCCCAGTTGTTCCTACTTGGGATATATGCCAGAAGGATAATCAAAGTGTCATAAAAATAAAGGACTAGGAAAAAGGATCGTAAATTATGCTACCTCGCATCTTGTGATCATATAACTCAGTATACACGATGAATCAAGGAAGTCATATTCTTGGTATTATCTAGGCATTGAGATATACTTAGTATTCACTAGGTATAGACAACATAAACCTTGGAATTATCTAAGAATTGAGATGATCACATGGAATCAATGATGCATCATCGTATCCCTACCCTGTGCATGGGTCCCTTGTCACCATCATCACAAATTGTGTGTACTCCCACTATTAAGCATAAACATGTCTTAATTTACCAAATTCCTTAGGCTCAAAGAGAAATACTAAAAAATCACACATATGATCATAGTATGCATGATAAATCATAGCACATCATCAAAAGGTAACACAACAATACATGTGATAAAAATCAAACATGAATAACAAGAAAAAATTACTCATTTAAATAACTTATGTTTCTCAGGGATACACACACCCACATGTGATCATAATCTATCTTTATGATAAAAATGTCTATGTATAAATCATAGTAAGGAAACATGTGTAAAAAATCCCAAAAATGTAAGTAAATTTTTACCTCAAATTCATCAATTTCTAGGCAAGGATAAACCACCCTATGTGGTTTGGTAGTTGGAGTATAAACCTCAATAGTCAAGAGCACCTCTTCACTTCTTTATTATAAAAAACATTGACATGTTAATGCTCAAGTTTCATCACGGTTTCCTAGAATCAAAAATAGCTATTTTAATTTAGAAATAAATAAAATATTTCATGTGATGATACATTCTCTCTTCAATATATTTTCTGAATTATCTTTATAGGCCGGGACATTAACTCGCATTATTCTCCATAGGAACAATTATCATTCAATATTTATTATAAATTAGACTTTTATAATTTTATTATGATAATTTGTAATTAATTTTCCTTTTATAATTATCATTAATAATTTCTCTTAAATTAACCTTTTATAATTATCTTTTGATAATTTATCCAAAATCATCCTTTTATAATTATCTGTGATAATTTATCTTAAATTATTATTTTTAATTATCTTTTAAAATTATTTATAAATTATCCTATATAATTATATTTTGATTCTTTATCCTAAATTATCCTTTCATGTTTATTATAGATAATTTATCTTAAATTATCCTATAAAATTATATTTTTGTAATTATATATAAATTACCCTTTAAAATTATCTTTTGATGATTTGCTTAAATAATCATTTCTTAATTATCTATAATAATTTCTCTTATATAATATTTTATAATTATTTTTTGATAATTAAATATAAATTAACATTCAATAACTTATCCTAATTTATCGTAAATTAATATTTATAATTGTCTTTTGATAATAAAATGTCCTTTGATAATTATTTATTCTATAAATTATCTGCTGATAATCAAATAACTTTTGATTGATAATTTTAATAATTATACTCTATAATCTCACAATTATTGTTTGATAATTTTAATAATTATATTTTTTTAATACACATAATTATCTTATGGTATTTTTGATATTCATTATCACATGATAATTACCCTATAATTATCCTTTAAAATATTGTATAAATTATCTTTGATAATCTCATGCAATTATGCTTAGATAATTTATTTTAATTATTTCTTGAGAATTATTCCTTTTTATCCTATGATAATTTCATTAATTGTGTTTTGATGTTTTTAAATATTCTTCATTTAAAAATTTTATTTAAAATTATCAATTTATAATCTGGTGGAATTATCATTGATAATTCGATGAAATTATAATTTGAAAATTATTCATAATTATCATTAAATAATTTGATGAAAACTATCAGTTGATAATTTTTTTAATACTAATCATCAAAAAAATTGAAAAATAAACCATTGATAATTTATTTCAATTAATAATTTTTCTAATTCTTTATAGTTTTTATTGATAATTTCATATAATTTTTTATATAATAATTTTATATTATTAGAATCTGAATATGTTGTGCAATTATCCTATGAAATTTTTTTAAATAGTATCCCTTATAATGTATTTAGTTATATCATTTTTATTCAAATCCATCTCTCTCTTAAAAAATTAGAGAATATGATAATAAAAAGGGATAAAATAAAAATAATAAAATAAAATGAAAAACATCACCTTCATCCTTGATCCTAATGCACCAGGAGACTATAGAATCACCTATAATCATTTAAGAAACTTACAACACCTCAACATGGATTCACCTATCATCTATAGAGTCTCTAGGTTACTCCAACTCAGCCAGAACACACAAGAACCAAAAATGGTTGTTTCAGATTTTTAAACCCCCAAAAAACTATACTACACCTAAACCCATTTTATATCACCTATTTTAATCACTGTTTGACCTAAAAATTGATTTCATAGCCATTAGTTTTTATACATTAAGGAATTATAAATTTAAATGTATTAAAATGTTTGATTCAAATGTATTTGAATTAAAGAACTATTATCAATAATTGTTTGGGATCCATGTGGATGAAGAAAGGTAAAAAAAAATTAATTAATTAAATTATTATTAAAACTTAAATAAATATAAACCATTTATCCTTGTGTGTGATCTTACCAAACGTCTGGCATGCACAAATGTTATGTATCACCTATGATAAACCTCTCATATTAGATATAACGATAGTCTCAAATATCTCATATGATGCACCATTTGGGTGATATTCAATTATTCTTGAAAAAATAATATAATAAAATATTAAAGAAGTTTTCCTCACATGCAATCTTACCAAATTTCTGGCGCGCAAAAATGTTACACCCCAAATAGGGTAAAATCTATGTCCCAAACCTAAATATGGTGTTTAATTATTTATAATATATACCATTTAGTAGATATTAAATTATTTTTTTATAATTCATTCAAAAGTAATATAATATATTTAATATTTTTATTTCGTCTACGCAGAGGCTCTATAGGCTTCGGAATCACACAATAACTGAGCGAATAACTCTAAAAATATTCCATATAATATTCCTTAATACTAATTTGAATTTTACACTTACTCAAATCCTTTAAACTATTTATTTAGTTATTTTTATTGAAAATTTACATTTTCATATAAAAATAATTTTAAATTATTGATAAAGATGTGTTTTTATCTATTAAAATTTAGGATATTACAATTCTCCCCCCATTTTGCCATCTCATCCACGAGAAGTGTCTCTATTGGTCTTTCTCAAATAACGAAGGCCACTGATCTTGAACATAAAATTTGTTCACCCATGTCTTCTCCTGGATTGATCCATGTTACCATAGAATCCAGTGCACTAGTATCATTTTTTTAACAACTTTAACTTTTATAAATAAAATTCCCTTTGTTGTAGAATTAAATTACCTACTATCTATTATGGTTACAAAAAAACATGAACTTATTCAGTTTTATTATATCTTATAATATTTAAATGGTCTCTAAGAATCTTAACCATTGATAATATAGTCGTTGAATAGTGATCATATGATTAGTATAAATATAGGGTTTTAAAAAATCCAATTGACCAAGACAAAGGAAGTGATGGCCTCAAACAATAGTAACGTTCCCTATGGATCTCATTTATCAAAAATTCCAAGGGTTATATCATCACTAGTATTTGGAATTGACCAATCCCAAACTAGGATCCAACAACTTAAGGATGAGTGAAAATGTTTAGGGATAAGTTAAAACTCATCCAGATCAAGGCCCAAACCATGTATGTCAAACCACCACATGAAAGTCTCACCATCGTGAAACATACCCATAGGATGTTTTCCGATGTAATAAATAGATATCTCTAAAAACTATAATAATATAAATATTTATATCATATTTTATATAGAATAATGGTTATATTTACTTTTTATTGTTGCTACTTTAAAAATGATTTTTCTTTTGATATGTTTAAACACAAATTGTGTTATTGGATAATATGAAAATTCAATTAATAAATTCCTTTTTATGAATGAATAGATTTTTAAAATAAATGATATTTTAATAAAATATTATTATGAAATGATTTTTGTTAAATATATATGATAATATTATTTTTTTATCAAATGTAATTTTTATAACTGTTCAAAAACTATTATTGTCAAAAAACCAAGTATTTCTCTGCAAATGTCAATTCATATTTTAAAAGTGAAAATTAAAATTTTTAGAAAATTATTTGGACAAAATTAATATTAATTTTTCAATTATAATTTCAAAATTATCCAACAATTAATTTTTCTTAATTTCTTGAGAGAGTCAAATTTTTGGGTAAATTTTAAATATGGTATAAATATACAGTGTCTATTATGACATCATAATAACCCAAAAATGATATTATAAATACTAAAAAGGGTATAAAAACAAAATATATTTTTACCCTTTAAAAAATATAAATTTTGAGTTATTTTATTAATTTTATAAATCCATTATGAATTTTCCAAAACCTATATTATATTGTAAGGTTTTAAAATAATTTATTTAAGGACATGACTCACTTCAATATCACCAAGTGTAATATTTTAATATGTTCTACCCAATGCCATATAATATAATTAAAACCAATACCATTTTCAAGAAACCATTGGCAAAAACCATTTATGGTTTGTTGTTTTGATTAATTTATTATACAGAGTCCAAAACCAAGGTTTGAGAAATAATAAAGTAATCCCCTCTCTTTCCCTATATAAACTCATGAAAGGACCCATTACTCTTCAATAAAAACCTTATATCACCTCATTACTCTAAAATAACATCTCTAGTGTACACCTATGGTTCCCCTAATATCTAAATATTATCATCTCAAGCTTTTTGATCCACATTCTCAAGGTAAGGGATCTACCACTCTTATTTTTATTCAAGAACCACTTTAATGTTATTCCTCTTAAATTCCATTTTTTCATGTTTAGGGTATGTTTTTATACATTTCTCATACTTCCCTTTTTGCATCCAAATTATGACTGAAAATTTTTATTATTATGAAAACACTTTTAAATAAAAAGTGAGAAACCCTACATGACCTCACCACATCACCAATTCACCACTTCACCACTTGTAAACATACAATCACAATGGATAAAATACATTCAAGACTTCAAGGTGACAAACCATCAAAGCTGGAGCCGAAGTCACCAAGAAAGGCTGAGATACCACAAACAAGGGGAAACAAACAATAGGAGAGTTGGAAAAACCTCAAAGTCAGACTCCTCAAACACCCACTGATGCGACCGTCTACACCAGCCCAAATCCAAAAACCCGTCAGCGAACTCCAGTCGGATTCCGCCCAACCATCCAGTGAAGTGAGATGTTCCCTGAAAGAGCACATCCACAATGGGCGACGAACAGACCAAATCAAGGAAGACCAAGCCATCCAGACACTGCACCCAACTCCATAGGTAACCTCAGCGCACCCTCGGACCAGACGCCACTCTGCAAACCCCTTTCTAGCATCTCTGAAGTAGTGCAAACCCAAATCCAAGAGATCACAGCAAATCCAAATCATCCTAAAAAAACCATCACACTATGATTCCCACCATCGAAAATAAACCATCCAAACAAGCAACTTCCACAATTCAAAAACAACCAACTCAGACCAAGAGATTCAACACTGGAGAAAACCATCAAACCAAACAGCTTGCAACATCACCAAGCAGCCATCCCAAAATTGCCTTGTCACCACCATCAAAACAGATCATAAAGACCACAACATTCTGACCAAGGTACCCCGCTTGAGCACTGCACGGACAACAGAACACATCCCCTTGTCGCAGATCTAAAGCACAGCCCCCGTGTAGAGGAAACAACCCAAACCACAATGAAAATTCAGATACCAAACCTACAGAAGTAGAAGGTCACAGCCTCGAAGGAGGACTAGAGCACACCCACACACCATGAAAGGAAGTGCTCTTCCCAGGCTCTGCTCTAGAACTCGATCCTGCGTCGCACTGAACCGCGACCCTAGATCTGCACCCATAATCATTTCCTATCAAGGTTGTTCAACTTTACTCACTTATTATTATTTTATTAGGGAATGACATGAATATTTTCCACACACTTTGATCATGGAATAAAATTTTATGATAAATTATTCCATATTATATGATTTATGTGGAAAACATATGCATGTAATTAAAATGGAAGTGACATGTGTGCACTGAATTATATGGAACCCCAATGCATTGAGAAATATTTTATTCTCATGAGATGTCATGAAAGATATTATAGAGTTAATATAATCTATAATGGGACTTTTTTCCATTATTATTTCTTAGTGTTCACCCTCGACATGTGTTTATGATTCCATGTTTAAAGTTGTTTCCACATTTTCACATATTACCTTTATGTTATCATGTTATATCATGCCTTATTGTTCATGTTTATGATTTTCACCCCGTTTATGTCTCATTTATTTTCATATTTTATAAAATATTATACCTTCATCATTTTATTCTTTTCTATTCCCTTACTGGGATTTATAGCTCACCCCTTTCTTACGTATGTCCCCAGGTTATCCCATGTAGCTTTAATTATAATGGAATAATATGTGCATGATAAATAATTTTTCAATAATAGAGATATATTAATGACATTATGATGTTATGTAATATAACTAATTCATAGTGAAACTAGTCTTCTTAATCTTTCCATTTGTATTATGTGTAATATTATGTAATAAGTTATGAATTAGTGTGTAATAAAGATAAGGGTTGTCATAATTGGTATCAAAGGAATGTTTACTTATTTTTGGTATCATGACTAGAAAACTTCAGAAAAATCCTTAGGGCTAAGACTAAACATAATAATACATCCCTAAATTGGTTTAATGTATATAGTAAGTGGTTTTTATGAAAATACATCCCTATTTGGATACTATCAGGTGATGTGGCTCTATAAGAGATGTACCTAGGGGTAAAACTAGAAAACAAAAAATTGAGCTACACTCCATCGGGAACTGGTGGATGAAAATAGGACTGAATACACACATGGTTTGATACTATTATCAGTTATGAATTAGTGAATACACAAGCTCATTAAAAACCATTTTTAAGGGAAAAAATTTCTAATAAGTGTCTATGTTTGAAAATATATCATAAATAACTTTGATTGAAGCTGATAAATTCATAAGTTAAGGAAAAACATTATGTATAAGTTATCCATTTATTATCATTGGATTCCAAATTATGTGTTTAGTATTTAAACAAATACTCATCCCTAAATTTTCCATTTATTCTAGATAATGTCCAAAAATAGGAAGAACCGAGTAAACAACTAATGTGAAGGGAAATGTGATAATATCCCTAATTATGAGGTGTTTGTGGGGCATGGTGAGGCCGCATGACGTGGCGGGGCAACCACTTGGGGCGCGGTATAGTAAATTAGACTAGATGCAGAGGGCTGAAGTGGCCCAATGGGTTGCGACTAGGTAGGTAAGGTAGTTTGGAGTGTGCTAGAGTAGCCCAGGAGGGCCAGAGAAGACCAGGCGGGCCGAAGTAGGCCATAGCAGGTCAGTCCAAGCCAAGTGGACTGGGCCAGGTAGAAAGGGTCGGACCTGGGTCGGTCCACGTCCCAGTAAACACCATTCTGAATCTTCAAACCCCCATATCTTTCCAACAATACATCTGATTGATGAACCATATGTGGAGTTGGGACCCTAACGATGTGGTGGTCCTTTTGAGACCTATGGTGGGTTTTAGCTTAGACATAATTTTGGTTACATAGGTCATTTACATGGGTAGTACCCGGGGTCAAGGGACATGATGGGTGTGACTACTACTACTCATTTTACACCCTCCTTTTCTACATGGGTTGATTATCTCATCCACTATATCTTGGACAAGTTTTATTAGGGTTCATTCCCTTTATCTTTTCCCTAAATGTTTTTTGGTATAATTTCCTACTCACAGGAGTAGGATCCCTTCAGCAGGACTTCTTTTATAGAGTTGTTAGAATCCCCTAAGAGTCCCAGAGTGGATCCTATATTCCTTCTTCATCCCCTACGTAGAGTCTTTGGTACTAACGTGACCAACTTTTCCAAATGTCGATCCTCTACTTAGCGGGTTAATCCAAATAGAGTTGTTGTTATCACCCCATGGCCCTGGCTGTGGTCCTCCTTTGATGTATCATATCTCTATTCCGATCATTCAGCGTATCTCTCTTCCATGACGATTTCCGAAAAATGATACTTCTCAAATGGATGTCATCGGTGCTAGCGGACATAATATTTTGTTCTCCTAGATGTTTTCTTTGTGGAATCTTCAAACTAAATCGCTATTTTTGTATGCAGTGGTTATGAATTTCCCTAGGTTGTGTGGTACGGTTTGAGTATATCTGGATATTCTTGTTATATGTTGTAAATAGATACATGTGTATAGCTAACGGTATATTTTCCTTGTGTATTTATTTATGGTTTCTAGGTGTCCTAATGTGTATTTTTATACACATACATACATGCGCTTCGCCCACACATGTCATGTATTGTGCAGATGAGAGACCTTTTGACTGAGTCTAGGGTGGACCCTGACCAGACTGATCCTTCTGAGATCAGATAGACTATGGTGTTCTTGTGGATTTAAACAGTAGCCCTAGTACCTTTCCTTTAGGTAGAGTTTTCTATGGATGAGTTTCATAAACTTTTTTACTACCTTTCTTTTTAGTGGGTTTGTATTCTATCCCTATTTAATTTCCATTAAATTCAATGTTGTACTCTTTTTGTGGGTTATAGTGGTTTGTATGCATTTTTTACTTAGTGTTTTTACATTAAAGAATTTGTGTCTTGGAGATGTGAGTGTGCGTATAAGTACTTTAGGATAATGCCTCCCATTTTTGTGACATGCCTACTCAGTTCTAGTCACCAGCCCTTGGCCTATTAGAGGCGGGCTTGGGGTAGTCATAGCATGGGCCCCTTTGGGATGGGTTGTGATAGAGTGGTATTAGAGGCAGTCAGTTCTACCTTAGGACCAAGAGTTTATGAGACTGGTTTGGGACAACAGTGTTAAGTGTTTTCAGTTTGACTTTCAGTATAGAGACTCCAGTGTTAGTTTGGCGGTCAACATATCCATACACAAGGAATCTAATAACCTTATTTTCAACTCGTTACATGATAAATCTTGTTGCATGAGAACAATGCTACATGCATCATATAGGAATGGGTTGTGATTTTCATGTCCTTCTTGAGTCATATATCCAGATATACTCATTGATTGTGGTACATATTGTTTCCTTATAGGATACCTACATGATGCATACCAATAAGGATTTAGTAGCTCGGTCATGAGGATGACCCACTCAGTGATGAGGCTATAATACAAGGACCAATTTCCCATATGCTACCTCAATGTGGTGCACCAGTTATACCACCACCAGTAGAGCTACCAGTGGTACCTGTACTACCAGTAGAAAAGGAGCACAGGATGAGTGTGCTCCATGAGTTTCAAAGACAGAGACCCCTCAGGTTCAGAGGAAATCCTGGCACTCAAACATCTGTGGACTGGCTTGTGGTGGTGACCTGAGTTTTCCTTCTAGTCAGGACACTAGTGGATCAGATGGTGGTCCTAGCAGCGAGCCTTCTACAGGGATCAGTAGTGTGATGGTGGTGTTTGGATAGACAAACTCACCAAGAAGTGATTCTCTCATGGATAGAGTTTAAGTGCCTCTTATGAGAGGATCTCTCACCAATTACATTGAGATATGTGTGTATACAATAGATTCTCCATCTCCAATAGGGTAGTATGATAATAGCTGATTATTCATCGAGGTTCACCAACCTTCTCAGGTACTCGATAGATATGGTTAGGGATCATTACTTCCAGGATTGGACCTTTTAGAGAGGTATATGTAGAGACATTTGATCCAATATTATCCCTATAAGAATTCCTACTTATGTAGGGGTGCTTGAGGAGGCCTTAGTGGTGGAGATTTTCCTGGATGAGCAGAGACAGCTGGTGACAGTCAATAGTGGATAAGTAAGTGCAGAGACCTTGGTAGTAGGGATCCGATGTCAGCCTCAGGGATCCAAACGTGGGATATGTTTCAAGAGGAGGTCCCAATATAGAGGATCTATCATTAAAGGTTCATAGGGTGGATCCAGTCAGCCTAGAAAGAGGTGGTTCTACTCTTGTTATAATCGGGGACATCTCACTCGAGATTGTCCAACCCATTGTGCTGTTAATATGGAGACAGTGGATGGAATACCAAGGTAGAGGTAGATACATAGTAGGCAGATCCATAGGGTATTAGATTTTCCAAAGGAGTTATGATAGCATTGGGAGGTCGTTGACATTTAGACTTGCTACCACAACCACCCCCAAGCAGTCTGCAACAGACTTAGACAGATAGACGATAGGGGCGAGGATAACTGCATGCGGTCGAGGCATATGACCCAAAGACTCTAAGGATGATTCAAGGTATGATATGTGTATTTTCTAATTTAGTTTTAGTACTGATAGACATATGTGCTAGTCATTCCTTCCTCTCTATATATCTTGTATGAGACTGTGAGATTCTAGTAGAATGGTTGACTCAACCCTTACGATTGGAGACACCTACTGGAGAAGACTCGATGATAACACATCTATGCCAATAGTATGACCTTACCCTTAGAGATGAGAGTTTCGGTTGGAATCTCTTGGTGGCTACGTCGAGGCCTTACGATGTCATTCTTGGTACGGAATGGTTATCTTTGGTCCATGCCTAGATTGACTATTTTAGGTTAATGGTGTGGTGTGTTTATAGTGATGGAATGAGGTTTTCCTTGTTTTTAGTGAAAAAGAAACACATGAAGCATAGAATGGACTCATGTGTAGGAGGGAACAGCCGATCACTCATCACTTGGCTAGCTTAACCCTCAGTGCAGCAGATGTTATGAGATTCTAGTTCCCAATAATAGTGGAAGAGTATAAGGATGTCTTCCTAGAAGATGTTCCAGGATTACCTCCCCATTGGGAGATCAACCTTTATATCGAATTCCACCCTGTGATGGAACTGATATCCTCACTAGTATATCAGATGTCTCCCATAGAGTTTTGCAAGCTGAGGGTGAAGTTTGAGGATTTTCATAGGAAGAGCTTCGTGAGACCCAATTTTTCACCTTGGTCAGTCCCAGTGTTGTTTCCCAAAAAGGAATATTGAATCTTGATATTTTTTGTGGATTACTGGCACCTAAACTAGGTGATCGTGAAGAAAAAGTATTCACTATTGATGATTGATGACCTCTTCGACCATTTGATAGGGGAACAATGGTTCTCGAAGGTTGACTTTCAATCAAGTTATCACCAGATACAAGTAAGGGATGAGGATATATCAAATAAGGCTTTCAGATTCCGCTACAGTCATTGTGAGTACTTAGTGACTCCTTTTGGCTTGATAAAAATCCTAGTAGTGTTCATGGGACTCATGAATCATATCTTCCATCTCTACCTAGACTGGTTCATGGTGGTCTTTATCAAATATATCCTTATTTACTTAGCGTCTGAGGAGGAGTATGTGAGAAACTTAAGGATAGTTCTGGAAATACTATGAGAGCATCAGATTTATGAGAAACTCTATAAGTTCTGGTTCTAGATTCAGGAAATCCACTTTTTGGGACATGTTATATCATTAGATGCAGTTTCAGTTATCCCGTCCAAGGTGGAGGTAGTGTTAGCATGGGATCCATATAGGAGTGTGACATAGGTATGAAGCATCCTTGGTATATCAGGAAATTACTGGAGATTCATACCTAATTTATCTAGGAAATCAACACTTATGACAGCTTTAACCTAAAAGGGGCAGCCTTTCTTATGGATGTATAAGTTTCAAAAGGCTTTCTAGTAGTTGATGCGGAGTTTGATGAGCACCCTGATATTTAGATTATTGGAGGAGGGTGTTGATTACGTAGTGTTCTCTGATGCATCAAGAACTATGCTTGGTTGTGTTCCGATGCAGATGAAAGTAGTGATTTCTTATAGATCATGTCTGTTGAGACCACATTAGAAGAACTACATGACCCATGATCTTGATTTGGTTGTGGTATTCTTCATATTGAATATATGGTGATACTACCGGATGGGCGAGAATTTTATCGTCTACTATGATCATAAGAGTCTCAAATATATCTTCTCTTAGAAGGATATGAACCCTAGATAGAGGTGATGGCTAGAGTTCCTTTAGTATTATGACTTTGAGATCTTTTATACTCTTGGGAAGGGGAAAGTGGTGGTAGATTCCTTCAACAGGAGATCTATTTCATAGTTTTTAGATAAGGCATTGGAGCAGTTGGCCTTGTTGTATTTATCCTTCATGGATAGAGATGGGGAAGCTTACCTACAGTCGATGGTTGTAACCCCTACACTCTTACATTGAGTCAGGGAGGCGCAGTTTGGGGATAACCACTATGAGATTCCATGTACTCAGTTATCCATAGGACATGCTCCTGATAAATATTGGAAAGGTGGGGAGAAAGTATTTTTTTAAAATTATGCATAGTTGTACTAGTGGTGTTATGGGAGGAGTTTCAAAGGGATTTCCAATAATCCCCTTTGGCGATACATCTAGGTATGGCAGAGATATAAAATGACCTACACTTTTAGTTTTTGTGTCCATGAATAAAGAAGGCAGTTGCAAAGTTCATTTCTTGGTTCATCACTTATCAGTAAGTGAAGGATGAGCACTAGGTTCCAGTGGGATTGGCTCAACTCCTTGAGGTGCCAGAGTGGAAGTGGGATTAGATATTGACGGAATTTATGATGGTTTTACCATGCACTTCTAGGTGACACGATACCATCTGGGTGATCATTGAACAACTCACCAAGTGATCCCACTTCCTACCTATTCAGGAAAAGAGTTTAGTAGAGAGCTTGCAGCGCCTCTACGTGCATGAGATAGTTCATCTTCACAAAGTTCCATTGATGATTGTTTTAGATAATTATGCTTATTTAACATCTTGGTTTTAGAAGTTATTTTAGAAGGTTTCTGGGAGTCAATTACGCTTGAGCATGACATTTCATCCCCGGATGGATGGCCAGATGGATAGGACCATTCGGGTTATAGAGGACATGTTGTCAGCCTACATCTTGGACTTTAGTCGTAGTTAGGAGGATAACCTTCCACTAGTGGAGTTTTGGTACAACAATATCCACCATTCCACCATTGGTATGGCACCATTAAAAACTCTATACATGAGATCCTATAGGTCACTGCTTTGTTGGACTGACCCAGTACAGTCATCACTTATGGGACTGGAGTTGGTGCAAGCTACTAATGAGAAGGTGGAGATCACCTAAAATTAGATGAAGACTTCACTGATCTAGCATAATAAATATTCCAATAAGATACGGAGACCCTTGTAGGTCTATAACAGAGACCATGCATTCTTTTAGGTCTCACCTTAATGTGGGTTGCAGAGATTTTGTCGGGACGACAAGTTATCTCCAAGTTTCATCAGATCTTTTTAGATACCTTGTAGAGTTAGCAAGGTGGAATACCACCAAGATATAACCCTACAGTAGTACCGAGTACACGATTCCTTCCACATGTTGCAGCTGAGGAGGTACATGCATGACACATCACACGTCATCGGCTGGGGAAATCTAGACAATGAGGATGGAGTGAATTTTGTTAAGTACCTAGTGGATATCGAGGTTTGACAAAATATAACCCTTCATGGGTGATAAATTCACTTAATGCATGTCTGGTGGTAGCATGAGAATCTCTAGGAGAGCACATGGGATAGGGAGGCTCTGATTCATGCATAGTACCCACATCATTTCGAGTAGCCATGTTTTTGGTTTTTAGGGATGTAAAGCCCTCGGGTGGGAAGAATGTAATGTCCTAGATATTTTTTGTGTATTATTTTAAATATTATATGGAATTATTTTGAGACTAGGCACTGAGATGATGTGTGATTCCAAGGCCCAGTGTGCCCAGAATAAATGTTGGAAAAATATTAAACATTAAACAGCACACATGAGCGGTTTTCATTAAAAGAGGAATAACTTCCAAATTGGTGCCCATATCAGAAATATAAGGGAACCATTTAATTGAGAGTATAAAATTTACCCTAGGAGGGGCCTAACATTGGTCTATGTGGGCTAGCTGTGAAAGTTAGTTTTTAGACGTTTAATAAACAAAATAAATTTTTAATTTATTTTATTTTGACATTATGTTGATGTAGTGACGTATCCTTTTAATTGATCCTTATCAGGAAATTTAGTTTTATCACTATAACCCTAAAATTCCTCTGAGATGTGTCAAGGAACCCTCTTGAAAAATGGTGATGACAGATCAAGTGGATCGTGGATCATTGGACCAACGAAGTTGGAGGATCTTGTCAATGACGGAAACACAATTGTTCTTCATGAATGATCGATCCAAACTCCAGGTAGAATGTTTTTTTTTAATTTTCCATCCTATTTTTAATATGATATGAATTAGGATCAATTAATTAAACAAAAATTGAAACACACATCATCAGTAGTCTTAAATTAAATGGAAATGTTTTCTCTTCATTCATCCTTATAATGAGAAAGAATTGAGGTCAACATGAACAAAGGTTGAGGTTCAATCCTTGGGTGTTCCTTGTGATTTTCCCTCCCCCATTATATTCACTTTTGTTTTTAGACCCTCATGGTCATAGTTTGACTTGTTGGGTGGTTGCAAACATGATCGGAACCCCGGTTTGAAGGAAAACCAAGAAAGAAGGCTGGATCCGTGTAGATCTGGTCCTCAAGAACCAATATCTACAATAGTTTTTGGTTTTTGGACACTGGAGGTGGACTGGTTGTCCATGGAGGAAACCAACAATGTGGGTCTGGTGAGACGAGGCAGTAGTGTGTGGTGGTGTGGATCGATGGCGTGTGGTGGCATGGATTGGAAGTTGGAGGCGGTGGTTGGAGGCGGCTAGAGGTGGCAGCCGGAGGTGGCTGGAGTTGTGGGGATGGATCGAAAGAGATGTGTGGGATCCATAGGGGATTCAGAGGCCAGAGTGAATGTAGCGACTAGAGCCATGTGGTGAGGTGGTCACAGGGCACTGTGAGGTCACAGGATGCGACCGAGCGACCGTGTGGGACGTGGGCCAACAAGGCAGATCAGAAACAGAGGGCCAGAGTGGGTCAGTGGGGTGCGACCAAGTGGTAAAGTGGTCCAGTGCTCAGGCAATCTGAAGTGGGTCGGGCCGGGCAGATAGGACTGGGATAGGTGTATAGGGTTAGGCCAAACAGGTCGGACTTAGGTTTTTCCACGACCCAGTAAACCCCCCTTCTGAATATTCAAACCCCCATATCTTTCAAATCGTACATCTGATTGATGAGTCATCTATGGCGTTGGGACCCTGAAGATGATATGGTCCATTTGAGACCTATGGTCGGTTTTAACTTGGACATAATTCTAGTGACATGATCCGTTTACATGGAAAGTACCCGGGGTCAGGGGACATGATCGTTGTGACTACTACTACTCATCGTGCACCCTCATTTTCTACATGGGTTGATTCTCTCGTCCACTATATCTTGGAAAAGTTTTTTTAGGGTTAGTTCCCTTTATATTTTACTTGATGGTTTGTTGGTATCATTTCTTACTCGCAATATTATGATACCTTCGTCATGAATTCTAGGATAGAGTTTTTGGAATCCACTGAGAGGCCCAAAGTAGATCCTTTATTCCTTCTTCATTCCCTAGGTAGATTCTTTGGTATTGGCATGACCAACATCATCGGGAATCGATCATCTACTTAGCGGGTTAATCTATATATAGTTCTTAGTATCACCCCATGGACCTGTTTGTGATCCTCCTCTGATGTGTCACATCTCTCTTCAGATCATTTAGCGTATCTCTCACTCATGATGGTTTCTGATGAACAACACTTCTTGGATGGACATCATCAGTGCTATCAGACTCAGGAGTGTGTTCTCTCATATGTGTGCTTCATTGAATCTTTTAATGGAATCTATATTGATGGTATGCAATGGTTATTAATTACTTTAGGATATGTGGTATGTTTTTAGTATATCTGGATATTCTTGTTATATGTTATAGAAATATCCTTGTGTAGAGCTGATTTTATCTTTCCCTAGTGTATTGCTTTGTGGTTTTAGGGTGTCCAACTGAGTATTTTTATACTCACCCCTACATAGGATTTTACCACACACATCATGTCTTGTGTAGATGAGTGACTTTTTGACCGAGTCTAGGGTGTACAAGACCGAATGGATCCTTGTGAGATCAAACAGACCATGGCGTTCCTATAGCTTTAGATAGTATCCTCGGTACGTTTTCTTCAAGTAGGGTTTTCAACAGATAAGTTTTAGGAACTTGTTTAAAAACTTTCTTTTTCGTGGGATTGTATTCTAGCCTTGTTTACTATCTATAACTTTCACTTTTGTACTCTGGTAGTGGGTTATAGTGGTTTTCATGCATTATTTACTTATGGTTTTTACATTTCATCCTTTGTGGCTTGCGGATGTGTGTGTTCATACATGTACTTGAGGCTAATGTCTCCCATTGTTGTGACATGCCTACTCAGTTCTATTCACCAATCTATGGACTATTAGAGTTGGGCTGGGGGTATTCACGGCATGGGCCCCTCTTGGAAGGGTTGGGACATACATAAAAGACATTTTTCTGATGTAATTTTTTCCAATGATTTTTTTATTTTTATATTAAATTAATTTCTACCAAATCTAGAAATTGAATCATTAAAAATTATTTCCATATTTGGAATCTTTAGGGCCAAATTTTTTAAATAGATAAATTTTATTTTTTATCATAATTAACAGTAATAAAATTAAATTCTTTTTACTATATTAAATTCAAAATGGGTTAATTGGGCTTGAAAAAATGCGATAATGTTTCAAATTCATTCAAAAACCTGACCTTATTTCATTTTTTGTGTTTAATTATCCATTAATCATATATACATTTAAAATATTATATTTTATATACATTTAACTTTTATTTTTACATTTATAATATTATGTAAAAGAAAAAGTCAAAAATGTCACTTTCTTACTTTTATTATCTGTAGTATTTTGTGATTAAGATAAAAAATAATTATTTTTACTTCTAAATTAGTAGGTTAAATATGCATTAGATTTTTCATCATGTTAATTAAATTATAATTCTATGTGATGAAGTTGTCATCTTAATTGGTTATGAAACTCAGACACTACACTTCTGTATGTAGTAAAAAAATAAAGTAAATGACCGTAAAAATTCTAAAAGTAATAATTTTGGGTTGAGTTAAAGTGTCCCATAAATTTATAAGATAAATAATAAATATTACATATATTTTAATGTTTTTTATTTGGATTAAATTTCTATCATGTAGTTATAAATTACAAATAATGTGAATAGTTATTCATATTAAATGAATAATATTTTATGTTAAATATTTTCTATTAGTTATTAAATAGTCCTAAAAATATATAAATAAAATAATTATTATGATAAATCATAAAAAATTTCAACTATTTTCCATTTATGATCTAAATTTGACCATATATGTAAAATTATAATCATTTTATATTGAAATGTAATTACTAATGTTAAGGTTAAATTTGGTAAACCAAGGGGTTAAAATAAAATAATAGGTTTAAAATGATATATAAACATATAAATTTTATATTTTATTACTATATTACTATATTAAATTATTTATTATAGAATTCATATCATTTTGGAACCATTATACTTGATTTAAACACATATTATATTATTATATTTCATTTATTTCTAAAAATGATATTGATGATTTTTTATAATAAATAATAATTAGTTAAATATTTAAAACTCCTAAAAATCATAACTTCATATAATTGAATGTAATATGGTTAAAAACATCAACCATGTTCATTTATGGTACACATGTCCTATTATAATAACTTTATTTAAACATAAATAGTAAAAAACATTGATATCGTTGTAATTTTCAAAAGGGTTAATGACATGTAAAAATAAATAGTTAAGGGAGAAAAATCCCATAAAAGTTTCCAAAAATTATTATATGGGTTTATTTCGACCCAAAATCAACTTTTATTAGAATTATTTCAATTTGTAACAATTTTTCATTGAAAATTAATTGATATAAATTTAATACTGTAAGTAATTCCAAGAGTTTCACTCCCCTCAATTATAAAATAGAACCCCTTATCCTATCTTCCTTATACATTTTTAGTTTTTATATCAGAAAATACCAATAATAATACATTTATTTATTCCTTCACTATTTTTTATATCTTCTTGTCTTCTCAAAACAACATCCTCTAGAGGCTTTTGGAGTGATCCAAAAGTTGTTTCTTAATAAAGGTGTATATCAATTAATTAATCATTTTTACATTTATTTATTCTTATACCACATATAAATCAATAATATAAATTAAAAAATAATTAATTTAGTACCTTGAATATTATGAATTTTTCTTATTATTATTTAATTACAAATATCCACTTTCTTCCTATCTATTGAAAAATGTTAACGTTGCTTGTGTGTGTATATGGACTACCACCTCCACGAAGAGAATAGATTCATTTCCTATTTACATGGCTAGTAATAAGGATAGATTTATAAAATATATATGATTTATATTATATAAAAATGATCCTATAAAGGTGAATTATTATTTATCTTTTCTTTATTCCATACTCCAAAAAGTGAAAATCGTTTACATGAATATGTACATTCTATGATCTCCATGAATGATGCAATTAATTTGTCAATATCTATCATTTATGGATGAATCTATATATATATATATATATATATTATATTTATATCATAAATAATATTTTGGGGAATATAGAACCATGATCAATTTAAAATGACCAGAACTGCCAAACCCAAACTCTCATGAATAATGAAACAGTTGACATGATAAAAAAATGATTTTAATAAGGAATTATTAATTAATGGGTGTTGAAATGTTACAAGTGGATCATATATGATATAGTAAATATTCTAATTACACTACTATATAATTATGCCAAATTTTTATTTACTATAAATGTGGTTAAATATCTATCGAATCAAGTCAAACTCGAGGTAATGGATTTATGTTACAATCTCATTATTTATTAGGATTGTTTATGATTATGATTATGATAATTAAATTTTATGATCTACCTATCATGAAACGATATAATTTTATATAACTATGGTTATCACTATATATTTCATATTTTCCTTCCTTTTTCCTCTAATTAAGAACTCAAGAGACCTATATAATGATTTTTAATGGAAATAAACATTATTTTCACTTTAGCTGAAAATAATTTTTCTTCAATATCCCATATTTCTAAAATTCTATTCAATAATTTTTTTAATATAATCTTTTGGTAAAATAATGTCACTTTTACACATGAATGAATTTTTACAAAAAAAATTACTGAATGGAGTATTCTTTTTGTTCTATGAATATAGAACTTTTAATTTTTTATCAAAAATATGAATGAAATCCTTGTTTTAACTTACATGTTATGAATGAAATTGTATACCATCATGATAGATCAATTATATTAAGCATACATCGCATTTTTTCAAGTATACTTTTCAATAATATGTTCTCAATTATATTTTTTAAATTTTTATATTTAAAAGACGTTATTTAATAGTTAAAAGGGTTTTTTCTACAATAAATTTTACAAGTGATCTTTTATGTGCATTTTCATAAATGTTTTAATCCATTTATGTTACTTATTCATTACTAGTGTTATGCCCAAATGGACAAAAGGCCTTCTTTTTATTCATTTTTGATAATTCCCATTTTAAGGGTTGAAGGGGAACCCTTAAATGGACCATAGGCTTCATGATGTTACATGAAACAAAGGTATTAGAGGAAATCATCAAAACTATAAATAATTGGAACTTCCCCTCCCCAAAATCTTCATAATTATGTTAGCTATATACCATATCATGGTTGTTTTACTAAGCTTCCCATGCAAGCACAGGCTGGTCTTGATGGCATGTGTCATACCCTCTCATTCTTCCAAATTTGTTAGTTTATGCTCTACTGAATGCACATTCTCTATATCCTCATCTAGATCCTACTCCTTGTTGAGTATTCCTAGTCAATTAAGTGAAATTTCATGTGGGTTGAAGTCCTTGAGGTGGCCCAGAAGTATTGAAGTTTATCGAAGGCCTTGAGATGGCCCAAAGGCCTTGGGTGGCCAGAAGGCCTTGAAGTACCCAAGGACCAAACTGGTGGCCCAAAATCCCAAATGGGTGAATAGTTTCGGCTGCTACATTACTAAAAAAATACTTTCTATAGTACTGCTACTGTAACCCAAAAATATGTCTCCACCCAGATTTGATCTCAGGTCTCTTGGATGCACTTATCGTGTCCTCACCAACTAGGCTGAGGTTCTTGTACCATTACTACTGCTATAATAAATTGATACTATCCTTATTCTTTCTTTTGATGAATTTTTATTTTTATTATTACATTTTTATTAAACCTGGATATTTTTCATAGGTTATTTTATGATGAAATTTCAAAAATATCATGAAACTTGTTTCTATTCCACTGGTTATGTAATATGATGAATGATTTTTCATCTTTTGGAACACCTATGAATGGATTATTATATTGTGACTAGTGTTCCTAGAATTATGTATCCATCAAATTAATTGTGTAATAATGGATATCTCATGATATAATAATAACTATAATGAGGTTTTAACCTTATTCTGTAATCAACTTTATCCACAACTATAGTTTTGGGAGTGAATATTCAAAAAGGATGTGATGAAATGGGGATGAGCCCAAAAACCTATGATATTCTTAGATGTACTCCACGAATAATGAAATTATTTACTATTCTTGTGTATATTCCACAACCTTATGTATTATTCCAATCTTATGATATCATATATCATGCTCTTTGATTCCTTAATGACTTGTGTCTTATAAAATATCATGCATTATTACATGACTCAATATTTTTGTCTATGATATGAAAGGTATAGTTTTCAAATGTAAATATCATTTCCATTTAATTTTATTATCATGTTATTCCAAATTGGTCATTGTTATCTCCATTATGTACCTTTACTGGGCATCTAATCTCACCCATTTATTGTTTTTCATTTTGTATATTATGATGAAAATTTTTAATTATTATATGTCTATGATGGTTGTTAGTTTTGAATATCAATGTAGGATATGATGTCAATCACTAATGAATAATTTTTTTATATATCAATGTTTCCAATGAAACTAAACCTATAAGATAATGAATATACTATAAAAATATATATTTAATATTCATCAAAGAAGATGTAATATTTATGTATGATATATATGGGTCACTATAGTTAGTACTATTTTAAGATTAAATTAATCATTAGATATTAGGATTATAAATTTTTTTTGAAAACCATTATGATATGATAAAGTATAGGATAACATCCAAAAATTTTGGTAAGATATTGATTATGAGGTATCCTTAGAAATTAATTTATATTTGGAAACTACTATTGGAAGTGGTTTTGGAATAGATGCATCTATAGGTAATAATACGAAAAAAAAATATTTTTTTGATGTATATCTTGGCCATTATTCTGATGCACAGTATGTATTCCCTTATTGTGTATATTTTTTTACACTCTTTGGGGATATTATTTCATTAAATTTCATTTTACTTATGAACCCATATAAAGTATTTAAATAGATGATAACTAAAGATAGACTAGATGAAACCTAAGGTGTCATAGAAAGAAAATAATGTGTCATTATTTATACACCTTTTGAATTATTTCTAATTTTTATATGGTTCCTCATTATTAATATTATTTCTCACAGTATACATTTTAGGATTAGTCAATGGCTGGAACCTTAATATTTCATGTTAATACATTATGTGATGAACAATCTAATGATTTTATTCATAAGGAATCAAATGAAACATGGGATTGACGGTGAAACCATGTGATTATGAAAAAAAATCACATTATATATTTAAAAATCTCCACATGGGTGATTTTCATAACACAATTAATGAGAGAAAAATAGTTTTTCGGGAATAAAATGAAGAAAAGAATATTCAGCTTCCTACATGTCATATATGTGGGAATAAGAACTCGTGGAAATGTCTTATAGGAATGAGAATATTTTTATGTTTGAAATAGAATATAATAAAGAAATTAATTATAATGTAAAAATAAATAGTTTTATATAGGGAAATTAACTTCTTCATAAGGAACCATATACATTTCAATGTCTTATGTGTGTGTAATATGGGATTTATTTGAGCCAATGCCCCAATCCAACGGTTTATTCTAAGACCAAGGAAGGATATATTCAATGAAAGTCATTTAAATGAAATGATTTAAGTTTTCATGTATTAAGATTTTATAATTACATTTTCAAAGTGTTATAACATTTATATTTTTGATATAAGTATCATCTAGGTATTATTCTATATTATTTTTTCTTCATGTATTTTAAAACATACATCAAATGGTAATAATAACCAAGAAATATGATTTAGTGGTATGTAGAAAATGTTCAGTTTATATTAAGTGATGATTTAAATTGATGATGTAAATGGAATAGTATTACTAACCTTGAAATTAGTTTTTGATTTGATAAAAATTTGATTTATCTCATCTTTTATGATGTTTAATTAATTTTTGGATTTTTTGGATTATATTCAACAGTCTATGATATTATTTCATGAATAAGGATCTTCTTAATTCTAGGAATCATGTTTTTTTCATGGAGGTTAACATAAGATTTATTGATACCATTATGGGTTTATAAGTTTAAGGTTGATCATAAGTACAATAGTCATAGATTCCCTTTTTGAGTTTCAAATTGATGGTTTTTTAGGTGATTTTAAAAAACAATCTATGTTTTATGTAGAATGATATATTTAGTATTGAATAACCATTTGGTTCTGTATATGCTTTTATGTTAAGTTAATTATGGTCTATTGGATTATGGGATATTGATAATCCTGATGGTTGAAAATTGATTCCTTGAAAATGATATATTTTAGGAGATATCAATGTTCAAGCTAAGGAATAACATTCACGTTATTATATAAATTTGATTCATGATATATTGGGGAAGTTAAATGAATTATAATATTATATATCATTTTATCATGGTGTATAAGGATATTTAATGAGATTATCTATTGGATTGTGATATATGTAATGTCTAGGATTAATATGTGATTTAAAATGAAATATTATTTGTGAATTTTGAAATTAAATTTCTGGGGATATAAGCAGAATAGTATGAGATAACATTTGAGGTTAAAAAATTGTTTACTATTTTTTATTGAGGTTATCTAGGATGTAGGGTTATTTATGAAATTATATAAGTGGAACCATTTTTATTATTAAGGAAATTTTGGACTTAAATGTATTAATTAAACATATAAAGGTTTATACATTATAGAAATTATCATAAAATTTCCTAGACATTTATTTTTGGTTAATATTTAATAATAAAAGGAAACTCTTTATATCCTTTTCTAAATTATGAAGTTGATTTTTTTGATTTGGGCATGAAAAACACATCTAGAATACAAATAATTTAGACAAAAAGATGATATTGTGGTGGAAATATATCTAAGGTAAAATTATACTTATAAATATAATAAATTTCCTTATGTTCTTAGTATAGATTGTAAATGAATTCCTCAACCCTTAGAAAAAGATCTTTAAAGAGAAATGTTATCCCATTACATTTTTTTCTGATGAATCGATAGTCTTTTTCACACCTCATTGGTTTATGTTTTTTTGGTCATTAACAATATTCAAATCATTCATATTATTATGATCAATGTTCTCTATAACTCTCAATAATTATTAGGATATCATATTTTTATCTGTGAATATATTTTCATATTCCAGTAATGTTTACCTATTTAGAAACCTAGTTATGTGTTTTTTTAGATGACCTTTGTATTTCCCTTTCCCTCCTTTCAAGAGGACGGTTTATTAACCCTTTTTATGATGTGGGTTTTCAAAAAATGAATTTTAAAATATAAAACTATTTATTACTGAGAAAAAATTTTAAAATTGTGCATATGAAATTTGTTAAATGGGGTGAGAATTTGACATAAAGAGATTTTAAAATAACACTATGTTTTCAAGTGTATACAACATGAAACACTGAGATTAAACTTACCAAAAAATATTAGTATTTAAATGTGGTCATTATAATATATCCATTTAATTTGAGGTTATTAATATTAATAACTACATTATGAACTATAAATAAAATTCCTACAAAATTAAAATTGTATTTATTGAGTCTTGGGAAATAAAAACTCAATTTTTAATAATGTATTTTTATTAATCAAAATAAATTTTAATTTACTTTTGTGAGATAATATTATTATAAATTTTTTGAACATTTAAAATTTTTAATTTATAAAAACATATTAATTAAAAAATAAAAATATCAAAATTAGGTTTTGGTGAAATTATGGGATTTTTTTGGAAAAAAAATTAGTGAATATTGAGAAATATCTATTTTTAATGAACACTTTATTTTTTATACAAGCATTTAAAAAACATCATTTTTTAAAAAAATTATTCAAGATAAAATCAATTCTCTTATATTTTTAATAATTCATTTAAGTTCATTTGAATAAATTTTATTTATGAATTTGGTATAAGAACATTTTTAAATGTAAAAAGTAATTTTTAGGGAAAACTCATTTTCGTTGTGCATTTTGTTTTTGTATTAATTTAATTTCTAAAACTTATATAAATTGAATTTATAAAAATTTAGTTCAATGTTTTTTAAATAGTCCCCTTTAATTTTTTTCATTATGAGGAGTATCCATAGTAAATTTTTTATTACCATAGTAAATGTGAAATATGTTAATTACAGCTTAATCTAATGTGATAAGGATTCAAATTCATTAAAACACTTTAATTTTTTTCATTGAATTATTTTATTTCATTCATAATCATCCAAATATAAAAAATATGAACTTTACATTAAAATATTATTTTTAACTTTATAATATTTATGTAAGTGATCAAGCAAAAAATGACACTTTCTTTATTTTATTATCTTTTATATTTTGTGACATCATTAAAAACAACATATATTATATTATAAAAATTTATTTAAATGTTGAATAAGTTTTTTTCATGGTTATCTATTTTTTATTTTAAGTGGTGATATAGTCACATTAAATACTTAGGAAATGTTGACACGACACTTGTGCAAGAAGTAAAAAAATCATGTAAATTATTTTAAAAACTCTATAAGTAATATTTTTTTATCAATTTAAAGTTTCAAAACAAAATTTAAAAATATTATTACATATTATAGATTTTTAAAGGTTTATAGTCAAATTCAATTGTTTTCGTGTTGTTTTCAAAGTTAAATTATGTAAATAGTTTTTAAAATAACATTAATTGTGTTTTATATTAAATATTTTTTATAAATTTCTTTAAAAATAATAAAAATATTGATGAATAAAATTTTAATGATAAATGTTATAAATTTTCATCTATTTACCATTTATGATCCATTTTTTAGCTTATATTTAAAATTATGACCCTTTACTATTGAAAAAGGTCATTTCTATAGTTAGGTAAAAATTGGTTAACTAAAGGGTTAAACTAGAAGATAAGGTTTAAAATGATATCTAAAAAAGTCAAAATTTTATTATATGAATATATAATGGCCTTATATTATTTTTATTATATGTCATATAATTTTGGTACCATTTTACAAGAGTTAATCACATGTTATATTATAATATTTCATTTATTTCCCAAAATGACATTAATGAAATTTTATAATGAATAATATTTTATTAAATGTTTTTAAAATAATTAAAAACCTATACTAAGACTAGTAAATATAATATAGTGATAAATATAAATCATGGTACATTTTTTAGATATTTTTCATTTTATACTAATTTTCATGACCCTGAAATAATAAACAAAATTAATATCATAGTATTTGTCTAAGTGGTTGACTAAGGATTAAAACAAATAGATAATGGTGAAAACATAAAACAAAAACATGTCAAAATTTTATTGGATGGTATTATTTCAAATAATAACAGTCATATCATATAATTATACCAAAATTGTTTCTTTTATCAATGAAAATTAATTTATATTAATTTAATAGATTAAGTAAATCAAATAGTTTCCCTCCCCTCACTTATAAAATGGAACCTCTTATCCTATCTTCCTCATACATTTTTTATATTTTAATAATACCCAATCCCAAAAACAACACCATACTATATTACTTACACATGTCCTATATTTTTTTCTCTTTTCAAAACCCATCATTTCTAAGCTTAAGGTTTAAGCCAAAATAGGTTTCTCAACAAAAAGGTATAAATATTAACAAATCATTTTAAATTTTATTTCTTATTACAACTCCTACAAATATATAATATCCATTATAAAATAATTAATTAATTATCATAAATATATTTTATTATTTTTTTGATAATTTAATGAAAAAATATCCACCTTCTTCCCATCAATTGAAAAATGATAACGTCACCCATACGTACGTGTGGACTACATCCTACCCAAAGAGATGTGATTTGTTTTTTTATTAGATGTATGATAATAAGGAAAAATATAATGAATGTATATGTGATATATATGTTGTAAAAATGGTCCGAAATTTTGTTTTAATATTTATTTTTCTCTTTTTTCTATTAAAATTAAAAATTACCATTTTTTGAACATATGGTCTACCATCTCCCTGAACGGTGTAATCCATTTCTATATTAAAATTTATTATGGATGAATATAAATATATATATATATATATAATATAATTTATTTATATCATAAATATAATTATGGATATTATGTAACTATTATAAATTTAAAATGACTCAAACTACCGAACCAAAACTCTAATAAAAAATGAAAAAAATAACACATAGAAATGAAGATTTAAACAAGAAATTACTAATAAATAATTATTTAATTATTATAATTAGAACATATATAATACAATGATTATGTAAATTAATTATATATATAATTATAATAAGATTAAATTTTTTATATAATAGCATAATTTTCATTCGAATCAAGTTGAATTTGAGGTTTGAATTTTTTGTTACAATCTAATTATTTATTGGGATTATTTGTGATTAAGTTTCCTATGATGAAATTTCATGATCTAAATCTCAATAAACTAATATAGTTTATTAACCTCTAATTATTTCTATAAATTACATTATTTTCCTTTATTTTCCTCTCATTAATATTTCATGACATTGATAGAATATTTTTTCAAGGAAAATTTACATTATTTCTCTATTCTATCAAAAATAATTATTCTTCCATATATAAGTTTAAAAAAATTATTTCAATAATTTAGTTATTATTATTGTATGATTTAATAAATTAATTTTCTACCCATGTTTTAATTTTAAGAAAAAATTTCAAAAGGGATCTTCTTATCATTTTTTAAATGTGTAAATTTTGAAATTTTACAAAAAGAATGAAAGGAATCGTTGTTTTATCATATGTGGAATAAACTAAATTCCCATCCCTCAGGACCACTTAATTATTTTAAGATTCCATTATAATATTGATAGTTTCTTTTCAATTAAAATATTCTCTATAAAAATTTTAAAACTTATATAATTTGAATAAGTCATTTTATAGTGAAATGGGTATTTTCCTCAAGAAATATTCCATGTGATATTTTAAAGGCATGTTCATCTAAGATAACATCCTTTGATGTTACTAATTCACTACTGGGGATATGATCCAACAATACCATCCGTATTTATTCTCTATATGGTTAATTATTTTGATAATTATATATTTATGTGACCCATATATATTCCATGGGTTATGTTATGATGAAATTTTGAAATAATTAGGAAACGCATTTCATTTCCATGGTTTTTGATATATGATGAATTATTTATAATCTTATGGAACACATATAAATGGATTATTATTATGTCTTAGTTGGGGCTAGAATTGTATATCCCTTCAATGATTTGGTTAATTATGTTAATATCATGAGTTAATAAGGATTAGAATGGGGTGTGATCCCAGTTTTGTAAGAGTCATGGTTCACTATGATAGTCTTGGGAGTAGAAATTGATTAAGAATTTTATTGAATGAGGATTGAACCCAAACCAATATTATTGTCTTGTTAGTGTGTCTTGACAAAAAACTGATTTTCTATTTCTTTCACCATTCCACAAACTTATGTCTTATGATAATTTTATTTTCTCATATCTTATTTTCATTGATTATACTGTGACTAATGTCTTATGAATTACCATAACTTATACAATGACTCAATATTTAGTCAATAATATTATGGTTATGGTTGTAAAATGTTAAGCTCATGTCTAGATATCCTTATTTTAATGTTATGACTAAATAATCATTGATTTTTCCCTTTTTACCCATGTTGTACATCAAATCTCACCCTTTTTTATTTTTTATATTCCCTAGGTTATAATGAAATTTTTTCACTAAGATATGTCTAAGAAGGGTTTTAATTATGTGTATCATAGTGGTAGATGATGTATAACTTTTCTGAATACATTTTTTATGTATCCAAACATAAAAGATTCCTAAAACTAAACCACTCAAGAGTAGATCTTAATGTTATGTGTTGAATATTATTATAATAATATTTAATATTAATGAATAAAAATATGGGTTTCTATAATTCCAAACATAGAAAATATTTTGAGAGAATTCACTATGGATTTAAAAAGGATTATGGATCAACAAATTCCTTTGGATGAATTTTCCTATGACTATAGAAGTCACAAGAGATCTAAAATGGATACTTATGAATAAATATATGAAAAAAGTTCATGAACCCATAATGGTGGGATGATTTGGGGATGAATGATATTATTACCTCAGTAATATGATGTAATGGAAAAGAATGTTAGAAACATTCAGAAACACATCAGGGTATATCAAAACTAGTAGAAAATTTATGTCGATAATCTTCATTCGGATATATAAATTTATGTTGGTAATAATGTGATCTTATGGATTTCTCCTTGGAAAAACGTTTGGATGTTTGTTATAAACGGAAAAATAAACCCATGTTATATATGTCCCTATGATATTATTAATCACATCTAGGTGGTATATTATCACATGGAACTTCTTATAATCCTCTATAATGTTAATGATATTTTCTATTTATCTATTTTGAGAATATATATATAAGATTATTCATAGGTACTAAACTAAAAGGTCATATCATTAGATCATAATCATTATTATGATAATTAAAAAATAAAAATCATTGATCATAGAGATAATTCAATATGGATCATGAACACTCACCCAATTAAGGTTATTTAGGAATTAGAAAATTGAGGGAGTAATTTGTGAACCCTAGGATTTGAATATCCATAGGTATCCTCGGTTTTTTATATCGTAGCTACACACTTTTGAGGTGAAAATTCTTATAAGGGTGGTAGAATGAAACGCCCTAAGCTATTCGAATATATTTATCTTTATTAAATAAATGTGTTTGAGAAGACATGAAGAATTTATCTATGAAATTATTTTAATAATTCTATGACTTTATAAAATGTGTAAAATAATATGGTAAGAAAACTAAATATAATTTTGGAAAATATTTTCAATTTATCATAAGAAATACTATTGATCCAAAATAAACATTTCAAAATATTTAGATTACAAGCATTTTATTTTTAATTTTTTTTAATTAATTCAAATTATTTAAACTATAAAAATTTATTTCTCACACATGTATAAAATTAATAATTTGTATATCATTTTATTATAAATGAAAATGAATGCTTTTGAATGTAAATACAGATGTTTTTCTAAAACCTACATTGTACTACATGTTTTTATCATAAAAAATAAAACGAATAATTATTTAAGAATGATGATAATTAAAAATATTATATAATATATTCTATCAATTTTATTATTATTTAGTTAATGTTTATTAATAGTATAGGAATGATAATAAATTTAGTTTTATTCTTAAAAATTCATTTTCCTAAAACAAGTTTTCATTATATTTTTCATGATAATTTAAAAATTAATATCTAAAAAGATATAAATTTAATAGGGTAAAATTGGCTATATATTTTTAATAATAATGTAAAAATTTATAAATGAGTCCACTTTCATTTTTGGTTATAAAAAATTGTGACTGTTGAAAAAAATCATATTACTTAAGCATTATATGTGTTAATGAGGGGGTTAAAAAAGATATGGTTTAAAATATGACAGAAATATTATTGAATTTAATTTTATGATGATATTTTGACATTATATTATCTTATCTTTAATCCACTGAATATTTCGTCCCATATTCACATAAATATGACTTTATTATATTTTAATTTTTTTAGTATTTATAATAGTTCCACTCACCAAACTTATAAAAGAGAACATCATATCTTCACTTATTAAAAATATGTAATCCCTATAATTAGAAAAATCCCTAAAAAATATTATTAAATGACCCAACCCACAACATCCTATATATTCTATTCTTCTTCAAAGACTATCCTTTAATGGCATACTATGCAAGACAATGTTAGTTTTCCAAATAAGGGGAAATTTTATTTACCTACCGTTTTTGTGTTTCTTTATTAATTAACCTCTTATAAATATTATATAAAAATGTTAAGATTATTACATAAATATTATTACTATTATTAAATGTTGTTATGTTCATGGTAAAACCATTTTCTACTGCATTTCCATCTTATGAGAAATGGTAATGTCATTCGTGTGTATTTTTTGGCTACAACCTCCAATGAAGCGATGTGACATATTTTTCACATTTTCTATATATGACTGGTGATATTGGTTGATTCATTTAATATATATGATATTTATTATATTTTTATAAATATGGAATGATATATAATTATCTATATTTCTTTCCTCCAATTCATTGTAAAATGAAAACATTACTCATGTGTGTGTACCGACTACTATCTTCATAAAGTGATATAATTAATTATACATCAACATATTTTATGAATTCTTATAATATTTTATATATAGAATAAGTATGGTAAATATAAAAATATTTTGATTTTATATATGATAAAACAATACAAAAGGTGTAGTACTCAACCCATCATACCAAAACATCCATAGGAAATAGAACAATTATCACACCGAGGTTTATTTTCAAGAAGAATTGTTAATAAATATGTCATTTTAAATTATATGTAAATATTATATTGTAATATGTTTATTAATATTTTAATATTATTTAATTATTATAATTATAAATTTATTATACAATTTCATATTAATTTGTATTCAGAATGTTACGACTACAGTTAAGGGTTTATGTAATAATAGCATTTATTTTTTATATTGTCTATATTAAATTACCATTAAGGGGAATTATACGATACATATATTTTGAAACAAACATATTTTCTTATCCTATATTTATTTTTATGGGATTTTATTTTTTCATCTTCATATCTCCTATTTTTTACTTAATACATGTGAGGAAAGTTTTTTATGAAAATATGAACTTATAAACTCTTTAGTCAAAGATCACTTTCTTACGCATATATATTATTTAAATTGTTTGAAATAATGTTTATTTATATTATCTAATGATTATTTAATTTCATATTCAATTATATTTTAATTTTATTTCAATGAGTTAAAAATTAATTTTTACAATTCTTTTTTAAATATTTTATTTGTAACATTTTACAAAATGTGTGAATAATATCATTATTTTAACATCTAACATGTGAATGGGTTTTCACACTATAATAAAAGTTCTTTCTTGTATGAAACCTTTAAATGTATTCGTGGTTGTTTTCAAATAAAATAATTTCTCATTATTTTCTGATTTTTTATTTTAAATTTTATTAAAATAAATTTTTTCTTTTTTTCAAATAAACTATTAAAAATTTTAAAATTTTTCTTTTATCAATGTTAGTATATTTTAATGTTTATTATGATTAAATATGTATGAGATCTAATTATTTTATCCATGTTCTTTCTTTGGATGTCTTATAATTGTGAAATGAATGTGAAACACATTTATTTTCCATCTTTTATTCTATGATGGAATGATGAATGTTATAATGTCCTTATAAAACACATATTTATGGTTTCTATTACTTCATGGGTATAAAAATTATTATATATCCCTATAAATCAATGGGTAATGATTGAAATTTTATGATATATTATGATTTTTTATGGGGAGTGCACCCATTCTATGAATTAAAAGAGGTTAGGTAGTGAACCAAAACCAATATGAGAATTTGTACACAAACTTAATCTGGTATTTATAGTGATCCTTGACTAATGAAATGACTATATATGGTTATGATGATGCCTAAATTACTATTTCATATTATTATTCCAATAAAATTCTCTCATGGATCGTGATTTATTAATGATGATTCCTCGCTATAATGAGTCGTGAATGTTCTAATGTTGAAGAGTTATACCATGACACATGATTTATAATATATGACTTATTGATTATGAAAAAATTTAGTTATGTTCATGCACTCATATTTTTATTATTACCATATGATTTTATATGATAATAAATTTATATCTCAAATGATTAAAATTACAAATCATCTATAATCACCATTTCTTATTCCCATTTTCCCTATAACATAATGAAAGGTATTTTGTAGTAAATTTCTATGAATGGTACAATGAGAGTAGAAAATAACAGGTTATATTGAAGATAAATCAAGAAATTAATTGATTATGTATATAGTCTTCAAATACACTAAACCTTTATTGTTTTGGGATAGTATAATTATGTAATTAATTGAATATTCATCTAAAATAATGGAATATTTATATATATAATACTCAATTCACAAAATAATAAAGGGGTATTTGTCTCGATTTTATCCTATTAAAACCATTGTTCAACATACACACAAAGGTTCAATCAATGTCAAGGATAAATCATTCAGGTTTCTCAATAAATACTTCTTATTCATTATCTTCCTTTAAGCAAGTAAACGTTATATCCAAATGGTAAATAAATTATTTATTATGAGATGTAATAAACATGAAAATTTTTATATAATAAAGTAATTAATTAAAGGAAAATATCTCACTAATATCAATACCTTCAACTTATGAGTAGTCTTTGGTAAAAAAATCATTTAATTCTTAATAGTTTATCTTTGACAATATGTTCTAATTGAAAAAAAACATGGTTTCAATGAAAATATTTCTTTCTAATAATAGAAATAAATCACAATTGTAATTCATCTCAATATTATCCAACTCCTTATTCATTTTATTTATCCATTCATTAAGTTAAAAACATTAACAATTATTTATTGATCAAATGATGATGTAAGTTCTCTTGTGTTCTTGATCACCAGTTATCTTTTTTTCTGAAATATTACATTCTAGTTTCTAATAATAATTTCTTGTCACACCATAATTTTTAGATTATTATTCTTTAATTTCTCATTTAATAGAGGACCTTCAGTAGCACTAGTCAAATTTTATTCTATATCAGCATTATTTGGTTCATTTAAATATTCTTCTTCACCCTACTATTTATAGTTTTTCATGTTATTTTATTTTAAAATGAGAATATTTGTATCTTTTTCTTAACCATAAATGGGTTTATTTTCATTAATCTTAACATTAATAAAGAAAAACCAAATTTTGTGGAATATTATTTAATTATTGTTAGACTCTTCCATTAGATATGTATTTTATAAACACTATTTAATATTTTTTTCCTTAAACATTCCCAAATCAAAATTATCAAACTTAATTAATAATATACTATAAAAAAAATGATATAAATCATTGTAGGTATCTTCAATTACCAAATTACATAGATAGTTTTGTTTTATTTAGTTTACAATAAGAATCTATTCTGAATGTGAATTATTATACTTATAGACTCTAGATAGAATATTATTTTGATCCTAAAATAATCATGCATAATTATTCAAATTTAAAAACAAGATTCAATATTTTATCTCTATAACTCTATTCATCTAGTGTTTACTTGGAAACCTATAATAATTTTTGATATGATATTTGAAAATATAAGATTAAAATGAATTTTTCATGAAATACCATTAATTTATTATTCTAATAATAGTGATATAAACTCAAGTATCATTCTAAACATTTATTTTTAATATATTAGACATAACCATAACTTAAATATTATGATATTTTAACATAACATTACTCACCCTTACAAAATTTACATCGACATTAATGAAATTGAGATTACAGTTATGGTTTGATGTCTCATTAACACATATAAATCTAGATGAATTAATTTATGTGTCAATGTGGACTAAAATTATATAATTTTTTGTCTCCCTTGAACCATATTCCTATTTTTACATGATTCACAAATATCCTCTCTTTCTATATATTTTTATAGAAATCCCAATATGAAATATCTTACGAAAATCTGGGTCAGACACTATTAACCTAAATGGATACTTATTCTATAAAAAACTTTAATATCATATTTTGAAAAAATAATAATTTGAGTCACTTGAACTAATAATTTATAATTGTATATCACTGGATCATTCTTCCATTATGATGGATATTAAATAAATAAATATTTTTATGATATAATAGTTCCTTTTAACAATTAATTTATTTATATGTTCACATAGTTGTATAACAATCATCAAATTGTTCTTGATGAATGTAAAAAATATCATATCAATATATTTGAATATTTTACATTTAGTCATTATTATACGAGATCATTTAATTTTCAAGGATATTACCTTTAAAAAAGTAACTAACTCTACTAAATTATCTTCTATATTTTTCATGTTATTAGTGTCTCTAATCATGTGGTATAGAAACAACTATACTGGATGCATGATAGAATCCATTTATATAACTTTAGATATACCTCAACATAAATGGATAACTCAATATTTTATCTTTTCTGAACCTTCTCAACTCTATCATCATGCATAATATTTCCATATATTTCTTTCATACATTCATAATCAAAACTACCATGTTTTTCACAACATCTAAAAATATAATTTAGATATTCAATTCTATTTTGTGAAAAAATAATTGGTGATCATCTGTTAATATTGATCTATTCATGATTTATTTTCATATTTTATAAATTTATCCCATCAATTAATTTCATAATTTATTCAAATGAAATGAAATTTTTTAATTGAAAATATCAAACTTATACCCAAAAAATCTACAACACAATAAATTTCATTTAAAAAATAATATTTCATAAAAACTAAAAGTTTCTCTGTATAAATATTTTTGATATCCCAATAAACCCTAATAAAATTTTTTTAATTTATAGTTGGAATATATCATGTCACATATTTTTAAACTCAATTTTTAATTGATTTAGTTTGAATATGATATTTTATAAAAATATTTTATGTATTTTGTCTTTATGTCTTGTAATATTATTTAGAACATTGTATCATTTTGGGATTATGTGCTCAAAATTTTAAATAAATGTTTAGGTATGTAGTTTGAGATGATTCATCCTTTATATATACTGACATTTTATTTACTTATCACATCTTTCCTAAGGTGTTTTTAGAATCTTTAAACCTTAATTTTTCCTTTTTTTCCTCCTCATACTTTTCAATTTTTTTTAATCAAGTTTATTTAACATTTTATACTACTTTTTAGTCCTCTACCTATGAAGATTCAGATCATTAATTCTGTCACCTTCCCTTTTGGGTAATTAATAATCTAGTTAATTTTTATTTTTATCATCTTTTTTCAAAAAAAAATGTTTTAATAATTAAATTTTCATTTAATTATGAAAATCCTCATGTTTTAATTTTATCATATGTTTAGGTTATCTCTCTCAATCACCCTAATAACTATTTAAAGTAAATTCAAGTTCATAAAAATGAGACAAATGTATATATATATATAGTTTTTCATTTTTTACATCATCATCTAACTCGCTATGTTGTGATTAGTTTCCCTTCTCTTCTTGTCATCTCATTACATTTCAACTCTTCCTTATTTTCAAATTCTTATACCTCATATCATTATTTTTGGTTTCTTTCTATTTTCCTTTTGTGAGAAACTTCTTCTTCCTAATCATCTATAGTCTCACAATTATTCTTATTTCAAAAACAATTAATAATCTCCCACATTACCATAATGAAATTATTTAATGTTTGTTTTACATTTTTTACCACATTGTTTTCAAATGTTCTTTTAAATATGGAAAATTATATTTTTATACTCTTCGTTTTGTTCATCATCTTTAGAGTCGTCTGAAATTTTAGCATCCTTGTCTTTAATTTTGAGCTAATTTATTTCAATTTATTTTATATCATTCTCTATATTTATCATTATATATAAACCATGATCACTTTTATTCCCATATATATTGAGAAATTTTTTAAAATCATCAAGTGATGACTTGTTGAATCTTTTTTCTAACAAAGATGATATTTTTCCATCAACATGGTTTTGAATGTTACTCCAAAACTTTTCCAAAATTTTAAATTATTTTAATTTCTCTCTCAAAATGCTAATATTTATAATGATAACATTCACTCCTTTGAATTAGTAATAAATTGAATCATAATCAGAAAAATTAAAATCATCAAGGCTTTATTATTAGATTGTCCTTAATGATTCCAAAACATTTTGATGACCATTAAAAATATAGTCATTTTGTTCCCTTTTTCTTTATCTATTTTGAATCTTATTGTATAAACAATGTTTGATAATAACATATGAATTTCATGCCTTATATTAACATTGAATTCTAAATTTATCTTATCTATTTGTATCATGGTATCAGCATTCAAAATTTTGGTAAACCCATCAATGGTGTTATAAATAACCTCCTGACAAAGAAAATTAATATAAATACTCATATAAAACATTAATCAATGAAAATTAATACTATAAAATGTTGGTATGTCCATTATATTAATATAATTATAATATTTATCTTCTTTTCATCTAAAATAGTATATTTCAATGGGAACATGTCTTTAATTCCAATTTTAGTACTTATGCTACCTAATTTACATAAAAAGGGGTTTAAATCTGTTTCAACAATGTTTTAAAATTTTCATCAATTTAAAATATGTCATTTGTTATGGTCATGTTCCACTAAGTAATTAAAATTCATCCTCACTAAGATGAAAAAAAATGTAAATAAAAATTAAACATCACATTGGAGTTTTTTAAGGATAGAACCTAATGTGGGTATTAATATCCTTCCTATTTTAAGATCTAGTTTGAGACACATACATATAAACAATATAAAAATGTTTTTACTTGTATATAGAATTTATAATCCTTAACCCTTTAATAATTCTCCATATAGATTAATATAATGATTGATATTTATGTTATCTCTCACCAGTTTTCAAATGTTCTGAAAAAGAGACACAATATGACCTCTATAGATCCTCTAAGTGATTTGTTAAAAAATTCTAGATATTTTTTGATCTTTTATAGTTTTTTTAATAAGTTGAAATACGTTCTCCATGATCTCTATTATCAAAAAATATGATCATTTATAGAATTTAATCAGTATTTCACTAACATTATTCTCTTCTTATTCTCTATAATATTTATATTCCAGTCATTACCATTGTTTCTTTATCTATATTTCCTCTAATATTAAACCTATTTTATATTAACTCACCATAATCAATCATTATTATTTATAATAGTTGAGTTAAGGGGATTTTTTTAATTTAAATAATGTTATATTCTCATTTAATATGTTCTAATAATATTCTAAAAATATTTCTATATCCATGATTCTAATTTTTTTCATTATCTGAATTTGAAAATATATATTTAGCTCAAATAAATATTCATAATTTTTTAATTTTATATTCTTAAATACTTAGATAATATTCTTCATTTAACATACTAACAATATCACTATTTATCCACTTTTCTATTATCCCTTGGATTGTGAAATTGTTTGGTTTGATGGTGTATTTCATGAAAAATTAAAATATTTACTCATCTTTAGGCCATAAAGATTGATGGTATATTTTTTATAATATGGGATAACTTTTTCCAAAATCACAATCTATTCTTGAACCATTTTCAAAATAAATACTACTATAGAAAACATCATCCCAAAAATATCTCTTTACCTCATATTACAACATTGATACATTAACTACAATGTTACGGATTCTACAATCCCCAAATCCCCACACATTGAGTAACAATGATCAGATTCATGGAACAATATCCTTGTTTATATATTTGAGGAAACATGCCTTGAATCATGATCTACATCATTATGTTTAATCAATGAGGAAAAATAATTCATAATTAAATATAAGGTGTAAAAATAACTAATGAAAAAATTTATTCATATGTTATACCATATGATATTTTTTATATAATATTAATTTATCTTGTTACTCATACAAAATTTCTATGTTTTTTATATGCGAGATTTTTTTCACATACCCCATGTAATGAACTAACTTGGGTTAACCAATCCATACACCCTATTTATCCATTATATATTGAGGTGAAACAAAGATAACTATTACATTTGTTGAATATAACCACAAAATGACAAAGAACTAGAGTATAAAGTGGAAAGAAATAGATGTAAAAAAACCATAAAATCCATGACAAAAATAGGCTAAAACAAAAAAGTATTACAAGTAACCATGTCACCAACAATCACCTCAAACTACCCATATACATAGGTAAATATTAAAGGATAATCATATAATCTACAAGAATCCCTTTACATTACCTAGACCCTTCAATAAAACATTTATAACCTCCCAAAGGAAAAATTAGGGTGTGGGAACAATTCCTAGTAGGATACCACCATTGTATCTATATAAGGAAAAATATAAATAATTATACTACTCTATATTTTAAAAAAACTATTTTACAACTCATTTTCATAAATCCAGTTCATTTTTAAATCATTATCTCTTTGGTTTTTTATAAAATCCTTTCATATTCTCAAAGACAAAAATATGGTAAGTATAACTGATAAAATAAGGATAAAAATACATACATCGAGATGTAATTATGTAAATGAATATCAATTAAATAACCTATCATTTGATACTATGTGATATAGCTGCATATAAAAACATGTGAGAAAAAATCCATGATAAAGACAAATCATGTAATAAATAAATCACAAATAAAAAAGAACCTCATATTAAGAACTATAATATGGTAATATATACTGGAAATAAAATATCTTAAACATGAATATTTTGGTACCAACCAATATCGATTCCTTCTATAATCCATTGGTAACCCAAAGGTTACCTCCCTGTAGTGCCATCTCACTAAGGCTACCAATGCCTATTTCCTGATGCAACCAAGTTCCCATTTTGGAAATTTTCAAAATACATTTTAAAAAAAGCTCACAGTTTATAAAAAAAATTCAATCCTCTTCTATGTTTGAAAACACATTTCCAAAAATAAAACAACAAAATAAAAATTAAAACAAACACTTTGTGTGAAAAAAACATTTTTTATTGAAAATCCATTTAATTTTTTCTTTTCATTCCATGAAATCCCTTGAACCCAAAAATAACATAAATTCATGTAAAAAATAATAAAATTTTATAATAATTTTAATACATTTAATGAGTTACTCCATTTTATATAAATTGCTACCTCAAAATAGTATAAATATATCCACCTTCAACAATGGTGATTGGAAACCTAGAGATCGACCTTTGAAAGACAAGGTGCATCAAGATAATGAAATAGATTAATATAAAACACTATCCAATCAATAATATGAAACATAACCATTGTTATCACCACTTTATTAACCAATGATAATGAATTAAATAAGGAACACTTACCAGGATAGGCATACCACAACATCCCTAATGATCAATCACCAAATGACCAATGTGAAAGGAGAGGTGATCTCTAAAATCAACATGGGAGATATATGAATCAATATAGGTTGGATTCATGTTTTAATGAAATTAAATTTACATGTATAGTACCATAAAAACCAAAAATTTGGAGATTTAAAAGGTGTTTAATTATATTACTTGTCCAGTAATCCACAAAAGGCAAAAATGATGAAAAATGTGTTTCATATAATTAAAAATATAGAGATTTACCATTAAATGAATTGAACACAATTTAAATCATGTAAATATTTTAATACCTAATCAATATTTATGTAATATTCCCAGATACCATTACAGAGTGTGAAATCCCTTTACATGGTGTGTAAATTTCCATCTTATAATATTTTACCTAGATTATACAAAAAACCCCAAAGGCTACCTTTGGTGTTCTCTAAACTCTAGAATAACCTTATAATGCCTTTGAAAAAATTATACCAAGACTATATTAACTAAAATAAACATACATCCAAGAAAATTAGGTAATTTTCTCCAATAATGGCTCTTCATCCCTATGAATCCCACAAACAAAAACGAATGAACATGGTAAACAAAAAATGCAAAAGTGAGTACCTAAAAATAATAATGGGATGTTTAAATATCCCCACCATAAAATATTTCTATCCCCAAAATTTTATCATGATTCTTGATAAACTAAAAGAGAAGTATATTTTTTCCTCATCAATTATTCCCACTCCCACGTCTCATGGATACCCCATCAACACTGGCATAGTTCCCAAACTAGAGGAATCATTTTACCATACAGTTACTTATTTGAGAGATCCATCATCTAAACTATCTTATAAACCATAGTGATTTAGGTCTCAAGATAAAAATTATCCCATACAACCACATATGTATATTCGTATATATACCTCCTCAACTCAGAAACATGAAAAACGTATTGTATGGAAATAAAATGTGATGGTATATCTAACTGATAGGCCACCTTCCCTATTCATCAAACAATATAAAAGAGGGCCAAAACCTCAGTACAAACTTACCATGCATACCCAACTAAAATTTTCCTAAGTAATGTGAAACTCTTATAAGCACCAACCACCAACCTCAAACTCAATAGGCTGACAATGATGGTCTGGATAAGATTTTTGATGACTCTTTTCCGTGATCAATATCCTTTAGATCAACTACACCCTCTCCATCATATCATAAAGAAGACGCAACCCAACCAAGCACTATTATCCCAACTCTTCCTTATACAAGGGAGATCTACATGGTCACTCATAAAAAGCCTCAAATATTAATATATTAATCATGTACTGATAACAATTGTTATAGGAATATTCAACCAGTGGAAAATTATTTTTTAAATATACATCGAAATCAAGAACATGTGCTCTAACCATATCCTTAAGAACCTAGATAGCCTTCTCTACCTATCCATCTGTCTTTGAATGATATTCTATAGTCAATTTCAAATGGTAACCCATCGCCTAATTTAAAAATTTCCAAACCATGAACATAAACATTGGATCCTAGTCAAAAACTACAATAGAGGGAACCCCATTATGTCTCAATATCTCTTATACATAAAATTTCCCAAGATATTCCACTGTAATCATCTCCTTGATAGGTAGAAAATGAACCAATTTCTGTGTCGATCAATGATTACCCAAATCACATCTTTTATACTATGAGTTCATGGTGAACCAATGTTAAAATTCATAGGAATATCATCCAATTTTCAAATAGAAATGGGTAAGGTATAAAAAACTTGTAGATATAAGGTTTTTCACCTTGATTCTCTGAATAGTAATTCACTGCGATACAAAATCCACAATTGAACTCCTCATATCTGGTCACCAATACTAACACATCAAATCATGATACATCATGGTATTGAAAGGGTTAATAAACCAACAATATTGTATTCAATAGTATATCAACTCATGAGATATAGAATATATAACAATCAATATTTTATGAAATATCAATGCTTGATTGGGAGAGTGAGAATACTCGTATGAGGTCTCCCCACCATATAATATTTTACTAAAACCCTGAAACTTTGCATCAGTTGTATACTCAGGCCAAACCCAGTCATCAAATGATGACTCAATCCTCATTCAAGCAATATATACCATAACACCTACCTCTTCCTTTCCCAATATCATCTCATAAAAAAACTCAATAGAGTCCACTCCTCATCTGATTCCATCATGGCTTGTGTTAGTAGTTTTCTGATCAATAAATTAGAAGCAACATTCTCATTCCAAGTATTTTTTTCATTATCAAAAGAAAATATCATAATTTAATCCACCTAAATTACCTATCACAACTTCATAATCCTTTGAGTGAAAATATATTTCAGTCTCTTATGATTAGAATACATTATAAACCACTCCCCAAAGATATATTGATTCTATGTTTTTATTGCATGTATAACTATTACTAACTCATGATCATGGGTAATTTAGTTATTTATTAGGTTCATAATAGGTGATATCCATAGGCTACTACCTATATACCCTAAATCAAGACACATCCAAAACACATAATAGAATCATCACAAAAAATATCATAATCCAAAATTGGTGTTAAAAGAATCAAAATGGGATCCAATGTCAATATCACCTTTATTTACTCAAAATATATCTAATATTTTTATTCCACTCAACCTTTACACCCTTAGGGGTTAAATCATTCATCATAGATACACGGTTAGATATTTTCCAACAAATCGTCAAAAGTAACCATCTAACCATGAAAATATTTGGATCTCAAACACTCTTCTAGACTACTCCCAGGACATAACTTCTTATACCTTTTCAGGATCCACTGATACACCCCTCCGAGATATAGAATTCCCCATAAAAATTACTTCTTTAATAAAAAATCATTTGGAATTATTACCATACAAATAATGTTCATTCATTTTTTAAATAATGATACTTAAATGGTTTGTATGCTTCTCCTCTGTCTTTGAATACACCAAAATATCATTCATGAACATAGCATCAAAAGATTCCTAGGTCTAATGAAATATTCAGTTCATCAAAGCCATAAATACTATACAGTCATTATTTAGTCCTAATGGAATAAATCAAAACTCAAAATTTATATGTAAACTGTAATGCCCCGACCCTAGTTACCCAGATTCGGTGCATCATTGCATAATATTGGCATAATCACAAAAGATCAAGTCTGAAAGATTGATCAGTTTAGTAGCCTTGGAAGTACTAGATACATACATAAGTTTTACATTACATAAAGAAATAAAAACACATTGTGTCCCCTTTGATCACACTCATATACCTTATTTTATCCCTACAGATCAATCATAATACACTTCTTCACATTTTAGGAAAAAGAAAACATAAGAAAGGGGTGAGCTCAGATGCTCAGTAAGGATAACAATATAGTGGAAACTATCATAAATAAGCATAAACATTTAAGTCAATGTATAAGACTAAAACACAAAACTTTTAAACTTAAACTTCATCATAATATGGAAAATATAAATAAAATAATTCCATTTACTTATTCACATGGATATTCTACTATTCGAATAATCACATGTAATATCAATAGATAATTTCATAATGATGGAATACATAATGTCGGACATCATAACCACATAGTCAAGGCCTCATGCCAAGACTAAAAATAAAGATTTTTCAAGGGAATTTTCCAAGACACTAGTTTGTCTCAAAAGACCTACCGATGCATCGAGGAGCTATAGCAGGCGCCACTCATCACTTTCTAAGTCCAATGCATTCCTCATATGAAAATGTTGAAATATAACATAAAAATTCGTATTAAAACTATCATATGAAATGTCAATACTTTAACCATAAACCATTAATGGTATACAAATTTCACCTCCATAGTCAAACATATCACAAAACCTTCAATACAATATGGAAGATTGTATTATAATAAATCAACTTCAAACAAGTGTAATATCCAACAAAGTGTGTTGACATAGATGAAATCAAAACTATTTGAGAGAAATATCCCTTTCTATTTTGAAATCATTTAAAAGTCATTTAATTATAAAATAAAACATTTATTTTTAAAATATTCTTATAATATTTTAAGGGAATCTTCAAATTTGTTATAACATATGAAAATAGCTTCACCTACTGTAAAAGGTAAAAACATTCTTTCCTTAGTTTTTTGAAAAGGTCATAAGGTACCTTATTTAGAAAAAGAGGGAAATATTCCTATCAAAACGTTTTATAAAATTTCAAAAAAGGGTATAAATGACTTTAACCCATTTTCTAGGAAATAGTAAAAATGTTTTGAAATATATTTTTTAAGAAACACATATGTGGATGATAAGAAGTCCCAGTAGATACTTATGTATAAACAACCTCGAATAATAAAGGGATTGTAAAATTAACCCTTAACTTGTACTTTTCCTTGGTAAAGGGTATGTTAACCTTCTGTATAATAGTTAAATCATTGTTATTAAATTATACAAGAACCACGTACATAAATATGATATCATATATGATCTTCTAATATTTCTTTGTTAATAATATTTCAGTAGTATCATTGTTTTGGGTGTTAACTAATTCATTCTCCTTTATATGTTTTGTTACATAAGTCATGTTTATTATGGATAGAATGTATTTGATTCATATCCAAAATGATATTAATTTCTTTAAACTTTATTTTTAATCATCAAATGAAAATTATTCTTGAATGGTTACGATGGGGAATGAAATTTCATTGCATCGTGGAGACGGTAAGACTTACGTACGCACGAGCGACAATATCATTCTATTGATGGTGAAATCGTATGTAAATAGATGATATATCATATATAAAGAATCATTAAGATGTTATATTTATTATTTACATCAATTATACATCATTATTATACTCATTCAAATAATTAAGTGTTGAATAACAAACTACACCACGATGTAGAGATGGTAAGTCGTATGTACGCACGTATGGTGACTTTATAATTCATAGGATGGATAGAATAATGAATATTGTTTTAACATGTTTATAATAACATCTAAATATGTATAAGGTACTGGAGATATTATTTTTTTATAGAAATTACAAAGAAATAGGAAGTGGAAGAAGAGAAGAACTTGAAGGAGGTTATGAAATAATTACATCTTCTTCGGGTGCTTCCTTGTGATTTGATCAAAATGGCTCCTTAGGTTGGCTTCTGATCAAAGTAAGGACTATCGGTTTAAGTGAAGGTAGTTTCAACGATATTTGAGAAGGTTTTTTCTGATCCAAATGGATTTTGAGGTTTGAAATTAATATAAGGGGAAGTACCCTTTTATAAGAGAGGTGATGGTCACTTTAGGAAAAGCTTGAAATATTATTTTATTATAAAATAATTTTCAGTTTTTATGGCTAAAAATATATTAATTTAGAGGATAAGGTGTGGATGGGTCGAAATCCTATCAACTAATAGGTTTTATAAAATTTTAGGTCACCATATTAACCTTATCTTTTAGATTTAACTCTTAGTTAAATAGTTTAGCTTTTACCATGTAATCTTGTATTACTATAATAAATGGTTAATAAACTTACTATAAAAATACAAGAGAACCCAAAGTGGTTCATTATTGACATATATAACCTTATATAAGACCTTTTGCCTAACCTTATATTTTTAGGAATATTATATCATTTAATAAAATAGTATTTGTTTTAAAAAATCATTTTTGTCAATTTTGACACTATTTAGTATTTGGTATTTTTGAAAGTCATATCAACTTTATCACTTAGAAAAAATTTATTTAATCAAACCTAAAATGTAATATTAACCTATAAAATTCGTGTATTGCATCAAATTTCTCAATTTACGTTTATTTTTATATTTATAATATCAATTATTTTTATATTTCATTAATAAGGTAATTACTGTATCATCATTATGTCATAAATAAATTTAATTATTTAATGTCTAAAAATTATAAATAAAATAACATACAGTATAAAATCTTCCTATATTTATAATTAATATTTATATTTGAATTTATCTTATGTATAACCCTATATTAAAAAAAATTTAGTTATTAAAAATTGAACTTAACACTTTTAACTCTTCTTTAAATAAAATAATAATAAATGTCCTAATCTAATAAAAGTGGATAAAAATGATCATATTTTATTCTTAAGGTTTATTTAGGTCTAAATACACATATCTAATAGAATTATTACATGTTTTAGGGTAATTATAATATCATTTTTACCTTTAATTACCTTATTTACTTTTAACCGTGGTAAATAAAATTCAAAAGTTACTATTCACCAAAAATTATTTTCATCTTATTGAACCACATTTTACATAATAATTTAAACTGTGTCTCTTGGATATTTTAAATCCAATTCACAGAAGTGGTAAAATTATGTTTTATGAAAATTTGCAAATGTGCCTATAAGGTGGGTAAAAGACGTTAAAAAGTTTAATAAAATTTTATATATCTGATATTATTATAAAATGACTCCAATGAATTATATTGAAATAATATATTTATTATGTATATATTTTTACTTTAAAATAAATTTAAATAAAAATAATAAATATTTAAATAAATGTTGGTTTTAAACAATAACGTAGTGTTTTTCACTATTCATCAAAAATTCTATGTTTTCAGAAAAATACCAAAAAATCACCCTAAGCTAATTTTGATATTAAGAATCCAAAAATGAAGTCCATTTTGAAAAATAAAATTTATAAAATTTCAAAAATTGGGTATTATTATTCATAACTTCTTTTTAAACGGCTAGTTTGATTGGTCGTGATGTGCTAGAACTTGAAGTTACGTACAGTGCAAGCTATTGTATTATTCAAAGAGAAGTATATCAAGGATGCTTTGGTTGTTACATAAACTCTTATGTTATATCTTAGGTATATTCTCTTCTAAAACTCTCAAATTTTGGTACCCTAACTGGATGTTGATCTTAGAAAACCAACGATCCCCTCTAAGATGATCAATGAGATCAAAAATCCTGGAAAAGGGATATTTCTTCTTAATAGTCTCATTATTAAACATATATTAGTCAATATAATTTCTAAGGCTCATGTATTCATTGAAAAGAGGATAGGCGAGGCCCATTATTACATTCTTTGAAGAATAAATCCATTAGCCTTTCATCCCTCAAGATGAACCCTATATTCCACCAACTCAAAAGGTTCCATGTGATAAGATGACATATAAATCAGCTTCATAACTATGAGTACTTCTATAGTAATCTCAACCACACTCTAAGATGGTGAACTGAAAAAATCATCCAAAAAGTCCTTAGGATACTCAACCACCACTGTAAGAATTCTACCACCCAAAAAATAGTCAATTACATCTAGAAATATCTCTAACACCTTACATCAGATTACCCTTGAATAAGGAACAATAGGACCTTCTTTTCCTGATCTAGATTCTCACTCACCCTGAAAAGCATGACTGGCCCCATCGGAAGATATGAACTATACCCCACAACAAGAGCAGTCTATCTAGTCCATAACACTGATCATCTAATAAATGGTGATAATAATGTCACAGATTTCAATATCAAGAACTAAAAAATCCCATACCACCTTATAGTCTCCTATAATCAATCAACACATGGGGAAAATAAAACCTTGTTCATACCTAATTCCCAATGGTGTTCAATGATCCAATATGTGCAGTATAAATTCTAAATTTAATCCCAACATATCATCTAACAATGATGATATGAAATAATGAGCGTCACTTGTATCAGTCCAAGATTTCATTATAGAAGATGAAATAAACACCTTACCTTTATTATAGAATCACCTTAACTTTTTTGTAGTGGTCCCTACTTGATATTCTTCTTGTGCATACTCAGTTTTATAACATCATCTAGTCTTATCCAATGAACATCCCCATTAGCCTAAGGATTAGACCCACCACCATTGGAAGAAATATTATGAACCTATGAACACTTAGTGAAATTGGATCTTACCTTACTGCCCTGGGATATCCTTTTATATAAATGCTTAACATGGAATGATAATCTATAACGATGAAGAGTCCTTGGAGAATCCATATAGTTAGGCTTGGTAGGACCACACCTCACACAATTGTAGCATATGACATGTTGTTTTATGGATGAAACCCTTAAAAATAACCTTAAAGAGAATTGAAAACCCTTGTGTTTCCTTTTTTGGATAAAATATACACCATTTCTAACAACTTAACCAATTGAAGATCCTCTAAAACCATTGTTTCTAGCTATGTATTCTTTATCCATAACTGTTATTTCAACTACCTCCACAAAGGTCAGAAGGCACATGAATATCAACATTGACTAGATATATTTTCTCAATAAAAAATCAAACATCCTATAATTTTTTACTCATTAGTGAAAAGCTATGGTTTCATATACACAAGATTATAAAAATGGGAAGAATACTATAAAATTATATGCTACCCTTTCCCCATCATTATATACTCCCAAGTTTTCATTTCACATAACTACTCAAGATAAAACTATTAGATAAATATTTTATTAAATAAATACTATGTTAGATCATCATTCAAATTTTCTTATGAAATAGTATCCCACTATCTACTCCATGGCCCCTTGAACATATATGTTTTAAAATACACCTTAGAATCTTCATGTTTCTCCAAGAAATTGAATATATTCCCAATCTTCTCAAGCTACTTCTTAGATTCCTAGGGACCCTTTTCACCAATTAATATGGGTGGATGTGGATAAGTAAATTCATTTTCATGATCCACCACACATTTTAGGTTTCTGAAACAATCTTGACGTAGAGTCTAAATAGTAAAAATTGCTTCTTAAAAAAAATGAAGGTCCCACTATAGGATTCACTTATGGAACATTTATTATAACTTCCTCTCTCAGATTTGGAAGATATCTCTTGGAGTTATTGTCTAATAAACATATGAAAATTTATCAATTAGATAATAATAATATTCCAAAATCTTAATAAAACTTTTAGAATTCAATAAAATTCTTTAAAACAACAAGAATTTAAATAAATTATTAATTATACCAATGAAATACATTACGTGAAATGGAATAGGTAATTTTAAATAAACATCCCAATTAATTCATTCAAATGACATCGAGCTCCAAATCTCAAACCAGGTAAATGTTCCTGACCACCCAGGGTAACTCAGATTCAGTCACATAAGTGATCTTTCAAGGAACCATTTCCACACTTACAACCAAAATTCTGATAGACCAAACTCCTTTAAAACCAAGTCACAATTCCAAACTTGGTAAATATTAACACACATCAGGGTGATCTGTCACTATGATGCAAAATTGTAATGAATCAACATATGTCAACCAAACCATACACCTAATCCAGCCATCACTTGGTTATGTGAAAAAAAGATAATAGTAACGGGTCATGAATATAACCAAAGAAAGACATAAATATAGAGTATAAAGTCTAAGAAAACATATACAATAAAAACATTATAATCCAATCCAAAAACATGCTAAACCAGAAATTATAACAGGTCTCCATGTGACCAACAGTCACCTCCAAACCACCCATCTATGATAGAAGTGATGAAAGGAGAAGCCGATATACAACAAGATTCCTTCCCATTATCTGGATCCAATAATATAACATCTAAAACTACCCAAAGGAAAAATTTGGAAGTGATCGCAAATCTCACTAGGATATCACCATGGATTCAATATGAGTTCTATTATCGTGATCTTAATAATTCAGGTTTAAAATAATAAAAAAATCAAATCATTTTCAAAAATTTAATCCATTGGTATATCATATTCACTTTTTTTCTTAAAATAAATAAATATTATTAAATTTAGAAATATGACAATTATAAGAGATAAAATAGTGATTCCAATACATACATTGAGTTAAAAAGGTAAAAAAATATCCATGAAATAACCTATTATGAAAATATATGTGATAAAACCTCATATAAAAAACTTTAAGCAGTAATATATAATAAAAACCCAAAATGTGACAAATAAATTAAAAATAAAAAATCACTTAGTATTGGTCTCTATCTTATAGGAATATGTATTAGACATAAAATATCCTAAAATGTTATATTCTAGTACCAACCACTGTCGAGACCTTCCATAGTCTATCAATATCCAAAATATTACCTTATAGTTGTGCCACACTCACTAAGGCTACCAATGTTTATTTCCTAATGCACCTAAGGTTCCCAATATTCTAATTTTCAAAACACATTTCAAAACCATTATCAAAATTTATACAAAAATTCAAATAAAATCTAGTCAACATCTATGTTTAAAAACCCATTTCCAAAATAAAACCACAACATGAGCATTAAAACACACTTTTTGTGTACAAATATTATTTAAAGAAAACCCCTTTAAAAACATTTATCCTTCCATGAAATCCCTTGAAACCAATAATAATTTCAATTAATTGAACATACCAAATTAATTTTAAAATAATAATAATAAATTTATATAATTAACCCATTTTATAGAAACACCTACCTCAAAAAGGTATAAACCTAGACACCTTCGACAATGGTGGTTAGAAACCAAGTGATTAGCCTTTTAAAGATAAGTAATGTTAAGATACCATAATGTATCATTATAAAATACTATAAAACCATGAATCTAAAACATAACCATTTAAAACATTGATTTTTTGACCAATGAAAATGAAAGAGAGAATTAACACTTACTTATAAAAGCACACCAAAAAAAGCATGATGATTAATTGTCTAATGAGTGATCTAAATGGAGTGGAGATCTGAAAAATCACTTGTGAGTGGTCTAGATTCAGATAGGTAGGTTAAATAGCCCAATGAAATGAAGGTTACTCATACATAATCCTAAATACCAGAACACATGAGATTTACACAATGTGTAATTCCATTACACATCATGTAATCCAGAGAACCCAAAAACATCAAATAACATTTCACCTTTTATTAAAATTTTATACTTCAAATGTAACATTATGTGACCTAAATTAAAATAATGTAAATAATTTATGATATACATGAGATTCATGAGATCAACTTTATGACTGTTACATGGTTTGTAATCCTTTTACACAGCATATAAGTTCCCAACAGATAGTTTTTCTCCAAGATTCAGTAAAAAAATCTCCAAAGCCAACTCCATAGTTCATAGAACATGAGGAGAACATTATAGGTCCTTTGAAACATTTATATCCAAACTCCATTAATTTATAAAATACATATAGACCAAAAAAATCAATTTCCCTATCAAAGTCTCTCCATCACTGGGAAGCCCAAAAACACAACCAAATAATGTTGGTAATAAACCATGAGAAAGGGAGTACCTACAAAGAATAATGGGATTTTATAACCTATTTAACTATAGATATTTTCTCTTGAATATCCCTAGATACTTGTATATAGAAAGTGTTTCATTTTCTTTATTCATAAATAACATGAAGATAATATCACATAGCCTAACGTTACACCATTTATTCTTACAATTACAAAAATAATCTTTTTAAATTCATGGTTAATCATTCATATCCCTTGGGAAACCAATTTTATTCTATCATAGTGTGATTATTAATCTAAAAGACTCATTTTATATGAAATTCTCATCCTATATGGATCATAATTTTCTATGTTTCAAATAATTGAATATTACAAAATAGTTCTAACTTGTTCAACACATGTATGTAAATAATCTCAAACACCATATTTCATGTTAAAATAATTTTTTATATGTAATTATAACCATATAGATTTGAAAAAAAAAATCAATAGATCATCAAAAAATATATTAATCCATTAGTAAGGAAAAAAATTATAATTCTATAAAATTACTGAGATTCTTATATTATTGGTTAGATTTGTATCCGATATATAATAAAAAAATTGTGAAGACATGATATATAATTCATTCATTATAGGTTTATAGTTTATAATATTAATAAGTACTATAATTCTTTTATTATATAATGTTTCCTTCTGGAAGAAATATAAACCCAACTAATAATCAAGCATAGTATTGGGATTTTTTGAATAATCTGAATAATGGAGTTAATTTTGATGAAAATTTTATTACTATTCTAGATAAATTAACAATGTTCATGATTAATATTCTTTACAACATGAAGCAAAAAATTCCACTCAATAACAACCAACTTCTTTAGATAATTTTTTGAGGAAAAAACCTCCATCATTTAGTGGGTCCAATTATCCAATAGTGGAGGAGAAATAACTAAACTCCCTATAGAATAAACTAGTGTCATGAAGAATCATTAAAAATATGAAATTTTTCCTTATTATAAATTTTTTATGTGGGAATATTGACCAATAGGAATATTTTATTCATAATAATGACGATTATAAATAAAAAATTTATTTGAATTCATTTGATATTTTTTTTTTGAAAAATAAATCTAATTAGAAAAATGTACTAAAAAATAAATTCAATACCTAAATTTATGATCAATGAGATATGAAATGGGTGTTAATTATATAAAAAATTTAAGACTTTGGGAAATTTATGTAACTTATTACCTATGAAAGCATGAAAGAAATACTGATATCTTATTTAATATGCCAAATCCATGATTTTTATAATAATTAGTTTCATTTACATTTTCACTATATTATGAGATAGGAATGAATATTATCATGACTGAGAATGATATTTTGGTAACATAAATTTACAAATATAATATTTAGGAGAAGAGCATGAATGATTACTTTGTGTAATAGTGTACATGAAAAGGAAATAAGTGGTATATTTCAGTTCCCATAATATATATAATTTTAGTTGAAACACTAAGGGGGTTGATTAAATGGAATTGGTGTATTCTTTAAATATGTAAATAATGGTCTTCATGATTACTAGTGCAATGGAAAGGGTTAATAAATCAATTTTTAATGTTTCAAATAGTATAAGACAAAACATCTCACAATTATTTTATACATTCCAAGTTAGTCACTAATAAAAGTGACATTTGGATCGGGGGTTACATTTTTTAATAATAATGGAGGGAACTAAATCCTAAAAATATTTTGATAGGTACTATGAATATAAACTGAAATTTATTAGAAACAGTATTTTATTCTATATTTACACACACTATTGTAACTAGTATATTGAAAAAGAATATATGATCACCCTTAATACTTTAAGGAATTATTTATGAGTTAACACACTAACTATAACATTCATTGTATAAAATACACATTGGGTGGTTTAAACTAAAATTTATTCTTGTTGACTTGTTAAAAATATAAATATAATACCTCTGGTTCAATTTTTTATAATTTTGGGAATTTATTATTTCTCAATTTTTAAAGAAAGAAATTATTTTAAAAATAAGGATGTTAAAATTAGTGAATCAGACATGAAAATACATTTTTTAAGTATATAGGTATTGTCCCTTGAATAATAGATTCAACTATCCCCATTAGTCTAAAAGAATGAAATTTGTGTCCAATAAATTGATTATATGCAATCTATAAAGGATAAAGGGGATGTGAGAATAAAAATTTTACTCATTGTGTAATAATATGTTCAGTTACTTCTTAATGAACTATAAGTAATTCCACATGATTCAAAGGTAAAACACTCAATTGATCTTATACCTGAAGAAAAATTCATTTATAATCCACTATATAAATTATCTAAAAATGAATTGGTTGATTTAATGAAGTAGTTAAATGATTTATATAATTATGGTTACATTTATATAAGTGTTTTTCCAAATAAATAACCTATTTTTGTTTTTTTGAATAAGGATGTTTTAATGATATGATTGACTGATTATATGGAAATAAATAAGATTAAAATGATGAAAAATAATTCATTTCTATGTATTTATCACCTATTACATAAACTTCCTATGGATCAATATTTCTTAATGATTAATTCTTCTTTTTATAGTAACTTCTGATTTATGAACATCGATATATAAAGACACCATTTTTTTATTATACAATCATTATTATAATGACTAAGTATTTTCATACAAATATATTATATCTTAATAGTTTAATATTACTTTCATTATAAAAAATACAATGAGGATCGTAAAGGGTTGGTGACTTTGGAAACATATTTATATAAACAAATGGTTCATAAGTAAACTACATCATCTCCAACTATGTTCCTCATAATTTTAACCCTTCTTATACATATCATACATAATGAATTTATTCATTACCTTGGTAATGGATCATAAGAAAGGGTGAGATCAAATATATGTAAAGGATAAGGGATATATCAGTGATCACATAAAATTAATATGAGTATAAGTATAGTGACCCAATCCATTTACAAATATTTTTTATTTATTTTTAACATAAAAATCTATTAATTACTTCCTAAAGATTTTGATGTGTAGTGTATTTGGATTACTAGGATCATAATACATCAAAGTAACATAAAACATGGAATACATATTTTTTCAATTACATAATGAGATCCTAAATTCATTTGAGCTACAAAAATAAATGGGATAACCTAGGGAATACATAGACAATAGGGGTGAGAAAAAAATCCAATAAGGGAATAATCATGATTAGGAAGCATAACATGTTATTTAAAGGTATAACATGATATCATAAAGGTGAATCCATGTGAGTAATCACATGGAGACATAATTTAATGAACAAGGTATCATAATATCATGGAATCATATGAGATTTGATAGAAACTTAAAACATGACATAAACATATGTCAAGTATAACTATAGAGACAACCTCACATGGTGGGAAGAGTCCCATAATAGATTAGCTTAACTCTTTAATCCTATACATGATGTCTCATGAGACTAAAACATTTCACAATACATTGGAGATATATATAATTATGGTCCCACCCATCACATCATGTTCACATACATGCATATTCATTTCCCATAAGGATATCAATCTTAAAGCATAAACATATTAATTAACCATGGAATAAACTTGGTTACAAAATATTTTCTCATAAAATAATAAAAAGTTATTTCTTAAATAAGAAATTTTAAAGATGGTCATAAGTAATATATTAACCCTATAAAAGGAAGGGAGAATGTTCTAGGTATATATGTAAGTGTCTTATATGTATAATTTAGAATCATTATATAATATTAAATGTTTTTGTAGTTGATGAATAGAAATACATATAAAATAAATTAAAAAACATGAAGAAAATCACCTTTCCAAATTGAAAATGACTTTTGGAAAACCAAAATTCATAAAATATTATAGAAATTATTCTATTTTAAAATATACATGGAAATATATAATGTAATATTCAAGTAAAATAATGGTCATGAAGTTGTAAAATAACATTTGTTCCATGCATGTTAAAATAAGGATTCAATTCTCATTTTTCATAAGTTTCAAAAATTACCTTGTTCATAAAAATATAAGAATATTCCCTTTAAATCATTTTAAAAAAATATAAACATGGGTAAAATTTACTTTTAGAAATCATTGTATAATATTAAAAATATTTTTTAATTTTTTTAAAAAACATTGATATAGAATGAAATGTTTTTCAACCATGTAGAGAAATGAAGTTGAATTTTCATAAAAAAAATATCATTCATTTTAGTTACCATAAAGATGGAAATGAAACTATTACATAAAATTTTCATGAGTAATAAGAGGAAAAAATTGAAGGGTTTCATTATTAAATGATAAAATAATTTTGAACAATGGAATTTTAATCATAAACAATCCTGATTAAAATATGATTTAGAGATAGACCCTTATCTATTCACTAAGTTTTGAATCATAACATCCCAAGAATGAATTAGATCAATTGAAACATAAAATATCATGAAGCGGTAAGGATTCATGATATATTATGTAAAGAAAAAATATGTGCACAATTTCAATGAAATTAGTTTGATAAAATAACATGTGTCTCAAATAATGAAGCTTTGATAAAAAAACCCTTACCTCAAGCATGAATCATCGTGTGTTTTACTTATCTTACTGAATAATAAAATTATGTTAATTTTTTTAATTTCCTAAGATAATTTTTCATTTTTTTTATTCCTTTTATTTTATTTTACCATATCATATTCAATTACTTAACCAATTAAATTTACGTTGTACCTTTTAATGATAAACAGATCAGATGTCCAAAATAACTTAGGTATGTTCACTAAGGTCAAATATATTAATATCTAGTCATCCCAATAATTATAATAATTAAATAATTATCATTTTTATACATAATATTTATATTTTTAACCAACTATGATATATGGTTATGAAAAATGAACTATGTTACAATCTTGGAGACAGTAAGTCATATGTACGCACGAGTAATGATTCCATTTTTTAGTTATGAGGATGGAAAAAAGGTAAGTTTAATTTTAAATTTCTATAATTTTAATTATATAAAAAATATCATATTATTTATTTTAATAACCTTACACATACCATTATTCTGATGTGGTAATAAAAATGAATCATATAGCTTTGTGAGGTGGTAGTATGTTGTATACACGAACAACGTTATCATTTATTCAATAAAGGGTAAGGTAATAAATTATATGATATTTTTATATTATAGTTTGATTAAAATTTCAATAATATCATACATAAACATATACTTAAATATTATTACATTTTATTTGAATAATAAGTAAAAAATAAATCGCATTACTTCGTGAGGCATTACTCTGTCGTACACAGGAGTGACGTTATCGTATTATCAAAGGAATGTAATATAATATATTTTATGCGATATTATAATTTCAAAAGTATAATAATATAAAAAATATAATATATAAAAATCTTATACATCATTATATGTATATGTGAAATGTAGTGATGGAAAATGATTTACATCAGTTTGCGAGGTTGTATTCCACCATACACTTGATCAACTGTTTTATTTCCCATTTGATGTAGTGGATATGGTTGTAAGTCATGCCCATAATAGAAAAACAAATATCATTACATAGGATATAATTAGGTTATTATATCAGTATGTTTTAATAACACTTTATGGTGGTGGGATAAGAATTAAAAAAATCTTGTTATGGATATTACCTCTTATTTAGACAACTTCTTTAGTTTTTCACCAAAATACATTTTATTAAGTCATTGAGATCATTAAAATTATTATATTATAATGTAATTAAAGTAATTAAGGGAATTGGGAAGGTATTTTTTGAACCAATAGATTTTGTAAGTGTGTAATGGATAGGAGAGGGGTGTCCTTTTACAAGTATGGAAGAGGACACACTTGAATTTTAAAATATAAATAATTACACCAACATTTATCTCATTCAAAAAGGCTCCCAAATAGACCATTTTTTAAAATTTAAATATATAAGTTTTACATAAGACCATTCAATAGTAATTATAGTTGTTTAGGGTCATTTTTTACCCATATATTTTTAGTTTAACCCAAAAAAACCCCATTTTTACCTGAATCGTGAAAAATAATATTTACCATTTTCACTATTTATTGTAGTGAAAAATTGATTTAAATTATTTTTTAATATAAATTTTTTGGATTCAAAATATGTAATACATTTTTTCATATTAGACTAATTAATATGGAGAATTTTAATACTAAATGTAACATGTAGACGTGTTAAAAATCTATTTTTCAAAAGGAAGACATTAAAAATATTAAAAGTTTTTTATATTAAAATTAAATATAAAACTAATTTAAATTAAGTAATTTAAATTAATAAATATATCATTGAACTAATAGTATTTTTAAAACCACATTAAAACAAAATGGGTCTTGAAAATGCTTGAATAAAAAAGGATTTTTTTAATAAAAACTAGTATTTTTTGTATTCATCGAATAAGGATTCTTATCAAAAAAATAACAAATATTCACCATAATAATATTATAATATGACTAATTAAAAATTTTAGTTTATTTTTTAATATAAATTGAATAAAATTTCTAAAAATTAATTTTAAAATATATGTGTAATGCATGACTAAACCACTTTTTAGAAGAAAAATATTTTAATAAAACATTTCATTTTAATTCAAATGATTCTTATTTTATTTCCAATCCATAAGTAATCATTGAATTTATTTTGTAAATTTGTAATCCATATAATATTAATAATTTATTTAGTCATATTCATGCCCTGTAATTTAATATTTATGATATAATGATGGTTTATATTACTGTTTATTTAGATTTGGGGTTGCATGTTTCAAAAGATATCAAAGTGATTAAATTTATTTTAATGAAGTTTATCTTAATTACTGGTGGTGTTTCATTATATTATATTCTTTTTTTTTCATGTCAAATACACTATAAAACATTATGCTCCAATTTCAATATATCGAGGTGTTACATTTTAACCCCATTAATTAAATCATGTCCCTGTAATTTAATCTTGATCTTGGAAATCAATTTTTTGACAATTGAAAATTTCTCTATAGAAAACCCCACATCATTAAAAAATATAATAAAACTTCCTCATAAAATAGGGAAATGGAAAAAAATTTTAATCTAGAATAATACATTTATAGGGTTCCATATAGGAGAACATTGGTAGGAATTTAAAATATGGACAAGGAAGAAAAGTGGAAATAATTATAGAGAGAGATATAACTCATTGATCAAAATAAAGTGAATGATAAACTAAAAATCAACAAACACAAAACCAAAAATAAATAATGAATTAAAAGTCTAATGATTCCTCATATGTAAAGGTAATAAGATAACATTACTATTTCATGTTCCTTTTCTTTGACTTGAGGGGTTCATTTTCAATCATGATAGATAAAACTAGAATATATACATAATTGATGTATTTTGTTTCATAAACACAATTTAATCATTTAATTTTTGTTCAACCATTTTACACTTCACCTCTTACCCTAAGGAAATAACTATCAAATATTTTTTTTATTCCTGAAGTACTAAAATAAAAAATTAATAAATCAAAGTTCCATAAAAGAGTAACAGCCTATTCCCTTATTTGTATTAGAACAAAAATGGTAATCCCAAAGTAATATTATACCAAATAATGATGTAAATATATTAATCTCAAAAATTAATCAATAAAACAAAAGGTTTAATACATATTATTCCAAAAAATACTATATCACTAATAACCTCAATAACATCATCATGAATATTGGTTTTAACCTAAATGGATATCTCATATCATTCATATTAAATATCCAAAAACATAACAGTGTTATTCCTAAATAATAATTCAAGTTACAACTAAAGATTATATATATCTCAACCCAATAAAAGGATTCCCAATATATCATTAATCAAATTAAAATTAAAAAAAATAAAACAAATTTATTCCTATAAAAACATTCCCAAAATCAATATAATATTTATCCTCCAAAATAATTATGTGAAAAAATATATCATATTATCAAGTACATCATGTAGGCTAATTATAGGAATTTCACCCTTATTACCATTCAGTTTTGGGTTAATTCCCTACAACCTTATCAAATATGCTGAGTTGTCCCCTAACATATGGTCTAAATTTTTTCTTTATAATTCTTATAAAATTCCCAAAAAATATGATAGATATCATAAAAATAACATCAATCATAAAATATGTTTTTACACACTAATGAATTTTTTAAAAGTTATTTTTTCAAACAAAATCTAAAAATATTAATTGAATATAATTTCTTCAATATCAATGATAGGATAAATCCTAAAGTTTAATAATAACATAAATCTAATTTCCATAAAATATCAAGGCATTATTCATCAAATAATATCTTCTATAATAAAAATTATACTAAAACCTAGTGTTATATTTCAAAAAATCTCTCACAAAAAACTATTAATCATTTCATAAATTCATAACCTAAAACCTAAAACGGGCTACATATGCCTTTAATGTTATGATCAAACATAGACTTAAAAACCTAGAACACTTTATTTTTAACACAGTTCATCCATTATTATCATTTATCCATGTCCATAATGATAGTTATTAATGAGGCATTGAATTTTCAAATCATATCCCCAAGGATATTTAAACCAAGTGTGCAGTAAAGCCTATTATCGTGTCCCATATAACACTTGAGTCAGGGTCAACACACTATTTTCTGAGATGTTTACCAAAATTTATGTGTACTAGAACCACATTTAATTAGCGTATCTATAAAGGTATGTAATTTCCCAAAAACCAATCTCTATATACTTCATTCGAAATCCATGATATTTTTTCTACACTTAGTCTTATCCTTATACTTTCCCATTGGGTTCTCACTAAACAAATTCATCATAGTTTCTAATATTTTACTAAACATTTACTATAATAACAAATATAGTGACCCATGCATTTTACTAAAATATATATATGATTTTGAACATAAACATCCATTAATTACAACTTAATGATCACAAGTTCTAGTGTATTTTGAATACTCGGATCATAATAAATCAAAGAAAACTAAAACATAGAATACTTATTTATTCCCTTAGGGAGATACTAAATCAATTTGAGATACTAAACTGAACAATATAATTTGGGATCCATAGACCAAAAGGGTCATCTACAAGTACCAGTAATAAAATTAACATGATAAGTAAGCATAACATGTGAGTTAAAGTTATAAAAGAATATCATAAAAGAAAAAGAAACATTAGTAATTAATTTGAAACAAAACATAGAGTGCACAGAATCCTAATATTATAGAAACATAATAAATGTGGCAGAAACATAAAATATGGAATAAACATAAGTTAAGGATATATTCTTAGAAAAAATCACATGGTAGATAGAGCCCCATAATGGATTAGGTTCATTGCCTAAACCCAGACATGACATCTCATAAAACTAAGACATAACCTAATGAATTGGAGTGATAAATAAATTTTGGTACACACATCACATTAATTTATTGTATATTCTTATGTTTTCCACACAATTTTATCAATAATTAGGCTTAAATATAATAATTACCCATGGAATGAAATGTGTTGTGTAATCTTTTCTCATAACCTAATCAAAGACATTCCTTAAAGAATAAATTTGAGAGATGGGAATAAGGAATTTATTACCCTGTAAATGGATGGTATAATGAGATATGTATACTTTTAAGATACATATATACAAAATTTTGAATTATTTAATAACATTAAATATTTCTCTTGTTGATGAATATAAATTCCTTTAAAATGATTAAAAAAATTAATGAGTAAAAATAAACTTTCCACATTGAAAATAACATTTAAAAAAAATAAAATTAACAAAATATTGTGGAAATTTATTTAATCCAAAATAACATTATAAAATTATAATATAATCTTCAATGTAAATAATGGTTATGCTAGTAGAAAATACCAATGATTTCATACAAGTTAGAAAAATATCCCTTTCACTTTTTCGGTAAAAGTTTCAAAAACCTCATTAATAATATGATAGTAATTTTTCTTTTATCCCATTTTTAAAAAGGAAAACATGGTAAAATTTTAAATTTAACAATATTATGAGAGAATTATAATCCATATTGTGATAATTTTTTTTAAAAATGTATATATAAGTAAAGGGATTTCAAATGAAGATATAAATTAAGAAGATTTTACATAAACAAATTTCTCAATAATTTTAGGTACCAAATAAAGGGAAATGGTATTATTTCATTAACTAATAAATAATAATAAGAGGATTAAAAATGGAAGGGTTTAATTAGTCAATGATTAAATAATTTCCAACAATTGAAATTCAAGCATAAATAGTCCCCATTAAAATGAGATTGAAACCCAAACCCTTATTGATTTTTTGGATTTTGAATCAATATTACCATGAATGAAGCAGATAAATTATAGCTTAAAATATCATAAAACTATAAGGATTCATGATATAGTATTTAAAGGGTATGTATATGCACCATTTAAAATAAATTAGGTGCATAAAAGACCATGTGTCTCGAATAAAAATGTTTTGAGAGGAAACCCTTACCTCAAGAACAAATTGTCATGTATGCTCCATATCATGATAAATTATAAAAAATATTTAATTATTTAATTTCATAAAAACATTTTTAATGATTATAATTTCTATTCTTTTATTTTTTACCATTTCATACTCAATTACCTAATAAATTAATTTCACGTCGGACATTTTAATTATAAACAACTCGTATATCCAAAATCACTTTGGTAAGTTAAAAAATGTCAAAGATATTATTATTTAATAATATATAGAATTATGATCATTACATAATTTTATTTTTTATTCATAAATTATAATTTTAATACTAAAAAATATGGTTATGAAAAATTAATTTTGTTATAATCATGGAGATGCTAAGTCATACGTAAGCAAGAGAAAAAATTCCATTTTTAATAATCATGATGGAAATAGGGTAAGTGTTATTTTACTATTCCAGAATTATAATTACATAAAAAAATATTATTTCCTTAAATACCATTACACATACTATCCATGTTATTTAATAATATAAACGAATCACATCACCGCACGAGGAGGTAGTCCACTGTACACATGAATGATGTTATCATTTATTTAGTGGGTGATAATGTAAGATAGTATATGATATTTATCATTTAAGTATTTTAAAATATCTTATAATATAATATATAAACATCAAAAATATCCTTATTATTCTCCATGTAAAGAATAATTGAAAAACAAATCAGATCGTTTTTCGAGGCTATAGTCCGCAGTACACACGAGCGATGTTATCGTATTCAATACAAAATAGAGAGTAAGAATAAATATGTGATAGTATAATTCTAGAAGTATAATTATATCATTAATATCAATTATAATCACTATATCAATCACTATATCCATTCTTGTGAAGTGGTGATGGAAAATGATTTACTCTAGTTCGTGAGGTGGTTGACCATCACACACACAATCAATGGTTTTTTTACCATTTGAGGGGGGTGAGATTATTGTGGGGAATTACCTTATCATAACATAATATAAATATATGGAAGATATGTAGGATATTATATCATAGTGTTTTAATAATATTTTAATGTTATGGAAGGATAAATGTACTCATATTCTCTATTAATGACATTACCTCTTCTTTAGAATACTTCCTTAGATTTTCACCAAAAGAATTTATAGGATATATTTATGATCAATAAAATTTTTATAGGATGAGGGTAAGGATTTAAGGAAGGGATTATGGAAGGAGTTGGTTGATAAATGTTTTTTGGGATTTTTTAAAAGTAGAGGATAGTGGTGGCCTTTTATAAGTGGGGAGAGGAAACACTTTGAATATTGGAAAAGAATGAATTACACTCATGTTTTTATTCAAGTCCCAAGGTTCCAAAATATACCAATTTTAAACCATAGAATATATAAGGTCTAAATATGATGGTAAATAAAGAAACTTATATGTTTTGAGTCAATTTTAAACATTATCATTTTAGTTTACCCCCCCCCCCAATAAAATTTTTTATACCTTAGATACAGTAAATAATTTTTAATGTTTTCACTGTTAATTATGGTAAAAAAGTAGGTTAAAGATATTAGATAAGATAAATTATGAAATTCAAAAATATGGAGTCTATTTTTCCAATTTCAAATCAAAAAAGTTGAAGAATTTAATTTAATATTAATCATATATATGGGTTAAAAACATTTTTCCAAAACAAAAGAATTCAAATTTTTAAAAAAATATTTCAAAATTCAACAAAAAATGATTAAAATGACCTAATATTAATTAATAAATATATAAATGAACTAATTTAATAGTTAGAACCCATTAAAATAAAAAATTTATTTTGAATTGTTTAAAAAATATCTATTTTTAAAAAAATAATTATTTCACTATTTATCGAAAAGTGAAATATTTTATTAAAACCCCAAAAATTCACCATAAGTTAATTCGGATAAGCTGATTTCAAAAAAATTTAAATAAATTTTCTAAAATTGGTAAAAATAATTGATATATATGTGAAAAGTGGGATGAAATTTCTTTTTATAAAATTACATATTTATAAAAAAAATATATCTTTTTGATCCAAATAGTTAGTATTTCATTTACAATATATAGATAATCATTGAGTATATTTTAAACTTCTATAAAATGTATAAGTTTCTTAATTTAGTTATTCATATTCATTCATTCCAATTTAATGACTGTGTTATAATGGTCTACTAAATTATTGGTCATTTAGATTCAATGTTGCATGTTCTATAAGATATAAGGGAAAAATTTAAAGAAAGATATCTTAAAGTCTTAGGGTGTTACATTATTTTCTAGTATTGATTCTTTGTGGTGTACATTCTACCTATCATGATTATCCTATTTTAAAATATCATGGTGTAACATTAAGGGTATGAGAACATGAGTTTAACATTGGAAAAATATATCCTAAATATCAAATATTATAATATTAAGACCTTTCATAAATCATGGAATTTTATAAGATAGTCATCATAATGGGATCAATGCTCATGATCTATGAGAACATAACATTCACATAATACCTAGATTTTTTTTCATACACAAAAATATAGAAAACCATTTCATTAGTATTCATTGATCATTTCCAAGTTGATCATAGTGGATTAGGTTCATTCCTAAAACTTATGTAGTAGTCATGGTTCACTCCTAAGACTATTATAGTGTAAAACATCCCATAATGAACTAGGTTAAATACCCTTTACAAACTAGTTTATCTCATTAGATTTTAATCTTTACCTAATGCATTGGAGGGTTACATAATCCTGTGTTCACCAATTTACTAATGAAAAACATTCATATGTGTTCTATAAGATATTAAATCATTCATAAAATCATTACCCATAAAATGTAAAAAAAATAAAAATAATTTAATCATAGAATAACCCATGTAAAATAATAGGTTTTCATAAACATTTCATCATAGCCTAACCAGTGGAAAAGGAATAGTTTTCAAAATCATTTCATCAATTCATTATAGCATAACCTACAGAAAATGAGAATGTTTCTTAAAAACCATTTATTAATAATAATAATAAACCATAAAAATAATGATTAAGGATGGTATATATGGACCATAAACTCTATAAAGATGATTTAATATCCAATTATGTAATTATAAATTAAATATTATTTTAAAATTTATCTTGGATCATTTCTTAAGTAAAATAACCTTTCCACTTTGAAGTCTAATTTTTAAAATATAAACATTTCCCAAGTATTATAGAATTATTTTTCCATTAAAAACCCATGTAAACATGTAATAAAAGTTTTAAATCATTGAGATATCATAATATCATGAAATTCCATTCATGCTGAAAATGTTAAAATAATGATTTGTTTTACATTTTTAGTCAAAATAATAAAGTACATCATTTAGAAATGAAAAAAAGATTACACTTAAAAAAGTTGTAAAAATTAAAACATGGGTTAAAATAAATTTAACAAATTAATTAATATTATTATAAAAATCATTTTAATAAAATTAGAAAACATTGAAATGGAAGATAAAGGACTTTCAGTCATAGAGAGAAATCTCTTTGATTTTCCTTAAAACATTATTTTTTAATCTAGAGTACTTAAAGAGAGTAAAATTAAATTAAATCATGTATTATCAATAAATAACAATAATATATGAAAATTCATTATTTTATTTATATTTATATCTTAAAATTTAATCATATGAAACTTAATCGTAAAAAATACAGATAAACAATGACATTATAACATAAAATCGCAACCACTTTGGTAAGTTTTGATTTATAATCCTCATGATTGGAAGACACAAATATGGATATTTAAATCCAATAATTTTCAGGAAAGGAATCATTAAATAAATATATTTTTAGTATATAAATCACACAAATTAAAAATCGGTGAATATGGAATGTGTCTCATAGAAACAAATGTAAAATGAAAATCTATTACCTCAGTCTCAACTTTCTTTATACACATTAAAAAATAATTTATAATAAATATATATTTTTTATAAATTAATTATAAAACAAAATATTATGTATCATAATATATATTATTTACTTATATCCTTTTATCACCCGTTTGTTAAAATTTATTTGTTAAAATCAATGTTCTGGTTGATAAGTGTGTCATTTCTCATGTATGTTTTAGTTTGGTAGCTTTGGGACTTGTACATTGATTATAGATCCATCATATCCAAAATTTTATTCCTAATATAAATATAAAATATATTAATTATATTCATATTTTTATTCATCCATTAAAATTATAGTTGTAATGATGAATTACACCATTCTTGAAGATGGTAGGCAGTATATATGCATAAATGTACTTTATATTTTCTCTATAGATATAATAAAAGAAAACAAAATATTAATTCACATTTATTGAATCATGATAATTAATATTTATAATATATATTTATTAAATATTTCATTTAATCATCCATTAAAAAATAAAATGAAAAAATTGCATCACGTCACTTCATGGAGGTGATAGTGTACGCATGAGTGATGTTATTATTTTCCAAAATATAGGATGCTAAGAAGAGATATGTTATTTTATAATTCTATGAGTATAATAATTTCTTAAATATCATATAAATATGTTAAATCCATCACTATATCCATCCATTAGAAGCGGTTTGGGAAAATGAATAACATTGATTTATGAGGTGGTAGTCTGTTGTGCACGTGATCAATGGTTTCATTTCCCATTTAATAGAAGAGGTTATGTATGTAGGTTATGAAAAAAACATAATTATATCTCATAATATGGGAGACATTAATGATATTATCAAGGTTTTGTTGAATAAAAATTGATGGTGGTCAGAGAAGAAAAATAAAAATGCATCATTTAGGATTATACCTCTTATTTAGATCACCTCTTTAGGATTACACCAAAATCCATCATGGGAGGGTTTAATAATAAAAAAATACCTCTATTAAATGTAATAAGAAATAATTAAAGTATTTGTGTATGAATTTTATGAACTAAAATGATTTGGGAGAGTAGATAGAAGAGGATATGGGTTAACCTTTTATAAGTGGGGGATAAGATGCACAATGAATATTTTAAATGAAAACTATATACCCATATTTAAAACACAAAAAAGGATCCAAAATGTATCATTATCAAAAATTATATGATTTAAGGTATAAATATTTCCATAAAATTAGAAAAGTTTTTTGTTATTTATAACTGTTGTTATTTTAGTTTAACTCCTATGTAAACTCGTTTTAAACTTAAAAATGGTAACTAATTTATACTATTTTTTATATTCCGTATACAAAAAATAAAGTGAAATTATTATATAATATTATTTATTATGATTCCAAATATGGATTACATGTATCAAAATTCAAATCAAATTAGTGGAATAATTTAATTTAAAATTAAACCTACAGATGTGATGAAAAATATTTTTTTCAAAGAAATTTTTTAAAATTTAATGACTGTTTTAATATCAAAAATAAATATGAAATTTATTATAATAAAATAAATTAGATTTATCATAATATAATTCAACGTTATTCATCAAAAAATTAATCCTTTTGAAAAATTATCAAAGACTCACTAAAATATAGTTTTGAAATGTTTATTTAAAAAATGAAGTTCATTTTATCAAGTTATTTTTTGAAAAATAGAAAAAAAATTATAAATTTTTCATAAAAACAATAAAAAAACATTTTTCAGGAAAAATATATTTTGGAAGCATATAAAGACTTCAAAATTATGAAATAATTTAACAATATATTTTTATTATCCAAAGAATTATACTTAATTTTTAATATTTTATTATTAATGTTTATACTTCCATGTTTAACAGTTTGGTTATGTTGGTCATAATAAAGTTAATAGTGTATTATAGTTCATTAAAATGCAGTGTTGTATGTCACACAAACTATCAAATAAATTAATTTTTTAAGAAAAATATATTTCATAAAATATTAGTGTTCTACATTCTACCCACATTAAAATTAATTTCACCCTTGAAATTTTATCACTTTTATAAAAAAACTTAAGTACACAATGTCTAAATTTTATCTTCTGGTTCCCACAAAGTTTATTTAAGTTGGTGGTTTCTCCTTAAAACATTGAAAATGTGAGTGGTCTAGTTTGGATACACTTTCTCTATAAAATATCCAATCTCCACAGGTTTTTGTTCCTAAGAAAGATCATCATCAAGTAATTTGACCTCTGAGTATATTACATATGAAGGAACATGTATTTACTTCCCTAAGAGAGATACATGAAACATTTTGTGGACTTAAGATATTATTGATGGATGTTTCATGTGATAATAAATAGTCCCTAATAGATCAATAATATTAAAAGTTAAAATATTACAAGGGATAATATTTCATTTCCTTAGAAATATCAAAGACATATTCTATGGAGAAATTCATATAAAAACCTTATCAGTCACTTTAATCACCCGACCACATAAATGATTATTAGTATAACTTTTCTATCTAATTTTTTCTTCAATTATGTGTTCTTGACTGGATCTTACCTTATCTTCCATTCCAGGACAAGTTATGGTCCCATAAGTTATATTTCCTTAACTTAATCCAAAAAAAAATTGGATTTATACACTACTTACCATAGAGGGATTCAAAAGGATCCATCTGAATTCTTTAAAAATATTATTATTTTCATTAACAATAACTATACGAAGGTGTTGATTTAGACAACCTTTAAAATCCATATAACTACATCTTATCAAATCCTATAAGGTTTTAAGTGTTCTCCATGACTATCAATTTTTCTAAGAATGATATGTAGTGATAAAACTCAATTATATATCAAGATCATACAAAAGGATTCTCTAGAACATCAAGGTAATCATTGCATCCTGATCAGATACACTAGAATGTGGTACTTGAGAAAATATTAAAAACTTCCCAATGTATATCCTTGATAGATGATATAGATATAAATATTCTAACCCATATATCATTGGTCCTTTTAGATGTTTTGGAGAGTACAACAAAAAAATATATGTTGATGTTTTCCCATTTCCATTATGTTATGGGAAATAGTTGTAACATCCCAATAGGATTTTATAACTTTTCCTTAACATGATTAAATTCAAAACATCATGATAAAATCTTTGAAATATCTATCAACATGTAATTCCACTAGGAATTCTCTTTTATATTACTATAAATCTCCATACTTTCTATATTTAAAGAGAATGATTAACTATGATCCTCCTCTAATAGTACCTTATTCAAATATGTATATAAAGAACACATAAATGGTTCCTGATCCTTATCATTCCATCATTATAAAGGTTAAACTCAGGAACATTTTTGATCTTTTTTCTCAACATCTTCTTTCTGTACCTCTTTAGTCTTCACTTAGATATATAGTTGTATACTCAATTTATAAATATATGATTTATCTCATACCTTCAAGAACTCATGATCCATCCATTGAAAATCATAAAATATTGTATTTTCTATAATTCTCATTATTTATAATTTAGCATAATTTTTCCACTCAACACATCATCCACCTTGTTCTCCTTCCTAGGGTAGTAATGTATTCAATAGTAATAATCTTTAATCAGTTACAACTATATTCTCCATCACATATTTATCTCCTACTCTATGAGTATACAATTTAAAATTTTATGATCATTATATATATCATTCATTTCTCTATAATTAAAATTTCTATATATATTTAATGAAAAAAACTACCACTACTAACTCCAAATCATGAGTTGGGTAATTTTTCTCATGAGCATTTAATTTTTTGAGACATGTGCTTTTACCAAGTAATTTTTCCTAATAATTAATCCCATTACCTAATTTAATACATCAGTATTGATTACAGATCCATCTTCACAGTAGTTTAATATATTTATAAGTTAAATGATTGAACTTATCTTTAGTTATTCTAAATTTTCTTGACATTTGTATATACATGGGAACTTGGTCCCCTTCCATATTTACATGGTGAATGGATTGGATTTAAATGATATAATTTCCTCAAAGTTTCGATAATATCCATCCAAACAAGGAAAAATATGGATCTCGGTCATGGTGGATGATCTATTCATATTCTCAATAGCATCCCTCTTTGATGGATCAACCTATATACCCTCTCGTGAGATTGTATGACTCAAAAATGTATCCTTTTGTATCCAAAATTAACACATTGTGAATTTTTCATATAGTTTATAATTCTTTTGGGTCATTAGTACAATTACTATGTGATCTTCATGATCTTATGTTCTATTTAAATAGATAAGAATATATTATATAATGACTACCATAAACTGATCAAGATAATCTATAAAAGTCTCTATTCAGTAAATCCATGATGAAAGTCATGGAGTTAGTATGACCAAATTGAATAACTATATATTCATAGTTTCAATAACTTATACAGAATTTGTATATATCCTTCTTTGTAAACCTCAATTATTGATATCTAAGATGATGTTCATTTCTGTAAAAGTATTGAGCCTCATATAGTTGATCAAACAAGTCATTGATATGGGGTAGATGATACTTTTTCTTGATTATGATGTTATTCAATTCTTCGTAATCAATGTAGAGATGAATTGATCTATATTTCCTCTTAAAAAAATAAAATTTCCACCCTAATGATATAAACATGGCGTAATAATTTTATTTTCAGAATTCTCCTAGATTTTCTTCATCAATTTTTATAACTTTATTATGCCCGTAATATAAGGGTACATTGAAATAGGTTTGGTACTATGTATGATTTGTACTATGTACACAACATCAAAATTTAGTTGAAGACTAAGAAACTATTCTGGAAAGACATCAACAAAATATTGAATAGTAGGGATGTCATTTAATTTGAGTTTCTCCCTAAACATTTGAGATAAACAACCCATTTTAATGGGAATCAAGACCCATACAATATATATGATTTCCATCAAATGTTTATATTTAAAACCACAATGATAGATGATCATAATTTGTTTTTGAATATCAAATGATATTTTCCTTCCACATCAATTCATGTGTGGAATAGGTAGAGAAATAAATTCTATGCCTAAAATAACACCAAATTCAACCAGATGGAGAATAATAATATTTTTAAGAATCACATTCCCACAATATTAAAGTGGAAATGAATCATAGACATGAGATGCTACCATTATTCCATTAAAGGTTTTCACTAATAATTTAAAATATAATCATTGGGAAGGAATTTTTATAGCCTTTAAAAACAATTCAAATATAAATGAATGGGTAGATCCAAACTCAAATAAAATATTAGTCATTTGATTTTGGATAAGAAGTGTACATTTCACCATGTCATTATTATACCCCTCATGAGAAATCGTGATTTCATGATATTTCAATTTGTATCTAGGATTAAGAGGTTACTAATGTCGATCATCATCATTAACAATCCTATTTATGAAATTTTTAGCATAATTATAATACTCCTTCCATTTGAAGAACTATAGTGTGGGTGGTTCATTCTAAGGATTTTTCTCTCTATTTTCATCATTATATAACTTCTTCCCATATAGTGGCACTATATTTCCTGATGAACCTTCTTTAAACACTTAAAACATTTATCAATACCCTTATGTAAATTCCCTCCATGTTTCCTTCCCCACATAAAGCATGATGGAATGGTCATATTTTTATCTCTATAGTTATTAGAGTTTTCTTTTAATTCCATCTTTCATTTCTTATCAAGACCATGATATTTATGGGTAACTCCTATATCCATTTCCACCCTGATTACACATCGAATGATTTATTCTATCATGAACCCATACCACCAAAGTTTACCTCTCATGGGAATTAAATGAGTGAATTAATTGGGTGACTACCTGAGTCCCACCTCCAGTAGGCACTGGGTTGGCGATTAGCACTGAGGGTATAATAGTCATAAAATTTGAGACATTGCCCTCTAAGAAAACTTGTGGAATAGAAGGAAATGATGAATGCACGAATAAAAACC